>CM038704.1:28080081-29280081 GCA_021613375.1 Megaleporinus macrocephalus | reverse complement strand
TGAGTGAGTCATTGAATCAGTCAATCAGTTAGTTAGCTAATTAGTTATTTGCAAGCCAGGTCCAAAAGGTGCTCCTAAAAACTTTGACCACAAACATGGCTTGGCTTATCATTTACCTGTTTGTCATTATGCAATCTTGTTTTTTTCCGAGAACTATTCCTTTAAAACAGACAAGTTTATTAAATGGCTCATTTTTGGTACAAGTGTTCAGATGCAGACACGTTGTGCTGAAAGAATGTGACAAAATGTGTTTAAGACTGCGTATTTGAGTGTGTGTGTGTGTGTGTGTGTGTGTGTGTGTGTGTGTGTGTGTGTGTGTGCGTGTGACATGTATCAGTGTAACATTTCGATATGGGCCTTAAATGAGATAACCCAGACAAACAGACCCCAGTATGCCGCGCGTTTCTGTTAGCAGCTGTCAACTACGATTATCACACACTTAGATTATCCCATTTAAGAGGAACAGCTATGACAACCACGGCTTCATGACGTGTTAGTCATACACCATTATAACAAAACCTTCTTTGCAGTTCAAACATAAAACAGAAATGTAGCCTCTTTGATGAATGTGGGGGTCTGAAGTTGATGCCTAAGTGGAGCCTGGTAGCAATCTCCAGGCTGAATTACATCAGGCATCATTAGAGAGAAACCTTTCTGCACTAAAAAACCTGACAAAGAGCGCAATTCCATTCACACACCATAGTACAATCTCTTTAATCTTCACTTCATTGGGAGGATGCCAGCGTCCTCCATTTCACGTTTTGCCACTCCAGGATGGCAGGAATAAAAACTGTGCCGCAATGAGGGAGAGCCAACTACAGTACATCGCCGCAATTTGTTCCACAGCTAACTGTAAGTCTCCCTCCACAATGAATCACAGCATCGCCTCTTTGTGCAAGTAAACCACCAATGCATCCTGTAACTATAAGCAGCCTGTCAGCTGTTTTCCAGCTGTATTTGTAGGTGACATCTGCTCAGAAACCTACTGAACCAGCAGAGCTGTGCAGTGACATGCTGTAGCACAGGCCCTCTATGGCCGACTGTGCAAATGTCTGGAAATTGGGAAGGAGAAGGAAAGACAATAAGTGTGCAGATTTAATTGTTGGTGGCATGGATAACCAATGGACACTTCAGGAATTTCTTAAAGGAGGAACAGAATTAGTACTCATGTTAAGACTAAGGCTAAAATTATTTAAACATAGGAATTCTTAATGGACAAACACATGAAGGGTCAGGGTGGAATTTTTAGAACTTTACAGTCATCAGGGTGACCTATGTGTGAACCTCGAGTGCTGCAAATGCAACTGATTGCTGTGATTATTAAAAATCAAAATGATTAGCAAGATGTTTATGACTTATGCACATTTTCTATAAAAGTTCGCTTTCACTGCCGGAATTTAAGCAAAAAAAAAGATATCTTGAGATTCAGGACACTGAAGAGGTGAGCACCTCTAAATAAGATTTTTGGAAATGATCCAGGTCCCAAAGCAACATGTATGTCAATAGGCCGCTAATGATATGTACCAGTATATTTAATGTCAGTCTAATTAAAGAAGTTGAGGAGGTCCTGGCAGAAGACTAACCAGATCCCATTTGAAACTCAAAATGGCAAAAGGAATTAGATGGTTGAAGCAAATTTGCGCGTTAATCAGAAATTAATCAGGATTTGAACTTATCTAGGGGGGAGGCTACAGCCCAGGCCTCAGTGGCTTTAACCATGTGTAATTGAACACTAATGGCAATCTCCTGTCTGCATTAAAGAGCATCTGTGTCTGCTCAAAGCACCTAAGGTGGATTACAGCCAGAATCATTAAAAACGAGTCTCACCAAGTGCCTTCCTGAATAGTGTGATCTTTTAATTTCATTTAAATGAAGAATTATTCACATATACATGTACATGTGTATATTAGGTGGAGAGTGTGTGGGGAGTTGGGGAGGTGACAGGAGGGGTGGGGGCAGCAGTGAGGCAGAGGTTTGTCACTCAGTGCATGGTGTTGATTCTGTTCCAGCTTTATCAAGCCAACACTTGAGAGGCCTACAAATCAACATTTTACTGGAACTAATAAACTTGGGCATCCAATTCGAGTCAAAGTGTTTTCAAATTTATGGGTTATTTTAATGGTGGCATAATTTCCTCCTCTGGCTGGTTAAATGTTGCAGTTTTAAAGTTGTCTTTAATTAGAATATATGCTTTTAATTAAATATTTAATAATGGTACAATAAACTTACCGAGCGCAAATAAACACTTCAACCCGAATTACATTACCACACCTGTTCAGTCCATAGAGAACAAGGCAGCCAAATCAACAGAACCAAAATGTTACAGGAGGCTTAGAGATAATCGATAAATCTTAAAAAAATATAAATAAAATACCAAAGTGGTGTATCTAAACCTGACATACCACAACTTTTTTGAAAAAAATATTATAGTTACATATTAAAATATCCAGCACTAGAATATGCTATCAGTCAGCCCAACAAAAAAAGGCTTCACAAAACAGCCAAAAGCATAAATTCATGCAGCACACTGCCTGCCTCATTTAATAGATTAAGTTTTGAAAAATATGCAGAATAAAATTTGGGGAGGCGGAATAATTTGGACTCGTCTGGAAAAAAAAACACATAGCAGGGAGCTGGAGAGCAAGCAATGGAAGAAGAGAGAGAGAAAGAGAGCGCTAGAAACTATGAAATAAACAAAACAAACCTTCAGGAGGGCAGCTGGGGCGGAGCAGAGGGTCTGGGGGGGTCGCGCTGTGTGTGTGTGTGTTTGCGGCACTGCGCTGTGTGCCAGGAGCCAGGGCCCTGAACTGCGGCAGCCTGGCACTGCCCGGGCGGCTGCCAAACACACGCCAAACACACGCCATTCTGATTTATCAGGAGGGCCGCGCCAGACGCCACCTCGCACTCCCCAGTGCCCTCCGCCTTTATGGAGGGCCTCCCTGACGGCTCTGATAGTGCAATCAGGGCCATGGCAGAGCCCAGGCAATTTCTCCTTCACTCTTTGATAACCCCGCGCGGCCGCGCTGAAAGCCAATAGCGATGGCAGCCCTCTGCAACAACAACAACTCAATTGGAATGAGTGGCTGTATTTTTTGAAGCGAAATAGGGTTACGCCCTGATACAATGAGAGAGGAGGAGAGGGGTGGCAGTCTGTCTCTGTATCTCTATCTATTCCTCTCTCGTTCCATCTCTCTCTCATTCTTCCTGTCTGTTCCTTTCACAGCAAGAAGAACCCAGCAATGGGGAAGATCTCTCCTGATCCTGAGTGAGCAAGTCTGTGTCTCATCATCCAAGTTAGAGCAAGTAGCACTGTGCTTTGTGAAACATCAACTGGAATAAATGGTTCAGCATTATTTGCTAAGTCGTGGGAGGCACAAGTACACTAAACTATCTTATGTATTACTTTCCACATGTCTTTGTGGCTCATGTACAGATCGTTTCAAAAGAAAAAGTAAAATGCTGCAATAAAACTTCAATTTTCCACCAAACACAGCCTGCCACTTATGGTCAAAGACGCAAGATGTTCTGGGAAATAAGCAAGGCTAAAAAATAAGCCTGTACAGATGATATGACGAATGGAAACAGGGCACATCTTGACATAGCATATAGATTGGCTGAAATTGCTGTTTGGATTTAAAATCTCTAATTGAGCCAAATCAAAGTAAATTAGTTTGACAAAAAAACAATGGATGCAAGTCAAAACTAACATGTGAATATGTTAAATACCAAAAGCTTAGAAAGGGGATGGTTAGTATAAGGATAAGATCATATTCATTCGGTCACCGTTTTTTGAACACTTCTGCAAAATGTTCCCTTCTTTTCCTTCAGGTCAATATGTTTTGGTTTGTGATCTGTTTTCAGGGCTGACACAATGTGACTGTGATTATGATAGGATCTTCCCCACACAAACCGGGAGGGAAGATGCTTCTCTGTCTCCACCAGGCTCCCTGCTCTTCAGGAATTGGATTTTTACTGGGCTGCTGCATCTCTTATCGCCCCATCAGGCTCTCCTATTGTGCAGCCAGGCTCCGGAAGAAAAGGCTCCCAGCCGCTCTGACTTTGCGACTTATTTTTCATTTATTTTACCCTTTAAGACCCCAGGCCTCTCATGGTTTCCTAATATCCAAGCCCCCTGCAGGCTGGAGGGAGGCGTTTTGTCACTTTGTCTGCTCCAGGTCCAGCGGATCAGACGCGGGTGAGCCAGGCCAGGTCCTGCACTGCTCACACTAAAACCTCACAGCTGACATGAGAGAGGCGGCGGGCGCATGCTGAATGGAGAAAGGCTGACTGAAAAGCCCACTGAGCGGCCATCCCAAAATCTGCCATGTGTCTGACACTAGCAGGTCAGCAGCAGAGGTTTGAAGAATTTTCCAACCTGGACCACACAAACCACACCTGCGTTTTTTTCTCGTTTAGCTTTAACTGAAATAAAAACTGTATTTTTACCCATTTCCTAATATATCTTCTTACCCGCACGGCTTACAACACACAGAACAGGCCCTACAAACCCACAAACTATTCATGACGAGTAGTTACAGACGCAGGTGTTTTCTTTAAATGGACTAAGCTGAGACAAGTTGAGTCCATCCTATTGATCTGACTGTGGTAAGGGTCTTTTGCAAGTCTTTAAACTAGCATGTCAGTCACCAGTTGAAAGGCTATAATTCTACTGCAATCTATATATAAAATCATGAACAAAGTACACTCTGAGTCTCTCTGATCATCCCCAGCTCCAGAGGACCAGCTGGCCCATCTCAGCTCTGACCTTCAAGGACAGCAAGGTCATAACACAAAGCACCTCTTGGGTTGGAAAGCCCTGGTCTTATCAGAGTGACCTTCGGGCCTGCTGATGCCTCTGATTCTATACAGACAGTGGCATTTGGCCCTCAGCCTAAGCCGAGCTCTTTAACACAAACCCACTTAAGGCCAGTCCTGCACTTTTGTATCCTCTGGACAACAATACGCTGCCCTTGTTTGGTCAACCTCTAGTACAAATTCAAGAACTCTCATTCACCTCACTGGCTTTAGTGCGGAAGGAACTGTACAATAGGTGAGAGAAAACAGCAGGCAGAAAGATCTGCGCATGTAAAAACAGAATATTAATAACACGTCTCCAGTTTCCAACTTGACTGAGAAATTTTACACTTACATTGACTATTTTACAGTGTTTTGCTTGTAAAACACTAAAATGTGATTAGAACAAATGCAAACTAATTGAAGAACAAAGTTTGGCTCCAGATATCTTCTTGACACCCCTAGCCATAGTATAAATGAAGGTAAATTAAGGTGAAAATGAAGGTAATGAAGCATTGATCAGCCAATAATAATCCAGTAATATTGGACTGTTAAAGGGAGTGTTAGGAAAAGGTAAGAAAAAACAAATAGCTAGGCCAAACATTTCACAATTAATCATTATCTAACGATAAAAAGAACTTTATTTTAGATTTTGTAGATTAGATAGATTATGTAGTTTATGAATATTAGCAATGTCTGAATTAATCATTAACTAATTATAATAATGTTGACAAGCAGACTATTTTAGGCATTATTATGTAGTCTGTTGATGTACTAATTAATGACTCAAGAGAGACAGTAATAACTATCTATCAGTTCAATAAAGCCAGTAATAATGTTAAATAAAGTCTTTTTTATCTAACTTCCAAACAATCACAATATATACTAACGAATACAAATCAGGTATAACAAGTCCAAATCGAATTGGTCACGTAATATTTATTGTAAAACAATAAGTATCACTAATAACTATTCGTAACCACTGTGCTCATGTATGATAGCATTTTTGGTGTCTACCGAAACAGTTACAGTTTTCTGAGATGTGCCAAGCTTGTTGATAGGTAAGCAAAAAGGATTATGATATGAGATGATGTCATCATGTAACAGGCAAAAGGGTTGTAATTCTAATGAGGTGTTTCGGGCAGCTGAGAAAAGCGGTTTCTGTGGGAGAGAGCGCTTACAATGAATTGAAATATTACTTAAACATTTTGTAAAAATTATAAATTACTTAATAAAATCTAAAATGTTACTTCTTATTTCTATTATTAGTTAACAACCAACTGTGACATAAATGAACTGTTTAGTAAAGATTATTATTTTCTTAAGTACCATTAGAGATGTACTTACTGCAACTGTTCCTAACATTATTCTTAAGACATTATATTAAAACGTGTTTTAGTTCAGTAAACCCAATAAAGTGTAGCTTTCCTTACAGCCAGCATAAAGGCCTTTTCACATCAAGTACAATTTTGTTCAGATGTTAAAAAGATGCATTTTTTAACGTCTGATCTTTTTTTGTCTACACACAGGACGAAAACAGGACAGGTGGCAGAAACTGATGAAGAAATGGACTCCTTGATGGATTCATTAAATTTAGTGTTTCTAAATGGTTCTATAAATGTTTTGCAGAAATGCAAATGTGGTTCAGCCACTTCTGAATATGAAATGTCTGCCCGTTCAATTCCCTCTTATCGTGATGTTGCACATGAATCACATCCAGAGTTGTAAGACTATGAAAGAGGGGTTAAGATACATGTCATCTGCCTCTCCCTGTATGCCACTGGTAGATTTGTGTGTCCATCAACTTTGTGTGAAACTGACCATTGGACAGCCAGGAAAATGAGTGAACTTCATTCTTCACTCAGTGCACATCGGAGATGCATGTGAAATGGGGTACAAAATGTTTACGCTTGTCGAAGTCCAAGTAGCAGTTCTGGAAAGTACCAAACACGATAATGCAGCGTTTTAATATGAAACATTTGAGCATCACAGTGCCTTTAAATTGGAGCCGAATTTAAGAAGATATGCAAAAATCAAGAAAATGCCCTTAGACCCCAGAGAGCTAAGCACTGCAACTAAATGACACCCACAACGGGTCCACCCCTTTCTACAGTAAAGCCAACTACATAGGGAGTTACACTGCCACATACAAGAGCTAAAGCTGTATGTCAGTGGGGGGAACTCAAAGCTCTGCTTGTTGCTCCTCTCATAATAAAGCACAAATGAATCTGATCTGATAAAAGTGCGGCTGACAGTGGGATATTTTTTTTAATAAATAAAGACATTCTTATTTAATAAGATATTTCAGGCATAAGTACCATTATGGTTCCATTATCACACAAATAAGTGTGTTTATGTCTGAAGTATCCTTATTGAGTGCTATCATAACAAAACCTAAAAATCAAAGTCCACATTGATAACTTTGTTAGAGAATAAAACAAACTTTCTAAACTTTAAGTTAATTTAATGCATTTTTTTCTCCAAGTAGTATTAGACTATATATATTGACCTATTAATCCTGGAATTTTAACATAATGCAAAGGGCAGCTGACGTATTTGAACAGTGCAAAAAATAAACAAAGAAACAATTAGATAAATGGAGTCCATTATATACTGATAGATTTTCCATAATTAGAATTTATTCACTGTACACAAAATAGTAAACAAGGCTCTGCTCCTCAAGAGGATAGTGTTGCTGATTTGACTTCTAAATCCCATACTGATGATGTCTTTCAGGCTCCTCTGAAAACCAGTACAAGTACAAACATATGCACAAACCTTGCCACGTACAGTGAGATGCAAAGTGGTAAACAAGCAAATGGACAGGGTAAACAGCGCAGGGCCAAACGAATCATCTGTGAAGATATAGTGACAGATAGCTTTTGTCCTTGTCTCTGAATAAGCATGCAATTCCATTCAAAGAACCTCCGGTACTGACCTTGTGCTTTGTGACATTAAGAGCGACGTTAGCTAAGCTATTGGTAGCAAACAGCTCATTCCCTGTTATGGATTTCTTAACGTTTGTTACAGAATCTTGTATTGATAGAAAAAGCAAAAGAGTAGGTCAGCTTTTGCTCTTCAACCTAGCCTGTTGGTCCTTCACATCATCAGAGGCCACCTGTATAGGCGCTGTGGAAGGCAGTCTGGAGTATTAGCACATCCCCTCTATCTTGCTCTCTCTCTCTCTCTTTCTCTCTCTCTCTTTCTGTCTGACTGTTTCGCTTTGTATCATTAGCAGAGCAAGGGAGTCGTGAATCACTCCTTTCTCTAACACCACCATTCTCTCCATCCCTCCCTCCCTCTCTCCCCCACCCCTCCTCTAGCGTGCTAAACGGCTTGACAGAAGGGTGCCCAGACCGTTGGCAGTAGCGATCGACTGGAAGGCAGAAGCTGCCAGGAGCCCTTGATGGATAGACTCATTTTCCAGCCAGCAGCAAGTCTCGGCGAAGCATCCGTGTCATTTGTAATGTCAGCCAACAAAATGTAATCAAACATTCCAGCGGTTTAATCACAGAGGGCTGCTCGAGAGATGATTGTAGTGTCAATATAATGCTATTTCATTATCTGTTTGTATTTTATATTGACAGTGTCAGATAAACAGTGTGGAAAATTAAGATTAAAAATATGGTAATTTCATTTCAATCACCCAGGCTACAGTTGCTGGCCCATTATGCGATTGATTACTTCTGAATTAAATTTGGGGCTGAATGTAAAGTTTAATCTTCTTTCTTCTCAGCAATTCAGCCCCCCAAAGGCCTCTTAGGAAGTAAGTACCCATTTCATTTGATCTTTAATGAAAAGTAATGGCCCAAATGAATTGTATAAATCAGCCGGTGTGTATACCTAGCTGACACGCCATTTTTTTTTTAAATGGCCATTTATTCTCTCTTGTGCTTACATATACCACTATCCCCCACAACCCTGATCTCACCACTTCCCTCTCCCTTTTTTTTTTTTTTTTAAGTTGGAGACTTTAAAGAAAACACGACTTGAGATACCTTGTAATCGGCTGTGAAGTGACAACAATTTTTTAAATGCTTGATTTCCGACCTAAACCCCTCCAACACACAAACATAAATAAGTCTGCACACACTCCCCCTTGCAGCTTTTTTCCTAACCGGAAAGCAGAAGGGTATTTATATTACATAAACAGAAAGGAGGCTGGAATTGAAGCACTTTGCAAGGTGCTTAGCAGTCAAATTAAATGGAGTGTTTTATAGCCTAGAGTGCCATTTCAAAAAGACGTGCGCGGCCCTAAACCAGGAGCTCCGTGATAGACGTTTTAATTACATGGTAAATTTTGATATTTTTCACTCTCGCTCGCTCTTTCTTTCTTGCCTCTCTCTGAAACACACTGCTACAGCAGAAGGCCTCTGACTCGCCAGTGTTTTCGCCAGTCCCTCTTTTTTTTTCGCAAAAAGTGACACAACTGTTAACGAGGACTGTGCAAAAAAGGGAAGGAGAAGAAGAAAAAAAAGGAGCTCCTCTTTGTGAGGCCCATTCACAGCGATTTGTCCCCCTTTGTAGTACTAATTATGTGCCAAAGTAGGATAACAGAAGTTCTCAACTCGACCATTATGCCAGCACAAAAAAGGAGACGCATACAAGAAGCTGATCACTTTGGAATTAGCAAACATGATACTATACGAGGAAAAGAAAAAAAATCATTAATACCGTCAGGGATTAGAGGTTCTGATTAAAGGGTAGCTTTTACCGTATGCAAATTAGTGATAGGCATTTATCAGTGGCTGGCCAAGCTGTCTTAGCTGCAAAGCCACATATGTTTTTTAGCTGATTAAAAAACTGCTTGAAGTTGCAGGCGCTTTTTTAATGGGGGGGAGACTGGAAGAGAGGGAGAGAGCAGGAGGAAAAGGAAGAGAGTGGGGAAAAAGAGAGGGAGGGCGTGAAAGAGAGATGGCAGGGAGAGAGAGAGAGAGAGCGCGCGGCGATCAACTCATTTCCTTTTGGCTGAATTCCCGTGATTGCTCAGAGCGTTTGCCTTAATTCCCTCTTTTATTAAGTACTTTCTTTTGTACATAATTAAAACATTTCTCAAGTGAGCATGTGCATGCGTGTGTTGTTTGTGCATGCTCTTGTGTGTGTGCCCCCCCAACCCCTTTCTTTATCCACAAACATATACACGGATCCGTTTCTCCTGAAACAGCCACCAAGGCTGCCGCCGTTGTTCTAGGCCCTGTGTGAACAGCAAAACAAGTTTAAAATAATGAATGTAGGGGCAGAACACAGGCAAGAGTTTATCGCCAGTCCGCCATTGTCTGAGGTTCTGAGGGCCCCTCCCCTTCCTTTATTATGTTCACCTTCCTACGGAGGTGACCCGCTTTGTGTTAACAAAGGAAAAGTGGGATGAAACTGAGCTCTCTCGCCTCTCGCCCGCCGCTGATAATGCTTTCGTTAGCCAGCACCCCCTCTCCTCCTTGAGCGAGGGCTTTAATTTATGCTTTTTCATCTCCCAGGGGCCTTGCCAGTGCTCTAACGGGTTCAGAAAAGGGCCCGGCTCCACACAGGCACAGGAGAAACTGCTGTGTCAAGCCCCCCTCTTTACACCACAGCCATAGAGAAACAAATAAAGTTATCTTTCTGCACCCAGCATGGGATTTAATTAAGATATAATTGCAAACACAAGGTAGGGGGACCATAGCCTATAAATCAACTTCTGCTATTCATTATCATTTGCAATATCATCTGTGTTCAGGCTTTGAACAATTGGGTAACAATGACTGCAGGGGGCTTGTCCAAAACCCCAAATATACCACCTCCACTACTGTGGTTCAGAAACGGTGGTGAATTATGCATTTTAGTAAATGAACATGCCATTCATAAATACTGATGGCCATGTCTATTTGTCTGTTTTTGTTTGGTTTTTCTTTGTTGGGCAAGTTTAAGAATTGCTCAAAACATGCCCTCAGAATATGTCTGGCCATTAAGTCTAGCATCAAAGGTATTTAAGCATCAAATATAGCTGTGCATACAAATCTTTATGAAGTTATGAGGGTTGTAAAATAAAAAAAGGCTTGTCTTCAGTTTTAAATGACATAATTTGTATTTTTTGTACACAAATTTTCAAAGCAATTTATTTAATGCGATTATATTGGTGCAATCATTTGACATGATGGAGCTGTGTTTGCAAGCAACACTAATTTGTGCTTAATGGTAGCACAGCAGCAAGTCATAAGACATGCGCCAAGTACACTGTTGCACTACTTTAAGTGGGTGCTGTGCAAAATGGCTGCGAAGAAGCAATTCATGCATGTAGCATTATAAAATCGAAATAGTGTTTTCTCCCCGTTCAGTCGCTTCACTTCCAAGCAGGTGTGAGAGCAGATTAAGAAATGAAAGATATTTAGTTCAGATGAACTAACTGGTAGGTGAGCACTGGGGAAATTCACTTACCATGTGACGTGAACCAAATAAGAGGTTATTTTAAAAATGGCCTAGGAGTGTCCGAAAGGATGATAAGATTTCAAATAAACAGAGAAATAAAGCCAGTATTTGCGCAAGCAAGATAAACATTTGACTTTTTTTCCATCCATGCTCTTTCTATAGCGTGGAAATTCAAGGGAATGTGAGGAAAGGAAGATTCGGAGGCCTTAAAGGCTTTTTAAATTCCAATTTGTGCTTAGACTGCTGTTTCCCAGCATAAATATGTGTATACAAGGTATGGAGATAGGGCAGACGGACAGTTTAGGTTAGAATGGAGAGGTGGGAGTCGGCCCCCTCTAACCTGCTCCATCGAACACAACTTGCTGATCAGACAGTTTTTTTTATCTATCTGCCTCTCAGCATCTTTTCGACAAAATTTACCTATATGCAGGAAAATGAAAAGTTTGCACCATGCTTTAAATATGTCTCCTCATAAGGGTAAAATTCTGTCTGAAAACCATTCTGTCTTGTTAACCAGAAAGACAGATATTATGATGGTATTGTATTGAATCACTCCTAATATGTTTCCTGTTTTAAGCAATCCTACATTATCTTTAACCAGAATAAGACATGGAAACATAGGACTGCAGGAAAATGGCATAAAAGTCGAGTGGCATGAAAAGATCTGATTGTTTAAATTTTTTTTGATAATAAACTTATGAAACCCACTAAAGCCGACAGACTGTTTAGACTGCTCCCCCTGGAGCAGTCTAAACAGGCAAAACACAGAAGAGGCAAAACACAGAAGAGAACAGATCACAATAAAAGAAGAGAACAGATCACAATAAAAAAAACTAGAAAACCACACAAAAGAAGGGAGATGATATTGGTTTTTTTTAAGTGCAATGTGTGTGATTTCAGGGTAATATATAGGATAAAAATCTAGGATAATTTGAAGGAAAAAAATCTTTACTTTTCTCTAACTGTTGTTATGGATGTTTGTGTAGTTAGTTCATCTTTCTTTGTTGAATTCTGCCTAAATGATATAGAATATAGAAAAAAAAATCAAGCTCCATTCTTGCATCTGATCTGAAGAAATCCACAGGCATTTCTCTCCATCCTTCCACTGTGAGATGATAATTCAACTTTATAGGTCTGTTTTTAAGTTGAGAAGAAGGAAACACAAAAAAGGACATAAAATAAAATAACAAAACTGGCGTTCTTAAAACAATGGACTGAACATCAGACCTTAATATCACTAAATGTGTTTGGGATTGCTTGGATCATGAGATCTGAGACTGAACTTTGAAAAAAAAACATCCTTCCAGGTTTTTTTTGAACAACTCAAAGCAAGTCTTTCAAAAGTACATAAGTTGTAAAAATGTCAAAATGCGGACATACAAGTTAATATTACTATTACTATTACTATTACTATTTTCTATTAAGGCTTCTGTGTAATTTTCTGTTAAACATACGTGCTTGAAAATGATACAAAAAGGAACGTTTTTTGATTTTTGATAGTTGTTATTGATTTCATACGTTTAAAGGCTGTACAATTTTCACAACCTGTTGTCAAAATTAGTTTTATTCGAACGGCTGATTTAAAATACTGATTTAAAAAGATGTTATTGACTTATTTAAAAAATAGCCCAACAATTAAAAATTTTAATTGGTTCTAGAGGCAAGAAATGCAATGAAGCCATACCTATTGGTAATACTGACTAAAAGCACAAAAGATATGAGTCTAAACATGCGGTGCATCTTTTCCTTAAAAACACAGTTCATGGTTACCTAACCCCATCTTTTTTTTATTATAGGTCAAGGTTAAATTAGGCCTTTTGTGGCTGTCTACCTAATGACTACAAGGAAAACATTAAAATGGTTTAATAAGCTTTGGATGGGTTTAGCACCATGCCCTGAACACTGCAAACCCCATAATCAACATCTAAAGGTCCAGACATATTAACACTTCTTTGAAGTAAACTGTAATTTAGCCGTTGCTGATTTGCAAAGCACCAAGACTTTGGCAATGACCATTTTGGCCTGCTCTGTGCACACTGCATTTTGTTTAGGCACAAGGTTTCAATAGCTGTAAACATCTGACGCCCTGTTAACGACACTTGGGTGTCATGAGATGTTTTCTTTCAAAAACCTCAATCCTTAATTAACACTTAGGTCTCCGCTGTGTCAGGATTATGCCTCTCTATTGATCACGTCGTGTAGACTACGGCAGCTGCTCACAGTAATCGAAACATCAATGGCACAGAAATTACTTAACTCCACCTGGAATAGGAGCTTCATTAACCTTCTTTACCCCCACGCAAATAAAACATATCTTTCTCTAGAATCCAGTGACATAAACTGTATCCAGCTTATGGTGAATCCTTAGAATAATACGAAGCAATTTCAAGGAGACATTCTAAAGAAATGTTGTTTTTTTTTGCCTTCAAATGCTGAGAATTCATGCAAAGAAGCTATGCATATTTATTCAGATTCAGATTTAAGCATTAAAAAAGGGGTTGCTGTAACATATACACATGGGTGTCTTGGGCAGGGTGAGAAAGCAAGCTGAAACATTTACATTAGAGCTGGTCTGCTGCTGGCCCTCACTGATAAGTGTAAGGTTCTAACTGTTCTCAAAACGCAACACATAACTTTGGAACTTTCTAACTGAAATATATCAAATATATTAAAAAACATACTTTGCACACTTATATAAAATATAGCAGTTGACACCACAGGCAAGTCACAGAAAGGGCTCCACCAATCAGACGTCCAACACAGGGTTAACATGACAGTGACTAAGAAAGAACTGAAAATGCCAAATATCCTATAGTCTAAAAAGAGACCATTGGTTGCCTTGAATAGTCTGGGGGAGAAGGCCTAAATAGCAAGGCCACAGAAATACATTGAAAGGGTCTATTGTCGGCAATAAAAAACATACCCTCATTCTCCCAAGGACGTCTAATTAGCAGTCAACAGCTGAGACCATTTCAAATGGTAATATTTTTTTCCTTTAAATGTTTCATAGACATGTCCTATACTTCCACACACAATTGCGTTTTCTTAAGGGAGCTTTTGTTCGCCAAGTCCCTTTTTATTTGCATGCATGTGGGCATTTTTGTGAGTCAATGTACTAAATTGAAATCTCATCACACAATGGTCAAGTGGAGGGACGGTAATATGAAAAAAAAAACATTCAATACTAACCTACTAGAAGCCTAAGAGCATAACAGCTTTGTCCACAATAGCATGGTTCCTGATTTCATGTCTGAAAAAGAAATACAGATTACTTCTTTAACTCTTTAAGCATGTAAGAACAGCCACCATTACCAGAACACAAGCACCTTCCATTATCATTTCAAATATCATTGCACACGCTACATGTACAGAGAATCATCTTTTTTTCTTCAAGAAAATATGATGATGGTTCTTCAGTTGAAACCACAAACTGCAGAGTCGGTATTTACACTACCTTGTGGACAAAAAACAGTGGCACAGCCACACATTGAAAGGAAAATCAGCTTTTCAGTTTTGCCTGATAAAATCAAATCTATGTGTAACAGAGATCCTAGCTCAGATTGGTGGATTCAGTAGCCAGTCAAACAGCCATTGAGTTAAGGCTTCACTTTAAGCCTACCCTAAGATAACCTTTGGGTCAATGTGAAATGGTCACAGTGTGTGCAGGTGTGGAGAGACAGAGTTCCACTGTATTTCTCCAGCTAAAGCTTTGCAGCATGTAATAAGTTGCTGCTCAGTTGAGGAGGAAATCTCAAGTGTTGTTAGATCTTGCCTATATCCAAGATACTATACATTTACAAATAAATAACAACTAGGGCAGGGCAAATATGACAATTCATTATCGTGATAAATTATGCCAAAATTTGTCACAATTTGATTTCAGTATATAATAGATATCTTCAGCACTTAAGCAACACTTCCCAGTTGCGTATTTGATTACACTGAATGCATAATTATCATGTTTGATTGTATTCTGTGTGGTGCGGTGTGTGAAATGTTGAATACAAATCACTGTACTGATAATTTCTGACAGTATTTTTTAATGTGGCATTACTTTGTCTGTTCCTACATATGAGATGTATATCATAGGAACGCCTTGAAGTATTGTGATTTTTTTTTGCCCAACTCTAATAAAAAACACAAAATAATAATAACGAAAAGAATGGAAGAATTTAACATGAGGGGTGCAACATGAGCTTGGTAAAGGCTTGGTAAAGTGGGTTTTGTCCCAGAGGGCTCATTAACACGTCCACAAGATGGCCATTTTCTCTCAAATGTAATTAAGGCCACAAACAACTCTGTCAAGCTCCTTTTTCATAGCATTCAAGGGAATAGATCTCCAAAACACACACCCACACACATACACAGTCATCTGACAGAAACAACTTTTGCCAAGCAGCCACCATTTGTTCGTTCCCCTTGAGGAAGCTTAAAAATCAATAACAGCACCATTTACGATGAGCATGGCCATATGACCTGTCCACCCCTTGTCTTCATCACTGCCCTCATAGCTTAGTCTGGCTGCAGTGTTTCACCCCTGCACACACGTGCTAACCTTTTCACACTCATCAGGTCATTAGCATCACGCTTCCACTGACAGGGCCCTGACCACATGTCAACAGAGGCATCAGGGGAGGCAGAAACAAGTAACAACGCACAAACCCCTCTGTAATCTATTAGCGTCTGGAGGAGACAAAGAGACTGTGCAGGCTTGGGTTTTGAGGAAACCTTATGTGCTTTTTGATTTTGCAATCGCATGCACGGATGGAGGCGGTAAAAGGAGGGCTTTCATGGCAGAAAATGGCATTAGAGCTAATGACCCTGGGGGTCCCAGAGGAGCTCTTCATACTAAGGCCACTGGGGCTGACAGCTGACTACCCTGATTATTAAAACACTGGCTGTAAGTGAAGAGAAACAAGTGGTCTTCAATTCCCTCACAATTAGAAAGAAAGATGTTTGAAACTGTAAAGTAACAAACAAGTCAATTTAATTTGCTCTAGAACTTAGAATGGAAATTAAAATGTACCTAAAGTTTAACACAAATGACCAAATGTAAGAAATTTAAATATGGACAAAAACTGAACCTTTAACTAAACAAAGCAGAGCTTGTTCAAGCAGTCAATGATCCAGTCCATTCCCCTAAAGGCTTAAGCCTATCAAAAGGCCATTAGTATGCTGGAAAGGTGCTGGACATCCTTAGCTAGAGAAGCAGTGACGTCTCATATTTACCACTGGGACTCTCGACAAGGTGACAATAGGGCAAGGCCAAGTCCCACATGACCAGTTGCCTAACAGATTAAAGTGAGCTCAAAACCTAAAGATTGCCACTACGAAAAAAAAAATAATAATAATAATTGCAGCATGGCCTTCCCTTTATGACAGCAACAAAACATTCCCCTGAGACCAATCTTTTTATCATTCCTGAAAGAATGACATATAAAACACTTCCAAAGGCAGGGAATTCTGCAACCAAACACATTTACAGGACTGAGGTGTTTTTTCACTGATGCCGCTTGGGCCGCAGCCATATGTGAAAGGGTTTTTCATTGACCACTGGGATACATGAGTTTCATACAGGTTTCTTCAGATATGCCGCCAAAATAAATAGTGGGGGGCGCCAAGACTCTTCCGTCAAATAAAATTTTTGTATTAAAAAATATGACGTTGATTTCACTTTACAGGCACTTAATATCAGAGCTCTTAAAAATAGGTGGACATAATGCCCTCATATATTATGAAGCTAAGAAGTCAACACCATATCAGACCAATATTGGCAAATTAGCTACAAATATTGATTATTAGTAGTAGGGACAAGTGTGAAGTTTATGGAAAATCTTAATTTTCCAAAAGGACAAACTTAAATAAATAATGATTATTACAAACAACTATTCTATTCCATTTACTGTGAATTATGTCTCAGAATCATGTGAAGCCACACTATGACGTATGTTTTGGCAGGAAATTTCTAAACAAACAACGGTAATAAAGAAAAACACAAAACATACTACATACAAATAGTTTCCTGCATAATTATATAAATGATGAACACAGCTATACTATATTACACAGACCTGGACTCTGAGCAAGGTCTTTTTATGGATGGAAATTCCGTCTGTAACTAACTTTGTGAACTGGAAAAAAGGTTCAAGGCTTGTGGATTTATTTAAAAAGATCTTAGATTTTAAATGTACTTCAGCAAAATAATCAACCGAGGTACTTTATCCACCTTTCAACACCTGCATTCATCAATTCTTACTTTTTGGAATAACGCAAATACAATGCTGCAGAAAGGTTCTACACATTTCTCTGGTTTCTTTTTTTAAAAGACCACTGCATTCATATAAGAGCACTCACCAAGGCTTTAGATGGGAATGAATTATAAACCTGCATTTAATGGCTCTCAACATTATGACCCCACATCATCAAACACCTTTTAAATTCATCACATTCAGGCTTTTGGTAATATAACATTCCTTATATAATTACATTCTTTAGCTTTGGATTAAGTTCTTTCACTCCAGCTAAAACACTAACACATTCCACAGGGTTACATAACAATGAAAGGGTGAGGTACTAAAACCAATGTATAAGTTCTTCTACTGACAACTATGTGAACCAAAGAGAAAAAAAACACGTAGTCAAATATGAGACTTTATATAAGGTGGTTGGCAGGTCCTGATTCTCAAAGGACTGTGAGGACGCATCTCATCTGCATCACTGTACCAAGAATAAATATTCATCATGTTATTGTCTGAGGCGTACATTGGACGCATGACAATATCTTGTTTGATACAAACCAGGCCGATTCTTTTTCGACACATTTGAGTGTTTGTTCATTTGAGCTTTTGTTGTTTGCCAATCTTTTTGTTCGGTTTGGACAAAAGGGAGCTCGAAATCTCTGCTTGAAATCCAAAGCCAGGAACTCACATGCTTAAAGATTAAGTTGGTCACTATAATGAGGCATGGGGTGCTAATTGTAAAGGGACTCTTTGGGTTGTTTCTTTTTTATCCTCTCTCTTTTTCCAGACAAATATCTGACAGTGGCTTTGCATGGCAAACCTGTTTAATGAATGCCTAATCCCACAGACGCGCATTATGGCAAAACTGTCACACATCGCATTGTGGCAATATTAAGTTGATTTTACATTATCATCCTCTGGTAATGCTAGAATATTTGGATTCCCTTTAATGCAGAGGCTTTTTTTTTTTTTTTTTTTGCAAAAATGGAACAGCAGTGAACTAAATCTGCCCCCCTCTCCACCCGCCCCTTTGAATCCACACCAGTGACGAGGCTCCACAGAAATGGCTTCTTTATTGGGCTGACAGCTCCAAGCCTTCCCTACTCATCATCAAGCCCTCAAACAAAGGGCCCAGCTGAGCTTGCTTAAGAGCATTCACGACATGTTCACACCACATTTAGCCAATGTAAACCAGAAGTAAAATCATGGCATTGTACGCCATGAACAATAAAGGAAGAGGTGCAATCATGCCGGATGGTGCCATCATCCATATCAAACAGAGACCAAGCCAAAAGAACAATGAACAGTGTCTCTGTGGGGGAGAGAATACCCTTGCTCTGCTGTTATTTATTGTATTTTCCGTCAGGGACTGATTCACAGTTTATGCTTTCTGCGCATATGCTTCCTCTTATCCCTGTGCTGTGACTTTATGTTTAGGACAAATGCTGTGAGTGAAGCATTTTAGGATGATGCATGTTCAGGAAGTTCTCATTATTTAACCATAACATGCTACAGGCCAACAGCATGGGTGCAAAAAAGTGATTCCCAAGTTTTTTTTTTACAAAAAAGTAAAATGACCAACATATGTGTGGATATCTAGGCTGAGACATATTCAGAGGTATTCCATTGCCTTGCAGTGCCATATTCTAACATAATCTATGAAAAAAGCCTTCACACTATTGGTAGATAACACAAAATAGTGTGATTTTTTTTGTTCTTTTTCCCAAACGCTAATGTGACACAAAAAGTGTAGTTTTCAGGAGCATCTGAATGCAGGAATTAGGTGGATCTATTTACAGCTGCAACAACACGCAAGTATAAAATAAGGCTGCCCAAATTTTTGTTGCCTGCAGGGCAAAGTTAGCCTGTGAGAATATTTAATTTGCCAAAAAGTTAACCTAACCCCATCCCCTCTCTCACTGACAGAACAAACATATTTTTATTTTGTTTAGAAATACAATTCTTAGTAAATTAGTAAATTATTTATTAATTATTTTATTATTTTAAATTGGGTTTTATGAGGTGCAATATGAACAAAATGTAGTGAATTGTTGAAAAATGCATTCTTAAAAACTCAAATTGAGACCTTCCTACTGTATCTAGGCCTTAACTATATTTTTTGTGTTATTGTCCCTCAGCCTTTTGAATGAGAGGATACAATCGCATAGTTGAAACTGAGTGCATAAATATATATATATATATATATGTTTAGTTCTTGAAAGTAGTACATACATTTTGATGAGGCTTATTTTGTCCACTGATATAGCTATAACACAACGTCCTACTATTTAAAAAAAAAAAAAAAAACACATTCCTTTGGGTCAGATTTGAGCAGATAAGATGATTAATGTGATTAACCATGATTAACTACACAAAATAATGTAATGTAATTGATTAATTAATTGCAATTAATTATTTTAATCATTTGACAGCCCCATTCCAACTTTACGCCTTTAAGGAATGATTCATTATAATACAATTTTAATAATTGTAACGCTGATTTAAAAGAAGCATCCTACCATTCTAAAGCATTCTAAAACAGAAGAACTTAGCAGGCACAATGTCTAATATCATTTGTGTCACAGAAAAAGAGAGAGGAAACCCAACTACTGTCACAACCATGCTGAAAGGTGCTAGAAGAGTTAGGAAGATGCTGACAAGTAGTAGTCTGTGAAAACAGTAGTCTGTGACTTAAATGACAAACTTGAGGCAGTCAACACTGCTACTTAAACTATATCATACAATATAAAACCTCAATGCACCACCCCATTAAGTCCTTTAGTCAAACATGTAGGCTAAACGAATGTACAAGTCTAAATTCTACAAGCTACAGCTATTCAATTTCATACAGTACCCTGAAGTTGAATCAGGCCTTTACTCTACATTCTTCTGCATCAACTTGCAAAAACACATTTCTGCAAGCCTTACTATGTGATTGTTCAACTCCTAATAATACACAACTAAGCTGGACTAGTCAGAGTAGGCCAAGTAAGCCAAAGAAATCCATTCTGCTAGAACTCTCTCATTACAACTGCTGGCACTGGGATGGCAGAGAGAATTAGCCATCCTGCTCAAACACACACATACACACTGACCTCCATACTTGCACTGGAATTTTTGGCTAAACTGCTGTTGTGTCAGCAATTTGGATTTGGCACAGCAATGTGGACTTTTATTAAAAAAGTCATTTGTTTCTGTTTGTATTGTGGACATGTGTGCTTTATCTTTCGGATAGCAAAAAAAAAAAGACAAATTATAAAGCATCATGACCATTTTAGTCACGTCTCTGAGAAATTCTATATAATTAAGCAGAAGAAATTAAGACATCACTAACTACACATGGTGCCTAACCGGCGCTTACTGAAGAATAAGTCTATTCTTGGGGTTTAGTGCATTTAAAAGTAGCTCAAAGCCCGTGGCTTATAGCAGGAGCAGTAAAGAAAGGACCATCAGTGAGCCCTCCACAGCAGCGATTGGGAGGCGAGCCTGCATGGGCGCTAAGCATTTTTTGAATATTACTGACCCAGCATTTGGAAATATGAAGCACAACAAGGCAAAAAAAATGAATGTTTTTTTAGTCCAGAAATCCTTTCACCCTCTCATATTCAGCCGATCAGATTAAGAGAGAGGTTTAAGAAGATTTGGACTAAAAAAAAAAACTTGCAAGCTCTGGGAGGGAGTCGTGAAGGTGGGGGAAAGAACAGTTTGTGATTCAGTGGCCTCAGGCAATTCATCATAGAAATTGAGTTTCTAATGCAGCATCTTGTGAATCCCTTTTGCCCTGTCAACGTTTTAATACATTACATTGAGAATGTAAATCATGTTTTAAAAAAAGCTGGCAAAAGCTAGCATTAACTGCCCCCCTCCCAGTCTTTCATTCCTCCCCAATCTCTCACGCTCTCTCTCTCTCTTGCTCTCTCTCTCTCTCCCCCCACATCTCTCCCTGGCTCTCTCTCACTCTTTCTATACACTAAGCACTGACACAAACTCACTCCCATCAATGCCCAGCGTACTTGGGTAGATTTGGAGAAGAGACTGCTTCAGGCCTGGTAATTCTTTGCCACAGAAAAGAAAATCTAAATCTCATTATGCCACTTAACTTGTGATTTCTGGAGTTGTTGTGGGCCTTGACACAAATTCTGTGGGATAAATGAGTTTGTTTCTTTTCTTCTCCCTCCCTCCCCTCCCACTCGTGCTTACAAAGAAAAAAGAGGAGCACATAAATGGAGGTGGATATACTGGACTGCATAAGAAGTGTATGACTGAATACATCTGGAGGCTCCATTACAGACTTGTCATTCGAATCTAAATATTGCAGGCAAGCTGTCTAAAAATTAAACAGCCCTTCTGTAAACTCGAACAAATATTGCACACTGAGCTTCTGCGCGCTGGGATATTCACACCCTGCAGAGTTCTTATTCAGCTTATTCAGCTAATCAGGCTCTTCAAACACACTAACACACAAATCTTCTTCACAAAATCTTTAGGATTTCAAGATTTTTTGTAGTTGTTGCCTGGATATAAATACATGCGCTACATGTTCAAACATCTATGGACACCTGCTCATACAATGTTTCAATCAAGGGTATTAACAGGAAATTTGTTCCTCATTTACTCTTCAGACTAGATATTGGAACACTGCTGTGAGGATTTGATTGCATTCAGCCACCAGTGTTAATAAGATCAGCTACTGATGTTGGATGATTAGTTCTGCTCCATGCCTTAATACCCCACTAGCTGAGGCTTGGCATTGGACATGGTGACCTTCGGCTCAAGTGCTCCAAAACATCCAATTCTATTGCCAATGCTTTTCTAAGGTGATTATACAAGCTATGTGTGCTCAGTTAATTAACAGCTGTGTCAGCAATGAGTGCACCGTAAAGTAATTTCACTAATTAGAAAGGTCTGAATACTTTTGGACATATAATGCATATAAGCTATAAAATGTGTAAGTCAGTTCTGTAGTAGCTTGGTCTAATAGAACCACAATTGCCATTGTTAATTATGTTGCTGATGAAATTACACATTGGCAAAGGCAGATATCTAAGATTTATTCTCACTTCCATCCATCAAATTAGTATGTTTTTCAGGGCATAGTTTCTCACCACCCACCACCCCAACATTCAGGCAAGTGTGCAGCAGTGCAATGCTAAAAATCTCTACCTGAAAGAAAAAAAAGGAAGATAATTGACAACCTTGCAGCAGTCATAACCCCATTCAGCCACGGCACGTCCGCATACGGTGTCAAAAATCTGTGAGTAAATCTGCTATTAATATGTATAAGTGTTATAATCTCCGCTTGAATGAGCTGCCGAATATGAGGGGGAAGATTTAGGAAATCCGACATGAGTTTTTAGACAAGAAAATGGCCACCCCTCTTAATCACGCTTGAAATGGTGCATTTCATATCAATCACTGGACCATGGGCTTGTCAGGGGGTTCAATGTTACACTTTTTAGCATAGCAGCCCACCATTATGAAACCAATTCAACTGATTGCGCTGCTTATAGTCCATATAATCTTTGATAATCTTGTTCTTAATTGCCACACTTCAACTCTTACGGATATTAACTGTAATATTATATAAGTGTATGTGCATGTGTGTTTATTTGTGCTTTTGTAGAAGAGCGTGTGGATATGATTGTGTGTCCCCATAAAACTGTGAGTGTGTTTGTTGGTTTTTGTATATTTTCAGGACTAAATGTAAGAGTAAGAAAAACAACGAAAAAGATTACTAACCCTGAGCCAAAAATTTGTTGGAACACAAAACATACAAAAACAGAATGCAGTTTTGTGCAACTCCTTTAAATCCAATAACTGATTTAAAGCAGAACAAAAAACAAGACATCAAATGTTTGAACATTGAACATTTTTAGCACTTTTGAAGAAATATACCCGTTTTGAAGCTGATGCCAGCAACAAATGAAAAAAAATCCTGGAAAATACAGCTGGTAAAACATCTCACAACTAGTTAGGTTATTTAGCCATCAGATCAGTAATATGAATGGGTATAAAAGGAACATCCCAAAAGGACGTTTCAGAAGTAAAGCCTCACCACTCTGTGAAAAACTTAGTGGGCAAATAGTGCTATGATTTAAGAACAATACATAACGTAAAGTAACAGAGAATTTATATTTCATCATCTACACTACACAATATCATTAAAAGGTTTGAAGAATCTGGAGACATCTCTGTATGCAAGGAGCAAGGCCAGAAACCAATACTGGATGGCAGAGATCTTTGGGCCCTCAGACTTGAAAAACATACAAGATTCTGAAAACCATGGACTGGGAGAACCACAAATTCACAAATGGAAGTGAAGAAACCAAAAAAAGAAACCATACATAAACAGGAACACTTTTGTCTTCTCTGAGCTCAAGCTTATTTAAAATGTGTCCTGTGGTCAGATTTCAAATCAAAATTTGAAATTATTTGTGGAAATCATGGGCGCTGCGTCCGGTTTGTTATAAGCGCTGCTCAAAAGCCAGCACATGTTAGGATAGAGGGGTGTATTACTGCACATGGCATGGGTGACTCACAATTCTCTGAAGGCAGCATTAATGCCAAACCATGTACACAGGTTATGTATGCTGACATCCAAACAATGTCTTTTTCATGGAAGGCTAATTTTAGCAAGACAAGGCCAAACCATATTCTACACGTATTACAACTGGAGGGCTCCACACTAAAAGAGTCCAGGTACTAAACTGGCCTGCCTGCAGTCGAGACAGGTCGCCCATTTCAAATAATGGCTCATTATGAAACAAACATTATTAAACAAAATAAGACCCTAAACTGCTGAGAAGCTGAAATCCTATAACAAGTACAAACATTTCACTTTCCGAACTACAGAAAGCTGTCTCTTTAATTTCCAAACACGTACAGAGTGTTGTTAAAAGAATAGGTATTAAACACATTGGTAAACATGCCATTTTAACTTTTTAAAGTAATGTTGCATTATTTGAAAATTTCTCAATAAACTATGACATTTCTTTTTTAACATTTCTTATACTGTTATTGTATTATTTGTATTTAAATATATCTTTTAAATTACATTTAACACTTATTCCAAACTTTTTTGGAAATGAGAATTCACAACAAAACCAACAAAATGGTCCTGACTTTATAAAACACTATTTGCAAAAGTTCTGTATTTCATTTGTTTAAAACTAAATCTGCAGACTATTTCATTTCATTTATTAGGATTAAAGTTACAGTAAGATTTAAGATAGGAATGCACTGGTTTGAAGTTGTCTTATATATGTACAGATCTGGAATACCGATACTGTGAATACTTCTACCTCAATTACTGTAAGAAATTCAGATTTTTTTAGAGTACAATGGCAGGAAATTTATTAAAATGCAGACATTTTTAGCAGAAAAGGTCAGTGTAACTTTCTGATGTTGCAATAAATAGATAATTTAGAGTTACATTAGTGACACAAATAGATCATTTAGAGTTTCACTTAGAATATATTATTACATATGCATATTTACACATACATACAGTATGTGGGACGTATTGATATTACATATCTGTACATACATAAATCATCACATTATAAAACCAAACCGCATTAAACCAAACTTGCACGTATGTATATTTGTGTTTATGTAGATGCGTGTTTGAGTGTAATTGTGTGACTCCATTACGGTATGTGTAAGCCTGCTCTCCCAGTGACCTGACGAGGACTGAATGCAAGTACACTCAGCCCGTCTCTCCTCAGGAGTCATTAGCTGGCTGACTGGTGAGGTGTGGTGAGCGCCGCTACACAGCTCAACTTTATTTAATGCTTCAGGAGGCTGTTTCACTACGGGCCTCATGTGTAACGAAAAAGTAATCTCAAGGTGACGAGAGGGGAGCTGTGAAAAAAACTGCCTCTGCTTCCTTCATCTCCATCCCTGCCAGCCTCCCTGGAGCTCCTGGCCCTCTGAAGATGATGCTTCTGAAAGACATGCCGGACAGGGTATGGCCACTCTTGGCCCTTACTGTGTGGTCTGGACAAGCTGTTTAACCTCGTAAAAACTGCAGGCTTACATCATTCACTAACCACTATAAATTATTTAGTAACTACTACAAAACTAGTGTGTAAGTTATGTAGTTATAGTATAAACAAATTGAATAAAAGTGTGGATCCATATACATAAATACTAGACATTTTTTTATAACTTTTGCCATATAATAGATATGTAGTTATTACAGTGAGGAACTGAAATGTGGAGTCAAGAAGTTAAATGACCTTGACTATTCTCTATACAAAATACTGCGTGTTGTCTGTTGTTTGGTTGCTTTGATGTTAATTTTATTTATTTATTTTTTTTTTCATTTTTGTGGGGTCAAAAGAAATTTAGCATTGAAAATGTAGAGGAAAATATTGACACAAACAATGAGATCCCTGTAAGTGATTCAGTGTGGTTTAGCAGAAAACATCTTCACATCTGTTTATCAAAGTAACTATATAATCATAATGTGCAACCATTTAACCATTGTTTTTCTGAGCCTTTGTTAATCGGTGCATTAATTAAAAGTGTGCAAATTCCAAACGTTTAACATCAGGGCAGCGACAACCAGCTGCCCGCATATACTAGAAATATCATTCTTGTTAGTCTTTTCCATGCTGTTATCTGAAGAGTGTTTCATGTAGGACAGGTGAGTGGAACTGGGTCACTGAGCTCTGCTTCCAATTTGCCGCAGTGTTCACAAAGTGTGAATCATACAAGGATTTAATCTCACTTAAGTCCACTTAAACCCCTCTCGGCTGCAGAATGGCTCACTTGAACTGTCACAGGTAGGCCTATTTCATTGTGCCATCTCTCCTTCTCTCCACTACACCCACGGCACAGTGATCGCAACAGTGTTTATGAACCTGCGGATTGGGCCTGACACCTCCTACAAATCCATCCAAACTCCATTCAGCAGGATTTAGAGTATTAAACAGCCATATAAAGCCATTAATAAACCTCAGACTGCCAAGTAACTTGGCCACTGTTCCAGTTATTTGGAAGGAAACTTTGACCCCGTAATATCACCAGTATCATCCAAGTTTTACAAGAACAACAGTGTAATTGGGTTGAATAACAAGTGAGTGCTACGCAAAAGCCACGATTGAACACTTAGCTGGGATCCTTTCTAAAAATGTATTAACACATGTACCTACGTGCCCTAGCGTCTGTATTCTAGATCGGGGTCACTTGGGTCATATAACTTCAATAAAGGGATAAAATGTCAGTTTTCGGCTGTTATCTTTACAGCTACATGTGTTCCACTGCCCAACCATATGGTTTCGTATGCTTTTGTTTTCATGAGGCATCCATTATGTTATTAAGTCCTGCTACTCCCTTTATCCAGGGATCACTTAATCAACAGGCCATCTAAAACCATCTACATTTCTTAAGTGCATTTAAGAAACACAAGCAGTTTCACTGAAAAGTAGGTTTTTGTTGTCAATAGTCACCACCAGTCCTCACGTTCAAATGTTTTAGATGCACCCTATAATATGACAAAAGATTCTAGTATGCTCACACAAAATGTTTTACCGCAAAGCGAAATAGACATTTAGTTTTTGCTCTATTATTTCCTTGCAACAAAGAAGGGTAGATCATAATATTCAAATCCGTCTTTAACCTTTCAAGGCAGGGGGATTATAGAGTAAAGACTCTATTCCAAACTACTTCCTCGCCCCCCCAACTGGCAGCAATAATAATGATCATTATCACCATTGTATGAAAAACGGATTATCATATCAGTGTACAAACCCAGGAACACCCCTACTATTATGAAGTCATTTCATTCTCATCAGGATAGTGGTTTGAAAATGGTAGGAGTGCTTGGCAGTGGCCAAGGCCATCACAGGTGCCTGCGTATTCGTTCCTCTATTGTTTGAGCTTCTAAGTCTCTGCGTGAGAAGTGTGACATACTTAAGATGCATATGCTCTTATTGTTGATCTCACATATTTGATCTGAAGAAAATGAAATCTCGTAGTTCAGAGGCAAATTCTTCCACATTAAACAGGAATGAAAGAGACCATGAAAGAGGCAGGAAATAGCTTTGCCTGCCGTGACTGGTTGTTCATGCACTACGCCAAGCTGAGACTTCTAACATCATTCAGTTTATGTAAACGGTTATAGCGTTAGCACATTGTAATAAAACAATAGAGCTTAAGATTTTTCGTTTTAACAAAAGATGATCAGAATCTGGTTAAATGTTGCATATTTTAACATTATACAGCAAAACTGCATTGAATTACGAAGTTGCACTCAGATTAACAAGGTTTGCCCTATTTATTTTATTTTAGCATTAAAGACCAAATATTATAGCTTTTTGCACAAAAAATGTCAGCTAACATCATTCAAGCTACTTTACTTTCTCCATGTAGGCTTAAATGCATCCCAGTCATTAAACCTGCTTACAAACTGTGAGAACAGACATCATGCAGCTGCAGAGTATATTAAAGTGAAGCCTGGTAAAAAAAAAAAAAAAAACAGTGAAGGGACACTAGCACCATATGGTGGATGAAACAAGCACTACTTTTGCAAAACAGAAATTCTGGAAATGAAACAGAGCCATAAAACGACTCAAATGCAACCCAGTGCAGTAGCCCTGCAGTACAAGTTACTTATGCTTGCCTTCACACTTTCATGTTTAATATTTAATGGTGAGGTCACACTGTGCTCTCCACACCCCTCTGTTTTCATAGCAGTGTGGTTACATTTCTTAAACATATGCACTTCTTTAATTAAATCATGCCTCAATTCAGTCTGTCTCAGTCTTATTGACGGCAAGGTCATAAAACTATTAAGATGAGTCACAGGGAAAATTGTTGTGAGCAGGAGGTGGTGAGAGAGGTTAATTAAGTGGCAATTGCTGTTCCTTACTCTGAGCTACCACTGCATTCTTCCGTCTCAGACAACCTGCGGGGGGAGTGTGGCATTCTCACACAAAAATGTGAGCACTCGCTGTGGAAAAGTTAAACAAAAATTACACAGGTGCAGTATGACTGTCTCTCTGGCTCAAATGTCTTTCATTGATTTCTTTTTTTGCCTCTGCGTTCACCATTATGCTGCTATGACAGAAGAATTAATCGGAGAATTCCAAAAATACCGTTTCCCCCTGTCCTTGCACTAAAACGCACATTTTTATATTTTTCTAATTATTGATCTAAATCTTTCGGCAATGCGTTGCGGTTTTGTACACCTAATCTAAAAGACACCCAAAATCTGTGTTCTACAGCAGGACAAGCAAGAAAAGATGTCTTTTGCCAATGAGATATTTTTTCATCTGTAAGAAATGTTTACTTCTTATGCAGAAAGATGTTCAGCTGTGAGCCATAAACATTTACATGGTCTATCGTTCCCCATTGACATGTTGCAATGCATAAACACAGCACCTACATCACCTGCCTAAAATCAAAAGACAAGCACGTGTCACTCCCCCCAGTCACTTATCACACTGTTGACAAATGGCTGCTGATGAAGACACCAGATGGTTGTCTGTGATGGTCTCATTTCTCCTTTGTGAAAATTATGACACATTTTTTCCCCGTTCAAAAACTTGTTTTGATCTCTTGCTCACAGTCCCTCATCAGCTTTGCCACTTCAAGTCGAGGCATCTGCTCTGCGGAAGATTGGACACGAGATGGGAATGTGTATTGTGGCTACATTCAAAGGTCCTGAAAGCGCAGCACCTCAGATCAGACAATACACAGATGTAGTTCCAGACATTACTAGCCTGTTCAAAAACAGCAAAGGCAATTGTCAGATCTTTTTGTTTCTTGTTAAATTATGTGGTTCAGATGTAGTACACTTTATTTTGCTAATGGGTTTGTGACGGGCATTGGTGGGTAAAACCCAAACCTGACCATTAGCTGTAAATGTGACTTGATGTATGCAAAGGAAAGTCCTTAGATACATGGGGGATTAAACGTGCAACAAAACAATAGGTTTGCGGCAAAAACACTGAGCGTGACACATTAGTCTGGTAAAGAGGGACACAGCCTAAGCACAGGAAAACACCTAAGAGGAGGGGAGGATGCACTAAAACAGGGGGATTAAAAATGCCATTAGGCAACTTTAAAGCTCAGAACACACTTATAAACAACAGCACACTGGCCCTTGCACAGTATAATTTTTTTTCTGGGGAGTCAAGTGTTCAGGTACAATGACCAACGCTCATCTTTGCTCATTGCCCTCCCCTCTGGCTTTGATACAGAAGTTACAGCACAACTGATGCTAACAAAATGACTGAAGGCCTTTCACGCCAGAAGCCCCTTGAAAAGCCACAGATAGGGACGAGTTGGGGAAAGTTGAAGAGAGCAAACAAAGCCTTTGGCTGCACGGCCTGATAAACAGTAAAGAAGTGTCCGGGGTAATGCATTATTCGCCCAGGAAATTAATCAATTTCCGCACATGCCCTGGCCCTTGCAATTATAAGCCACAAAAATGCTATCCATCACTTTCAAAGCCAAAGGGACAAACAGTGGTCAGGGCTGTAAGTGAGTGCACGCTGAATGCGAGGAAGCAAAAACTGCATTTATTGCTGTCCTGGCATTACCTATGCAGATCTTTATCAGGGGGCCAGTGAGTCTATTGTGGCCATTTTGCTGGCCTACAATGGCTTTCTGTACACCCAAGCTACCGGGAGATTGGCTAAAATTATACTCCCTTCATGCTTGGCTAGGTAGCAGCTTAGAAACAAGCTGCTTGTGGAAGCCGGGAGAAGATTACTGATAATAGAAGCTTCACATCCTGTTGACCTTTCTTCTGCTCTTTTCTTCCTCTTCCTTTTTTTTACTTCTGCAACCGTTCCTCGATTTCTGTGACAGCAGAAAAGAAAAATAGATTGTTTGGGAGAGGATACAAAACCTGTGCTACTTGAACCAAGGCCAAGTCTAAAGTTTTGCAAAAGGGTTTGTGTTTTTTTTAAATAAGAAAACAAAAAAAATGGAAAAAAAATTATGTATGCAAAAGGGGAAAAAAAGACATTTAAAAATTATTTTACAAAGATTGCCTAAATGTCTTTTGGAGCAGGGGATATAGTTCATCCATGGTGATAAGACGACCACAATAGGAAACCGCTGTACACAGTCCATAAAAAAGGATTGGACTGCTCCTAAACCATGGAATCAGTGTATTTTGGACTGAATCGCTGAACTGTTTGAAACAGTGAGATGATTCAACTTGGCAGCCAAGGCCTAAAGTGAATAAAAAAACTCCACTCAAAACTACGCCAGTTTCCGTGGCAACAAGCCAGCGGCTGACGGATTCCTCTATGATGCTTACAAACGATATTTCTCTCCTCCTGCCAAGCTGATTGTCTGAGCAGGCGCCTAGTGGGGGCCGAAGGGCCACACACACACACACTATCACGCACATACTATCACGCACACATACACACACACAGCACTGGGAGTGTGCCAAGCAAAGTCAAGGTCATTCTCCTACTAGATCATCATTTCACCAAAGCCTTGACCTTGTCTCTGTTCAGCTGCCCCAGGCTCCTGTAACAGCGGGGCAAAGCTGGCCAATGGGCCGCAAAGCCCCGCTAATAAACACACGCCAATCCCCGCTGCTCTGCTCCCCACGTTCCCAGCATACATCACAACAAGAAGGGCTGAGACAGAAACACAGTTTATCATTAAATAAGCCAGCCTGAGGAGACATTGTTCCTGGCAAGTGTGTCAGCTTACAGCCTGTTGAGCACAACACATGGAGGGAAGGCCTCCTATATGTGTAACGCCTAATAAAACACACAGTGCAAAGGGGGCCGGGTATCTAGAGGTGGGCAATATAATTCCTTATATATATATATATATGAGAATATCAGCATGGATATTCAACATGCTATGGTATGTGAATGTTGAACAATAATTGCTTATTAATATATAAAATGATTCATACTGTGTCACAAAAACATTCTGAATCACTGTGATGTTATATTTAAGCTACATTGCCCAGAATAAAAAAAAGATTAAACTAGCAAATATTATACAATGCATGCTGTAAGATTCAATATGTAATACTAGCGACTGAAAATGTAAATCAGTTGAGTACACTAAAAGTATTTGTACTCAACTACAAAACCTGTACTTGCTTAGGTAAAAACCAGGGTGAGAAGAAATTTTGACACTGTTTCGTGGGACACAAAAAAAATGCAACAGCAACTAGTAACTACAATAAACCTTACTCTCAATGATTTGAACATAGGCATGTCCAAGAAACCTGATGCAGGAAAGAAGGTCATGAAACAATAAGGACCATGTTTGTAAAAGCTACTGATTACCCACCTGTTGGTTCCATCCCACAGTTAACCACACCCCAGTTTCACCAGCAGACGCATCTAAGATATTTTAGGGCAAAATGTGTTGCTTTCATTCTTCCTCATTTGCTTCAAGCACTATGACAGCATTATCATGGAATACTGTCGTACTGCAGTAATGATGTTGTTCTTTAAAAGTACATAAAAACAAACAGCAACACTACAGTGGAATTTAGAGACAAGAGGAAGGAGTTTTAAAGTACTTGAATATATGGTCAAAAATGGTCATTTTATTTACTTTTTCAGTCAGAATAGAAATAAATTGAACTGAACTTGACTGCAGAATTCATCTAAAAAGCATACAGACATCTCTAACTAAGTCACACAAAGAGAAAATGTTTTTGCGGCAAGCATGACCTTCAAAATTTGAGGGTTTTGGGGTAGCCGATATTTGATTTATCTGTGTTTTCAAATATAATAAATGTACACGACAAGTGTAAAAATGCTAACAAATAAAACTATCCCAACAACCTCAGGATCAGACAGGGAAAGAGGTAAAGCATTAGATGAGGTGGGGCATGTGTCTATCTTTCTTGAGAACAGGAAAAGAAGACTTGTAAAGACTAAAAGTGATGTGGAAGATAAGGCTGGCCCTCATGTGGGGCCAGTGGTTGCAGGGGGATATGTATATCTGCTGATAAGGCCTTCAGTTCAGAAACAGTATTTACACAGCCTTCCAGATACACATCAGGCATAAAGAAACGGGTTCGGCCTTCATTATTCCGTGTGAATCTTCCCTCATTTGCCTGGGATACCATTGGCTTTATTTCACCTCCAAATACCCTCATCTACACGCCACAAGGCAGTGTTCACCTGACAAACGAGACAAAGTTGCTGTTGATGGTGAAAATGGGCAGCAACAAATGTCTGGCTTTGTCGTGCTTGGCGAAAGACCTCCCAGGGTAACAAAAATCTAAATGTCAGAAAGGAAGGCCAGAGACAGGCTACAGTAAGTCCAACTTGCCAAAAAAATCTGAGTGTACCATTCTTTAAAAACTTCTTAAAATTATTAAAAAACTTTTATCATTGCTTTAAGGATTTTCTTAATCTTCCATAAACAAAAACGTCCAAAATATTCTAACTGGCTCTGTAATAAAAAAAATATTAATAGTGCAATCAAGTTATATGCCTTATAGTTGACTAATTCTAGTTCTAGCAGAAATGTGCACATTTACTGTACCTGTAATAAAAAGATGCACTAATACTTTACTAGTGTTACATTCATTTGAAGATGCTGTTGCAAACTGTGAAAGTGTGTTTATTCTATTAGGTTGTGTGAAAAAGGGTCAAAAAGTATTAATCAAAAGCCTTTCTTTTGATACCGATACACACACATACACACACACATACAGAGAACATTTTGCGTGCCATACCAATATGGATTAGAAAACAGGCTGAATTAAAGCTCATCAAAGCCTAGGAACATCACTGACTCCAGCGGCATATGATGTTCAGGGTAGACTTAAGGCACAGAGGCACATTTCATTTAAGTCTATTATATGTTCTCTGATCAGTTTTCTGTTTCAGGCCAAATGAGTGAAAGCACCTCACTTCAAAAGGCAATTACCGTAAAGGGAACAAATAGTGAACGTAGCCGTTAACTAAAACACATTTGCAGTATGCAGCTATAGCTTTGTAAATAATGCTATTAATCCAAAAGCTCCAGTTGCCTTAAGCAATCCCTTTGATTATGTGTCAAATATTGGTTGACACATTTACATATACCAAGCAGCGCTGCAGTGTATTACAGACTCAACCGTTTAGTTCACCATTTAGTTTGAATTAGGCATTTGCATTACCATAAGTGTAACAACAATATATAATTTGTAACTCTGTTGTTACCAGAAAGCCTCATGCCTGCATTTCTTTAGTTACTTGATTTATGCAGTGATTCTAAAGAATTACTAAGATTGCAAGAATAGTGTGTATTTCCTACATATTATTGAATATGCATGAAAGTGTGGTGTCTGTGGAGACTACTTTTAATAATAATCAGAATAATAATAATTAAAGCATTAAAGTATTATTGTATCATAATAATAATACTAACTGTTGTTGCTGTTGTTGTTTAGTTAAATCCACTTGTAAGCAATGGTAAAAAGAGCTTTAAGAGCCTAAAATAAAAGTTGCAACAATGTCAACTTTTAACTTGTCTTTTCAAGCATTTCAACAAAATTTCTAAAAGGGACAAATAATATCTTACTGACATGCCAACTAGCATGACTGCAGCTCACAATTTTTAACAGCTTTGAAAGTCCCAACCAGTACAGATCAAGATGGAGGCCATTTTCTGATGGCCTATGCACCACTTAAAAGCCTGTGGCTTGGGTCAAGTAAGTCAAAGTCGTACTATTCACAAAAATTTCCTATTTCTGAGTAAGGCCATTCTGACACTGAATGACTCTTTTCAGGATATCAAAAGAGTACAAAAGGACAGGAACTGGGTCATCTTTAAGCAACACGTCACTTCACCTCCGAACCACACGGTTCTTTCAGCATGCAGTTAACGGGTCCATTCATTCTTAGGAACTGAGCTGCTGTGTAAAGCAGCACTCTGCATGTGTGTGCTGTGTGTTTGACCCTCAGCAGGGACTCTCTGCAGCTCTCCGTGTGCACAGGCTGAGTGCTGATGTGGAGGAACGGGGCAAAGCGGCAAGGCCATGACTCTCCGTATGAGAAGTCTATAGGCACCGGTGCTCCCCTACAGGGCTAATTACAGAGCTACTGCCACCCTACTGCGAGCATCAGCCTTCCAGTTCACTCACACAGTTACTAACCAACCACCCTTTTATTAAATACATACACACACATACACTGACAAAACAGAACCTGCCACTGTACAGCCATCAAACACAGATAACGTACAAGAACGATTTTTGCCAAAATGAGCATTCTCACGTCTCACGTCTCACGTCTCACATCTCACTTCCAACAAAAATTAAACATCTACTTATTATGTAGTTAAACAGTTTCAAGTTAAACATGTTTTAGGTCATTTTCTCACAAGCTTATCTGCAAATTTGACAGCAACTGGACAGATATAGAAGATTCACCCAGCTAATGAATCAAAGCAACTTTATATGTATTGTTCTGTTACTGACTTGTGTGTATATATCACATAATTTACATCTAGTACTTACCCTAAAGGTACCTGTAATGTTACACTGTAACTCACAGTGAGAGCCAAAAGTACAGCTATCACATGGCAATATTAGTCCTAACACAGGCCCCCAACGGACACAAGAGATATGTATGTTGTGTATATATATTCAAAACAGTAAATGTTTAAAATAAAAATATATTACATTTTAATGACTGATATGAGTTGTTCCACTTCCAAAACATACTTTTTTCGCATTTCACATGTCTCATTTCACTGATCATAATCATTTTCATATATTTTAAAACAAATTCTCATGTATTTAAAGTCAGAAAATGTATGTTTCAAATACCACTGAATTGTGTGTTTGAATCAATTTTCCAGATTTCCAATTTTTTTGGATCAAATATTGCAACTAACTCCTTAGACTATTACAGTGAACCCTGAAAAGTTGGTTTGTAAAGTCCTTATTTAAAAAAACACTTACAATAGCAAGCACATTTGCCATCCATGCACACATACTTATACACAGCTGCATCTGGGCCTCTGCATGCAGCTACACATTTAAATCTAGATAAAATTAGATAAATTACACTTACTCATTCCTTCAGTAATGACCATACACAAGTTTGCATAATGACAGTTTCAAACACACACACAGAAGTGCTGTGTTTGTTTGAAGTTAGGTGAAGAAAAGTTCACATTCAAGAGCATTGCCCATTATACACACTTTCAGTGCACTGATGGGTCGGCTCAGCACTGAGGTCACCAGGGGAGGTCCCGCCTGTGTGCACGATCTGGCCTGAGCAGCGGCTATTGACATATTTCCCTCCAGAACAGAGGGCCAGGGCAGAGTAAACATCAGCCAGCAAGGCATGCGCTCACACTGATGTTGAGATGGGCCGATTTCTCTCTATCAGATTTCCCGACATATTTCTGTAGCTGACTAGACTAAGCAGGAGTCAGGGGTATGAGCAGATAACGAGTGTCTTTCACACAGCACCGACACGTACCAGGCTTCTTATCTGTGCACCTCCTCACATGCCAGAGCGACCAGGACAGGGGGAAGATTGTTACATTTGGTGATTTGTTTTTGCTTCTTGGGGCAGATAAAAAAGAGGGGGAGGGAGAAATCAGTGTGCAACCCCACGGAATGGAGGTAGCAGACAGTCATACCAAGCTGGGGCCCACAATGCAACATGGATAACAAAAAATAAACTTTTTCTTTATTTTTACTGTACTTGTTTTTAATTACCTGAGATTGTAGGTAAGTTAAACAAACTAGACAGTTTGGATTAAAAGTGCATCTACAGAAGCAAAATATTTTTTTAAAGCGAACTGAAAAAGTTCTACGCTAGAAGAGAATTTAATATTTCAAAATATTTTTCTTGCTGCTTCATAAAACGACTTCTGAGCCTAAGCCTCCTTTTGAATCGCCTGAATTGTGTGTCTTCTTTTAAAGAAGACAAAATAAAGTCTAGTATATGCTAGAGTGCACAAGTGCACAAAGGAATCCCACAGTTCCGCCAGACTTTTGTTGCATCCACAAAGCAGGGAGAAATGGGGCATGATAATATGCATGCAGGTTTACATCCATTACCAATGGTGCTCGTGTAGTCCTCTGTTAAAACCCAGCTGAAGGGTTTGATCGCTTGAGACGTCTGCTTTGCCCCATAAGACCCACCATCCAGTCACCCACAGCAAACCCCAGCCCCACTTTATTCCCTCATCCGTGATGTCAGCAATTAAAACGTAAGGTAAACTTTTCAGCGGCCCTTTCACGGAGCTGAAAGGCATTGTGTTGCAAATTGGTAATAATGTATTCATCCCTAGGTAAACATCCCTGCCATGTCCCTTCTGCAGAACAGAGGCGAACAAAATGAAAGTGATAATTTCTCCCCCTCTGAGAATTCTCCTCTTTAATTCTGACAGTAAACTCGTGGCTGTTACGGGGTGTTAAGTAGGATTTAAAACTTGTCAGACAAGACATGTTTGAAATTGCTTTAAATAAGAGTACTGTGTTGCTGTCAACCAGAGGCTTAGAGGAACATATCCTCACAATTGAGGCACTCATCTAGGCTCAGAGAACCGTGGCCCTGCTCCGGCTCCACTCTCTCCTGCCTGCTCATGGGCTCTTAACACTGTGATTCAGCCCCCCCTGGTGGAGACCAATGCAGAGCCTCCATAAGCTGCAGCAGAAGCAGCACCAGCTTTCTAACGCTCCACATTAATAACAATGAATGTATCTTTTTAAAAAAAGATAATAAACTGATGAGACAAATATCCTATGTGTTTGGGTGAAAATGACAAGTCTTCAGACTAGTGTCCACAGCTTTGAAAACAGTAACAAACAAGATAGCTCTAGTGACATGTAGATTTTTTTTATTTTTTTTCCCCAAAAGATTTCAATCCCAAAAAATGCTAAAAATTAATACATTTATTTTAAATAACTTTTTTAGAGGTGACAAAAAACAATGTGATTTGATAAGAACAAAAATAGCCAAGCTAAAAAACAACAGTTAGGTTTCCTGGGGAGATTCATTAAAAACAGGACAGTCAGCTGAACCAGCACCTCTTATTTGAACTGTAGTAGACATTTGTGGTACCTGCTGGAAAATTCCAATGACACATAAAACTATTCACAACTTTTCAAGACAGTAATAATCACTAAAAAATATATATATATTAAAAACTTGAGCAACTGGGAGACCCCCACGTTCTCACCTCTAGGGGGCATACACACTAAGCTACTAAATTAAGTCAGCCTGCCGGAAAAACTATGTGCAACATAAAACTCTGAAGTGTCATTATATCAAGTGTGTACACCCTAGATAATAAATGTGTTTCCAATGACAAACTGGCTGCATATTCTGTTTTAATAGCATGTCACAAAACACACAAGAAATGGCTCAAGGGACGACTACCAGAAAGCTGCTTTAAAAAAGTGACATGAAGAAACTCTCCTAGAATAATTCCAATGCATTTCAGAGTTGTATTAAAAGGAACTTTAATCCATATAACCAAAGTGTGAATACATTAAATCCTTCTACAGGAAGGTATTGCTAGAAAGCATTTGATCATACCTGTGCAGACTTCTCAGACTTTTCTATGTCCAGTAATGTAACTTTATATACAGCGGTCTAATAACCATGGGACAACTCCTTGAAGTATGGAAAATAAATAAAGGTGATGCTGCAAATGACTAAATCATATGTGAGGTGGGCCTCATATATGACCAACAAAATGTGAATTCTTCTTATTTTACTTATTTTCTGAATATTTTTAGAGGTTTTAGAGAAGTGGTGTTAGGGCCCAGATGGCTGAAATGTTTAATGCCTCTGAAAGCTCCTTCACAAAAAGCTATAACATTAAATGGTTAAGAATATCATTTTCATGATTTTTTTAATGGCTTGTTCATGGTGGCACGGTACATGCAGAATGTTTTAAGAGCAAATAGTAGGCAAAGAATTTTTTTTTTGGATAATAAATAAAATTACGTTTGCATTGTGGCCCTCATGACCCCTGGTTTTCATCACCACCACTGTAAAGGAATCTGAGTCTGTAAGTTTCTCTACATTGCACCTCACATAAGATTACCCTGAATCACTGTGTTTACATAATGTTACTCAGAAATACTCATAAATAATGTACATATAATACTCAGAAATAATGTTTGCAGTTTACTCCAGCATAGAACATTTAATATATTTTTACTGAAAGCATGGTTTTCTTAACTAAACTCAATAACAAGCCTTTGTGTGACTGGTTGTAGACATGCACTTGAAGCTGAAGGATACTGCATTTGTTTGCATTATATAGCTCGTTAAAATACCATACAGCTTGTGAAGTTAGCTACCGTGCCAGTAACAACAACAGCTATTTGCCACACAGGTGGCAAAAGTAAAACTGTTATGAATGCTTCTCTAACCAACATAACTGTAGGCCAAAAATGATAGGCTCATTAAAGTTGTAGGCCAAAAATGATAGGCTCATTAAAGTTGCAAGCAGCTACAGAGGTTTAATATACTTTTATTTTGAGTACACTTGTACAATTAGCTACATTACAGCTATAGCAAATTGGCTACAATATTTTAGTGTACATTTTGCAGTTTAATTGTATTAATAAATTAATACAAATGTTAAAATTATAATTTTATTAATTACAAATTTCATACATACACATTTAATTTAATGTCATTCAGTTCTTTAGTTTGTACTTTACATTTCATAATTTACATGTTTTTACAAATTACAGCTTTTTGTCCATATATTGCAATTTTCTGCTTGTTAAAGCACTTTCAAAGCTAAACCAGATGGTTTGCTTGTGTTACAATCTTTATAATCTTTCTCTGTTAAAACCCTGGAGCTCGAATCATGTCTTTTGTGAAACGTTGTGAAACTAGTACAAAAGTTGTGAGAGCATAAATTGTGATTTGTAATCACAACATTAACAGTATACATAGGTACTAGCAATATTAGATTACAATTACACTTGCAGATGGATTTATTTGCAAGTAACAAAATTACAGTTTCGTCGTTGCATGTACAATTCCCTGTTGACTGCAAATGAACTCCATCCAAGCACCAGTAAATGGTTCTAACAAATATATGTATGTGGCCAGGCTTTAATCTGCCTGAAACTACAAGATTTGACCATTTGTACAAGCAGGCTTAAATTTTTTCTTAACAATTCTTTTTAAACTTTACTCAGCAAATATGTCTACATTTAGGAAATCTTTAAGACCTTCTCATAATGCAACTCCAACCAAGTGCAGACAGTGCCATGAACTCCTATTGTGAGTTATCCATTTACAATCAGGAACAAGCTATTGCTTTAAATGGTATCATTTAGGCAACACATTCTTTGACTCTGTCCTTACATTGTGGATAGTCAGTATGAAATTCGTGCTGAGTAAATATAACAGGAAATAGGTTAGTTAACTTGGTAGAATTGTTTAAGAACATTCTAGCGTTGTTAAGCACCAAAGAATATTTGCTTTAGCTATCCATAGCTTCAAATGTTATATTATTTTTAACCCATTACAAACCCATCTCAAACATCACCAAACATAAGCCAATTTGAATATGAGTAAAATACTAAGAAAGGAAAAAGTGCCATGTGCAATAAGCTGTTTTTGTTTATGCAGAGTAAGTAAAATTTTGTGACTATTTGATGCCCAAACACCCACTGTGTGTCTAAGCAGACCACAGCAGTGTTCTACAGTTACAACAATTGCCTATTTAGTATCAAATTTAAAAGGTTATTAAAAGTGAAAATTGGTCATTATGCTGTTCACACCAGTTAGTGGTCACTAAGTGTTGTAATTGGGTGTCTATGTAGATTAATGTCTGATTCTTCAGCATGTTGCCTGAATTTTGGCAGGCAAAAAGAGAGGGAGAAAAATGCAGGAGGAAGCACAAAGCTGGAAGATGATGTGAAAGACTAACCCTAAGAAGCACCTTGTCCTGTGATCTGGCACCCACTCACGCTGAGGCGAGTCTTTATCATACAAACGGATTAGACTGCCCAGTCTAAGTGCCTCTAAGTTATTAGCACCTTCTTATACAAAGTATAACAGCAATCCTAAAGACATTGATTGCAGGGAACAGTTCAAATATGATTTCCTTATAGCTATTAATATGTATGCCTTAAATAGAAGCACACCGCTAAGCAGCTTATGATATTATGAAAAGAATGTTCCCTCAGGGACATAATATGCCAACAGTGACAGTAAGGAGAGATTCGTATTTACCCAGATTGGCTGGTACTTACGTCAAGCATTCTCCAAGCTTGTGGGAGGGAACACGGGGCAGTGGCAACAGCTCGCTTTCGATAAGCACTTACCGTGAATAAAAGACAAGCATGAAAGTGAGGTTTAGCCTCTTTAAAGATTCCCCACCAAATGTAGAAGCAGATAGGGCAGGTGCCTTTGGTTCCGGACGTGATTAGCCGTCTGTGGCGCACTGTTCCCACAGAAACGAGACATTGCAGAGACATTGTCCAAGCTTGTCCAGGTGGGGGACCTGTCATCCAAACCAGGGCTTAGTGGTGCGCCGCTCCGAGCGAGAGATTAGGACCCGAGAATTTAGATTCTTCTCTTTTTTCAATGCATGCTTAATCCAAAAACTGTTTCTTTTTTCTCTCTTCGTCTCTCTCTCTCTCTGTCTCTCTCTCTCTTTCCATCTTTTTCTCTTTTTTCTCTCTACCATACACCCTCCCCTCTAGCTTCACATCTTCACATTTCATTCTGCTTTTATTTTTTTCTCTTTATTCATTTTTATCTCCCATGTTATTCACATTTTCCTTCATTTTCCAGATGAGCTGGGTTTGATTTGGTACTGTGTTGTGTTGTGCAGAATTTTTTTTGAGAATTAAACAGGAAGGACTTTCATTCTGGTTTCTTGGGACTGGCTTGTACGGTCGTGTTCCTGACAGATAAATAAACAACAGGCGATCCGGCATTGTTGAGCTGAGTGAGATAATATTGCTGAGCCAGGCAAAATTCTCAAACCCAGACGAATTCTGATCTGCCACAAAAACATACTCCAGCCTCTGGAGTATTTAACTGCTGGAGATGACTTAAGTGCTTCTAAAGACATCTGTATAACTGGCCCTGTAGGCCCAGGATAAAGATGTAGACTACATGAAAAACGTTCATATCCACACATACAGTTATTAGTTTGTGAAGTAAACTGGACCATATGGAGGAGAAGCGTGGGGACAGACATTTTGTTTGCCAGTAAAATCTTGATTCCTCCATCCATATGTAAGAACATTTGACCCCATCATTTTGAACTAATTAATTTGACCTGAGCTGTACAATCTGCTAATAATCATGTTGGTGTGACTCAAAGCATTTAACAAAGCAGAATATAAAAATTCGAAATACTGTTTTGTTATTGGAATCTGCCCCCATGACTGGCCCGCAATGTGTTTCCAAACGGCAGCGGAAAGGGGGAAACTCTATTAAATCAGTGTATGAAATGCACTCAGGTCTAGCAGTAAGCGCTGCTCTTCAGTGAACAGACCTCCCGTTAATTCAAATAGCTCCCATTGTGGATTTATCGAACCTGAGCAGCTGGCCACCCTCATGGACAAATACATGCTGGTGCAAAGAAGAAAAAAGAGGGAGTTCCATCATGATATTTGAAATACACTTACATTTTCCTCCTTCTCTCCCCCTCCTTCAGCTCTCCTGGTCTCTGTGGACTGAGCACTAAGCACGAACAAGTTCCATTCTGCTCTTCATACCCTGCCATAATCAGTCGCAAAGGAAGCGGAGGAATGGACAGAATGCTCTCACAGTGTTCCTGCCCTGTCCTCATCTACCCAAGCACAGAATGAGAGAAAACAGGATTAGAATATAGACAGCATGAGTCAGAGGACATCAAAAAAAGGACCTGATTATTCCTTTAACCATAAGCAAACGCGAGGGTTTCTGTGCGGCTGGTGAGTTTGGCTGTGGCATTAAAAGATGAATTCTTTCTCTGCTGCTTGTGGCTTAAAAAAAATAACTATGGTCTTCTTTGAACATTTGCACATCTGGAACAGTAACAACAATGCATGAATGCTCGCTTCCACCCACACACTACTCCTCAAACACCTGCTGGGCCAGGTGTGGGGGTTATCAATTCCTACTATTCTGACACCTGCTGGGTTGGCAATGTGACTTGCTGCAGTTATAAAACCTCTGTTACAATTTGGTCACCTCTTTTATTGCAAAAGTATACCTATGATATCCAGGTTAAGCGCTGCAAAAGTATTCACAGCTTTTATTAATTCATGTGCTACATCTCATTTAACACTAAGGTCGTTATAGAAATCACAGATTAGGACATAGATTTTAAAAAGTCATGCAGCTTTTGGACATTTATAGTTGTTGAGCATGGAATAACTACTAGGTAAGTTAGTGAACTTTTTTGTGAGTTGTGTTATTTAACACATAATTCTGCAAAAAGAAGTTACAACAAACTGTACTACTAAAGGCCCCCAGGAGGGTACACCACAGAGGATGATGTAAACTAAAATGTATATGTTTATTTTTTACATACTTTACGGATACAATCCACCATCAGTCCAATTTGTCTGAAATACTTCAACAGCAGACTTTCTAAAGTGTGACAACCATCAGAAGTAATATAATAAAATACTTTACAGAATCAAACATTTGCATTGAAAAGAAAACAAAAAAGGTTCATTTATATACAGATAAAAAACATTTACTTGTAACGTAAACAAAAGTCATAAGAAAAAAAGGTGAAATGAAAGGGTTCATACTTAAACTACATCCGAGCTTGACATGAAATTATCTTAGACCAACGTGCTCAGGGGGTCTTGGTTTGCTTAATTAGTGCACACCAGAGTTTGGATGGCAGTGTTCTCAGACTGAAGGGTTTGAGGGTTCTTTTTAATCAAACCAAACCTGCCAAGTGTAAATGCACCCTAGGGGTTACTGTTTAATGTCATTTTCCTCAGCTCATGATAATTTCTTAGCAATGAGACAAATGTAAAAAACTCATAACATAAAACATAAATATGTTACATCTAGATCAGGCTGTATATCCAAATAAGGTTGCAAAAGTCAGGGGGAGTATAAGGGATTCTGTGAGGCTAAATACAACAGCAACACCAATCAAGAATTTCCAAAACCTTAAATAAGCATGACTTTTATGGCAGGGTGATAAGACAGAACCTTAAATAAGCATGACTTTTATGGCAGGGTGATAAGACAGAAGTTTACTCAAAAAGAACCTGAATAATCCAGCAAACATAGGGCAAAAAGAGAAACGGAATTTATAGCAGAAACAACACCATCCATGCAGTTAAAGCTGCTTCTTAGCCACCAAAAAATGTTAATTTTACTATTATTATTATTATGACTGAAGGGCAAATGAGCACAGCAAATGCTCATTCCAGTCTGCTATAGAATTCAAACAAGGGCATTTAAAATTTACTGGGCTAGTTTACTAGTAATGATGATTACTAACATCATGAGCAATAAAACACCATAAATATGTAACTTACATGTGATTGTTTTAATACTATATGTGCATAAACAAAAAAATAGTATATTTACCAAAGACACACTGTTTCCTGTGTATAATGACATAACAGAAGCCTGAAAACTTTGTCAAAATTGATCAAAAGTAGTACAGATAGAAAGTAGAAAGACAAGGTCATTGCAGGGAGAGTCTCCTAGTCTTATTGATCCAAATGGGTGTATTTCCTGTCAGGTATCCATCAGCCAACAGCACTAAGTAACCCATTAAAATGGTCCAATGTTATGTGGTACAGTACATCCTTGTTGCAAGACAAAGCTACTCTCTACTCCCTTAACACTTAACTTGCTGCGACCTCTGTGTTTATCAACTCAATTATCCTTTTATCTGCAAGTGGAATACACATGGCCGGCCCTCTTATGCAGTCGTGGCAGTGTAAAAGATGAAAGCAGGGGGCGAAAGGTGCGGAGGCGGGAGAATGAGGAATGGAGAAAGAGTCAAAGTGTTTCATTTATAACCGGAGAGAGGCCTTCAGAGAGCATTTATCCATAATGGAGAAATAATGAAGAAAGATTAAAGCCCTCTGGGACATTTTCGGGGTTTTCTCTAAATGATCACGACGTCTCCCTGTTCTCCACAATGGACTCAGAGAGAGCTCCAGACGCCATTATATCCCCAAAATGAGCCCTGGCAAAAGCTACGAGTCACTCTGTCAGTTAAATGTGGGCTATAGTAACGCTGGAGAAAGGCTTACCTGCAAATTAAGAGCAGCATCTTTTGTCTCCCTTGTGCTGTGGTAAAAACAGGAGAATGGGCTCTGTTTCTTGAGTGATCTGAGGTGAGGCAGGAGGTTCAGCAGAACCCACCATCTCATATTGTGATTAGTTTAATGCTTGCAGGTGTGCTCATTCTTTTGAATGGAGACTCAATAAGGATTTTTAGAGAGCTCTTAAAGCTTAACCACAGAGAGAACTATTCCTATCACCGTGAAAAGGAGTCTAGCATAGAGTTAAAAGCAATGGAAGAAGAGGACCAATGATAAGTAGACATGTGGATTCAATTAACGTATCTAAATAACATCTCCTGACTGCATTCATGCAACTACGGAATGGAAAATGTGCTCAGATAATTCATTATGTTCGTCATTGATAGATTCATAAACATTTCCACAGTCACACTACCACCTTGTTAAATGAATTTTTATAGTAATAGAAAACTATGGAATTGCCATTTTTGCCTCATGGTTAAATCAATTATTCTTGCAACCCCTAAAGTATTGTCAGTCTTATCTAACTGATGACTGCTCTAAATTGTATTGTTTACAGTAAAACCAACCAAATCATGATTCAGCCAAAAATGCCAGCCAGTTGAGAGCAGACAAGGATGCCAGGCAGTACGTGCTGGGTTTTATCGGTACGAGTTATTGGGTACCTAAGAGTGTAGGAAATCCAACGAAGAAATATTGTTCCAGTTAAATCTCAAACTGTGAATAACACAAGCCAAGCAATTTACGCCAGAAGGTCATAGCAAAGTAAAGCAGGGAAAAGTGGCAGGAAAAATGGGCTTTCTGGGAGAGTGAAATAGATGAGAGATGAGAGGAGATGAAAACTTGACGGGTTACCCAGGCGGGTCTACAAAAAGTAATGAATATCCCTTGGTGTGCAGTGATTTTGAAGAACTGTCATTCTGAATGAACTGAGATAAAAATTATATTTCATCCTGATAAAAAAACCTACCAATACAAGAGCAAAAAGGACACATGTCTGCCAGATGCAACCCCTAATCCAAGTCTGACGGTTTCCACTGACACTTCGAGGCTCAAAAAAACAACGATTTCTAAATTCTAAAAATCCTAGGACACAAAAACAGAACGCTGTTGTACAATGCTAATGAAATGCCTCTTTTTTTCTTGCATAAAATTCCTTTAGTAAACTTTGCTCTTTCAACACTGTCTCTTATCAATTCATTTGTGTATGAAAGAGAGACAAGAGTTAGGAAAAAAGAAAAGTGAATATATTGGAGCTGCCATAGAATCTGTTCCTATTGTGCAGCAGAAAACGAACGTGTGTCCTTCAAAAAAGAATAGCGCTATGCATCACATACTAAAGTCCTGTTGCTTTCCCTTGAATAAATCATCCCCATCTATTGAATCCCTTTCGTTTCACGACGCCAAGCTCTCCATTCAGAATGGAGAGAAAGGAGCCTGAATTACTTGGAGCTGGAGAGTTACCTAGCATAGAAAGGAATTAAGGACCCAGTAGCCAATATTGTGGATCAACTATGCCCAGAAGAAAGGGGCCATTCTTGTGTTACCTGGCTTGGGAATAAAGCCACAATAGACTTCAAACAACGGACACTGCACAATTCATGGATTGATTTTTACTTCAGGGACCAGGGACTTTTTCAAAACAGACAATATCCCATGAAGATGGACATAAAGTCGTGAATTGCCTGAATACGCAATGCATCACCCTAGTGGCCTGTACCAAGGGAATATAGGTGCTGCTGGACCTCAATGGATGACCTCAATCTCTGATGTACTTCACTGTAATAGCTAAGAGAAGAGTGCTGCTTTGTGACTGGCAGGCATTGTTTGTGTAGCTGTTTTGCAATGTGTAAAAAAAACTTTCAAAGTTTTCTAGTTTGTGTAGTTACCTTTTTCACTTTTCCTGTCAGACTGTACTCAGGATTTAATGGCCACAAAATAAGTAACAGTAACTAGGCAAATAAAACCAAGCATGCACAAGAACGAACACTCACTCCATGATGCCCTTAAAGGCAGTGTGTAGATAATTTAAGTGGTATTGACTGTCTGTAGCACGTATACCCCTAAGCAATATGCAAGACATCCTTTTCATTCATATTACATCATTCTTTGTAAACTTTATTATCCTTTGTATGGAGAGCAGGAAAAAAAAAAAAAAATAAATAAAAAAATATATATATATATATATATATATATATATATATATATATATATATATATATAGATATATATATATATATATATATATATATATATACAAATATTACAATTTGTAAGAAAAGCTTTTTACAAAACAAATGTTAAATGTGAAATTATATATTATCATTTTATAAATAAGAATAACTGCTTTCTGGAGGCTTGTCTGCATAGTTGGCCCACTGAATCCCCACTGTAAGGACACACATTCTGAACGCATTTAAAACTGTACAGCAGCAAGCATTTCTTTTACTAAGCATATGTAATGTTTTAGGCAGAGCTTGAGCTGTATGCAAGAGTACCATTTGATTGGCTAGAGTGAGCACAATTATGTTGCCGATTGCAATGACCTTGTTGCCAACTACGTTGCTCAAATGTTTTTACCTTCTCCTCTCACTGTGAAGCATATGCTGCATTTGCTTGACATGGGGAGGGACAAAGTTTTATCCACATTTAGATCAAACCAGTAACGCTCTGGACAGGACATTGAGTCAGTCTACAGAAATGTGTTTTGTTGATCATGGTTGTACTGGACACACACATAAATATCAAAATGCGCAAACAACAAAAGAAGCAAGTTCATAAGCCAGTTCTGATCATCTGAAAAATATCAGCTCAGGCTGATAATTGGTCAAGCCCTAAAATACACGCAAACAGGTTGTGATATATTCCACTTAGATTTACAACATTGTCTTTAATCTAATACATGGATGTTTAATTATTATTATGATAAAGATTTTATTTATTTAATCTAACCCAAAGCTTTAATAACTGGCATGGGGAACAAAATGATAACTCTTGACCAGAGGATGCTAAATTGTTGAACAACAGCTTTATGTCAGGTAATGTAATAATAGGTATTGTACTCAGCACGGTATGGTCTTTGTGAGCTATGGTCAAGGTTACACTCCCATTGAGGAGGGAGGGGAGGGGCCTTCACATCCCCACAGATCCCACCTGAGTGACATTCGCCTTGGCTTGGTTCTCCCCTCTGACGCCCTGATAAAACAGCTCTTATCACCTCCAAGAGTGGAGATTTGGTCTCTGTCCAAGAGAACCAACGAAGCAAGAAAAGCACTGTCTAGACACTTAAGGAGAAGTAAAGAAAAAATTGCTCTGTTTGACACCAAATACTGAAGGGGCTTTTCACCAAAGTCAGGCGACTAGAGGGGCTGTATTCTAGACAACGTCATTGTGCTGGTCCATCTCACCAAATCCCCTTTTCTCCAACCATTTCACATCCGTTTACCATGGATCTTAGAGCAGGACTGTGGAGCGTTGCAAGTTATATGCGCTATCTCCGAGCAAGCGAGTGAACACAACCAAAATGCCCACTCTTACACTCCTCATTCAAGCTGAAAGGCGTGAGTAAGGGGCATGACTTTGGCCACTGTACAGGCTATACCTACACAGTAGGGGGGCACTGACAATTACTGGTGGTACTGGGTCAGTACAGCAAAAACTTTACTACTGAATATAGCCCATAAAAGTTTCAGATTATGAATATAACAATGAAAGCAATGAAATCGCCTTTTTATTTTGTTTGTCAAACCCTGAATCTGTGCCAATCTAACATTAAACCTACCAAATTACTAAAAAGAAAGTTGTTGTATTTGTTTGCTATATTACTAGGTACTTTCTTGTGATCTGATCCTGTGAGTTTTTTTCAATAAACCATCATGTAACTCTTTATCACTCTCAAGTTCAGACCTAACAATGGCTTGGCATTTATACTGGGTCCAAAATGGTACTGGGACACTTTAATTGTAAATTGTTGAGTGAGGATGATGCTAAACATTTCCTGGCAACTGTGTTTGTCTGAGTTTATCTCATTACCTGGGGTAAGATCAAGCACATAACTGCTGTTTGTGCATCGATCTCACCCAGAAACAGCTGGAAGGAAGAGGTACAATGTGAGAAGACAACAGCGTTTCAATGTCATCACACGCCTTGGATCTGAATCACTTTCTTGTGTTACGGCTCAGTGAAGCAGAGCATGCCAGCCCAAATCAGACACTAAGAGCTAACACACGCAACCTTCTATCTTATATCGCAAAGACAAGGGGAAAAATAGTCACCTGAATAGTCACTTACCCATATGCACAAGCATAAAATGTCTGTGCATTATAAAAGCCATTTGCTGCAAGCATCAACAAGAAAAGTGAAAAGAACAACTATTTCATCAGCAGCAGAACAAACATGTCAAAATGTGTGGGTAGGGGCTCTTAAAGCTCAATAGAAATCAAGAGCAAACATGCTGTGGTTAGCATGGACATGTCCTTACAATACGGAATGAGGGACAAGAATTGTTTAGTGTGATGCACTTTCTCATGATCACGTAACTGGAATTCGATGCATGAAAGTAGGAGGTTTAATACAGTGGTACCACTCAGATAGAAATATCACTGTCAAGTTTTGCTTTCCCGAAAGGTTAAACCCAGGAGGTCTGCTATGAAAGTGATGCAGAGTATCAATTAGGAAGGAAGGAGAGAACAGAGCATGAGCATCAGCCGCCATGATTGGTTGCACCCATCCATCTGCCCTCTATAACTGAAGGTTAAGTCATGTTGAGCGTGGTTGGGCAACAGCAAGTAGGATAATTATTGTTCAAGGCCTTTTAATTTCAGTGGCATTTAAAATGATTAAGCCTTCTTCCTGGGCTCAGTCAGAGCACTTTGTATTCTCAAATTCATCCCCTGAAGAGTGAATCATGTCTTGAATAGCTCGTCTCTCTTGTATGATTGCGCTTTGTCCATGCAGCCATAGGAAATATGACTGTTGTACTTGTCACCTACTGGTCATGTTGATGCTGAGAACTGGCATCACATCATAGAACTCAAAGCATATTACGTGGAAATTGCATGTAATATAAATAAAACCAGGATATTCTAAGTTGGAAAAAGTCAGTAATAAAAGTGATTTACAGCTCCTGTCAGAACGCTTTCTTCACATTCCTTGTTCTGTTTATGAATTTGAACTTTATCATAGCAAAATTTTTAAAAGAGCCAAATAATACCTACACAGTAAAGGCACATTGACAATAACTGGTGGTACTGGATCAGTACATTACAAAAACATTACTGAATATAAGCCATAGAACTATATAATGAAACTATGAGAAAGATTCATTTTTGTATTTTGTATTTTTTGCTAACATTTAAACACTACTAAATTAATAAAAAGAAAGTTGTTGTACAGACCAACTGTAATTTATACTGATTAATTTCCAAGGATTTGATGCCGATTGTTTCAATAAACCATTATTTAACTTTTTAGGACCATTGAAGTTTCTGACAATGGTTTTACAACAAAATGGTATAAGGCATGCCATCATGACATTCAAAGCATATTATGGAAAGTGCATTTGATATAAATAAACCTGGGACTTAAAGACAGAAAACGTCAGTGATACAAGTGTGACCTTACTAGTTTTTACAGGCCCTGTCACAATCATTGGTACAGAGTCCCTGTTTTGGACAAAAACCTCACTTTATAAAAATTTAGAAGTGCCAAAAGTTCCAAATGTTTTCATGCAGAGCCGTTTGCTTGTAGCCCTACTTTTAACTTCAGCCTAAATTCACAGACATAAATGTACATAAATGTACACAATCACAGAGCATCATTCTACAGTAGGCTCCTTTAACATTAGTTTATATAAGAGAAAACTGTATAAGGCAGCTTTTGAAAGCCATTTTTCGAAACGATGGGCTGTGAAGAAACAAAGCATATTGGTGATCTGAGGCCATCTAGTGGACAACGGGTGATATTACAGCACTCACTAGAATTAAGAATAAATCTCTTTATTTAAACACAATATTTGCAAATTAGACCATAAAATGTGTAATTATTGTTTAGTTAGTTCAGTTACATTTTTTTTGGTGTGTCAGATAAAAAAATATATTCATAAAAGAATAATTAATGTTATTAGATACAGAAAATGCTTGATTTTAATGTTATATTCAGAAATAGCCAACAAAGCTTAGACACCTCCTTGATTAATAAGAACAGTAAATGTGTATCCTGTAAATTTCAGATGTATTATTTAAAATATTTTCTTGTTCCTGTCACAAGAAGTAGCCTCCAAGCTGTTCATGATTTGTGCTTTTTACATTTTATGTAGATTCATAGTCAACCAGATGCCTCCCAGCAGCTGTACACCATATCATACCTGAGTGTGAAAAATTTGCCTAAAAAACTTTGAATACACAGTTGTATATTATGCATGCATGGGACAAATAAATGAATGAGTCTTAGGATGAAAGAAAAAGGACGAGAAGCAGAGATGTGAGTGTGGGGATAACCCTAGAGTTTTTCGTCCAGTACAGCAGCTGTAGCAGGCAAGCAAAAGTTGATAATAAATTGAAAAATCCCCCCTCAAGAGACAAGTAAAGAGGAAGTCTGGCATTCCAGTCATCTCTCCAGTGTGGCAAATCAAAACCAAATTTCCTCCAGGGCGGCAGAAGACACGGACGAGCAGATACCTGCGGCCACCTGGGCCTCACTCCAAAGAGCTGGCCAAGACAATTTCCCTCAAATCATCTCTCTATCTTAATCTGACAGGCCTCCTCGATTAGGAGGCGTGAAAATTACTTCTCTACCCACCAGCTGTCGTTCTGAAATTATCTTAATTGTACCATGATTATGCCTCTAAGCTCCTGTGAGAGCAAAAGAGAGTGTGAGAGAGAGTGAGAGAGTGAGAGAGAGAGAGAGAGAGAGAGAGAGAAATATGAAGACTTTGTAGGTGTGAGTGAACACCAAACACCTTCAGAACTGCACTGTAGCTATGAGGCCAGAGTTTTCCTCCTACAAACTGATGCACTACCCCACAAACACTACCCCACTGATGCACTACCTCACAAACACTACCCCTAAACTGCTGCTTCTAAATTCTAATGTACTTCAATATAAGCACTCTTCTCTTTCAGCATGCCCTGTGAATATGCAAAACACACTAAGCACCAAATAAAAATGAATAAAAATTAGTAAAACGAGTCACTACATTTGCAAATGACTAGTACATTGTAAATGATACAACTTTAACCAATATTTAAATAGAGTGCTAACCCGGTCCTGCTGCATTTAAATTTGTTTGCAGTATTAAATCGATGTCAGTTTGTAGTTTAAAAGTCGGGTTTCAACGCAATTAACTTACGTCTCAGTGAGCGTCACGGAAAAACTACAATACCCATGACTCCGTGCGCGCACAACTCGATACGAGCGTAAGGAGCAGCAGTGTTTACAACTGAAAGACATGACACGAATGTTATAATTTCCAAAACACATAATGAACAGGGGTGTTTAAGGTTGGTTAACGATGGTTTTTAGAAAACAACAGCTAAAAAAAATCCTAGATTTTCAACATTACCTATGTAAACTATAGTGTTACTTATGTGTCATCTATGATTAGTTAGTTTGCATATCCCTTGTTCTGTATAAAGAGATCTTGTTCTGCGTTGTGTCTTGGAAGAAAAAGAATGCTGCGTTGGCCGGGAATCGAACCCGGGTCAACTGCTTGGAAGGCAGCTATGCTAACCACTATACCACCAACGCTCAGAGGAAGGGAGTCAACGTGCCTGAATCTGACCAAGACGGTTTAAAATGTTCACGAACGTGTAATGTTATATACGTATTGTATATCATTTTAATCATGTATCCTGATTATTTAGTTTTTTTTCATTATTAGGACATAAACACTGTTTGCGCTGCATCAACACTTACGGATCTTCTTTGAGCCCGGGGAGTTTTCGATGCCGATTTCGCTGCCATTCGACTGTAGTGTAGATTAATGTTATTATAAACGAAACTAACTGCATGCTTTCTGTGGGGTGTTGAAAGGGATTAAAACAATGGGCTCGTCCGGGATTTGAACCCGGGACCTCTCGCACCCAAAGCGAGAATCATACCCCTAGACCAACGAGCCATACCAATGCGTCTTGTTCATCTCTTTAAGAGAGGCATCTCGCTGCGGTTAGTGTACTCACGGAAATATACGATCATTTGTTAAAAAACACATTACCTTACAAAAATACTTATACAATCCAGTTTTAACCTAATGAAGAGCCCAATAAAAAGTTACTAATTCTGGTGCGCTCAGTACAATATGATAGGTTCGGTGTGACAGAGTCTCACTAGCGTCACTTTGTTCTGAAAAAGTTATGGGTATGAGGACAGAGCAACAATGTTGCATGGCCTGTTTCAGTGACAGATTTGTTAGCAATGACACTTCTGTACCAACATAAGATTAATTGTGAAATTATACACTAAAGAAATTGCAGCGTTCAGTGTGCGACCTACGCACAGCTGATTGTGAGTACAAAACAACAAAACCTTTATTCCATACAAAGATGGAATAAGACGAAAGCTTAATGTAATTTTACAGTTTTTCTCTTAGACTTACTAAATTAGCCTCAGCCTGATGTGAAATATTATTCACTAGAAAATATTCCCCACTTGTAAATTAACCCAGTGGTGGGGGACTAAGGGCCCTGATCGTACTGTTAGATTTTGATTGTTGACAAATTTAGGATATCTACGTTATGACGCTTCGGCAATGCAGCTTAGCCAGAACACCGAAATCCACACCGTTTGGTGTCTTCCCTATTTCAGGGCTCCAATCAATCTGGAAGTAAACAGATGAGTTGAATTGAATCGAGTGGATCTCATCAGGAAAATCACTCAACTGAACAGGAATTCAACTCTCCATGACCTGCGTGGTCCTTGCCCCGTAACAAAGTAGTTCACTACATATCAATTAGTAACATCATATTATTATTATTTATTACATAGGTTTATTTTATCAATAACAACAGCAATAATTATATAACGTAAAAAATACCTTATCCGGGATTAGTCATAATAGGCCCTGAAGAGGCTGTCGTTACTTGGTGCACGCTGATTCAATGTAACAGCGTCACAGCGCAGGACACATGCTAATGCTAACTCGCTAATTTAGCACCAGTTAGCCAAAGAAGTTACCGTAAAACTCAGACTCGCTGTCAGTTTACGCTCAATAGCAGGCCCATAACCAAAGTAACGTTTGCTCTTACACAGTGAAGATAAGTAAGACTTTTTCACATTATCTATTTACCAGCTCTCTTAAAACAAACGAAAGTATCAACTATTACCGTCAAAGGCAATAGGCCTCATGGAACCGTTTGCATAATTTAGTTGTCCTGACTCACTAGCAGATGCTCTTGGCTGAACCTGAGTAGCTAATGATCAGGACATCCGTAACATGGGCTGATTTTGAACATTAAAATATCTTCATTAGAATACAACTATTATATAATATAAATACTATAAGTATTTTAATAATAACGTACAATCCTTCGAAAAAGAAGACGAATTGCACTGTAAAGTTTTACGTTACTTATGTTTAAATATAGCCACAGTCTGGATGTTGTTCTGTTTACTTACCGTGCGAAGTTCAGTAATCTCTAATTAAGTCTGGTTAATCACTTTTAACTTAAAACGGATCTGTTTTGGATAAGCTGCGTTTCTCCGCTGTTGCAGTGCAAATGCCCGCTGATCCGTTGAGTTTCCGTTAAATTTAAAATTTTAACTGTAACTGTATGTGTGCAGGCCAGCCAAAGGAGACATGATTATTTATGACGTGGTTTCTGTTTCACTGGATTAAACGCCAGTTTCCAATACCATTCGAATATGTTGTATAAACCAAGCAAAAAACTTCTTTTGTTATTAAAAATAGACAAAGTCCTCTTTACCAGTAGGCAGCATCAAATGGTGGCTCTCTCTCTGGTCCACTGAGCGAGACGAGTTCAATATGGAGTTTAAGTCTAACATATCCTTCAGTCTTTCCTGCTTTAGCTACACAATGACATTACTCGAGTGAAACCTCCTTCTTGTCGTATTTTCTATGGTACTGCCTCGACTGCAACCATATGATATCACCTCAGTGGATATCATAACAATGGTGGCCTAATAGTTGAGGAATTTGGCACATTTGTCTTTTTTGAATAACAAAGCATTCCTATTTGGTGTATATGTCATATTTCAACGGATATTGGTCATGTACACTGTTTTAAGATCCACAGGGTACCTCAAGTCAGTCCTGGGAACCTCATGGTATACGCATTGTTTTGCCCAACGGTGGAAACTATGAGCAGTTGCACTTCATAAGTGCTGTTTTGCACATTACTGTGTATTGTTAAAATGAAATACTTCTAATTTTTCATCTAATAATCATTTTACCAAAGAAAACGTTTTGCTCTTACATTTTTATCTAGACCTACAGTATCTTCCTCCTCACAAATCTATACTGCCAGGAGACTTTTCTCTTTTTCTCTTGCCAGATTTCATCCAGCCAAACTTTCTTTACTTTCACTCAGATATAATATTATTGACTCCATGCCTCTCTTGTTAATTGAGTTTGATGCCATACCCTAAGTTTCTCTGTACTTTCTCCAATCTTTAAAGGGTAATTTTTTTACATTTGTTTATGTGTTTATTTTTGCCTCCTTGAGGTAAATATATAGTATTTTTGTGTCCTTATTGCTTAGAAGTAAACATACTGTGCCTAATAATAAACACTGTTCAGATTGGCTATGAATTTAAAACAGGCTGTTTTTGCAGCTTAGTCTCCATATATGGACTGGACTGAGGTGTAAACAGTAAATGTTGAAACTTTAACAATGTTTACATATTACTTAAGTCTTGTTTATTTAAAAAAGCGAGATACATTTTGTTTCCCATGTTATGGGTTCTTCATCACACCTGACTCTTTAGCAAGTGTGGAGTTTGGTAATTAGTTAGTGAGCTGAATCAGGCTTATTGGTAGATAAGGGAGAGCATAAAAACCTGCATATTGTGGGCGTCCTCAGGACTTAACAGGGAAATCCCTGCATTAAAGTGGAGCTCCATTGATTTTTCAAAACAGTCAACAGTTAGCGTTGCTTGCCTCTAAAAGCCCCCTTACAGAGTGTTATTATATAAAACAGTTGTGAACACTCTGGTGTCTAAAACATTGTTTTATGACAGTTTTGTGATAAAGTTTGTCATCTGAAACATATTTTAATATATTTATGTGTTCTAAAGCAAAATGGTCTCCAAAGAAAACGTTTTAAAATATTTACCACTATTTTACCATCGTCAGCATTAAAACGGATAAAAACATTTTTTAATTTAATTTAATTTAAAAATAATTTAATAATAATAATAATATTAAATAGCATTTTATAGCATTTAAGTGATGTGCAAGTTAATTGAAAGTATGTTTAAGTAAAAATTGTACAAAATAATTAATAAATGTAATTAAACAACAAAACAACACATGAATAGTACAACCAAAAAAAATAGCAATAAAATCATGAGGTTGAGGGTAATTTCCTGTCATGCTAAATTGTATCCTCACTTTAGCAAGTGATGGGGAAAAAATGACATAATTAAACGTGGTCAGAACAGACCACCATGGTGAGGATCCCAGTTTCTCCAGCCTCGCCGTCGACCGTCAACCTCCCCTTTACAGAAAGTATTATGCAGAGAATTAACTCTCTGCGGTTAGTCGTGTTGAAAGTTATGTCGGTTTCTACAGATGATCGGCCAGTTCTGACCCTAAAACAAATTTACGAAGAAGCATTTCTCAGTTTCGCCTGACCCGTACATTATATAATCATATAATGGGTTTAATGATCAGAATAACTCAGTGACAGAGGATTTACGCTCAGCCTACACGCTTATGGGAAGATAAGTGGAGGGTAGTCTCTATGGCCGGTTAGCTCAGTTGGTTAGAGCGTGGTGCTAATAACGCCAAGGTCGCGGGTTCGATCCCCGTACGGGCCAACACTGTTTTAGATCTTCTGAACAATTTGTTTTATTTTCCAACTCTGGAATATGACAAGGTGGACCTGAATTCACTGGTATGTGAGCAATATGGCTTAAAAATGAAAACATACTGTTATGGGTTGAAGGCAATGTTCATACACAGTATTTGGTGTTTATGATTTTGCATGAGCAAGTTTGAATACATCACAACAGTAGTGACCCATAGTAAAACTGGCTTACATCCATTCAGCTACATATTTCTATGCAGCTACAGCCACTATTTTTATGTAATATGCAGTTGGTTATTGTTCTTGAAGTACTGACAATACCTATGATATATGCATAAAACAATATTGTGTCATTACTTCAAACCACACTAGTAACATATCCTCACCCACCCCCTTCCTGGAGTATCCTTTTTTGCATATAGTGCTGTCTATCTGTATGCCTACTAGCAGCACTACGTACACGTCAGAGACCAAACTTAATTTAATTTCTAGTCCTTTGGCAAAGAAGGCCATTTTTTTCCCAAGAGATAACAGACATCATAGGAAAATAAGTGAAAACATACTAAAATATACAAAGAAAATGGGACTCAGACAACTGGAACGTCCACTCCAAAATTCAGAATCACTGTTTCTGGAATTACTGGAAAACAGGCAACCAACATCAATGGCTTTTAAGTATTATTCAAAAAAACTGGAAGCAAGCGTGCCAAAAAAAAAAATTGTGCAGAACTGATAATGCATATCAGGTGATATTAATCCAGTATTAGCTAAAAACAAATCTTCATCTAAATATAGGCTACCATGGTCAGACTACTCATACACAAGATTGTGCATTTTACAATCAGCTAGGGATCAACCATTTACTGATACAAGTAAACACTGTATTGTAGTTCTTTGGGCTTCTTCAAACATTTCACCCACTGCTGTAAAAAGTCATCAAACTGTGCTGAGCAGGTACTGATATGGAGGTTCCAAATCGTAATATTTTTACTTATTAGCATCAGCTGTAGTGTAGTGTGGAATTACATCCATACATTCAGTGACCACCCACCCACAACCAAAATTAACAAACAACCAATGGCCAGACACGTTTTCCATTTTTATTGACTTTTTTTGGACAATAATTTCCAGTGTTATCCATATTTCTCTTTTCTTTTACGCGTGTTTGCATAATTCTTATAAGGCTATCGATTGGGCCATTGCTATGGTTTCAGACCAACCTGCATAGCAACTGGAAGACAAAAAGGGAGGCTAAAACACTGACCGAGTAGCAAGGATGAGCAACACGACATTGACATTTAATTGGCACAGAAAAATGGTATGCTCTTTTTTCCCCCTTCCAAACATGATCAGGTTTTTCAATAAACATGGTTTTTCTGAATATCAAAAAAGGAAGAGAATGAGAATATAGCAGTTTAGTGTGGATTGAAGAGACCTTGCAGGCCCTGGACTACTCTAACAGGGGATTACATAATCCTTGGGACTTCCAAAGCAACTGGCAGTTTGGTTAAAATTCTGTAGTGAACAAGTCCCCTTCTTGAACGTTTTAAAGTTTCTAAGGCTGTGCTCAACACTGATTTCCTGCCCAGTGCCACAAGTTACGAAGAGAAGAGACAGGACAAGGGGAAGACCACTGAAATGATTGCAACAGGATCACACAGTTACCTTAGGGAAGAAGACATGTATTAAAATAACAAAAAATAGTTACCCATTTCCTTTGGGTGAGTGACTTCAATCAGAAGTATCTTTTAGAGGTATACAGTATATTCTTTTCCCAACCCCACTGCAAAGGCAACTAAGAAACAGAGCAGCTTGATCAACCCAGAACACTTGCATTCAGTCAACGGTTTTGTACCGAGTTACTGAACCTGGGTGGTTACAGACCTGAAGCACTGCCAAGAGTGTTCCTATATTACGTGATTGTCTGAATGCAAACAAGTTGAATCAGACAAAGTTTTGTTTTGCTGTTTTTTTTTGTTTTTGTTTTTAAATAGTGGGGCAAACTACAGAGGCAGACCAGGTTAGACACCAAACCAAGTAGAAAACAATGAAATGTTTGCTTTCATGCTCATAAAAACCACTGACTGCTTTCTCAAAACTGGAGGATGAAACCTATGCTGTTTTTAACGTTTTCCACACCTATTTGCAACAGTTTTTTGGTTGGGGAATGATGGTGATGGTGTTGTGGGGAGGGGTTTGGGGGCGATGTTGGTTGGTATATTGGGGTTGGTGTCAAATTTTCTGTCCACATCCAAAGTATTCAGTGAGGGAGAGCAGGGAAGATTAAACATAACCGTCAACCACAGGCCATTTTAGAAACGCTTAGGTCCCCAAGGTGCTCTAGTAGCAGCCACAGGTGCACCAAAGCTTGGGAAATCCTCAGCGCTACTCATATCCGGAGCCTAAGGAAAAAAAGTTAGGGATTTAGTAAGAAAATATAACACCAAAGTCCAAGTAGCAAGTCAAGTTCTACCATAAAGGCAACTAAATATTTGTACATTGATTTGGACTGACCTTCTCGCTGCTGGTTGCCCAGGGTGCCTCCCTGACCACAAAGCCCTTGGATGGGCCACGGGTTTCCTCTGTGCTGGCTGCTGCGGTACCAGAGGGTTTCATGTATGCCATCTTGGACTCATTTTCCACCACATCTGCCATCTTGAGAGGGGAAAAAAGCAGGGTAGTGTTTGCTGTAGTAACTTTATCTGTTTTTTTTTTTTTTTTTTTAAATACAACCACAAATCCTTAGAATATATTTGATATAACCAAGTTTACTTACATACTCCTCCTCCAAGTTGAGGAGGTGATCAATAGCTTCATCCACCATCTCGGGACGGCCAGTCACCGTCACCAAGTTGGGGTCTGCAGCTCCACTCTGAGGGAATCTCAGATCAACCTGGGTACAGAGAATAACAGCATGATTGATTATAATACGATCAGACCACTGAGATATATATATATATAGATATATATAAGACTATGCACTTTCCACACATTTTCTTTTCCCAGCTATAAACACCACCAAAAATATCAGGACACTTCTGAACAAGGTCAAACGTTGTGTAGCATGAGCCAGGCTTAACCAATAACATGGCCTAAACCACCAAACCTTAACCACAAGCACGGTCACAAGAACAGACTAAAGTAAATGCACCTACTTTAAACTCGTCCATTATCTTGCGGATGCCTTTGCCTCGGGCACCAATAATGCGAGCATGAACCCGGCTGTCCAAAGTAATGTCCTCCGATATCATCTCCTCCAGTTCATCCACAATAGCTTGGATGGCATCACGTGCTGCCACAGCATTCTGCTCATAGCCTGTTATGGTGATCTGGTCCTAAAAATGTGTACAAGTATTATCTCATCTGTAACAGGTAATTTAGACAAAAGGTCTAGATCATTTAATCTCCTCAACAATTACAACGGCCAAAATTACCTGATTCTCATCATTCTTCTCTGGGAACTGGATATTGACGTCATGTTCTGTCCGGATCTGGGTGATTATGGCACCCTTGCGACCAATGATCTTGGGATGATACTTGGGATCCACAGTGATGGTCAACTTGAAACTCCTGAGGGCCTGTGGATAATTCAGGGGAATACAGCAAGTTATAACATGCAGGCAATTCTTAGAAGGAAAAACATCCTTAAGCCCCAAGCTATGGCTGTTCTATATACCCGATCCTCCTGTTCAGCCTGCAGTTCTTTAACGCGGTCAAGAAGGCCTTCTTTGGCACGGTCCAGATGAGTAGTGAGGCCTGTAATGGAGATTACGTCGGACTGGAGTTCAGGAGCAGGCACTTGAATATTGACCTGGAAGAGAGAGGAGTTTAATGAAGGGCTGGCAAAAAAGATGCAGATAATGTTGAGTATCCACAATCAGTATTAGATTTCCCCCCCCCATGACTGCTACATGACTGGGGCTGTAATCAAGACCACCTTGGAGTCAAAAACAAGTCTGACCATTACCAGTAGTAATATTGTCCAAGCCAAGAAAATTTGTCTAATGGCCCTGAGTTTCTTGGTAATCATTGCCTGCTATGAATGAAGTCAACTAAATGCTAACAGAGTGGTCTGAAGTTAAAAAAACAAAACAAAAATAGCATCTGTTTGATACATTTGGCAAAACCAAGTCTAAAATATGAAATACAAGGTTCTCTGAATTGTTCCAACATGTCTATTCTCACGTTCTAAATGCTTCGAGTGACACTACAATTTTAAAAATCACCAAAACAGACCTCAAACTCATCCATCATTTTACGGATTCCACTTCCTTTCTGCCCAATGATGTAGCGATGAAGCTCAAAAGGCACTTCCACTTCAATGGTCACAGGAACCAGAGCCTGAAAACAGAATACATAAATAAAGGCTTCTACCAAAACTAAATTCATATTACAGAGACTCAAGTTTAGAGTAGTACCTTCAGCGCTTCCACAGCAGCCTCGCATCTCTCCTTGCGTCCAGAAAGCACAATCACATCACATTTCTTTGGGGCTGCAGGGTCAACTGGCTCCTTTACTTCACCGTTAGCTTCACCATTCTCCTGCACTTGTGTCTCAGCTGGAGGAGCTGGAAGTAGGCATATTAAAACATTTAAAAATCGTTGCTCTTTAGAACCATATGATCATAGATTAATGACACTTGGTTTAGTTCAAAAGGGACTTAGGAACCACTAGGTCATGTTGTCTTGGAGTTTATTTCTTAAGTTGGCAACTTAAGCCCATCTTAGAATAAACTTATTGAAGGAAAACATCAGCGCTAACCAATAGAGATGTCTCAAGATGTCCTCGAAGTCCTAACCAGGGATGTGCTATAATGTCAAAAACACACAATAAAGTGGTTTACAGGTAATTACCTTGCAGGTCTTCTCTCTCTGGGAATTTTATCTGCACATTGTGATCTCTGGTGATCTGCTGAATGCGTGCACCTTTAGGTCCCATAATGGACCGGTGGAACTTCTGGGGAATCACGCACTCCATGGTGACCTGAGCATCCTGTTAAGAAAGTAGGATACACATGGTCAAGTGACCCAATGCAGACCCTACAGTTGTACTGAATTCTAAGGTCTGCAGAAATAAAACAGGGTAGGGAAATACGACTTACCAAGTCCTCAATGATCTCAAGCATGCGTTTTTTTGCAGCCTCCACACAGTCTTTGGCTCCTTTTAATGTGACCTTATCACTCTGAGAGCCAGTGCGGGGAAAGCTAACCATGACTCCACCATACTCATCAGCAATCTCCCTCAAGACCTGGCCGCGACGTGCCACAAAGTAGCGGTGGTGCTTGGGATCTACGTTCATGAAGTCCTCCACTACGTTATCCTGAAGAGTCACAAAATGTAATATTATATATATAATATTAATAATAATAATAATAATAATAATAATAATAATAATAATAATATTATGATGACAGACTAAAATTAAGTAAATAAACTTGTACTTCTGTCGTTTTGTGATCTCAGTAGACAGAACAGCCCGTTTTTACAGAACCATAATGCACATTCAGCTCCCATTTTACAATATTAGTCAGTGACCATGGTAACCCTGTGCTTAAAGATTGCAGCTAGCTGTGCGACTGTGCTCTGTTGATGTGATTGCATCTGCGCTAGGATCAGTGGCAAGAAAATTGAGATCCATAAGGTACGCACTTGCCTATAGCAAATAAACAGTATGACGTTTACAGTATAGGCTATTCAGTCTGGAAGTTATGCTAAAGAAATTTTATACCACAGTGGTCTAAAAAGAAGGAGAAAAAAAAACAAAAAACAAAAACACACAAACATGTTAACGATTAAAGACTTGCCGTTCCCCTGCAGCCACTTTTAACAAGGTCTTACCAAGCTCTTGATGAGTGCCTCCAGCTCTTTTTGTGCTTCAGCCACAGCCTCCTCAGTGCCAATGACCGTGATCAGCTCCTGGTCCTTATCTTCAGCTGTTGGGAAAATGATCCTGGCACCAGTGTTGTCACGCACCTTCCGGATATTTCCGCCTCCTTTCCCAATGAGGAACTTGTGATACTCAGGCTTGGCCCGGAGCTCCGCTGTGTGGCTCTTAGTTTGCTACAAACAGATTTCAATCATTAGCAATAATAATTACTGACTTAATCATGAAGCATCAGTAAGATATGTTAGAAGTATTACAAAAGCTAAGTAAACAAAGAAACAAAAAAACTAAACAGATATAGTTTGGGGGTTGGGGATGTCTACCTTCTCCTCAGCCAGAGAGAGTAGCTGTTTCTTGGCCTTTTCCACCTCCTCAGCTGGGCCTCTGATTGTCACAGCATCAATGCCAGATCCCTCAGTGGGGAAATGAATGTGCACCCCACCACACTCCTCCATGATGGAACGCACAAAGCGCCCTTTGGAGCCAATCAGGGAATTGTGTAGCTTTGAGGGGATAGAAACCTCCACCTCTGTAATGTTTGCCTATTAAATATAAAAAAAAATAAATAAATACAAAAATTTAGACAAAAAGGTTGGACAAGAATACTCTTCTGTATTCTCAGTCTCAGTCTCTACAGTTTAGGTAAAATAGAACGGTTCTGTGAAATGCTTACAAGCTCTTTCTGAATAGCCAAAATCCTGTTTCTTGCTGCCTCACAGTTTGCCTTCTTCCCAGTAATGATTATCATCTCAGAGTTACTGTTCTCTGCAGGCAGGTCAATCTTAGTGTTGGTTTCTTCACGAATCTGAGAGACATTCAAACATTTATCATTATTCAAAGACAAGTGGAACATGGGTAACCATAAAAAAATAACAATTTTTTTTACACAATAATCACAATTTGCTTCTTGGGCAGGCACAAAAAAAATAATCTAAACTCACCTTCTTTATATTTGCTCCACCTTTACCAATGATGTTCTTGTGGAATTGCTTGAAGATAGGGACTGAAACAGAAAAGCTGTTTTCCACCTACAGAAAAAGACAAAAATTATCTTTTCAATGTTTTGGTGTAGGCCCTTAGTTTTCATGATGACCTAAGACAACTTCTGTCCAGGTAACAGAGTTTGTACAATCACCAAGCTACAAGCTGAAATGAGCAGATTATCATTATCATTTACCATTTCAGCTACCATCTTCTGCATAAATTTTGTGCATTTCTCCACTTCAGTTCGGGGTCCACGCAGTTGTACAATGTCGCTTTTTTGCGCAGGGTCAGGAAAATTAATGATTACCTGTAGGAACAAAAGAAAACTAAACATTACAAACATCACCCTGTGCACAGCCACACAGTATGTTCACAATTAGTTACCAAGACAGAGGTGCAATGAACAAATAAAAAAATTACTGATATTACTTACTTCAGGGAACTTATCCCGAATCTCCTTAATCTTCTCCCCTTTTTGCCCAATGATGGCTCGGTGAAAACGCTGTTCGATGATCATATCCTTTGTACGCTCATTCTCCTGCAGAACACAGTAAACATTATAGTGTATAAGTGGTATGTTAGTGTATAATCCCCCGCAATAAGGGATTACCACAAGAACTGACTATTCAGTATCAAGTCAATGGAAAATTTTCAAAAATAAGGATCTGACAGGTGGGCAGCATACCCAGTGTTCTGGTCTGGCATTTAATGCAAAAGGAAGAATGCAGACATCTACATTTTAAAAAAACTTAAATGAAAAAAGTAAGAGTTTTAATTTCTATAATTTCATGTTATTTTGTTTAAGGCAGCTTCCATTGCTGTGTAGCCAACCATGTTGTTTGCAGTGATGCAGTGCTAAAAGGCAAAAGTGTTTAGGCTAACCACAGCTTGTAGTAAACTACCAACCTTACCATTCAGTCCTTAGTCTTTAAAATATAACATTTAACTATTTCAAACTACTTAACTGCACTTTTAATATACAGAGGTGCATGTGGGGGTTATGTTGTCTGTACAGTCTCTGCTGCTTTCTTAGTTACGCCTTACAAGTTAAGCCTGATAACTGAAATCTCAACTTCTAAGTCAGCAAACACATACACAGACAGCTATATCAGAAGCTTTTTCAATAATGGTGCCCATGTTACAGTACGTGGGATTAGTTCTGAAAACCTCACAGCCACCATAGCTTCTATTACATGCTTGCAATAAGAGAGGAGAAGTAAGGATTTTCAATTGGTTGCAATCTGCAAGTACACCACTAGATGCCCCCAACATTACATCCTGCACATTAAGACACTTCAGACTATCAAAAAAGTAAGTCACAAAAAAAAAGAACTGAAATTTCCTGAGAGCAATGGTAAAGAACAAAAACACATTGATTGCTTATACTCACCATGCGAGACGCCAGCTCCAACAGTTCCTTCTTGGCCTCCTGCACACCCTGGGGGTCGCCCTCAATACGGATCAGGTTGCTCTTCTCATTGTCAGGTGGAATGCGAACAGAGACTTTGTGCTGGTCTTTAATGCGGTTGACTAGAAAGAGGAAAGGGAGAGATTTTAACAAATTAGGGAGAAAAAAAAAAAAAAAAAAAACAACCAAAAAAAAAAAAAAAAAAAAAAAAAGAAATCTTATGAACTTTGTTCCAGAGAACTCCATAGATGATACTAACTGTTGGCACCGCCTTTCCCAATCAAATGCCTGTGGAACTTGGGATCCACACTTATCTCTGCATAATCCATACGGCTAGCCTAAAAAAACAAAGCACAGTGGTCTGTTAGGTAATGAAAAAATGTATATGCCATATAAATTAAGAAAACTGCAAACAAACAAAATGTGAGCATATTTTTATTGCTTTCGACAGCATTGTATAAACACTAAAGGATGAAATTCTTTACATCTTAGTTATAAACCACCCTTCTCTTTAAATGTGACACCTTTAATTCATTTAAAAATGTCCCCAATATTTACCAGGTCAGTGACAATAGCTTCAATCTGACTCTGCACCATCTGCACATCTTTGGTAGGTCCTTCCAGAGTGATCTTATCCTCTCCCTCAGTAAACTCAATGTGCACCTTTAACGAAAACATTGCACATAAGTTTATGGCCAAACCTCACAGAATCTATTTTATAATAAAAGAAATTTATTATAAAAAAAATGTCATTTAAAATGGTTTTAAAATTTACCTTGGGCATTTGCTGAGTGATCTTTGCCAGATTTTGTCCTTTCTTGCCAATAATGAAGCGATGAAGCCAAGAAGGAGCTGAGACCGAGGACACAGTGTAGCTGTTGGCCTAGTAGCGGGGGAGGCAGGAAAAAGGGGCAGCTTTAATAACAAACCATCACAGACAAAACTGTTTTTCAAAAAAAAATAAATTAATAAAAAAAAATAAAAAGGAACAGTCCCAAATCAAAGCAACACTGCTTCATGACCATTTTATAGAGTCTCCATTTAAAAGAGTAGATACCAGTAAAAGTAAAAAAATAAATAAATAAAACAAAAATTCATACAAAATCAGTTTTTAGGAAAAGGTTGAAGCCCAAGCACAGAGAGAACAATTTTCTAATGGAGAGTAAGGCAGGGTGATTTAGTATAAGGCCGTTCCCCGAGTCAGCAGGGGTAGAGGGAAGTTGGTTTACCTTGGCGTACACTTCAGTGAGCGCCTGGCCAAGCCGGTCTGGCTCCCCGCGCAGGATGACTGTCTCTGAGCTGCTGTCAGGGGGTGGGATCTCGACCGAGACGCCAGTTCTGTCCAGAATCTCCTGCAGGGTGTTGCCCTTAGGCCCAATCACATACTTGTGCTGAGATTTCTTCACCTCCACTGCAATAGTGGTGGCATTCCTCTTCTGAAATGAGAGAAAACGGCATAATTAACAAACCCAGCACAATTAAAAACAAATGGCCATCATCCTCCCAGCAGTTCTGGTCAAAATCAATTTTAAAGATAAAGGCTCATTTCCATAGTTTTGCTATGATTAACACATTGATTAAATAAACACTGTTCCTATTCGTGGCAGGAATCAAGTTTATAAACACATGCACACTACACACCTTCTCTTCATAAACCTTCTTGATCATGGCCACGGCTAGGGCAACCTGCTCTTTCTCCCCAGTGATGACGATCTCCGTTTTGTTGACACTGGGCGGTGGGACGTTGATGCGGGCTCCTGTCTCCTGCATCATCTCTCCCACCAGCTTGTTGTAAGCACCAGTGATGAAGGGGTGGTACACCTTATCGATGTTCACTCTCTCCACTGCACGTTTATCCTAAAAGGAGTAACTAATTAGTGCTCAGACATGCACAGCCTTAAACCATAGAGGAAAAAAAAACCTCAAGTTCAGCACAATCCTGGAAAATAAGATTAATGCATCTTGACGTTAAAATGTTCAAACATGCTTTTATTGATTAACATATTGAATCTATCCAAACAACATTATTTAATACTAGACTTAATCTCTAGGTGACAGCAGGAGCAGAGCACAGGTCCCTACCTGCTCCGCAGAGATCAGCAGGATCTCATGCTTGGCCTTCTCCAGGCCCTCCTTAGTGCCGGAGATCTTGATGTGATTGCTGAGGTCGTCGGGTCTTGGGATCTGGATCTTGGTGGCAGTCTTGAGCTCAAGCTCCTGCAGCTTCTCCCCATTCTTGCCGATGACAAAGCGATGATGTTCCTTGGGGATAGCCACAGTAGCTGAAGCCTGGGGAAGCATTAGTAATAAAGTTAGAAATGATGAAACTTATTGTAAGTTTGATTTATTTCAAATTATTTTTCTGAAGTGCACAGGCGGTAGGGCTGTGCGATATTGATGAAAAAGATCAGGATATTTTCTGTAATTTTGTCAATAACATTGAACAATATTTAGCATTATTTAAAAATGTGTTTGTAAAAGTCTCATATTTTACTAGCTTGCACTTCTTGAGGGATATTATTATCCATCCATTATCTTTTGCTTTATCCCGCTAGTCGGGGTCACATGTTTGCTGTGGCCAATCCTATAGTCATCATGCGAAGGCGCCATTTTAATGAGTGACTCCGCTAAAGTTTGCTGAGTGTATGTTTTGTCCGACACCTTAGCTGGTTTAGGTCTGTCTTGAACAGAGGGCTCCCGAAACTGTTTATACTCCTCTCACACCGTGTGATGGTTTGTTGGGAGATGATGGAACAGGTTGGCTGTCGGGCGATCTTTAACAGCTGCTTTCTTAAAATCCAAACCAGCTCCACTCGAGTGAAGATGATCCTCGCCTAGGAGTTAAATCTAAGGCGGTACACTCTGAGGCTGGCTATGTCAGAGTTTCTTCCCCTGGCGCTGTGTGTTCACTCATTCTCAGTTTTAGGTTGTCTAGGCAGCTATGCTAGCTTTAGCCTACGCTAGCACACAGTACAGGAACACCCAATGCATACTCGCAGCAGCCTATACTAAAGCGTGTGGAGTCAAATTGTTTTGATAGTTGTTTTTCCTCCCCAGTCATAGTGTACTCAATAACGCCAGCTCAGGCATCATTAACGCGCAATTAAAATATTAAATCGCACAACCCTAACTGGCAGATAATTTTGTATTAAAGAAATGTGTTTGAAACAAGCCAAAATACCTGCCAAAGCTGTGTGATAATTTGGCTTTGCAAAATCACTTGAAACAGACAAAATGAGTAGAAATACTCTTGAGTGTTAACTTCTACACCTTAAAACTGAGATAAGATTTCAAGTACATACAAGATCATTTCACTTGCCAAGATATCATTTTTCACAGTGTAATTAAGCAAAGGTCAGTTTTCACGCCACTGACCATACATAACCCTTTACTTTAACACTTTATCTCCAGATAAAAATCCTACTATTCAGATTAGATTTGTTTAAAACAAATTCACATGCAAACCAACCTGTTACACACATTAAGTCATCTGATGATACTGACAGGTTTGATGCAGCCATAAATAAGTATTCAAGTAGTATTTATATATATATATATATATATATATATATATATATATATATATATATATATATATATATATATATATATATATAATTAAAAAAAAGTAATTCCTAAAAATCAACGCTAACCTGAGTCTGCAGTCGGGACACAATCTCCTTACGGGCCTTCATTACAGCATCCAGCTTCCCAGACACCATAATGGAAAGGCCCTGGTCCTTAGCCATGGAGAGTTCCAGGTGGGCTCCAGTCTTGTGCATGATGTCAACACAGACCTTGGCCTGATCTCCTTCTCCAAACTGGTTCATGTCCTTGTACTTGCGCTCCTCCAGAGGCACATGGAAAACCTGTTAGAAGAACACAGTATTGTCAAGTCAGCTGCACAGATAAGGGAAACAGGCAAAAAGTCAAAAAGAATAGATATTTTCAGGAGCCCTCTCAATAGGAGGCTAACAAACAAGGCAGTACCAAATATATTATTGCTTTCAACAGAACCATATCTTGTTTTCATGTTCATTTTATCAAGCTGAATTAAACACTTATCTCCAAAAAAAAATATTTCCTAACAGCAACAATTTAAACATGTTTGCGAACATCTTCAAAAACTTATGGGTTACAGTTTTCTCATAATGCAACACTGGTATTGCAGCTCAAGTTGACTGTGGACATACAAAACCTGCCACCCTGACCACTCCTCTACTTTGCTCATTTGATTATATATAAACTGTTGTGTTTGTAGACAGCGTCTTCCGGCTCAATTCCTACAGTATCTGAACTGCATGATCAAACTCAAACTTATGTACGGAGGCAACTTTGCGACTTTCATCTTTACAATACTCCTTGTATGTGCTATTAGCACCAACAAGAGCAAGGATTGCACCTGCTTTTCATAAATAAGAAGTGAAATGACTAGAACCAATCCATACCTGGGTGATGATGGAGGATTTAAGTGGCTTGATTTTTGATGTCCAGGCATTTCCAGTCTCCTGGGGCCCCTCAGGTGTCACAGCCTTCTCAGGCAGAGGGGGGAAGGCATCCTTGTAGGTGGGGAGGTTTTCCTCATCTACTGCATCGCTGGACCCTGCCACAGCAGCTGCAATAAAGATAGAAAGAGAGTTGAAAGAGTCATATTTGCATTAGGACCACCATGTAGCAATTTTTTTTAGCTCCAGTGGTCACTCACGGCCTTGGACAGGTCTGTCCTTTTTGCTCACCTCCAACTTGCTCTGGCAGAAGGCCACTGCGGTGCTCGTTAAAGCTTTCTTGCGTAAGTACAGCGACTGAGCTCATGGTCGAAATCCCACGCTTACACGGAGTCCGAGTGTGCCACTATAAGAGGAGTTGATTAGAGGTCAAGAGCAGACTAAGAAAAAAAGGGGGAAGCACTATCAAAAAGCATAAAGCAGTACACACTTATCTGAGAGTGGACTTTGACATTTCCTAGTGCAATAAGTTAACTTGGGATTAACAAAAACTATATATTTCTAAAAAAGCAGGAACTTTTGTACATCATCATTGTCAAAGTTGTTAAAATATGCATATATTCCCTTACAGATAGCAGTAAAAACCCACAGGTAACAAGCGCCATAAAAGGAGGACAAATTCATCCTTACATGAAGGACAAAGCTGGCCGTCTGTCACATCGGTGAAGGGCTAATTCTAAGCCCAGGAGCTAGTTGAATGAGCTCTAAAGCTAAGAGGATTTCCCCCGTAACCCTTATTTGCTGCACTCTATGTAGGTGGAACGACAGCAACGAAACATTTGCAGCGCCTCTACTTTGCCATGTTTAAACAAACATCTTTAAATTCCATACATCAGCAAGAAAGGCACTTATACAAAGTGTTTTTGTATAATGGGAAACAGGCACACCTCTACTGTAAGACCTTATTGGCACACTAACTTATAGGATCATGTTACATACTCTTGGCTGCAGTAATTTAAACAAGCACACAAATTAAAACGCAGCATCCTGGCTTACTAAAGTGGTGGCAAAAAGAAAAAAATGAAGCAGTTAGATGTTATTACATTCACCCTTCGTTAAAAGGCAACAAAGCAGAGATATGAAACGTGTGAGTAGTCACATGACTTCAAAGCCCTGAAGCTCATCAGACGCAAAAGTCTTGCCAAGCAGGGCGTTTGCCATGCAAATATTTTAGCTTCTGATGCATGCTGCCACTCCTGGTGCTGGAGCTAAGATTCTTCGTGTAAAACAGGGCCATTTTAGCTTGCTTTTCAGACCACCCTTGCGGGGGCCTCTTCCTCTGCAGGCCTCCTGAAGACTCAAACCCACAGGCACAGTACTGTGAACACTTACGTAGCCCCCTAAGTCACATCAAGCCCTCTGCAAGCTTTTTACATAAACTGAACATGAAGGACTACATCAACAAAATGGGCAGATTCCTCAGATTGTAAAAATAGCTTTACATTAAAAACTCTAAACAGAGTTTCTTCTAGTCCACATCAGAGCCAGCTGCCAATAGAAGAGCTCTCAACATTGTCCACATACATATTGTTCAGCCTGTATTGTGTCACTGAGAACAAGGTCCCATACAGCAACAAACGAGACACTTAGAACAGAACAACCAGTTAAATGTAAGTAACTGGTGCTTAAAAGTCTCAAGTCAGCATTGCCTTGCTGTGCTGGCTCTCAGAGAGCCCCAGCTACAGCAGAGGTTAAGTGGTGGAGATGTGATACTGTTACAAAACTTAGCTGCAAGAAAACGCAGCATTGCCAAGTGTACAGCCGTGTCAGTTGCACCACTGTCTGCACACACAAAACAAAAAACAAAAAAAGGACCAACTAGCTCATGACCCCTCACAAGACTTGCTCAGCATGTGTCACAAGTAGCCCACAGCATGCTTTGTGATGATCACAAACAAAAATATGCCAGCGTTCACCAAAAGAACTACAATGCCGACAGTATGTCGAGCACTATGATCTTACCAGCTAAATGGTCAGTTACCAGATAATCCGTCCTGTAAAGCTGCCCGTTCTTGTCAGCCTGCCAGCTTTTGCCTGGAAAGTAAAAGCAAACTAGTCATCAGCAAAATATTCAGAGTTTAAAAATGTTCATCTATGCATTATGTCTCAACTAAACATCCATGAAAGCATATCTTTCTGTCTGGGAGTTAATGTTGAAAAAACAATGCCCTGGACAGGTAATCAAGTGCTGGACCAAATTACCTTTGTTAATCATTACCCTGACATGATCATATTTATCTTCTAAAGTGACGAGCTTAATCAACTTTGGCAGAACCAGATAACGACCATGTCAAACAACGTAACGGGAAAACACTTGCTTTGGTCGAAGAAACAGAGCATCTGTCATTATAACTGTCTTATAACCTCATGTGATGATCAGGTTACCTGATTAAATTACACCAAATATGTGTTTATGCTACTCGCTTGTGTTCTGGCTAGTTAAAGCACAGGATATAAAAGTGTGCACAGCCGTGATTTTAGATCTGATAGACACAGCAGAAAGAAAACATTCACAGCTCAAAGAAATCGACAAGCTGCGATATATTTAAATATTTCAGCCAAATGTTCTGACATCCTACTAGACAGATCCAGTGGCTTACGTGGCGCTTGTGGGGAGGCATTTAAAAATGAGGTAAGGTGACGAAATCAGTCACAAACGGAACAGAATTATTCACAACTAGAAAACAAATCGCTCACGATTTCATGGTTATGTTATATATAGTGTTAGTGATTAATGCCGTGGTGAGCTGGCCCTCCCTCAGCTAACGTGGCCGTTCTGGTAACTGCGCAGAACTGAGGCGAGCAAACAGGGCTGGATTTAACACATTAAATGCTGTTCATTTTACCCAAAAGTAGAAGTAACAATATTTTTAAACGCACAGCTTCTTCACAAACTTAAGACACTGATGGCTGAAAAAGAGCCGCCTGAAAAAAAACAAAAGTTTCACCTCTGGCTAAATGTGTCCAAGTGCTACGTCAACTACCAGCGAGCTAGCGCTAACTAACGTTAGCTAGCCACGACATTCACCGTTTTGTGGTTTGGTTGAGGATTTCGCTATCGTCATTTTTCTCTTCTACATCCTTTAAACGACGTACGATAACCTGGGGACGACACAGACAATAAGGGTGGCCATATTTTTACGGTTCGCCTGGAATTAAAACTTGATTTTTTTCCGGCCACCACGCTAGCCAGCTAACTCGCTGAAACTTTGACTTGCGCATGCGCGGTGGTGACACGTAGCTCCCGCAGCTTTAGCCACACGGCTAGCGACCTCGCTATTCACAACCTGGATTAATAAGAAACTTTTAATCGTAGTCTTTTAATTCCTCATGCCCTCGTAAGTGGCAGCGCCCCAAATATACACTTAAAGCTAAACAGTACGATCTGCCCGCGGTCGCCATCGTTAAGTGTGAAGTATTAGTGACTGTCTACACTAAAGTCCACGTAGGCATTTAGACTGGAGGGTGAAACGGACATGGAGTCGAGCCAGAGCAACACATTTTTTCAAGCCATTTTCTAACGATTTACTTTAACAAATCAAACGAAACCCGACCACTAGAAGAAAGGAAGAGTCAGGAATTTAAAAACACAGCGACTGTGAAGCAATTAGAGACTTACTTGTGTTTGTATTCCCGTCTGCCCTATGTGGTGCAGAAGCTGGTAGTCAAACTCCACTGGCGGGGGGCAGGAGCAGTTGCCCCTCATATATATATACTATTACCCCGCCCCCCTAGTGACGCCACACATACTCATCACTAAGCACTTACTTTATAAAATACTTTAGTTTTGACGTTTTGTGACGCCACTTGATTGCAGAGTTGATCTTATGGAGCTCAAATGGTTTTCCAAGAACTCACTGTGTGTGCCATCTATTTTTATAAATATCTGTTTCTGGATATATATTTTAGTGTTTCATACATATAGCATTGTTTATTGTGCTTAGTTTTTATTTTTATTTCATTTTAGATTCATTTCTCTCACTTTTACATTGGTTATTGTTATTACATTGTTATATTTCTGCATCATTTGTCGTATATGATTAATACAGATATCTGCATTGATTGCTCGGCCCTTCCAGTTAAAAAGGAAAAGGAATGTATTGAGACTAAAATTCTGTAAACACCAGGCTATAATTATTCAGTAGTGCGTAACAGTTGTGCCGTATTGGGGTTGTGTGTGTGTGAGGAAAGGAAAATTGTGGCTGGACTTCTGATGTCTGGGGCTGTTTTTTTTCTTAAAGCTGTATAACTTGTTATTCATAGCCCCCAATCAACAAAGGGCCCAGCAATATGTTGTTTTCTATTTTTTGTTTTCTATTTTTTCAGTTTTCACTTATGAGGGCATCATTAATGACATTGTTTCCCAAAAGATCATTAAAGCAGATCATTACATGCTTGCCACGTAAACACAGACTGTAATTCATTCTAGCTGCATTGTTAAATTTATTGTATGTAATACATTTTTTTCAGGACCCAAATATTCAGAAATGCCCTTGTAAGTTATATGTACACTTTGCAGTGTAGTTTATTTACATAACCTCTTATAATTCAGTAATTCTTATTTCCCAGTAAGAAGTGAATGCTTCTTAATCTGCACTATAAAACTACGTAGATTATGATGGCAGGAGAGGGTGGAAGTGTGGAGCTGCCGTATCTGAAAGCATTCTCTAAAATATATTGTATTTTGTAACATTTGGCAAACGTTTTTAGCAACTTCTTTTTTAGAAAAACTTCTGTTTCTATCAGATCCAGGTCACACAAGAATGCAGGTTTAAAGTCCCTTAGACATGTGAAGCCACTTGTGTCTGTCCTCAGGACATCAAACGCATAACACAGTCAAGCACATTCATTAAACACACAGATAAACCGAGGCTTGCTTGATAGAATCATGAGCTATTGATAGCGGTTACTAACACAACTTAGTGTTTGTGCACCAGAAATATTCCTATAATGACATTATTCATTATTTTTGAGTACTTTTAACACACTGCACACCATTTACCTTTTAGCCTCTGAACACATAGCACTGACCACAGTGACCACAACCTCTTATCTGACCCAAAGAGATTTAGGGCCATCAATCAGAGCAGACATTTATGTTTAACCTGGATTTGCGCAGCTTCTTTGTGCTACAAAATGACCTGATCAGTAACCAAACTGTCTGATATACGCCTGAAAACAATGTAGAGATGTATCCAAATATCATGAATGTTAAACAAGTTTAGAGATTAAAAAATATCTTGCACAATATTCACAAGCTTGCCGGAACTTGTCTCTACATTTAACAGCCTTATTAGGTATATCCACCACTTTATAGGTTTACATTTACTGGATGTAGGTAATCTGTTACTGCTCAGTTAATAAAGCCCGCTCTGCCCCATACATCAGTGCAAAAGACCACCACAGGCCCATTCTCCACATATTTACACTGACATGTGACAATAATACTAGGGAATCAGGTGCAGCAGCGTTGCTGACATTTTTTAACACGTTGCTGTTACTGCTGGGTTCAGAAAAGCCCACCAACTAAATATATCCTGCCTTCAGGGGTCCTGTACTTAAAAACTAACCAATAATGAAGAAATAGAGGAGGACCGTTACAAACCAAGCATGGATCAAGATGAGCTGTCACCTCTGACATTACCTTATAAGGTGGACAGCAGACACAGTGCTTAAGAACCCCAGCAACATACTCACTACACACCAGTTCCACACACACACTACCACGCCACTACCATTGTGCTGTCCTTCGAATGATCTTCCTCCCAAATATCTGGTTAGTATATCAACAGCAAGCTCCACTGATGGGTGGGACAGAGAGTACAGTTAGATGAAATGGCCAGTGATCACAGATACAAGGCACATGTACCTAATTAAGTTGAAACGTTGTGCAAATTTGCTTCTGCTTATGAAATTTAGTCCATTAATTTACACTATTTACAGCAGAAATCGTCATGCACAGCTTGCACACATAGTGCTTTCATTTTCCTCTGCCACTAGGTTCTGTTTTATTTTTTTGTAAACATCAGCTGCTTTTTAGCCTACAGCTGCCCGTCTGAACGTTTCATAATGAATGGTCCAATTGTCCCATTTACTCAAGATTAAGAATGCTCCATAACTTAAGAATGTTCTTCCTATTTTAGAAATACAAGATTTTGATCATACTGCATAACATGATACAATAAGATACAACATAGAACATGTTTAGTACAGTGGCATTCTCAAAAAGCTGATTCTGCTAGGCCATGTTCAGTAATTCCGGACTGCAGAAGAAGTAGCATTTTGATGTTACTCTCTGATTATTTCTGTAGCAGTTCTCTGGAAGTGGAATACCAGTGAACAGTAAACATACAGCCTCTGGATTTCCTTCTGCTTTGTCTCGATTTCCTTCTGCTTTGTCTAAGTAACTTTAGCTAGTATCCACTAGATGGGGCTCAGTCCTTACTAAGCAGCAAGTACTCCAGTACTGCCACTGCAAATAAATAGCAATAGTCTTGACCAAAATCTGATTCAGCACATAATGTGCCACAGATGAATATTTACTGACTTGGTCTGGACGTGGTAATCTGCACTGTTCAGAGTGTTCTGGCCTGTAAAACACCCCAGTACCGAACTTTGCAAAAGTAAAAAAGAATACTACTGAAACTACGTATATTAGTTTTTGCCAGTTTAGTTTATTAGAAATATATATATATATATATATATATATATATATATATATATATATATATATATATATATATATATATATATATATATATATATATATATACTAAATAGATCAAAAATGAGAGTAAATTAGATTTTTTTCCAAACTGGTTTTATAAAAGGACTATTAAAATTAATAAGATTAGTACTTCTCGGAGCACTCCAGTCATTACATTGATCAGATACAACTAATATTAATGAAGTATTTATTAGCTGAATAAAGTTTTGGATGGTATTGGACTGTAAATATTGGGCAACCTTTAGGAGAGCTTTGAAAATGGCTAAAGTATGACACATGAAATCACAGTGTACTGCTCTTTTTGTTGAGCGAGTGAATACTTCCAGCTCAGGCTAATTATTTTTTTATGTTTAATTTTCTCATATGTACAAAATAATATATACATTATGTAACATGCAGCATTTCAAACCTTAGATTGTACCATTTGATGGATGGGACAGAATAGGGTTTTGCATTTCTGATAATATTCAGTTGTAATATTCGTAGTAAGTGGTAATACTATTGTTTCAGGTATTAGTGATCTTGCAATTTAACTAAATTAAAGCTACATGTAACATTTAGGTATGTGAAGACCTCTCTGGTGGAAATATGCAACTGCACACAACGGGTATAAGAACTTTTTGTATTGTCTATCGTCTCTCTGACCTCTTATTCGAGCAAATGAATCTGATCAGTGTTCATTTTTGTATGGATCTTCTTTTGTGACACTAGCATGTGAAGACGAGTGGCATTGGTTACAAAATTCCAATCCAATTTCTTACATTTAAATGATTACTTTAGACATCACAGGGCAACTTGCAGCAGCACATGCATGTCATATATTAACTTGTTTTTATACTGTGTCAGTAACGCTACTTCCTTCAATAAGAAGTAGAGCCACTGTTTGCTCTCATACCGGCTATTGTCCTTCTTGGAATGTCTATTGTTTATCATAGACGTTCTAGACTGTGTGTAGTTTGATACTGTTCCATGTTTCAGAAAGGAAAGAATATAGTGAAACACAAAACACAAGGGAAAAGGAAATCTTATTTGCCTTCTGTAAAAAAGGTGAAAGCTGCTGACACTGTCCTAATATTCATTAAACTGACCTTTAAAAGTCATTTGTAGTGTGTATAAGGACAGTATCATTTTAGAATACATGACAATCATGAAAGAGTATTGTACCAGGGCATTCAACTCCCATCCTAAACCTGGCAGTTAACATATGAGCTAAATAAGGTGTGTTTTGAACAGGGACTTCATCACACTGTGCCAGATAACAGCCCTCCAGGAACCTTGGCTTATATCATAGGATATATCTGATCCTGTGAAGTGACTTATGCAACAAAATGGAGCAATTATTGGACATCCCAGGAGATCATTGCAAACACCATTATGGATCCACCATTCTGTTGCACAATTGGCCAAAAAACACTTTGGGCTGAAGACATTTAATGGCTTTCTATAAATGTGAATACATCCGGAGAAAAGATGATTCATCGGGTCATATGACTTTTTCCATGGATCAGTGCTTCATACACCAGGATGTGTGCCTTTGTATGTTGGCCTTGAATATAAGTGTTTTTCAAACGGAAGTGTTGCTGTAAATTCTAGCTTTATGAAGCTCACAATGTATATTTTTTGTTGAGTCTGTGTCACAGATGTTTAATTGCATGTTATTTAACAAATATCTGAATGAGGTCATCGTTTTGTGTTGTTTGCTGATAAGCACTACTATATATATATATATATATATATATATATATATATATATATATATATATATATATATATATATATATATATATATATATATATATATATACTTTTAGAAGTTGGAATGCAAAGGTTTTGCATTTGATTATTATTCCAGTTTTAAAATATATATCAAATTACAAACATCACTAACCCTCACTCTAGGAATGTGAAATGTGACTAAAAAGAAAACCCCAGTGATTTTACTACTCTTTGATCTGTTCAAAAGTACAAAAACAAGATGACTGATGTTTCACCTTATCAGCTTCATTAATTTTTGTAAACATACACTTATTCTGAAACCAAAGCCTGAAAAGTTTAGTTGGGGCAAAACCAGGAAAATTTTGAAATGTTCAAAAAAAACCTAAACAGGCTATACAATCATGCGTGGGTATATAAGGAGCACACAGGAAAGGCTGAGTAAGAATGGGTTGGGACTTAGGGTTATATGCATCAACAAACAATTCTACTGTTTAAGAACAATGTTGTTACTGCAAGAATTTTAGGATTTCACCTTCTACAGTGCACAGTATAATAAAAGCAAAGCCAAACAACACGAAATAAATGGAAAAAATCAGCATGCTCAACCACATGGGCTTTGGGAACCCTCTTGTCAATAACCACCACTTCTGCTGCATTCACAAATGCAAGTTAATACTTTACTATGCACAGTGGAAGCCAACTGTCAACAATACTCCAAAACATCGCCAGCTTCTCTAGAATCTAGAATGTGTTTATGCGCAGTGACGATGTGTACTGTGGTCTGACTACTAAACATTTCAGATTGTTCACAGGGTCTGCCATGGCATGGGGGTACTAGTGCCCATGGAATGGGTAACTTGTGCATTACCCATTCAATTCAATTCAATTCAATTCAACTTTATTATCAGTATGCCAATACAAGGCTGTGCAGTATAATGAAGCACTGTCAGGTTTAGTTAAGTACTGCACTGGAGAAGTAAAAAAAGTTTAAGAGATAAATAAGCAATAGTGCAAACACGAGACAATATGTGCAAAGCCAGTAAGTAGAAGATGTACAAGCTGTAACTGTCAGTGTCAGAATGTTGCAGGAACTGGTGCAAACAGCAGTTAGCATAAATAAACATAAATATGTGGCAGAGCAATCAACAGTAGTACAGCAAATACAGCAGAGTGTACATACAGGTAAGGTGCAGGGGTGCCAGGATTAAGTGGTGGTTGTACACAGTAGATATAAATACAAAAGTGTACGGAGCAGGTAGAGAGCATAGCAGCTTAATGTTCAGGGAAACAGCTTAATAGGTATACAGAGATGTTTCAAGTGTTGCAGGTACTAGTTAAAGTGCAGTGCATACAGTCTCATGAGCTCGATGTGTAGTTGCTGTGGTAATCAGGGCTTCATCAGTAACCGTCTGTAGTGCTGTAGTTATGTTCTGATAGTTCTGGTATGTTCTGGTTGCTGTGCTGATCAGGGATGACAAATCACAGATAAAGCAGGCCTAGTGTTTTCATAACAATGGAGTATCCCTGAGGGGAAACCCAAGGTGTGAACATGCACACATGAAACATGTGCTAGTCAGCATTACGAGCAAACAAATGAATCAAAAGCCACACTAGCAATTTTACATTGATTTCATGTGAGATGTGTCTAATTTAATTCACAGTATCACAATTTGGAAGTTTTAAAGTTCTATAGTGCCAACCCAAGCCAGTAAACCAAATTCAGAGAAGAGAACAACAATTCAGTGTAACTGCCAGATCAACAGGTTCAACTGCCGTGATTGCAAGTCACATTTTCCATTCCTACCACCATTCAGTGCCTATCAGAACCCATCTGCTTTATTTCCTTAGGTCTTGTGACTTAACATGAAACGGTTACTTAACATGAAAAAGAGTTGCTTTCATTTCTTATACTGTCAGTTGCAACATTGTCATAATTACTAGTGAACAGAATCAATACTGGAGTGTTATTTCTTATCAATGTCAAATTAATTTGCGATCTATGTAAGAGGTACTAGACTCATCACCAGGACTGATTTTAGTGAAACACACCAAAAGAGACATTTTATTGTATATAACAAGACAATTGTATTTTAAAGGAAGTAATGCATAACTTAACTCCTATAGGAGTGCTGGCATTGCCGAGTGCATCCTAATCTGAGTGCAGTAAGTGGACCTTCAGAAAGGAAAGGAAATAAGATTAAAGCCAGCTCAATAATACTTACTGGTGAAAATAAGACTTGTAAAGTCCAATCATATAATGTTTGATATCATTCATTTTGGTTCATTATTATTATTTTGCTTTATTTATTTATTTATTTATTTATTTAATTAGTCTGTGCCCTATTTAGGATTTGGCTTGTTATTTAAATGCTCAGTAATGCACAGTAAAGGCGGATCAGGTGAGGTAGCTAAGAAGGCTGAACTGTATGGCTTTGCAGTCCTAGACTAAAGCTGAAGCAGAGCTTTACTGTTTGAGTGACTGCTGGAGGTGATGAGAGAGAGTACACAGTGTCACTAGGCTGAACTCACTTCTGCTTAAAATAACCCGCACCTTCACAGTCTTTCATTACGTTTGTTATAATGGATACCTCACTGAGCAAATTACATGTTCTGTTGAAGTTATAAGTGCAATGATGTTAACTAATCCTCTATAGGGAACATAGTGCGGTACGTCCTAATGCACAATTACAACTTATTTATAGAATCGAACATTAAGAAACATGAAACAATGCACAGGCCACATTTTATGCTACTTTATTTATTAGTTTATTATTATTTTAATGTGTTCAATTAGAGAAATAAACAGTAATATGTGTTGACATACATTAATGCCTACTTATTTTCACAAAGCATGTCATTTAAGGTGCCCAAATTTTGCATGCTGTACCTACATGCTGCATGCTGCAAGTAATATTTACTAAGTAGTAGCTAAAGCGTTTCTCTGATCATCTGTTAATTTTTTTTAATTAACATGTACATTATCTGTCAGTGTCTTTATGTTGTACTGTTCTGTGGAATTGGGTGTATAAAGCTCTTAGCCACTGTAACAGATACTTACCATAAATGAATGGTTTTCCTGTAAGTGGGTGGGTTCGGAGCACAGGTGAGCGTGGTTCATATGACTGCCGGAAATCTTTCTGGTCCAGTGCCAGAATAACAAGTTCAGACCAATCTAACATCCCTCACTACTTTCCCAACAAGCGTGTGTTTCACTGTGAGGAGCTGTTGTCCTAGTGTCTTCACTCGCAAGACAAAGCTGAGCTTTGGAGGCCGTGGCTGTTGCTTTGTGGACTGAACAAGACAACGATCCGCAAACTGGATCTCAGATTTGAAGGAGTAACTGAAGTGGGGTGAGTTGAAAGGCTTTTAGATTGTGTAGGCGTTTAGACTATTTGCGCCCTAAAGAAAGCATAACAGTAAATAACGATTAGGAAACAAGCAGCACGAGTGAAGCAGTAGTGCAGTAGCACAGCAAAGCTAGACCACTAGTTTAGGTGATCACAAAAATTATACATAGATTACACAATTCAAACGTCATCATTTCACATCATCTGATTATATTAAGACAATTATTTATTTATGTGTTTATACGTTTATTCATATTTCGGCACTGTCCAAAGAAAAGCAAACCAAAATAGTAACTTAACAGGAGAGCCCTACATTCCTAAGTTCATTGGTAGAGGTTTTATCCTAAGTGATTTTGGAGCATTTCTATTGGTCCAATCATCAGGAAACTTTTGCAGGATATAAAAGGCAGCTGCTGTGTTTAATACAGAAAAATACAAATGATCAAAAACAGATATATAGCTAATTCATGTGGGATTACATTATGTACATGATAACTGTTTTGCATCTGTGAACAGGATATTGCTAAATGTATGAAATACTGTAAATACTTTTTTTGCACTGATTGTGTTTCTAAAAAAGTTCTGTTTGTGCCAAACAGTTATAATGCCGTGCAAAAGCAAGCGAGTGACCTTTATTTGTTTAACAGCCATATAGTACAAGTTCTATATCTTGAGAAGAATGTATAAGATAATCCACTTGTATAAAAACAGGAAAAGTCAAAAGTATATTTTTTAAAAGAGAATTAGTGACTCCTAAAAACCACACAAACCTAAAAAGGTAAAAAAAGAGGTACATAGAAAGACTGTGCTAACCATTCAAGAAGTAGTAGAGCCCCAAAGTGTCATCATCAGATAAATAGCACTTAGAGCTTTCATGTTTGAGAGAGCCACACTCTGATGAGCTTGTGATTCAGCCTTGTTTAACCATGCAGTCATACCTTCAAGGGTAACAAAATCTCCGTATTAAGTATTAAACGCTCTGTGTGTTAATGTCTACTGTTCTTAGGCAACTGATCTGATTGCTCAGTGCGCCTCTTGTTCTCGTATATAAGGTCTATTCTTTGTGTTCTGTTTAAGTTATCTTCCATCTGTTGTGTCTTGTAACGGTTACATAAAAAAAAGATCCCTGTCTGAAGTTAGGCCTAGCTGCTTTGCTGCACTACGTGATTTCCTCAGGAGCGTGGAACTGTATGCTGTTTTTCCATGATAATGTCTCGCCAGGGGATGGTATCAGTTACTCATCGGCCTTGCTTATTTCCTTTAATGTTGATGCCAGCTCAGCTTTCACAAAGGCTATGAGGTTATTCCAAGTATAAAATCTCATTCGTTGGACAAGCTGCTGGGCAGACACTGTAGATTTCTCGTGGAGCTTAAGTCCAGGTCAGTTACAAAAATACCTTTAGTCTCATACCTTTTTCAGAGGTAACCTTATACACTGCAAGTTGACTATTCAGAATAATTATAACTGCTGTAAACGAATATGTAGCTTATGTATTTGTGGAAGTGAGGAGGTAAAGTGCGGACGCTTGCAGTTTAATGGGTTAATATAACACTTGCATACTACTAATCGATTGCACAGAGATGCAAAAATGTCTTACTTTCCCAGGTCATTCAGCCACAGCAATCCTCAGTGTTGGGGTTTTCACAAGGGGATTTTAGAAGAGGGCCCCGGGCTCGTTTATAAATTGCTACACTCACTGCAAGAGGAATGTCTTAGTTCCTGTAGCCATGTTGACAGCAGTAGCATGCAGGGGCATGAGCATTAAGAGTCTTCATCTCATGAAAGAACCCCCCTATCCACCCCCCACCCTCGTTTTTAAAGTTGGGAAAGTTCAACAACAGCTGTACTTACTTTAAAGACTAACCACTGGTTCCGTTGTATGCATGCCCTGAGGGGGGTAGAGGTAATGCATGGCATGGAGTGATATACAACATGCCATGCATTAATTATATGTATATACTTTTTTTTTGATAAGGGCAGCCACACAGACATGTTCTGAAAAGGCATGATAGAAATAAGAACTTGAGGTATGATGATCACCACTGTTTAATTCTCAGCACTTAATATAGAAAAGTACAGATCCAAATGATATTAGCCGTTGAGAATTAGGAGCTAAATCCATCTCAATGTACCGAAACCTTATAAGGTCCACCTCATCACTCACACTCTAGAGGGAAATCTCTTTTAATTATCTTAGTCTTTTATAGCTCAGCTGGGATGCAGGTGCCAGAACATCACTCTGCCAAAGCGTGCATCAATAAGGGCAGGCGGAGGTACCGCATTGATCTCCTCTAAGCATGAGTCATATTAAAGCACTGTTTGTTCTGTTCCAGTCAGACAGATGAGATGATGATTGAGACTTCACTCTCTCCTAAAGCTGTCATGCTGCTCAGCCTTGCAGATGCAGACATAATACACATCACAGCTGTGATGAATACTGGAATCTATTTGATTCCAGATATTCTGAAATCATCTCAGAAGACATGGAAAACTTCTGGGAAAAGTTTACAATACAATTTGTTTTCTATTTGACGTTAGAAAGTTAAACTGTACCTGAGTCTGATCTGCCAGTTATTCAGGTTCCGGTTTCTGGTAGAGTGAGCATCACACTGAATAGACTCTCTACTAGTTAAGATTAAGGTCTTTGGATTGGCCGGGCCACCCTAATTAGTTTCTTGTGTCTCCTGAATCTCTCAAATAAAAAAGTAAAAAAAGTTTGGTAAAATAAGCCCCTCATCTGATTTATTCTTGTTTTCCCAGTTTATTACATTTAAACGTTTTAGATCATCCAACTCATTTTAAAAAATAGGATAAAGATGACACATGCCGTTTTTAAATTTAAATTACTGAAGATAATGATTTATACAATACCCATTTCACCCATGTGAAAAAGCCATTTTCTAGCTGCTTCACATAGCCAGATAGGTTCTATTTAATTCAATAGGTAGGGCAGTTATCATGCCTGAGTGTGGCTTTGAAATTTAACTCAATAGTCTATTAAATTTAGTTAATTGGTTGATTTAGTAGCTAATGAATTAGTAGTAAATGAAATAATCATTAAAAAATAGCATTTTGTGTTTACTTATTTTTGGGTAATAGGAAAAATGTTTGTTGATCTGAATTATTCAAGTGTGACAAGCAAGCAAAAATAAAAGAAATGTAATTTTTCACAAAAAAAGTAGAAATTCAGTTGAAGGTCATTGATAAGCTGTTTCTGTATTTGGTATTATTAACTCTTTTTAAATAAAGCACTGGTCTGTCTCTGGGTGGCACCTTATCAAATGATACTAACTCAAACTGTGGCTAGGATACACCTGAAAAACTTACAGTATGCCATTTAGTATTTTTAATTCTGAAAACTTGCCCAGTTTTCCAAGACATAGGTGGAAGCAATAAATTGTTAGCCATGTATTAAACCCAGGACAAAAGAGCAGAGGTGTAAGAACATAGTTAATGTGTGGAAGACGACATTACCAGACTAGAAAAGAACATTTCCAGAAGAAGATTTGTTAAACAAAATATTTTGCTGCTATTGTAGCTAGCTTGAACACCTCTGTAGTGAATAAGTTAGCAGCCAGCCAACGTGGGCGTAGCCATCCAGCATGGGAGCCCCCAAATAACACATGCTTTTAGGAAATTGCCCCAGCGTGGGCAGCTGTTTTATTGCTGCCAATATTGTTTGCCTTTTTTTTTTAGACCATTTTCTTGGTCATAAATATCACACTTTACTTTATTTTCCATCTTATCTGAAACGCAGCTGGACTATCAGGCTGGCTAGACAGATGAATGGTAAAAAGTTTGTTGCACAGCTATTAATCATGTCAGAAACCACATAATAAGCACATTTATTAAGGTTAACTCAACAACTTAACACATTCTCAGGCAAGCTTTTGAAGATTTAACCATGCATTTTACACAGTGCTGATCACTGTGGCATAAGCTTTCATCACTTGTTAGCTTTTCAGCTCTAGTACAAAACTAAAGAAGCCAAAACCAAATGTCCTGACTGACTATATTTGTAAGGTTTTTTTGTAAGGGGGGGGGGGGGGGGGGTATAGAATATTGTGAATAAATACTAAATACGTAATCGATTACGTTTATCCCACAGGCTCTTGAAGATCACCCGAAGGCTGTATGGGTACAGATGAACGCATCAATACCAAACCTAAACTGCCCCCTAAACCCCAGCTAAGAGGGGCCAAATGGCACAGAGCCACAGAAATCATTCAGAAGCAGGACACAGCAGAGGCAGGACATCAAATTCGGGCCAAACACTGTTCTATGCCTGTGGTTATAAGAAACAAACATATGTTTCAGTGGGCAGAGAATGAAAAGGGTCTGGAATCCCCTCCACAGAACAGGCCAATCCCCAAACCTCGCCGGCACAAACTTCCCCCACTTCCAAACACCCAGTCCCAGCCTGCGGATGACAACAATCTAGATGTTTCCAGTCAAGCTTCTTTATCTGACTCAGACAGCACCACTTCGAGTACGTCATGTCATCTCGCTCTATGTTTACTGCGTGATGAGCAACTACACTGCCCATCAGGGCACACACTGCATTCTTCTGAAATTTGCCATGTCTAATTTCACGTTTAATTCAAGTTTAATTTAAGTTACATCAAAAGCTAAATATATGGCAACCTAACGGAGATGTTTGTTAATATTGTATACAATAAATTAGAGTTTTGTATATTTTTTCGTATACATACCTGGTCAACAGAAAAATGTACTTGGTATCACAAATTAGCAAACAATGCTGAAATAATGATTTTCTTTTCCAAACAACAGCAAAGAACATGCTAATATGTTTTTAAACCACTTTAAACCAAACGCTAACTTTTGTATACATAGTAGGCTAATAAATGTATTGCAATATGCAGTTGTTTTATTTTATAGTAAATAATTATATTTACCATTTCCAGCAGACTGTTTCAGTAAAGCAGACCCAGTTCACTCTGCCTGCACTCGATCCTGTCCTTGTGCATGTCATCATGCCAGTAAACATGGACCAGCCCACGACCCACTGCATGAAGACAAAAACTCTGATGCACCTGTTCGCATGGACAGAGTATACCACAACTGTTATTTGGACAACTGGATCATCAAAGACCATAAAAAACCCAAAAGAGTCCCTCCTAATTTGCCTTTACCTCCAAGACCACTACCCAAAGGTATATGGTACTTGAGCAACTTTACTTTGTTACTGTACTTATGTGCTGTTTTTGAAAATATGTTTTTATTACTTTTCCAAGAGAATAAAAAACATACTTTTCAGTACTTAAATTTCATTTGGACATTGTTGATGTTTTTTACCAACATTTATTTCACATTTCTCCTGCCAATCAGCTAAATCCTTGCTTTTATTTAATAATCAAACTAAATTAATATGAGTGTAAATGAAACTGCTTTATCTTGAATCATTTATCTTTGTACAAGGATCAGTACCATCTAATAGTTACTGCATCACACGCATCACTTTTTACTTTCAGCTGGCTGAAAATCAGGCCCAATCAGGTTAGACAGAAGCTTCTAATTACGCAACAAACATTCCTCTCACTGGAGGCACTGAACTATTTTTATTTGGGCTTGTCTAAAACCTGCAGGCTATAAATTTCCATAAACGCACATCCGTTATCTGACTGTAGAATAAGAGTGAAATATATCTGGTAACCCTCCCATTGTAGAGTTCAGAGGTTTTCCAAAATTACAGTAGATTTGTTTGTTAATTAAAACACAAAACAAAGCTGTCTATGCAATTCAATCATTGGAATGAAAGTAAAACCATTCAGAGTGATTTGATGTGGAATGGCTTGTTATAGAGAAACGTATGGACTTGATAAAGTGGTGACAGTAACAATTGCAATCCAATGTCCACAATGCAAATACAGCTATTTTATGTTATATCCAAAATGATCAGTTAACCACACATGCCTTTGGAATTTGTATATGAAATGTTAATAAGGGTAAAATAGTGAAAAAATGTTCTCCTTGCCATTTTGCTTTACAACATGTTGAATGTGTCGGTCCACAATTTATGAAATTCTAAAAATACTGTTTATAGCTAGTTAAAAACATTATCTTTGATATCAAGCTGCATATTCACAATTGATTACAGGCATTAGACAAATTAAATGCTCTGAATATCTGGTTCCTTTCACCACCACTGTGAATAATTTGTATTGTAAAATGGAGCTGGTGAAATTAAATCATTCTGAATGACTTTTGTTTATACCCTAAAAATGTAATTATGCAGAAATTGTAAAGATGGGTAAAATAAGTAGTTTGAGTAGTTGAAGCTTCTAATTAATCTACATTTCTCTTTTTTTGCAGTAGGTAAAACTACTGACCATGATATTAAGGAAGGTGTTTATGTGGACATTGACAGAGACAACTGCAACCTCACACCAGCAGAAGGTCAAATGGGTAATGAGTGTGCATATATTCAAATCCATCTCATATTTTAATGACCAAGCACTTTTAAATCAATCAGTTTTAACTATTTCTCTCTCTGTAACAGAAAATATTACAGCACCAAGCTGTCTTACATCCCCTCCCACAAAGCTCAATAAAGAAAAAAAGACAGCTCAGATGCCATCCAAGCCTCTGGACACTGAGTGCCTTATTCTGGACAATATCAGAAATGAGCTACGCTGGATACTGTCAGCTGAAAACCAAGAAAACAGTGGCGATATTACAAAGCCCAGAGCAATGAGGAATATGTTTGTCAAGTTTATACTCTCAAAAAGCTTAGCTCAGTCACCCAACGAGCAGAGGAAGGCTGCACAGGCTCAACTGAGCTTATTTCCATCACAGAACAAAACACACACCAAAGCAGAAAAAAACCCTCAGAGAAAAGGAAGACATAAGGAATCAGTTCAGCTGAAAAGTCAGCCAGTTTTGGAGCATGTGGTTAAATACTTATCTGACAATTTAGCTAGTGAACCCCTCCAGACCCCAGCAAAATACCATGAACGAGTCACTACAATGCTGCCCCCTAGTGCACCGGAGGTCCAGGGGACAGGGAACGCTTCACATCCAGATACTAAAGGGGATGATAATAATTCTACAAGTGGGCTGCTGGAGAACTATTGGCAGGAGCGCTCTGTTGTAAGAGACAGTGGGATTCTGCTTCAGCTCACTAAGAAACAGATTCAGCTTCAGGAGGTATTGCAGCTACAGCAGAATCATTCACTACCATTTTTATATTTTCCAGTTCTGAAACAACTCTAAAACCCTAAGAATCGCCTCATGTCAATACACAACAGTACAGACATTTGTCAGCTGACACTGATATCAATACTGATAGTACTATACTATGTATGAGACTATACCTCTCTGCTAAAACACTCTACTACATTTTAGGAAGAAGTTGCTTAACATAAAAGAATGTAAAAGTTTAATATTAGGTTATTTAAAACAAATAGGCTCAATGAAATTATTCATCACATTTTAGTATAATAATACATGCTAAATACAATAAAATCTAATCTTACAAACAGCATTATTCTGGAATGATTTTTTTGCATGTATGTATGTATGTATATACACATAGTGTCAAAATTTCATGTTGATCCACAACTGCTTCGACCTAAATCATTTTCCATTAACTTACATTGAAAGTAAAGAGGGATTTTGTTTGCTGTTATCATTTTGGGGACTTTTTTGGGCATTTGTTACAGAATCTTATCAGATATGTATTTATTTTTTATACATGCATACATACATGCATTTTAATATGTTTATATAAGATCCAACATTTATTGACATTTTTTATATTATTGATATTAACATGAAAGCAACATTGGGTACTGGATCAGTGGCGTCTCTTTCCCTTTAGATTTGTCTTTTTATTGCTTTTACCTTTTATTGCCTCTATCTCTCTGTAACCTGCTGTCTCCCTCTTTCTGTCCACGCTTTAGAGTATTTATGAAGTGGTCACTTCTGAGCAGTCCTACCTCGATGGTCTGACTGTGGCTGTGAACCACTTTCAAGAGTGTCCAGATCTGAAGTTAGCCATATCAGTCCGAGACCAAAAATCACTGTTTTCTGGCATCAGCAAGATAAGAGAGATTAGCCAAAGGTGAGTCACCTTCCTAAAACCGGCTGGATTAGATTGTCAGTTACCCAGTTGCATCACACATGATGATATCATATTCTAATATTCATCTCCAGAAGCTGCAACCATGTAGTGTCATAAAGTTAACCATCATTAGTTAACTTAACTTTTAGTTAACTATCATTAATAAATGAGTGTTTATGTTTGTGTTTTTAGCTTCATGGATGCAATGGTGCAGAAGTTGGGGTCCAGTTTACTTTGTGATGTAATATGTGAAGTTGTACATCATTATGCCTCTGGCCCATTTGGTGCTTATGTGGATTATATCCGCAACATGCCTTACCAGAAGCAGACTCTACACACCCTGAGGTAGACGAGAAAAACCAACCATCACAGTGCTTTCTCATTTATCCATTGCCGGTACTCAGATCTCACTTGAAGCTGACATTGATAATCTTGAAAGATATCTAGACTCGGATCCACTGTGGGTTTATTAAAGGGGTGGGGGAGCAGTTGTGATTGACTGGCAGCTAAAGGACTGGATGCTCCAAAAGAAGATGTGATCTACAGCAGTGGTTAGCAAATCTAGTCTTAAGAAACGTTGCTGCAGTCTGGTCTCAATCCCAATCTGCCACACCTGCTCCAGCTAATCAACTTCTTCAGAAGGCCAAGATTGTCTGGAACAGATGCATTAATATTACGTAAAGGGGATGCAGGCTGGAAGTAGATAGAAAAGTAGAGCTTCAGAAGAAGGGTTGTTGACCAATGTTCTCACTCAAAAAGCAGTCCAGGCTGAAACTACACTAAGTGGATGGAACTAAATGACTGAATCCTGTATTATAGGCCTTTTAAACCATGATATGTCTTGATTGGCTGCCTTGTATCATGTCCACGTTCAAAAAGTGATATGTTCTGTAACTTCAGCTTTTATTTTAGATTTCTGAATTTAAAAAGCTACAATAATATATTTATACAAATCACCACATAAATATATTTTTATGACTGCTAGGAATGGCGCAATGTGTAATCATTTAATGGATGGGTTGAACTGCTGAATGCTAAATGGGTGGTCATATACAAATGCTACAAATGCTGCTCTTATCCAGAGCAACTTACATAATTGCTTTTTGTTCGGTCAGGGTATGTATCTCTATCTACTACATACAGGTTTAAGTCCACACTACTCTTGAGCTCAAAACACTGCTATAAACAAGTGCCAGTGCTGATACCTAGAAAGAAGACAACAAAATATAAGATTAGACAGAGAGCAATACCTAGCAAGACTGGAATACCTACAATTCAAAAGCATTTTTGTAACTTAGCTTATTTACAATATGTGAACTCACCACTCTCTATGTGATAATAAAAAAGAAGTGATTACGAGTTTCAGCATTGCTAACATATTGTTGGTTTGCGCTTCTGCTCTTGTCAGGAAGGAGACCCCTCAGGTTGTGGAGATTTTAAGCAAACTGCAGGATGACCCCTGCTGTAACCGCCTGCCCCTAGACTCCTTCCTATCTCTACCGTTCCAGAGGATTCCCCGGCTAAAGATCTTAATGGAGGTGAGAGGAAAGAAAACACAGTATATTTTTTCATTCTGTATGAATTGTACTGTTCACCATGGTTTTCTGCACTTGAACCTCATATACCATAACTGTCTGCACTGTTCCTGAATCAGAAACATTGCCATGAAGCTCTTTGCATTGACGTTGGTTCTTGTCACCACAATAATGGTTGTCACAATCCTAGTTTGGATTTCAATACTAATTCCAAATATAGCATCACAATGCCTCTTAACTTTGTAATTTGCACAATTCAATTTGACAATACACTTTTAAAAAATGAATGTTTCTAAAGCGTTTGGACGTATGACTGCTGGTCTGAAGATCTTGTTTTGCTCACTGCAGACAGTTCTAAAGAGAACAGCTCCAGGGTCAGATGTCCAGGCCTCTGCAGAGAGAGCTCTGAGGGAAATCTCCAAGGTAAATGCAGTCTCCAGTGCTGAGTCCAGTCCAGCTCTATTGGCTTGTCAGTGTGATTGCTGTTGAAAAGGCATGAACAAATGTAACTGCATGTATTATCCGTGCAATTTGGTTTATTTGATAAAACATGCCATGTGCATCTGAAGGTGGTGGAAGCGTGCAACAGGGAAGTGGGCAAGATGAAGCAGATGGAGGAACTGGTGCTCATTGCCAATAAAACAGAGTTTGAGTGCAAGGTGACCCTGGCTTTCGACTATTCATGAATGTTAAATGGACATACTAAAAACAAATGTTTAAGTTACATTAAAACCTCTCTCTTTCTCTCCCTCTTTCTCTCTTGCTTCTATCAGGCCCTACCTCTTGTATCATCTTCTCGATGGCTGGTCAGAGATGGGGACTTGGCCCTGCTCTCTCAGAAGGAGAACATTTTTGGCCAGAAAAAAATCTGCCCAGTCCATCTGTTCCTCTTTAACGATCTTCTGCTGGTGGCCACAAGGAAAGGGTGAGAATGCAGTTTAATGAAGACACAACATAAACCATGGTTGTAGGATTCATAGGTTGTAAGATATCAAGGAATAGTGTAATACAATCATAGTCCTCTAGGCCTCCAATTAGAGCATTGTGTGTCTCAATTCCTTCAGTGGAAAAACACACACGTTCAAAAAAAATCCCACCAACGGGCCTTTACATTGTGGGAGCACTTCGTACTGAATGAATCAATAGAAACAGTCCAAAATCCACTTGCAATTACAATTTCAGTTTCAAATGTTCACATTCAAATAAATCTTTAGATATTAAAAGTCAGTACATACATAAATATATATGTGTGTCCCAGGTCGGACAGGTACATGGTGCACGATCATGGTCACCGTTCTCTAATTGAAGTCACTGAAGGTGCTGAACTGGAGGAGGACTTGGACGGATGTGACCCAAACCGAGTTTTTCAGCTCGCTGTCGTAAAGAACCACAGAGGAGTCATGACCCATTACTTGCTACAGGCATCCACACAGTGAGTAGATTAGTAACTATTTACATACCTGTTTCACAATCTAGCAAAAATATAGACACAAAGCTAGAAAGTTAGAAAGAAAATCTGAAGTGAAATACATGTAGTTGTATATTTTGTATATTTTGTATATTTTGAATGTTTTGCATGGCACATTTGTCACACCCTTCTTCACACATACATCTTCTGTTATATATATCCATACTCCACATTCCATACTGTGGTTATTCATATCACAGACTGTGTATAATGATATATTATCTTGTAGTTGGTGACTGTGTTTAGTATTTATTTGTATGTAGTGTTTACTTAGTTGCATATATCATCCCTGTCTGAAGAAAAACATGTATTTCCATTTTTGCCCATTTTTATTTTACTATATCATTTATGCATGTTTACATTTTGTGAACATTTGAAAGTAAATGGACTAATGAAATGCTCCATAATAACCAAAAACATATTTAAACCCTTCCCTGTTCCATTACACACCACCCAAAATAATGACTGAATGAAAAAACTAAATTCCCTATGCACTTTTGGACATTTACTGTGGTTTTTCAGTTCATCACCCACCTTTGTTTGTATTCTCAGAGCAGAGAGAGACGGCTGGCTAGACGTGCTGAGGGGTGAGGAGGAGGGAGTGTATGAAGAATGGGGTAAGTGCCAACAATCTGGAAGCTTCATGTATGCAGCATGCTTATCATTACATGTTGTTCATGTCTCAAGCGCTGCAGTGCTCCAAAATATCCACTAGATGGTGGTATTGTTCATATTTTATGCAACACTGCCTTTTCCACTGACTGTATCAGCTGCACTAAATTGCATGCAGGCAAATGATGTGCTATATTTGTCTCAGACTGCCCTCAGGTGTGCTGTATTGAGGTGTACCATGCACAACAGTCAGGAGAACTCAGTCTACAGAAGGGGGACATAATAAACATCATCCAGAAAACATCTGACGGTAAACTCCCATGTCCTGTTGTCCACAAATGCAACACATAACACAAAACATACTGTACTGGCATATCTAATACTGCATATTATTGTTGTTAAATCAAAGCTATGTACAGTTAAGGTTGAATTTCTATGAGAAGAAAAAAGATTTCCTCTACAGTGAACACACATTTGCATGTTTTATGCACAATCACTATTCATTTGTTGAACTGAAAAAAAACCCACAAAATGTGAGCTGTATTTGTTAACTATTGATTTCGGCCACATTCATAAACAGCCTACTTTACATCTCGAATACACTGAAATGGATACAGATAGATGACTCCACTTACACTCATGCTATTTAGAGCAATAAATAATGTCCCAAGGAAGGACTAGATATGTTTGCCGAACCAAAACCATTACATTGCCCAGTCACAGTACGCTTTTTTTTAAAGGTTTCTTAGTGGTTCTTAGCTTGGCTTTTGGACTTGGGTTCTGGGAGAAGCATTTTACCGGTCAGAACCTTTGTTATATTAGGTCCAACAACACAAACTCACTACGCTGAAAACATGCACACAGACAACACGAGAAAAACACAGTTCGTCAAACAGTAATTTACTGACATGAACTAGGTTCAAGTCCATAACATGATTTGTGAGTCTCAAATATGTAGAACAGGAAATAATGCAATTCATATTTTTTATATTCCTCCATGTTTCAGGTTATATGGTGGGTCAGAGGATTCATGATGGGGAGAGGGGCCGGTTTCCCACTGTGTGTGTGGAGGAGATCTCTACTGAGCATGTGCAGAGACGGCACCTTCGTGAGCGCTACAGAGTTCTACAGGCAGCCACTCGTTTGATAAGACGTTATAGTCCCCCCAAAGACTACAGGGCCACTTCTTGCTTCAAATAAGGGACAATCACTGAAATTAATTGAACATTTAAAAAAATATTTTTGCTTTATTTTCAGGACCTTTAAAAAACAAAACTGTGTTATTTCTGTTTGACATGCAGAGAGATTAACTGTGAGCATATTTCCTGATGACATCAGTGAATCATACATTGTGGTCTCTATAAGAACGAAACTTTCATCATCTTTTTTAAAGGATACTCAAACTGTTTTCTTAAAGTTAAAGTAATTTTGGGATATGGAGCATTTATTGTTCTGCCTTTTTCACCTGAAACTCATGCTGCTCTCATGAAATGGTTGTACTTATATTTTATTAATGAATTAAAGCAGCTTTTGGAACATGTTATCTTATCACATGGTTGATATGTACTGTAACTCTCTTCCTTGTTTTGCAATCGACTGTTTTCCAAAAGAGGGACTTTTCACCCTGAGTCATCTGAGTCAAATCAGACAATTAGGCAGCATTCCTTAAAGATGACACACAAGACATTTAGATATGTGGCATTAAGCCAGTTCTCTTATCTCACAGTCCACAACTACTGCAGGTATCTGGCAATTCAACTGAACTCTGTGATGGTTCCCATCCTACTTTAACTCATTTGAGTTAAAGTTAAAGGAGGCCTGTGTGGATATGTATTTGGCTCTTTACAGTAGAGGCATGTTGGGTAATGACACAGTGTATTATTTAATATAATATATATATATAATTTTTTTTATAAATCTTTATAATTCAGTCGTCAAAACATAAACAAAGTTGTTAGACTGCTCTAGTGTAAAGTGGTTAGCTTTAGAGAATCCCAATTTTATTTCTCAGAATGATGGCTAAAGGAACCCAGAGTCTCCGTTTAAAAAATTAATTAATTTACTATTCAGTGAGAATCATTGTTTTCTTTTTTTTATTTAGTATTACTACTGATACTGATATATGAAATATTAATGAATCTGTTTTAGAAGTTTTCTTTTACTCTTTTATATTTTAGGACAAAACCTTGTCTTATGTCAGATGGCTAGTGTCTGGTTACTCTCAGCACCACTGTAAACAATCCTGACTCAATTTCTCTAGAAAGGTGTGTTTCACTACCACACTAAATGACTTTAATTTCATCTTATGCATTTCATTACAGAGAAATTTGAGAAAGTAGGTTGAATTCCCCCTCATACCGTTCACACTTTCTCTATCAAAACAAAACGTATAAAATGCCTATTTACTTAATCAAATACAATTTCACTTCCATGTTATCTTTAGAGTCTAATGCACGTTTTTGAAATGAAAACCATGATATTTAGCTCAGCATAGTCTATATAGTAAGATTCTGGCCCTCAGAAACCTGAATGGAATACAAAGATAATCGTTTAAGTTACCCAATGACTGCACTGATTTAAACACGTCTTAGCCAATCACAATCCAAAGGTGGATTGCCACTTGACCAATAACAGTATAGAGCCTTTATGAGACTGTGGTCCAATAGGAGACCAGAACTGCCCTCGATCCTCCAATCAGAGCGCGCCTTTGTGAGCGTCTAGCCTGCAGCTCTAGTCGAGCGAAAGAGTTGAAGAAACACAGAGGGAGGAGAACGAGGTAGGAGCTGTTTACTGCAGAAAAGTGCTATTAGTTCAATAGATTCTGCTTTAAAACGACTTAAGCGACGAGTTCAGCTCGTTAGAATCGTGGTGTTTTATTACGGCTTTAAATTACGTTAGTGGGAGGAAGCCCGGGTCTTAAAGTCTCCAACTTTCTGCTGTGCTGTGAAGCAGATCAGCTTTATAGATGAGGAGCTCCGTGGAGTTCATGGAGAAGCGTGTTGGTTCGCTGGAGGATTCACATGTTGTGATTAGAGTAACTTAGTTGATGTAACTTGGGAGCAGAGCAGTGACCATTGCTCGCAGTTTCTCTCTCTCTCTCTCTCTCTCTCTCTCTCTCTCTCTCTCTCTCTCTCTCTCTCTCTCTCTCTCTGTGTATGAGAGAGAGGGAGCGCGAGCGATCAGGGAGAGGTAGAGTAAATCAGATTTCTGTTCTCAGTAGGTTACTGGGCTGCTGAAGTGTTTCCTCACACTAAGGACAGTCAGTGGTATTTCTTGTGGTGTTGAACGCAAGTTAATTAACAGTTTGCACTTTGAATTATTGCTAAAATGGTCTTTCCTGAAAATATTTAGTGTATGTTTGCAATTATTTACTTTTTACGTCTCTTAATATGAACACCTACTTAAACAAGTTGAGGTCAGACCTTTACTTACAGTGTTTGAATAAGCATAATTGTGGATGTGTCTCTGCTGCTGAAGTACAGTGTTACTACTAGACCACACTGGTGTCTGTTTAAAGTACGTTTAAGATAATAGCACGACTTTGTAACGCCCTCCATTATTCTCGTATTATTAACGCCAGCTGCAGCTTCTTGTAAGCATTTGTCTCAGTCTGAATGATCACCTTTTCTCTCTGTAAGTCATTTGGTTACGAAACATGGCACAAACAAATAACAGAAGAAAAGGAGAAACATAATTCATGCATTCCCAGGAAAATCTTAACGCAACACTCTGCCCGAAATGAAAAATGTAAACATGGCTACATTCGCTGTAAACACACTGCAGTGCCTCTTTCAGTGGTGAAACAATAGTCTCAGAAGTGAGACTTTAAGGTTTAAAGACCAGAGGGTTGCTCCACAGAGCAGGGTTTCTCAGTTGGCCGGATAACTGAAGTCCAAAGACGAGGACTACCAAATGCTAATGTCCTTCAGCTGATTTCTGTCTGTTGGACAGTCTAGACTTTGAGCTTAAGTTATCTGGCTAACTGAGAAATCCTGCTCTGTGGAATAACCCCTCCAAAAAATCTCCCTCAGATGATGTTTATGAGGTTGGAGGAACTACGTAAGTGAAGAACTGCAGGTGTTTTGAGGTGGATACCTGAAGGTGGGTTGCTAAAATGTTTGGTTGTTTTTGATGACATTGCTAGGAAATAGTATATCATGTCTGGATTTATTGGCCTCTGCATTTATTGTCATGAGAGAATTCCAAGTGGTTTTTGGAGGTATTTGTGCAATGCATGCTGGGTATTGTAATGAGAGAACATTGAGAGATGAGACCACAAAATGGATACAAAATTGTAAATTCTGTCAAACCGCTGAAGCTGAGGGATATAATGCTGCGCGGCAGAATTGAATGTAGTCTGGTTTTCATGGTTCTTCAACTTTAAAGAACCATATGCATTTCATTTTTCAACATACAGGAAAAAAAACAATTTCACCTTTTACGCATTCAGATGGTTCTTTGAGTGCTTATGGTTACATAGAGAGCTGTAGCCTTTTCTAAGAAACATTAGGAGTGTGTTCAAATAAACAGTATTGCATTGTTTGTCAGATTGCAGTATTGAAAAATAAATAACTTTCAAATTTATCTGAATAGCATCACAAAATTAAACATTGCACCTGCTGCAGTTAGTCTTTTAGTGCCGTTCAGATCAGTGGGGGCTTACATCATTCGCAGGATGCTATGTCTAGTGCAGTAGGTACTGAATACCTGAAAAGAAATTGGCTGTTCTATTGGCCAGAAGTCGAACTCAGAAGACATGCAAGAAACCATCAGTTCATTAAAATCACCTAGGTTTAAAGGTGGATCACCTGTAAAAGGATCTCAGGTCAGTTGGCTGAATCCAGTGACTTTTCTGCCGCCCACAGTTTGTAGTGCTTGAGCTGATGAGTTTAAAGCTCTGGGTTTGGAGGCATCAGCTTGCCAAATACTTACCACAAAAATGTTGTGATGGAAATCATTAGGGCCACGTCTAGAATAGAGCACGATCCATTTCAATCCTGTGAAATTGATGTGCTAAGAACTTGCTGTATTAAAGATTTTTTTCTTTCCATAATCTGTTTTACTTGTGTTAGAATGAGAGAATGTCTTTGGCTCTAGACCCCACTGGCATGAAGATTTGTATTTAGATTGAGAACCAAAATAATTGAGGAATAGTTTGTAATTTAGCGGGCAGATGGTTATGGAATTGTTTCTGTGAATTTTCATGTATACAGTTGTAAATAGAGAACTGTGGTCTTGATGTGTTTTTATAAAGCTGTTTTGAACATTTCCTAGTCCCATAGATTTAAAGACATATGATATACATGTCCTGTATTGTACCTCATTCAAAAAATGGTTAAACTACACTTGTAACTTTAGCATAGATTGGCGGAGCTAAGTTTATTATAAGTCATTTTTAATGATAAGCCTTTTTAAAATGCAGCACAAGGAACTATTCTACTGGAGTGGTTTGCCATGGCAGTAAAATAACACAGGCTGATAGTACAGTCACAGTTTGTTTTGTGGGTGGATCTATTTCTTCCTGGTGCGTCACCTGGAATGATTGATGGTTTTTAAGCAGAGGGTGAGCAATGCTGCTAGGCTTTGTCAGGCCTTTGATGGACCTAACAGTTGTGCTGTAGTCAGTGTTTCTCAATTCCTGCTACTATAGCCCCTCCATCTTGCACATAATAAAGATTTTTGACCCACCTTAACCCCAAAACAGACTTCACAAATGGAATAAGCTGCAAATAATTAGCATGCACAAAATACATTGGTGCTGATGACTCGCATGTGTGCTGGTGCCGATAAACAGTGCCACATTAGAACTTGGAGATGATACAAATGTGAATGTAAATGCCATAAATGCCATCTGAATATAAATGCCATTTATATACACAGAACAGCCATAACATTAAAACCACCTCCTTATATCTACTATCTTTGTCCATTTTATCAGCTCCACTTAGGAGCACTCTGTAGTTCTACTTTCCAGACTGTAGTCCATCTAAATCACTGCATATGTTGGTAAAAGAGGTTAAACCTGTTATTTAATGGTCAGGGAGGTGGATCATTCTCAGCACAGTGGTGGTGTGTTAAGTGTGTGTTGTGCTGGTATGAGTGGATCTGACACAGCAGTGCTGATGGCCTAAGAACAATCCACTAACCAGCAACATCCAGCTAACAGTGTCATGTGGGCAGCATTCTGTGACCACTGATGAAGGACTAGAAGGTGACCAACACAAACTGTGCAGCAACAGATGAGCTATCATCTCTGACCTTACGTCTACACGATGGACACATGCAGCAAGGTAGGCATGTGTAATAGAGTGGACAGTGAGTGGACACAGTTTTAAAAACTCCAGCAACACTGCTGTGTCTGATTCACACGTAGCACTCGCACACACGCAAACACACCACCACCACGTCAGTGTCACTGCAGTGCTGAGAATGATCCACCAGCCAAGTATCTGCTCTGTGGTGGCCCTTTAAGGGTCCTGATCCTTGAAGAACAGAGTGGAAGGGGGCTAACAAAGTATGTAGAAAAGCATATGGACTGCAATCTGTAAGTGTAGAACTACAAGCTGCACCTTTATTATAAATGTTGATAAAATATACAATGTATGTAGATACAAGAAGATGGTTAAAATCTTGTGGCTGATCTGTGTATATTTATGTTTTAGTACTGTTTATATATATTTATATATTTATAACTAAAGTTCTGTTCTCCTTACAGGCAGGAGTGTCTGTTAGTCGAGAGGGTGGGCTACGGCATGAGCAGCGATGGGTGAGATAGAGGGAACCTATCGGTCACTGCAGACGCCAGGCACGCGCCTGGGCTCGCAGTTTAATGCAGGTATCAGCACCCTGGAGCCCGGGCAGAGCCTTAGCACAGCCATGAGCTCAGGGGGCAAAGGCCCCAGCAAGGCCCTGCAGATCCGTGTCCAAGGCCTGGATGATGCTCAGGAGTTCTACGATCTTGAGGTGAGTGGCTTGGGCCTCGTCCATCCTTCTCTTTCATGCAGAGCCAAAGTTGTTGTTGTTGTTGTTGTTGTTGTTGTTGTTGTTGTTGTTGTTGTTAGTACTGCTTATCAGGTCAGTAGTGCTGCACTTAATTTTTAGTTTTTGTTGTTTTGCCAAAAAAGGTGTCCCTAATTTATCAAAGTTGCATAAAAAAGAGTGCCTTTAACAATTTACAACCTAGTGATGCATTCATACTTTTTATTAAAGGACAGAAACATGTTTTTTAGCAATGGATGATACAGAGTTTGATACAATGTTGAATTATCTACTCAGAAGTAAGTCACTGTTGGTGTAAATAGCTGAAAGGTATCTTAACAGTCAAATCATGAAGAACCTAGATGTGCATTGGCTAGCTCTACATTTGCTATCTTGGAGCGAGAAGTGTTGCAGTGGAGAAAAGTTGGTTTTGTTCTTTATCAGAAAAGCAGATTTGTGCGACTGTAAGTAAGTGCATTTCATAGTTTTGTTCTCATGAGCCATTTAACAGCGGTTTCTGTAGTGCAGTGACAGCAGGAATACATTTCACAATGTTTGTCTTGTTGGAATCTTTTGCTTGGCTGGTACAGCTATAGTTGAATGTCCAGAGAAACGCAGTGCGATTTTAGAAATCGCACAGTAAAATGTTGTAATTGTGTAGCGTAATCATTGCCTTAACATAGTAGATTTAAACACTGTGTTATTGTAGTGTGTGCAGTAGCTGTGGTGTTTGTTTGGTGTTTGTTTGTTTTTGGGGGCAGTGTCAGCAGTCTAAACCAGTACAGTGTAATGTCTTTAAATAGAACATGAAAGTGTTACAGCGTTTGTTTTTACCAATGTGCATGTAAAATGAATACAAATAAATAAATATATCAATAATAGAAGCATTTACATTATGGTTTATTAATAATTTGGTAAAGAAAAAGCTATAAGCTATAAAATCAAGTTTATTTCTTCTTTTAGAAATATCTCTTTTTCTAGCAACAATAGCAGAACATTTCCCAATACTCCGAGCTTCATTGATTTATAACTGAGCCCTGTTCAGACCTGGTATCGACTGAGCATCACCTATTCATGAATAAGCAAACAAATCACTCTTATGGTCTGTAAGAAAGAGAGAACATTCATTTTCCTCAGCGTCCTTATTTGCGTGCTGCTTGTGTTGGGTGACAGCTGCCACATGGCTTTGGTCTTCAAATCCCTTCTTCTTTAAGGCTGCTTTAGGCGAGTGCCCCCGAGTCACACTCTGAAGTCTCTGAGCCCTGGCCCTGCCGTGGCTGCATGCCACAGAGATCCTTTAGCTGCCATGCTTAGTGTATGCTCAGGGCATAGCCTACTTCAGCCTGCCAGCTGGGAGAAGTCTCTAGAAAAAAGGCTAAAAAAGAGTTTTGAAATGTTTCAGTGATGGTAGTGCTTTTTATAAGAGTGGTAGTTTAGGGCATTAGGATTGAGTTTCAGTCTGTAGTGTTATAAGGCACCATGTGGTTCCAAAGCAAGAGTTTTGTAAGAAATCCATTTTAGACAATTTTCAACTCATCCCAAATGTTGCCAGTCGGTAGTTCATCAACATGTCAGGTAATCTCAGCTATGACTTGCTTATGTGGGTGCTGACATATGACACAACTGTAGGAATGGACAAAAGTGAATTGCATAAGTAAACAGTAAAGTAGGAGCTGTCTTAAGTAGGCCAGTGAAATAGGATTCATGTCCTCCATACTTTTTTAAACTCCCATTGCCTTTGCGGTGCAAAAGTAAAGAAGCTAACTAACTTGGAAGAATGAACATACAAAAACATAGTACTGAAAATAGCCACAGTTGTTTAAGCAGACCTCAATTATTTCTCACCATTGATAGTTTTCACCATCATATGTTTACGTCATAATAAACAGTGTGAATTTGGTATTCGCCTAATTTTGGGAATTTGTTGGGACAAATGCATGTTGTTAAAATGAAACAAAAAAGCGTCTGTTGAGACACAACATGGGTCTTCCAAACACCTGAATAAGTTCTAACTCCTGACTGGTTTTATTGCACGCTCCGAGAGCAGTGGTAAGTTATGTTTGAGCTGGGAACTGCAAGCTGTGAGTGCTAAAACACAAGATGGCTAATTTGCCCAATTTGGCCATTTAAGCTTGTGCTTTAATACTTGGTGCACAGCAAACAAAAAAACATCAAAATTGATAACTGGCATGTTTAATTCTTAGATAAATTACATTTGGGAAAAGGGAACTGTTTGAAGGCTTGCTGAGGTGCCTGTCGTGAGGCAGTAGTTTCAGTCTTCAGGCCTGGTTTTCAGTCTTTCGGCAGTATTGAGTGACCATATGGCTTTTAACTTTTGAGTTAAAAGTTATTGTAGTTTAAACTAAATGGTTTACGGGGAATACATCCAAAATAAACACAGAAAGAATCTGAAACCAAGTACATTAGTTATATCCTATTTACTGGGCTGACGTTAAGTGTACATGGGGAAGGTAAGAGGGTTACTGGAGTTGGGTGGTGTGGGGGAATTGGGTGATTATGAGGGGGTTGGGTGGGTCTTTTCTCACTAGTTGGAGCTCACACTGAAGTGTGGATAACTAGCCAACATTTTCCCTCCTTCCAGAGATCAAAAGTGAGAGCCCTGGGTCACCCTGGGTCGTCGTAGCACCATTGTGCTGAAGCAGGAGACAGCTGAGCTATACATGTAATCTTATTGGTGTTTAGAGTGAGTGGTTCTGCCTTTAGAATTGATGTCACCAGGTAACCTAGTCATGTATTTTTTTTCTACAGTAGTGCAGCGTTATCTTCTTGCATCTCGAATGCAGAAAGAAAATGTAGACGTTCTAAATCTGTGCCAGTGTGTCAGATCAGAGGTCTTCCCTCAGATTGTCGCTCGTGATTCATTGGCCCCAAGTAGGCTTTGTAATGGTCTCGTTCCTGCAGACAGTAACACGAAAAGACTCATGCAAGCAACTTGTGTGTGTGTTGCTTCACCAGCTTGGTGTCATGTTTTGAAACATCTGTTTCCAAGATGGAGCTGGGTTTTAGAGCTCAACATCTGTGGCAAAGCAACCCAAACTGACCCACAAATCCTTTGAGATTGAAGAACCAAAAACAGGACATGGAAGAAAAGAAACGATAATTGTGGATGATCACATCTCAGAAATGATGACAGAGTACTGAACAAATTGTCATTTAGATTTATTTTCTTTTGGCTTTGCTTCAAAACATATCACTAGCTTAAATGTGTTCCTCCTGCAATGCATGCAGTGTCTGTAATGTTTTGGAAGTGCTGCTGATAGATGTGTAGATAGAGGAAATGTATCTACCTGAACTAGCGTTACAGAGAACTGTACCGTGTGTTTGTAGAGGTTTGATGTGCAGTACAGACAATCTCTCATTACAGTTTAGATCAATGATATTGTTACACACTGTGATTGTGATGGGACGGATTTTTAAAATGCAGCAAGTCGTTATGACATGCTGAATAACATGCTTGCATTCTTTTTGACAAGACTGCTGTACTTTTCTGGGATTAAACAAACACCTCGATTCAGTGGAACACTCACGTTGTCACAATTTACTTTTCTCAGTACGTCTTGGGCATCATGCATGCAGACCAGTTCTAGACTATGAACAACAGTAATTACCCCTCCATAGCAAGAATGATTGAATGACAGCTTATAATGCAGTTATCTTACATTTTAATAGCTTTTAATAATTGTTAACAATTAATTATTGTTATATTTTGGCCCCATCACCTGCCCCTGAAAGGGAATTCCACTGATTACTGATTTTCCAAAAAGTGGTTTGATATGAGCATTTTGTAATGCTTTGTAATGAAGCTGCCAGTTATATATAATGGTGATTATGATAAAGTATTCTTTAGGCACATTTCTGTTGTACACTGCCCTGTGTCATACAAGTGATTCTGAAATTACCATTTATGTCAAAATCGTCTTTTTAAAACTATCGTTACACAAAGTTTAAGGCATCAAAGAACCTTTTTGTAACCTTTTCTTGTGGTAACTGTTTATGATGTAGCTTTTAGAGCCGTTTAACTCTTCGGACATCTGGTTACCGTGACCACCACTGTGAATAAATTATGCTTCTCTAGAATGGGGCAGTTCACATCGCACCACTCTGTATTACTTAACTGATCTTTAAAAACTGAATTATTCTGATATTTTCAAAAATCTATGGAATCCCACTTTACCAGCAGCATACTGTGCAGCGCTAATGTTCAGTGTAGTTTGCTGTAACTATTGCAGTGCCCGCTGCTGACCCCAAAAACCACAGACCTGTTCCCTCCCTCACTGGAGCGCTCCCTTGGCTAGCCGGCTTGTAATTTGCCTTGCTGTCTAAACTTAGCATGCCTGAAGCGAGCCCTGCTCCGGAGTGTATTTCCGGAGCAGTTCTACTCTGTCTGCCTGGTATTCGATTTTTCACCAACTCAGTGATTTGGATGTGTTTATAGGCAAATCATTGCTCTTCAATTCCTGTTGGGGTGTATGTGGGGGAGTGCTGGGCACAATGGGGTACCTGTAGGAAGAGAAGACGTTTGTTATCCTTACTTCATGTCCCGGTTCTTGTTAGTTTGTTTTTGTCATGTATTAGTTTATGGGTAAAATGGTTTATGGGTTTAAAACCAGCTAGTGTTATATTCCAGCTGCTTATGTTTCTTCAAATGTCATACAAGAAATAAATATTCCAGAATATGATGCTGAACAACAACTAATCACGAGATTTTAGCAATTCAGACTTTTTTTTTTTGCCTGTTTTAAGATAATGTTATAGGTTTCAGGCTTATTGTTGTAACGCTGACACTGGAATATTGTACAACCAGTAAAACACCGTGCTGGTAGTCCTCAGTTATGAATGAGCTGAAGTGTCACTGCTACTGTCACTGGAAACTCTTGGCTCACTTTTTCTGAATCTGGCCCTTAATGACTGTAAAACATTGTCACGTAATCTTAAAAGTGCTAGCCGTCTCCAGCCGCCTTAAATGTAGCAATGTTTTATTCAGAACGTGTTTTAAATTTGTGTCTTTTCATTAATAATCTACCTGCATTATGGAAATATCCATTAGCCTGTCAATGGGAATTCCTATGTACATTCCTAGATTTCATTCTTTCATGTTTCTTAGCATGCTCTACCTTGACCGTGAACAATTAAAGCCTGAAAAAGAGATTTAAGAAAGCTTGTGTTGCTTTGTTGTTGTTTTACATTAGTTAAGAGGAGCTGTAGCATTTTAGTAATAGTATATAATGATTTTAAAGGTAATTGCAAAAACACCTGAACAGGCTCTAAACAGAAGTTTGTGTTGTATTTCAGGAGGGTAGTTCATTACAACAAATAAAAAGATGGTTTTATGTAAAACATTGCATATTTATTAACAGAACTTTTGTGGTACATACTCTCATACATACAAATTTACTAGTGGGCCACAGATGCATTTGCATGGACACACACGTGCAGATTATGCATTCTGTGTATTGCTCTTTGATATTTTTGGAAATCTGTAATTTGGTAATATGAGGCAAAGATAAAATGTGTAAACAATGTTTCCCGTTTCCAATTTCATTTTTTCTGGGCTCGAGCACAAAGCACCCAACTCTGCAACAAACCACCGTACATGGCTGTGAGGAGCGCTCCTATAGTGTGAGCAGTTCAGTGGCGTCATTTTTCAGTCTGTCATAGACATCCCAGTATACTCAAGCTTGAAGATGGATCTTGTAGTGTAAGCACTTCCACAACAATCATTCACAACTGTCATTCAAACGTTGAGCGAGGCTGCTGCTTGGAATTCATGGTGTGAGCTCAGGAAACAGAGGGAGGCTGTGGAAGGAGCACAGGTCCTTGTTTTTAAATGATTCATAATAAATTTTTACTCTCCTCTTTGTTTTTCTTTTCATGCTGTAGTGCAGAAACAACCAGTTTTACAGCTTCAGTTTAGCCCGTTCTACTTCTCAAGTTTATTTCCGTGACACTGTGGGATTTTGTCAGCAGGCTCTCTTCAGCAAAAGATTATGTGGTGTGTGTGAGCCTTGTCTGCAATCTGTAGAGTACACAATGCTACATTGACAAACAACGGGTTGGAGACTTTTGGAAGTGGCCGTCTGCCAGCTCTAGAACTGTGCAGCAACACGAGTACAGCATAGCATAGCATACATGTATTTCTTTTCAAATGCTTGTGAGAATACTGAATAGTGAACCCAGTATTGGACTAAATGCTTAATGATAAACCACTAATTGACAGCTTGTTCTGCGTTCCGTGCTGGTGTTCGTGTGCCTGTGTGAGGCCTCACTCGCAAGGCTAATAGGAAACGATGAGGAAGCAGCTACAGCTCAGGCTTCCTGTCCCATCCACACTCAGGGGAAACAAGCACACGCCACAGTGTATCCTACATAATGCACAATCACCCCATCTGTCAGTCACCAACAGCCTCGTCGCCATGATTTACACCACAGGAGAGACTGTGTATGTGTACATGTGCGTGGGAATCAGATCTGTTGATTACCGTTAGTTCACTGAAGTATGTACGAATACGTGACCTAAATCTCGCTCTCTGTACGTAGCCATAACAATAATGCTGATAGCAGCTGTGATGGTAGGGGTTCTGCTGAGACTACTGTTCCTCCTAATCTTCCACGCCATATGCTCTCTCTGAACTGAACTTGGTGAACGTACATTAGTGAAAAGCAATGAGTCTGCATGGTGTCTTTACCTGTTATGTGGTGGGACATCTTTCCTTTTTTTCTGAAATTGTATTGATAATGTATAAAACAGGTGTATATAACATATACATTATAACAATATGTTTATATACATTAATAATATGTATAACGGGTGTATATAACATACAATATAACAATATGTTAATATACATTAATAATGTATATAAACATATTTAGAGAACATTTGTACATGAACCTGCATTGTAATGTTAAAGGAGAATTTATTATTTATGAGAACCAGGTGTCGTCATTTTGTTTATTATCCAAAATATGCAGCCCACCTACACAAGATAAGGTTTCTTTTAGTACTGCTTTTTCTTACAACACCCAGCTTGGGTTTTTGGCCTATCATAAAACAGACATGGTCACAGGCGTCAGGCAGCATATTTCTAACAATTTCACGTAACAATTTCTCTTAGGCTCCTTTAAGAGACAGGGGCAGTTGGAGGATCTTTGGTTCCTATCATCACCACAGTAAACAAATCAGACCGAACAGAGCATTCCACATCAGACTTATCTGGCCGTGTCTGATGTCAGTTAAAGGCATCCACTTCAACTGAACTCCGATGAATTTGTATGGAATGTCATGAATGTGTGTTTCAAGTCGGCCGAGCGCCGTCCTAACCCTCAGAGGAATCTGCTGCTGTAGCTCTGCAGGGAGAGCAGCAAAAAATAGTGGCTGTTGAAGGGGAGACTGCAGGGAGCTCTCAGAATACCCCCAACCTGGTCCTGTGGAGGGCTGTTTGGCAATGTCTATCTGTTTGTGAACACAAAGAGAGACAGGAATTGTCTGATCATTAGTCTGGATCTGTCTGCATGCTATTATCTTAGTCTTCTCCTCATGTGGTGGGCAGAAGTCCTTTTATCATTAACAGAGGTCTTTTATAGCCTACAGTCTGTCAGTTTTATCTGTTTCAGATGAACATGGATGGTTAGAATCGTTTGAAATCTTAGGAGTGGTCTGACAAGTATTAGTCTTTACATTGCCAATGATTATAGGCCTGTGTTGTTTATGATTTATATCTGATGCTTCGTTATTTTGCATTGTACCTTTTTTTCCATCATTTAAGGTCTGTACATAAATAGGTTAACCAAGTAACAGTCCCCAGAGACTTGGGAAGGACACAAGTAGAAACTTGTCTCTCATATATCAGCCGAGACAGGCTGTGTCAAATGATTTCAACAAAAAGAGCATCAGAGAATTAAGCACCAGGCTAAGCAGTTCTGTTGATTACTTCTCTGTGGCCAAATGTTTTACACAACTAATGACCTGCAGTGCTTTATTGTGTTATGTATTTGATAAACATTAAGTCTCATCTCACATCAGCCTCTGCTTCAGTGTTAGGACCCAAGGCTTTAACCAGGCTTGCTTAGCAGCTGTTTCGCAAGGAAATTACATGAAATTACATAAAGGCACGTACAGCTTAAACATTTTATAGTTCGGGGTTCTGTTGTTTGTTTAAACTTAAATTTAAATTTGTTAGGGTTAGGAATTCTTAAAGTGTAATTCAGTCACTTAAGACAAATGAAAGAGTCAAACTGCTTGTTGCTCTGATTTTCTAAGTGAACCCACAGTTGCTGCTTAATTGCTGAAATGAACATTGGGGCATATTATGGCACATTTTATATTTTGTTTAATATGTTAATCTCAGTACTGTGTGTGTGTGTGTGTGTGTGTGTATACAGAGGCACTATTTACAAACATATATACAAACAAACAGTGACCTCAGAACCACAAATAACTGGCAGGCTGGCACACTGTGTCAGGCACTAGCACTAGTGGTGGTCTCTGATCCAAATAAAAGCAAACGTGATACACAACAATCACAAAATCGTTGTGAAAATTTACAGTTAGATATTTTTCCAAAGTGGTTTAGCAGACTCTGTAGAGAAGGTGCCTGAACCTTGTTTTCACTTTGAAAATGAAGTAAATGCGTAATTTGCCCTGGAGTTTTCGAACCAGACCACCCACCTGTGCACACTTTCCTCTGCCTCGGCTGGAGTGTGCAGTGTGTATGTGAGTTGATAGTAGGTGCGAAACTGACCAATCCTATAACTGAGCTGAAAATCTTGTGCTCCGAGTAGGAAGATTGCCAAAAGCTATCCAGTGAGGGTCTGTTTACGAGTGGAGAGAGAGAGAGGGAGAGATAGAGAGAGGTAAACTGAGATGACGAGGGGAGGACGCTCTTTATCTCCCCAATGACACCATGCAATGGGATATAAATACACTTCAGCAGTGCTGTGAATGCCCTCCTTGTTTGGATAGGAATTTTTATGTGACGCTCTACAAAGCAACTGTTGGGGTGTGAGTTTCGCTCAGAAAACTTGGTGTTCTCCTCGGTTCCTGTCTGAGTAATCCTACAGCGTTTCATCTTTTGTTATTAATGGAGAGACAAATTTAAAAACACAAATCATACGAACAGCCAACGAGGAACTTAAATCAGATCTGTCTCTGCTTCACAGACTTGTAATTTAATCTGGGACTTGTTCTTTCTGGATATGTATGCAAAAATAGATACAAATTGCTGTGCTGCAGTGTTTCATCTGGCTCTGTGTTTCTGTGGATCCTTCATTGCTTTGTCCACTGTCTGCAGTGCATTACATACTTCTTTGCTTTTGTGCTGAAACAGAGGGACGATACATTTATTTGCTTAAAAAAGACCCCATCAAAAGAGAAAAGCTGTCTGCCTGATGAATGACACAAATCTGGAGACAGAACATAAGAGGAAATATGAGCAACCTCTGTTTCTGTGTTTCTCTGTGTCAGCTTTGAGTAAGTGTGTGTTTGTGTGTGTGTGTGTGTGTGTATAAAAAGTGTTGCAGATTGGTTTCTAAAATGTTTTTCTAGTTGAGATGTTTACTTTTGGTTCGATCAGGGAGGGTATAAGTTTGATAGGTATCTGTATTATGACTCTCATGCTCTTAAAATTCTAGCTAATGATGAAATGCTATAAAACGAATATCAGTTAACAATATTTGTAGCTATTACATTACAAGCTTAGCTATCTTACTTCCTAGCTGTTGATACTAAGTCACGCCCAACTGACACCTGAAAAATGACCCACCCTCAAATAAACAAATAAATCAAATAATCTTTAGCCTTTTATTTCTGAGCTCATAATCCAGAACGTGAACTGGATGATAGTTGAATGCCAGTGTTGTTCAGAATGTTTTGTTTGGTCTTTGGACCCAGGTGTGTGTGTGTGTGTGTGTGTGTGTGTGCTGCTGTGGTGGTGTCGTTGTGTGGGGCAGCCCAGCTCCAGGCCCCTCCTACACCTTTCAGAAACAGAAAGGCGTCCCTTGTGGGGTAGCAGGGCTGGAACAGTGGCTCCTTTTATCCAGAACTTCATAACAACAGCACAGTAACACACAGCCCTTCTGCTGGACTTTACTGAGAAAGAGAGAGAGACTATGGTGGAGAGAGACACAGAGACAATATGGTGGAGAGAGACACGAGAAGCTATGGTGGAGAGAGGCACACAGATGCTATGATTGAGAGGGGAAAAGGGACACACACACACACACACACACATATACATACAGGGACACTATGATGGATAGAGAGAGACAGACACAGATTGAGAGAGAGTGACACAGAGACACTATGAGGGAGAGAGTGAAACAGAGACACTATGAGGGAGAGAGTGACACAGAGACACTATGAAGGAGAGAGACACTGCTGGAGTGAGACGCACACAAAGGGATAGAGAAAGGGACAGATAGACACTGAGAGACATACAGATGGGTGGATAGAGACACTAACAGAAAGAGAGAGAGACTGCAAGAGAGACAAGGAGTCCCTATGATTGAGAGAGAGAGAGAGAGAGAGAGAGAGAGAGAGAGAGAGAGAGACGGACCCAAAGAGAAAGAGAGAAGGAGCTACTATGAATCTGGGATAATGGAATGAGGGACAGAGACGCTGTGAAAATGAGAGAGACGGACAGAAACTGAGTGACAGAGATTGATAGATACACAGTAAAAGACGCTATGATTGATGGAGAGGAAGATTGGGAGAGGGACAGACACGATGATAGCGAGAGACTATGATTGAGAAGGAGAGACAGGCAGAGACACTTTGCTGGAGAAAGAGACTGAGAAACTGAGAGACTCCTTTTAGACCAACACAGGAAACTTACACAAACAAGTTTAGAAGGATAGTCGTGAAAAGTAACCAAAAATGAGCAATTACAAATTATTCTCGGAGATAGACACAGCGCCCCCCTCGCTGCTAAATATGTAACTACGTGTCTCAGCCTGAGAGACAGTGAGTAAGGGCCCCCCATGCAGCCACCCCTAACTTCAAAATAAATAATTATACTGATCATTTTCCTTACTTTTTCCAAACGTCATCAAAATATTGTTACTGTTGTTTGTTTTCTGTTAATGTTATTGTCATTGTTGTCATTGTTGTAATGCTTTGGCAACACTGTACCTTATACAGTCATGCCAATAGAGCTATATTGAATTGAAACGAAACAGAGGCCCTGTGTTAAAAAGAGAGAGACAGACATTGTAGAGAGAGAGACACTATGAAAGAAATAGAGAGAGAGTGGCAATGTGATAATGTCTGTTCCTATCATAGATAGAGGGACACTGATAAAGAGACAGAAACTATGATATAGAAAGAACGGGAGAGTGTGAATGAGTAAGGGGGGCAAATTATTTTTGTGTGTAAATAATTGTGTTGTAGACTGAGTGGGTTGGAGGAAGACAGGGAGAGAGATAGAGAGAGTGAGAAAGAGTAAGACTCTGGTGGTTTGGACTGGTCTAGAGTGAGTGGTGAGAGGAGGACAAGACCCCTCCAGCCGGAGTAAACAAGCACATAAATAGTGAAGTGGGGGGCTGGGGGACTCCAAGAGGTGGGCTGACAGGTTGGGGGCTCCATGGGGCAGGGTGGGTGGAAGAGGCCAGGAGGGAATACAGGGGGAGGGGGATTGAGGGAGGAGGGGCGGTTGTGTTTTGGAATCTTGTCAGTGTGTGTGTTTAGGGGAAACCCTGCACAGGAGGCCACTGAATTTCAGTGACTGTCTACTGAACTTCAAAGCCTGCTAGTGAAGGGCCGTCTCAGCAGGCTGGGGCTCTTTGTGATTGTCTTGGTGTCTGAGAGTCGTCTTCTGCTCTAATGTGGAGGAGCTGACTGGAGATTTGTTTATTTTTTACATTCCTTGCATGCGGAATGAATTAAAGGCCTCATTGAATGGAAGGTTCAGAGGTGTCAGACACAGGCATTTGTAGTGATCAGGACAGCGTGAGAATGGCAGGGACAGATTTCACACATCGCTGCCTGACCTCCCCCTTTCTGTTATCTTTCTAGTATTCACTTAGCTTGTGCCACATTTAGGGATCTGCGGCCTGTCTGTTCAAAACCCAGCGTTGGTTAGAAACGAAATATTAGAAACAAAAGATTTTGATTGTATCCTTCCGTAAGGAGTGCAGTTAATTTGAAAGGTTTAATATAAAGGAGTGTTTTTTTAGCCTAGATCTGCTGCATCTGTCGATTATGGTTGGTAATTTCAAAATGTTTTCCCTGTATTTCAAAAAAAGAAAACATTACTAAAGCTTTCTACATTACACCACCAAAATAGTCCAGAGCCAATTAAGTGCATAGCATCTATCTATCTATCTATCTATCTATCTATCTATCATAATATAAAAGTCTGTGTGTGTAGTTCATGTTTTGAGTGCAGTTAGGTTCTATATATAACTTTGGCCCTATAGTAACACAGTGCTTAACTACTAGAAAAGAAAACACTGTGTTGATATTGTTTAGCTGTTTGAAGGTAAATTAGGTCAGTTTTTTTTCCAACACTTTGATTATCACGTTTTCATCATCATCAGTTTACATGTCAGTCATTGGCTTTATCCAATCACGTCACCTAGAGCTGTATAGATGAAGAATACTGATGTATATAGATGTAGATGTAGCTAATACCTATCAGAGAAGTACCTTGTTACCCTAGCCAGTTTGAAACTGTAGTACTTAATGGAAAATTCGGTCTGTTGGAGATTGGACTAGTTTTTGTTTTCACAAATGTGATTTTCACAGACTCCTGGCTGCATGGGTACCAGGCAACTTTAATGAAAGTGAAAGTAACTGCAATTGTTTTTTGTTGTTGCTCCAGGGTTCAGAAGTAGGATAAAATAAGACATCCTATCATCAGTGCTAATAACAGTTGTAATTTCAAGTTTGCTTAGAACAGTTGTGTTTTTAAAACATTTATTCATGTAATTTAGCAATATTAATGTTAAGTTTCAGTTTAATAGATTCAGTTCTTTTCTGAGTACAAAGTTCAGTCTTTGTTCTTATCGATGGCATGATACCAGTGAGGCCGAGAGAGGTCAGAATAAAAAAAAACTTTTCTTTAATTTACTTTCTTTTTTTTTTTTTTTAACTGTAATTACTGTTTTTTTTCTAGTCTGGTCAACTTTTTAATAGAGGGATGTATAAAAAAGTCTCATGAGTTCAGAATCTGCTGCAGTCTGTCAGCGTGTGTTAGTATTTCTCAGCTTTTGTGTAGCAAGTGTTAGCGCTGGGGTTAAGCGGCAGTCTAGCAAGAAACACATGTACACACAAAGATTTTTGGCTCCTAATTACATCTCTGCCTGCCATCTCCAGATGCCCCCCGTACCCACACACAGACACACACGCGCTCTTGCTGGGCCAGCTTAGCTTCTGCCATACGACACAATTCCTGGAACAAATTAGAGACTGTGCTTAGTGAGCGTTGTGTGAAAGAGCTGTTGGAAAATCCTTGTGCCTGCTGCTCTGGATTGCTCCCTCCCCCCTAAGTTGGATCACAACTTTTGCCATCTCCCACTCTGTTATAATTTGCGCGCATTGAAGCATAACATAACAGATTGGGTCTTTGACTGGGTCGCCTGCGTTGGCCGCCGCCATTGGCTTTCACCTCAAAGCTCGGTGTGGAGGGAGTTCAAGAGGCCTAGTCTGAATTAGCTGGAAAGCATTTAATGTGTAAACGAAGCCTCCAAACAACTGTCTGATGTGCTTTATGAACGGATAAAGCCTAAATGATTCCGACATTTGAGTGACGATTTAACTGTAGAGGTTGTAGAATGTTTTGATCTGATTTATTCTTTAGCTACTTGGATTTCTAATTCTGTTCAGTGAACTGCTGTACTGAGCAGTATCTTAGAGCACCCGTCATGTATTATTCCCAATATAAAAATGTTATTCATCTTTCAGAAGATATTTCTGAAGAGGTTAGAAGATCATTCACTTGCAGAAGGTAGAGGGAAAAACTAGAGTTTCCTCGAATTATTAAAAAATATCGGGAAAAATTTGATTTCTAACAAGACCTGGTGGACCACCATCTGTACTAAAAATACAGTATTTTAGGAAAGAGAGAGAAGTCAAGCTCCGCTCCACAGGTGTTTCCATCCATTCATCCAGTGTAAGAAGACAATATGGGGCTATGAGTCTGAAAGAATGTGTAGCTGTCCAGAAGACATGCCTGAAAAACAGAAATAGACAAAAGAGAAGATTTCAGAATCAGACCTCAACACCAGTGAATGTATTCAGCGTTTCTTTAATTGTTAGCAGCAGAAAATGCTTTGGAGGTGATGTCAACTGTGACCTGCCCCTTCAAGCCTGTCCACTGACAGTGTTTCACTGGGTAGTTTATAGCAAGCTGCTACTGTCTGCACTGCATTTGAATACATTTGAATGCGAGCTCCTTTCCACTCCCGTACAGAGAAGTGTTTCACTCATCACTGTCCAAGCTTGATGTCAGCTGTGTTGCAGTAGTATTTATCATGCGGTCTTGTTAGAGCAGTTGGTCAATAATGCTAGCCCCCGTCTGTTTCAGAACAGTCCAGGTACGATTAAGCTTTTCCTCCTGATCCCTATTAGCTCCCTATTTTATCTGCTGACAAACTCTTTTAGTGCATCTGTCAACTTTGGGACCCTTCGTGCAGTGCACGTCACTCACTAGCTTATTCATTACCAGCACAAACCTACAGGCCTGATGTGTTTGTCTAAGCTTCCAGTGAAATGTTTGTGTATATTGTTTAAAAGCACCTGTTCTCACAAAATTTATTTTTAAAGGGTAATCAGATTAAGATTGCCCTGGTTTCTAGATTAACCAGCCACTTGTGCAAAATCTGTATACAACAACTTTTGCTTTGGTCACTGTGTGCTGTTACATTTGGCACAGGGATGTAAATCTATTAATCAGTTTGGAGATTTTTTCCTTCGTGGATTGACTTAGGAGCTCAAGTTTCTAATTAGATTAGTAAATCTAGTTACTCAGCAGTTGGTTACTAGGTCAGTAAATCTTTGACCTCATGGTCTGATTGCAGTTCTTTAAAATGTGTTTCAGTATATCATGCATTTCACTTTGGTTTGATTCTGACATATTTTTAAATAAATACTGTTTTTTCCCCTGTGAGGTCTATTTGTGGTGTTTTCACATTACCGTTTTTAACCTCTCTCTATTTCTTAGGATTAAACAGGCTGTATGTACATGTCTTTTCTAATTAGCTGTACTGTATCACATGTAATTCTTGGGGTCTACTAGAAGAATTTTGCATGCCTTAGTGTTACATATTTTTTCCATCCTCCTGCGTGCATCTGTGTCTCACCCTCTGTCTGAAATGCTCTTGAAGAGCTCCCTTGTCTTACATCCCACCTCCTGATTAGCCCAGTTTGCTTGGATTGTTCAGCTTTTCAGAGCGATTGAAAGCTATAGCATTGTGTGAGAACAGGCCAAAGTTGCCAGTAGGCGGGCATTAAACATTGTGCAACGAGATTATGTCACCTGGTAGCAGAGGAAAAAGTAGTTCCAACATAGTGTTTCAGGTGGCGGAGAAAAGTAGTTTCTGTGGGAAAAAGTTTTTCCCTCTGGCACATAATTTTTTAATGTAAACGGACTGCAACATTACAAAGTTCAAAAATTGCACAATTTAATTAAAATTTTTAAAGGTTAAGAAATTGTCAGTGTTTTAGACCTTTTTTAAAATACAGAATACAAATAGGCTAGTTTTATAAACACACTGAAACAGTTGACCCCAAAGACTTAATGATAATCTGATCATTTTATTTTGGGGGAAAAACAATGATTTATTTATTGCATGTATTTAATTCAATATTATTGTTATCACTGACACTCTAAAACACTTGCAGTTAACTGGCAGCCTTTAGCTCAGTGCTGAGTTGCTACACAGATTCTGTCTGTATCAGAAAGCTATGTCCTGATGGATTATAGTATGAAAGTGTTGTTTGTAGCCTGGTTGATGTAGTAGGTTGTATCCAGGGTGTGTGGAGTGTAAGAGTGTGTGGTAATCTCTCACCTCAGGTGAGCAGGAGAGGCTAAAGAGCAAAGTGAAGTCAGCATTCAGATAATAGCTGTGCAGGCCTCATTTCCTCTAAGCTATTCCAGTGGTTCTGATTGGCTAGATAAAAACATATTTCACTGAGTAAACCATGGAGAAAGTCAGATCCATTCGAGCAAGATAATACGCATTTTTAAATCCAGTTAGACATCATTTCTGACTTCCTGCAGGGTTTTTGGGTTTCAGTAAGCTGCAGTTATAGTGCACATTTTTTCCCCACCATACAGTCATGTGCACCTGAGAAGTTACTTATTTGCTAATAGTGCTTCTTATCATTGGGCAAGGTGTGGCGGGGTGTGTTTGTACGTTGAGAGCTACCAGCTGTTGAACCAGGTTTTTTTTTTCAGCGAGTAAGAAAAGAAGGCATAGCACCAGCCAGACTACTAAGACATGCCTCAACAGGACCTTTCCTCTAGTGGTGTGGAATTCTCCCACCAGCTCACTTTTACTCTCCACTTACAAATACAGGAGGAAAAGAGCTGTTTGGTTTGGTGCAATGGAGGAACCACTTTAACTAGTCTAAAACTAACCTGAGCACAAGAGAGAACTGACCCATCATGATTCCTTCCAGGATAGCGCCTCCTAAAATCACCACAAAATGACAATAATTGCTGTTAATAGGTAATAACGGGAAATTTTAATGTGACCCAGACCCTACAAATGTGTGGAAATTGGATCCAAACCGGAGTCCTGTTGGTTCAGAGTTAGTGTAAATATCTATAATGCTGAAATGACTATAATAACTATTACTACTCCTTATAATAGTATTACACCTTAGTAGTAGTATTAATAGTAGTAATATTATTTATTAGTACTTAAATTACATGTAGGTGATTTTTTTTTTTTACCAATAAAAGTTGGTAAACAAATACAATTTGTGGAGGAATAAATTATTTGAAGAGTATTAATCAAACTTAGATCACTAATAAGACAGTTTAAGATAAAAAGGATGAGTACGTAGACAGAGAGAGAAATTTAAATGCTAAATAAAGAGATATCTTTCCAAACATTTGTAAACGTATTCAGTTGGCTGCCTAATGGAATTTGAAATTAAGTCCACACTTTAGAAGTGGAATAGAAAGTGTTCTCCATGTTTTCTGTATTTTATTTAAGATATTGACAGAAGGCCAGTGTCTGCAGAACTAAGACTGCAGACAGACATTCTGTACGATTCACAGAATGTGCACCATTTTGAGCTTTAGAAACTAGTAAACAAACTGTCCTAAACTAGAAGAAGAGTCTGTCCTTAAATATATAGACAGTAGCGAGCTGTGGTGTTTTCTTAGGAAACTCAGTAAAAAAAAAGGGTCAACACTGCTTGTAACAAATATATAAGCACATCATGTAACTTTCTACAAAACACGCATCGGCTGAATTTCCGAACGGTTACCTCCCTCCTGGAGCTTATTTGGAGTGTTCTCTCAGCAGTGGCTATGTTTCTGTCACTGTCTACAACAGCCCTCGTTTTCTGTTGGAGGATTTCCGGGCTGTCCGAACATCTGCTCCATGGTAATCCACGTCACTGGATCAGGCTTGATAGGTTGACCCACTAACCCGCTCGCCTGAAACTGACAGGACGGCCGCTGTGTTCGGAATGGTTCGCTTGTTAATTCATTTACTATTCACTACGTAGCCGTTAGTGTGGTGGGAAACCCTCACAGCCTCTGAGGCTCTGTAAGGGTCTTTTTTTATTTCTGGCAAATAAAAAAAAGAATTATGTATTATTATTTATTATTAAATTTATGTTTGTATTTACACTTGGCTAGTATTACAGTACTGTTCTCATTTTATTGTCAAGTTCTGGATAGGAGGTTAAATTCTTCAAATAGCAAGCAGAAAATTGCCCAATACGTTTTTTTACATTTAACTTATGTATATTTTTTATTATTCCTTCCCTGTTAAAATAGTGATAACTGAACAAACGAGCATCCTGAACTGAAGAGACTCCCTAAGGCCTTAGAAGCATATATGGAAAGTGACAGAGAAATTAAGCAATTGATTTCCAGTTGCCAGTACCAATTTTGCGAGGACAGAGGTTCTAGATACGTCCGTCACTAGCTTTGAATATGAGCAGCAGTCTAATCAATGGGTTGTTAGATATATGTGTGTGTTTTTGTGTGTGTGTGTGTGTGTGTGTGTGTGTGTATTCTAGAGCTGCCAAAAACTGCAAGTCGCTGTTAGTTTAGCACAGACTCCCAAACTACTAAAATCCCATGTTAGATATAAGCTTTACTGTAGAGGTGGGATTTTTTTCCCTCATGGTTGTGAGGCCGAGTAGAAGCTCTAGCAGTCATAGTTTGCCATTGCTTTGCTGTTTAGACGCTGACTAGGGAACAACTGAAATGTTTATGGTTGAATTTGCAGAGAGCTAAATGCCATACAGTTCACTATTTAGCCCAATCCCCAGCAACTCTCCCACCATGTACCTTTTAATGTGAAAGAGGCAAAAGTTTGCTCTCTCAACACACTTGGGAAAAGAATAAGTTAGAAACCTTAAATGTTTATCCTTAATCATCACTCTTAACAAAAACAGCATCAACACAGAATATCTTATTCAGCTGGAACAAATTAAGGTATCAACCAGTTAATTTAAAATATAATATTGTATATAATATATAATGCAGAATAATAGGTGGAAGAATTGTTGACTTTTGGTTACACTTTAGCTTAGAAGGCAGTTCATTGCATATTTTTCATACTGGTTGGTTTAAAGCAGAAGGTTGCCTAAATTCTTATAGTACTTAAGGTCTAAGTGCCATGGTTCATGGGCTTTCAGGGCAGCAAAGCTGGAGAAATAGCTCTTAATCCATTTAAAGCTTAAAACATTTAATTAATGCTTCCTGGAATTTAGCTGCAAGCATGCGTATTAGACACTTTTAAATACATCAGATTTTTTCACCGGCTCCTTTGTTACACCGTGCGCCATGTCTGAGTCCTGCTTTAGTAAAGGTGTGCCTGCTAAAAGTCAGAGATGGCACAGGCTGATAGCAGGCTTGGCACAGACAGAAGGAAACCATTTGGAAAGCAATTACCTGCCCAGCTGGACTCCTGAAAAAAAATTCCTAACAGGAATGATTCTACATATTAAACTCCATGTAAAAGACACAAAGGTGAACTGCCAGCCTTTTGTCCTTGTTATGCAGTCCCCAGGCTGATAAAAGTCTATCAGAACTGAAACTCTAAGCAGACGAGGCTTGTCACGATACTGGAATTTTAACTTTATTCATTTCTGGTTAGAAAAACAGTACAGTGGGAAACCATTGTTACATCTTATTTAGCAGATAAGCTTCATTTAATGGAATGAATTCTTTACTAATAAGTGAACAGGGTCTTTTATTCTGAAGTTGTGTGCTGCCCAGTTTCTTTGCATGTGAGTCAGGAAAGGTTCAGGAATTGCTACATCACGTTTAGCAGGACCTTCATGGCAAACAGGATGTGCCCTTGGCATGAGTGGCCAAGGCAGCTTCTGAACCATGTGCAAAATGTGTTGCACCAGCGAAAAACCTGCAAACAGAAACAAACAGGTTTTCCCAACAGCTTTTTTGCTGCTTCTCTCAAGAAGTCTAGAATCATGCAAAATGCTGTTTCCCACTCAGACTCTGAAAACAACAGTTGATTCATTTCCCAGCTTCCCTGTAACGTCTCTGCTGTTTTGCTTTTAGATGAACTGTTGAGTCATTCTTATCGGGATTTCCACTCTCACTTTTGGTCACACTTAACCTCTTTCCATGTAATCGCTGATGAGGTCCTGTGTAAAACGCATGTGTGAAAGGAGCTTTTGTTTATCTTTGCTGTTGCTACGCTAGGAGCACTTAGCACGTGAGCTACAAGTAGCACAAACTCCACCCTCATGATCAAAATACAACATCAATGAATTGTGTCTGTTTAGATAAGGGATTTATATTTACAATATTCAAATGTTAATGACTCGAACAGTCATTCTTTATAGGCCTGTGCGTTTTGATTCATTTAGATTTTAGAATATTTTCTTAGAAACAGTTCATAAACAGATGTTCCTAAATTGTTAGCCTTTGTTTTCTTTGTCATCCTGTGATGAAATGAAGTCCCGTATTTAAATCCTGACACCTTAGATGTTTAACAAGCCATTATGGATGTGCACAGGTTCTTCGAGTACACCGAGTAAACAGTTACTATGGAGTAGCTACAGCATCAAAACATTTCAGTACGTCAGGCAGAGCAAACTGCTCTTTGGCCTATTAAAAGGCGGCTGGTCGTGAATCAGAGATGTTGACCGGCAGAGTCGGGCTCCTCCCCTGTAACGGTATGAAAGGAGTTAACTCTCACCATGGCACACCTCGCTTTGTGTCTTGCATGTCTCAGCGGCTTGGCTTCAGGCCAAATTTTCTGTCTGTCAGCTTTCTCTCCCCAGTAGGTGATGCTTATTAACCTCGTAGAGGAAAGAGGCTCTCCAGTATTTCATGCAGTTCACACAGATTCCTCTGGTACTATGAGGGTACTTACTGAGCTAACAGCATATGAAGCCACTATGTTTCTCTTTTGTTTGTTCCATGCTGTTCTTTTGCCGCTTTGTTTAATTTAGCATTTCTTCCAAGAGAATTTGACGTTTGAGTTGAAGTTAGTAAGCAGATTTCGGCGTTTGTTGCTTCTGGGGTTAAAAGTTGTTTGAAAGAAAACCTACCCTGCCCATTTAAAATCGGACCACTTTTAAGGTTTTAAAAATACTTTACATTACAAACAGATGTCTGCTGTGTAATTTTCTGAACGTGGCCGACTGGCATCCAAAACCCCAAGTGCCGCGTGTTCTTAGTACATAGCAATTAGTGCTTTCGTTTTGTAACAACAAACCTCAGAGTTCTTCACAAAAAAACCTTCTTCCTCTTGCCTAAAAATTATACTGTGTCTGTTCTAAAAGGCCTCTTCTCGCACGCCCAGCCTCTCACAGCTATCTGTTTGCAAACAGTGAGGCTGCGAGGCTGTTTGGGGGGGTTTAGTGGTGGTGTTTGTTTGTGGCAGTGCTCCTTCTAGCCAGGGTGGTCACTGCAGCAAGCCGTTGAGAAAGCCTCCAGCGTCTCCACAAAATGCAGCAGCTGTCCCCAAGAACTGTTACCTCCCGTAACCCCCCACACACTGTCTGACCTGCACTGGAGGGCTTCAGACCAAACAGTGAAGAACTGAATGTTTTTCTGCATTGAAATTATTTATAACATAACCCCCCCCTGCTTTTGCTCTTTTCTTTCTTTCTCTTTTTCTTTTCTTCTTTCTTTATCTTCTTTCTTTCTACTGGTCTCTCTGTTGCTCTCATTCTTTCATTCTTGCATCATTGCTTTTTTAATGTTTTTAAAAAAATTAACATTGTCTCTTCTCTCTCTCTCTCTCTCTCTCTCTCTCTCTCTCTCTCTCTCTCTCTCTCTCTCTCTCTCTCTCTCTCTCTTTCTCTTTCTCTGCAGTCTAAGGCGGATGGGCAGACCCTCCTCTCAGAAGTGTTCCGGAGGATCAATCTCATCGAGTGCGACTATTTTGGTCTGGAGTTTCAGAACCTGCAGATGAACTGGGTAAGTGACTGTTCGGTGAACAAAGCTCCAGTGTGTTCAAAGCCCTGACTGTGAACAAGTCTCTAAAACCTCTGCAGTGCAGCTCGTAAAAGACTGCCAGCTTTATAATGGTGTGCTCTTTGCTGCTCTGGTCTTTGGGGGGTTTCTGGCCTTTGTTGCATAAGGCTGCCTGCCACTGAAAAAAACCAAAAAAACTTAAAGTTGATGGTCTATAACGCATGTCCTAAAATAGACTGGTCAATGCAGCAGTGCCTAAATGGACCATATTAGCTGGGAATAGCACACTGATGTGAAGGACTATAAGGAGACTGGAAAGGCTGAAAATAGATTGCAGGTGAAAGACTTTTGAGGAAACTGAATAATCAAGTAAAGAGGATATGTTAGTACTGATGGGTATCAGGAGTCAGAAAATGATGATAAAAAATTTAAGGGGAAGAAAAAGGGGAGTGTTGTTGTGCCTTTCGGTATATTCTAGCTTGAGTCCCATATAAACAGGATCATATATTCACAAAAATGTGTAGGTGTAAGTTGGTTGAAATAGACGTAATAATTTTAAAGCATATTTAATAGAAAGAATTAATAAGAATTCTAATTCCACTTTTCTCCTGATTGATTCTACTGTGTTTCTGCCCAAATATGTGTGATATAAAATCTAGCAGCGTTGGGAGAATTGGTTTCTGATTAGAAACATACACAGTCGAGTCATATTATGACCACCAGCTAATATCCAGAGTACTCGCAGTGTGCAGCACAGACAGTAGCTAGACAGGCTGGGAGACTCAATAAGGTCCTGGTTGGTTATCACAGGTATTTGAAGCCATGCTGACTGCAGTGCATCCCACAGCTGCAGGAAGACACATGCTCTACCGACCAATGTTGGACGTTTCTCGCCGTGTGACATGTCACATTGTCGTGCTAGAAGATTCCTTGTATATGTGTATGTGATCTGCAAAGATAGATTCATACCCACATCGATTGAGAGTGCCTTTCACCTGGATGAGTGGGTCCAGAGAATGCCACAAAAACATTTCCCACACCATAATGCTGCTGCCGCCACCAGCTTATGTTCTGTCAGCAATAGAAGTGGTCCTAATAATGACTCAGTTGTTTATATTGCACATTACCACTAAATTAATCTACTGTCCTAGCTTAGAAACCGTAAATGTAGCTAGAGAAACCTTGATGTCTGAAAATGATGCAAGGCAGATTGGGTTTATTTTGTGTAAGCCTTTAGTTAAAGGAATAGTTTTCTACCACTTTCTAACAAAAGAATGATGTTGCCAATTTGGATTTCTACAGTTCAACTGTCAGGGATATTGATTGCATGTGTTTCGTAAAAGCTGGTACACCCCAACACTGTGTATGTGTGTGGCCTTAAGATGCCGCCATGTTAGGATCATGTTTGACTCAGATCAGAATATAATCATGTCTCCAGATACTTTTTTTGCTTTTTGGCATTACGTTGGGTCAGCAAGACTAGTGTACTTAATTAGCAATGTGCAAATAATTACCCACTTCATCAAACCTTGTTCACTTGTTTAATCTCAAACACATTGGGTTATGCGGTTTCTGTTATATATAAAAAAACAAGCCTAAATAATTGTTTATATTTGTTTTTTAAGATAACAGTACATATTTCTTGATAACTATTTGTCTACATTATTGACTACATTTTGGGTACAAGCAATAAAAAGTTGGGCAAAAAATAAGCTGCATTGTCTTTAAGGTACAATCTTGTTGGCCTTCTCATGAACTCAATCAATGTTAAGTAGTTTCGAGATCACACAAATACTTGGGATTGAGCAGAGAGTGATGAACTAGACATGAGTGAAAAATAGGAAGAGATCCAATCTCATCCTGGAACAAATCTAGCCTAAAACAGCACTTACAACACTCACCGTTTGTTAGGTGGTGGTAATGTTGTTTTTTGTAATGCTGTATCTTGTTTATTTGGTTTAGTTAGTTTGCACCAAATTAGGCATGTGGGATTTCAATGACTGGCTAGGAAGTTGGCAGGGATGCAGGATTCACCTGTATAAAATCCTTATCTATGCCTTATATATATTTGGATATTAAAACAGGCAGATTATGTGGTCAGTACAGCACAGCGTGCAGCTCAAAGAAGAGAAAAGCTTTCTCTGATGTTGAATTCAGTCTTTTGAGCAGACCATCGTAAAACTGTGGTTCACATCAGCATTGAACTGTATCAGGGTTCACCTCTGAGTGGATCAAGACTTTTGGGTTTGTGGGTTCTGTTGTTTGGTGTACACAAGTATTAGTGGAGAGTTCAAACCTGCAAAAACAGATTAAGTAAAGAAAAGATATGATTAGTCCTAATCTAACAAGGTAAGCATCCTTAGATAGTTGTCAGAATTTTATGAATTTTTCTCATTATTGAAATTGCCAGTTTAATGTAATATGTGAATATTTCTGAAACATCTATCATCCCCACTCCCAAATCCACACAGTCCATATATGGAAACTAAGCTACAACACCCTGTTTTGAATGCATTCTTTCTGTGATGTTATGAAAACCACTATATTTACGTATATCCATAAAGCCTGCATATGTGTAGATTACAAGGAATATTTCAGTTTGAGCTGCTTTTAACAGAGGCACAGTACACCAGCAATACAGCATCCAGTCATCAGAGATCATTTTCATATATCTGTCTAAAAGCCACAGAAACAAAAACAGCGTGTTAAATTCTAAAGGATATATAGAGGTTGGAAAGTGGTTGTGTAAGAATGAACTATGACTCCTTGGTACATAATCCACACAAAACTTTAGTAAACAGACCTCAGGCAGAAGAATAAAGTACAAGACAATTGTATGCTTCGGGCTCTTGAAGTGAAGTCCTTTAATTAAAAACGAAAAATAGAATCAGTGTTGACCCACGTTAAAGGTTTCAGTACTGGTATCGGAAAAGAAAAAGTTAATCATGCCGTCTGTAATGATTAGCTGGGCTAATGTTCGCTGTGGTTGCTGTTAGTTAGGTTGTATTTGGGTGAAGAGTGAGTCAAGTGTCAGAGGTGTGTGTGTGTGTGTGTGTGTGTGTGTGTGTGTGTGTGTGTGTGTGTGTGTGTGTGTGTGTGTGTGTGTGTGTGTGTGTGTGTGTGTTTGTGTGTGTGTGTGTGTGTGTGAGAGAGAGTTAAGGTTAATGTAAGGTCCGGTGTCCAGAGGAGAGCAGAGCAGTGAGGAGGAAAGGTGTGGTAATGAAAGGTGCATTCCCGACACAATCAGTCCCAGATGTGCAGAGTAGAGGAGGAGGGGGTTTGGGGGGGCTCCTCGAAGAAGCAATGCAACTGGGGATTTCTCACACACGCTCGTGCTCCACTCACTCACTCACAGTGCTAGAGGCATAACACACAGCATAGCTCAGCTTAAATCACCGCAGTATTACAAACAGTCGTCGGCATTTCATCAGCATCACACCTCAGTTAGTACAGTAGGAAGGAAGTCTGTCTTCTAAAACTCAGCACTCAGTGCTGTAAACTTTGGAATACTTTCCACGTGTATTCATCTCTTTCTCAAATGTGTATTTGACCCGAAGCTCATTCTGTGAGTTTGTAATGTCTGGATATGTCTATGAAAGAGCGACCGAGTTGAAGCTGTTTTGGAGTGGCAGTAAATTCCAGTGTGAGGAACTTTCTGAAGTAGAAGTCTCATACTGCTGCTCTGAACTCTGTTGTAGGTTTGGCTGGAGCCCACCAAGCTCATTGTGAAACAAGTGCGACGTAAGTGCTCACACAGATTTGGTTTTACTTCTTGGTGGGATTTTTGGGAGGTTCTTTTGAGACTGTGTTTGTGTGTACCTGTGTGTGTGTGTGTTACAGGACCGATGAATACACTGTTTCGGCTGTCAGTGAAGTTCTTCCCACCTGATCCTGGTCAGCTGCAGGAGGAATTTACCAGGTATGTGACTGTTGCATGTATAACAAGTTGCAGCTGGACGGAGCTGCTGACAGTATTTAACTTTTGCAAAACCAGAGTATCAATCACTAAAGGTTGCTTTATTAGGCCTGGCACTGTCAGTTATATTTGCATTCAAGGAATCTACCAATTATTTTAATGAGTTTAGGTTTCCAGATTTTTTGGGGGAGAAAAAAATAAACATTGAAGGCTTAATGCGAACATGCATATAAATGCTGGTGTAAATCAGTTTCTTACTGCATAAAAAGCTAGTAAGAACATTTACACAAGTATTGGTGCCAACAGTGATGCCAGCTAATCATTGCTGATAAGATTTGGCTTAGTGATGTATAAGTTTTAGATTATAGCAGGATTTTGTTGGGACACTGCATGGTGCCTGTAAGGGGGCATGAATGGTTGGTTGTTAGATATTCAGTAAACACATTTATTCCCAATAAAACTCAAACAGGCTGCAGAGACATTTGAAATATTGTTCTTCCTTGCTAGATTAATTTTAATTAATGATATATACAAATATGAAATCTACTACAACCACAGCTTTTTACTTCATTCATTAAGCTGTTTTATTTGAGATTAAGCTTTACATGCTGTCAAGTCTGGTAGTTATGTTGGTAGTATCTCTGTTAGTACATTTGCTAACCCTTCTGGACACGCCATATGACATGTTACAGAAAGCATTAGCAGTTGTGCTTACAATAAAGATCAAAACATTTTTCTTCTGAAAATAACACAGGAGTAAACACAGCCTTATGGCAATATGGTGACAATTTGTCATTAATGTGGTAAATCATATCATATTACATATCAATACACTTTTGGGATTGTTGTGGAATAAGTAACACTCACCAACTGCAAGTGTCAATAAAAGAGAGCATGTTTGTTCAGTTAAAGTCTGTGTAGTGTAGTGCAATATGTCAATAAACGATGCTGTAATCATGACCTTTTTAGATTTAGCTGCTGTATTCTGCATGTTTAAAGGGGATCTATTATGTTTCTGCTTTTTGCCCTTCAGTTAGTTTAAGGAAGCTTTTTGTGCATGTAAACACTCTCTTGTGCATATGAAGCCCAAAGTTCTTGCCAGAGGGAAAAACTGTCTCCCACAGAAAGCATTTTTCTCAGTTGCCAGATTTGCCCTGTTGGAATTGCATCACTTTTCTCTGTTACAAGGTGACATCTCGTAGTGCAATCCTTATTGGCTGCATATAAGGGCAGGGTGCTGCTACCACTTTGAATCGCTCTGGTTCATCTGGGAGTTCTAACAGAGCAATTTAGACAGAGTGTGAATACAGTTGTACAATATTAGAAAAATACTGTGTTTCAGGAAAACTAAAGCATTTAAATTTGTTGTAGTTCACTCCAGAAATAAAACTATCATTGACATTTTTCACAAGAGGTCCCCTTTTAAACCTACCAAACCTCAGAAAAGAACTAAATACTGTGGTGAAGTATTATGTTATGCATAATTGTCCTTCTCCAAGTTAAAGGAGGGTAAATATATACCCATTTTTGTGGCGATTTTCTCCATGATACCTGCACATGCCTAGTGCACTCAATACACTGTGTTTTCTTTTTGGTAAAAACGAAGTAAAACGAATCTGGTGGAACTGGATGGCTGGCACAAGCCAGTAGGTCTACGCACATCAGCCTTAATAGAAGCATAGCCTGCTGCTCTGTATGTATGTCTACATATATGACTCTCTGCTGACTGTATGTGTGCGTCCCCTCTTACAGGTACCTGTTCTCCCTGCAAATGAAGAGAGATTTGATGGAAGGCAGACTGTACTGCACAGAAAACACAGCTGCCCTGCTGGCCTCTCACCTGGTCCAGTGTAAGTCCACCATGCAAGTTTAGGATGATATGGACTTGTGGAGCTCCTCTGTACAAGAAATCTGCTTCTTGTTGCTGATGTATCTGATGGAGCTGTTGCCTCGCACTTTTTTTTTAATACTGCAACAGGAATCATCATACTTTCCCAGAACCCAATAGGATTATATTTCCACAGTCAAAGCAGATCTATATTTCCTGGAGCCCATGTACTTCCTGTGTCTGATATCAGTATCTAGTTTGACCCGTTGAGGAAGCTAAACTTCCCTGAGGGTCAATCATACTGCGGGGTTAAACAGATAACCCCTCCTTTGCTAGCACTGAATGGTCTGTTTCAATAACAAGCCTGTAAGATTTTCATTATCTGCTGAACAGAATTAGTAACTGAATATTTGTCTAAAGTGTTGCCTGCTTGTTAGAGGTCTGAGATGTGATAAATGATGTGTACAAGTTTGCATATATCCTGAGTGAACATTTACATTCACATAGTGCAGATCAGACTCTTTACAGATTACACTTTTCATCCAACAAAGCTGTGTTTGTGTTCCTGCTCTGCTGTACCAGTGTCTGTATTTTATTTATTTAAAAGTGAGGATCCAGAACAAACCCCCTCTTCCTGAATAGACCTTCTCTGCTACATTGTTGCCTCTATCAGTATTTTAGTAAAATGATGGGAGGAAGGAGTTTGACAGATGCATAACACTGGGCTGGCTCTTGTCAGTGTATTTAGGACAAATATTTCTAATAATCGGAGCGTGTCAGATTGTCAGTTGACAAAAGGGGGCTTAGGGAGGACAGTGAGGGGGCAGACATTTCTGTCCTCAGCAGTTCATTACAGTCTGATCTCTGCTCCTCCTGCTACCAGAGTATGTTTGTGCCAAACTGCTGATGAAGAGTTTGTTCCTGTTTCTTGTAGATCCAAAGTATTTCTAACATCACTGTGTAATAGAATGTACATTGTGGTTTGGGGTCTCCTAGTTTCTCAGAATTGTTCAGTTTTTAGCAATTTGTAGTAACAACATATTAAAAGTATATAAGGTCTGTTTTAAAATATCACATTTCTGTTGTGTAAGGACTTTGGCAATGTTTCATTTTACCCCCTTGTCATGATATCAGCACTTAAACCTGGCTGGTATTTAAGCCACATTTGGCCCCCACACTCTCTGAAGAGCAGCTGATTTTTGAAACAAATATTTTATTATATACTTTGAAAAGTAACAGCAAGATTGCTGAGGAAAGTTAAGTGTGCCAAATCTTGACATGTTGTTTTTGTTTAATCTCTCTCTCTCTCTCTCTCTCCCTTTTTTCTCTTTATTTCTCTTTCTTTTTATTACTTTCTCTCTCTTTCTGTTTTTCCTCTTTCTTTTTATTTCTTTCCCTCTCTGTTTATTTATTTATTCTTTCTCTCTTTCTCTCTCTCTCCTGCAGCTGAGATTGGAGACTATGATGACGTCACAGACAGGGAGTTCCTGAAGCTGAATAAGCTGTTGCCACATCAAGAACCTCTGCAGGAGAAGATAATGGAGCTCCACCGCAGACACCTGTAAGGCCTTTACCTTCGTCATCCCTCCTCCTCCTCACTGCTTCCAGCAATAGAAATAATGCAAACTCTGCATTTTCAAAATAGAGGCCATTTTAACACGTCTGCAGGTCCCGTTACGGGAGCACATTGTTCAGAAGCTGTGTTCTGATGACAATAATTTGGTCAGGGATGAGGTCCTGGACTGCATATTTCACAGTGTCTGTAGTCCAAGGCTTAATCTCTGTTTAGGAAACTGGCTCTATATATGTGGAGCACTACCACAAAACGTTTTGTATTGATCACGTAATTTTTGAGACTGTAGCGATTTGGCTGGAGATGGTATGCAAGCACCCTGTTCTTTGTTCTAAATTTAAGCGGCCTTATGGGAAAAGTGAGCATGTGACCAGCTCTCAATGACCTTTCTGCCACTGTCTGCTCTGTGTGTGCACTACACCAGTTCTTAAACACTAAAGTCAACGCATAAGTATAATAATCATAGCCTTTATGCTGCTTTACATGGTTAAACTATAGCTATATCATCATTGTAACGAATAAATCATGTTAGAGCCTATTATTAGAATTATTTAACAAACACAACAAACACTTCCAAACCACAGCGAGAAGAAACTTTCAGACCACAAAGCAAGGATGCATGTTTATTTGTATGTTATACAGGCACAGCCGGTAACATGGTGTTAGAGCCTGTCATGCTGACATGCACGCATGATGTTACTGGAGAAAGGTGCTGCAGGAGCAAAGGAGCAGGGGGCGTGTACATTGCCCAGAATATCACACAACTGCGTACTATAAGAGCTACAAAGTATGGAAAATAACCACAATCAATCAGCTGAAATCATTTGGGATTTGGGTTTACATCTTGTGTTAACATGAGAATTGTGTCTGGAGTGTATCTGAATAATCTGATTCCGTTTACACCACATTAAAACCAGATCAGCAAAAATATTGTTTTCAATTTTATCAACAGTTTTTTCGTTATGATATGAGCTTGTTTTGGATACTCTCACAGGCACAGAGTGAGAGAAGGCTGTTTGTTTAAGGCTAATTTCAGCCCTAGTGCATCCTCCATCGTCTGCTAGTCAGTGCTCGACAGACGCATCATGTGATTGCATATGGATAAAAAAAAAAAATCAGGTTTGGTTTACACTTTTGTAAAATGTGGTTAAGACGCATCTCTGACCACTTCCAGATGTGGTTTCCGCTCACAGATAGTGTCTTGGGGTGTTTATGCAGTCCAGCGAAAACACATGTGAATGCAAAGTGTGAACAGGTCTGTTCTGGAAGCTTAGCATTGTGCAGACTACGTGCATAAATCATAACAACCTTGTCCCAAACCTTTGCTACCTAGCCTCCAGTGCAAAAATAATGAATTAATTCATACAATTGGATTTTTTCCAAAGTATTTATTACCTCGGTTTTCTGGAAATTTCTTTATTATAAATCGAGATGTGTTTCTGATCAAAACAATGTTTTTTTGCTAATTATTATTTAGAATTATACCACACATGGCGATTATTCCAGGCATTATTAGAGAGAGGAGCATTTAGTACTTAAGTGATGGTGAATGTGTGGGCTATTTACACACGGTTCTAGAAAGCCTGAGCCTCCACTCTGTCTGACCTTGCGGAGATGCATGAAAGTTGTTTGAAAAGCTTGCAGACGAGGATTAGACATGGCGATAATGTCAGGCAGCTGTTCCACGCGAGCGCTCCAACGAGGCCCTTCCTCCAGAGCCGGCCTGCTCTTCTGATCTGAGCACAGGAGATAAGAGAAATTGAAAAATTGTAGAGGCAAAACTGACAATGATGAAATAGCGTCTTTATTATTTCAGATTAATCTCGCGATACTGCTGTCCTTCAGGATTAAAGGTGCCATTTTTCATCTTATTAAAATTAGAAACTGGGAACACTTAATATTTTGTTTAAACAAGTACATAAAACAAGATAACAGTCTGGCAAAACGGCAGATTTGCACAGATAGTACTGTCTGTTTGCTAAAATTGGTAAATTTATTTTTTAAAGGATTTATTACTTTGAGCCCTTCAGCTGTACTAGTGCTAGTGCTTATATAGTATTACTTTCAAACAAAATCTGGTCATACAGTTTACTAGATAAAACCTGTTACTGAAATTAACAATTTTCTCTCTCTCTCTCTCTCTCTCGCTCTCTCTCTCTCTCTCTCTCGCTCTCTCTCTCTCTCTCGCTCCAACCCCCACCACCTCCTTCTCTCTATCGCCTTCTCCCTTGCTTCCTCCCTCGCGCTGTGATTCTAATCCCGCCCCTAATCTAAGGCTCCTTTATTAGCCATACAGCCGCACCACCACAAGAGGGGCCTGAACAGATTTCACAGCTTAAAGGATGAACTAAATTAGAATGTGCTGATAATCTGGCACTGGGCTAGTTCTGGTCCTCAGTTACCCAGAGCCTGGAATATACATGTAGATGATTGAACGGCTAAGGCTTTAGTTCTGTCCTATGTGCCATTTTGTTGTAATCACACACTTTGAGATTTGTGCTTTAGAGGCTGATGAAAGCTCTTACAGAGGATAAGAAAGCGATACATTTCATTGATCATCACAGAGCTGGCCTGGCAGTTCGTTAATGGCGCCAGAGCCTGATTCAGCCCGGGCTTTATTCGGTGTGGTTAGAGTTGTTTGTCTCATTGTTTCTGATATTTGTGCTTTGCTTAAAATCTAAATCTGAGTTTTATGGAACTGTGGAGAGCATACATTTCTGTGTCGGGTCATCAACGCTGTTAGCTAGCCTCTTAGATCTCCTCTGACACAGAGTTCTCCAGATTGGCCCAACACAAGTTTTTTGTGGTGCAAGCCACGCTTAGCTGTGACCGTTTTCACATCTTCACAAGAGTATATATTGGCTTCTGTCATACCTTTACTGTAACACTGATGACTCGCCTTATTCTTTTTTTTCTTCAATATTCAAACTTCTGTAAAGGATTAATTCAGATCTAAAATATACAACATGTCACTCATCGAGAGTTTTACTTATTGACTCTGCTAATCTGTGGCTTCTATCTGTGTTTACTTCAGGGGTCAGACACCAGCGGAGTCTGATTTCCAGGTTTTGGAGATTGCTCGTAAGCTGGAGATGTATGGAGTGCGCTTCCATCCAGCAGCTGACCGAGAGGGCACCAAGATCAACCTGTCAGTTGCTCACATGGGCCTGCAGGTCTTCCAGGTAAACATGGCCTATATGTTGTTTTTTATTTCTTTGTTTTTGACCAATCAAAAATGACTTTGCTGTTAAATGGAGCTTAAATTTTCACTTCTCTTCATCAGGGCACCACCAAGATCAACACATTCAACTGGTCCAAGATTCGCAAACTGAGCTTTAAAAGGAAGAGGTTTCTAATTAAACTTCACCCAGAGGTTCATGTGGGTATAACTTTCTGTTGTACATGCAGCTAATGAAATTAAAAGTTCAGGTTTAATGCTTTCATACAGCCTTTTTTGTTAGCTAGATCCAATTCCTAATCCCTTTTTGTCATGAGTGAGGTTTGTTTTTCTTCAGAGATCACTTACACGGGGTGATAAAAATCAGTACCGAGTGTTTTTTCATGTCATCCTTCAAGAGATCACTTTCTACCCTTTCGTGATTGTTTTTCAGTGATTATTCCTCCCTTCTTGGCGTTTTAGGGTCCTCATCAAGACACACTGGAGTTCCTGATGGCCAGTCGAGATCAGTGTAAGATCTTCTGGAAGAGTTGTGTGGAACACCACTCTTTCTTCCGTCTGCTTGATCAACCACTACCCAAATCCAAAGCCATCCTCTTCACTAGAGGATCCTCCTTCAGATACAGGTACTGTAGCTTTAGGTGTATATATAAAACATGCACAGTATGTTACTGCTGTCAAAACGAAACCTTGAGTCTCCAAATCGATACCTTTACAGGAATGTAAGTGAGTGGGACCAGACTTTTTTCCCCACAAGTAATTTTAGGCGTCGTCATGACATTTACCCTTAACACTTTTAATTATTGGTTTGTATGCTTTCTGACAGCGGGCGGACTCAAAAACAGCTGGTGGAATATGTGAGGGACAGTGGGATGAGAAGAACACCCTACCAAAGGTGAGGCAAAGTTGTTGTCGTACATGGTTTGTGTGTATTATATCCCTGCTGACACTATAAGGAAATAACTGTATTTTGTCTATTTTGTATTTGTGTTTTTGTATTTATCAGGAGGAACAGTAAGATTCGCATGTCAGCTCGTTCTTTGGCCGCTGATATGCCAAAGCAGGTCAGTAGTGAGTTCCCCAACGTTTAAAACAATAGTTATCTCCTCACCAAATGTAGTCAGTGAGCCATGACAAGTTTGCTGTAGTAGTATAGTCTGAAAAAATTATTAGTGTACTCTAATGAGGCTAATTAACAGCGTGTGTGATGAATAAGGCCCGCAGTTAGCTAATTGTATAAGGTATAAGCTTCCGTTGCTTGTTAGCTGCAGTAGGTTTGTGGCCCCAGTGCAAAACAGAAGAAGAAAACATCGCCGTTGATCTTGGCTGATCAGTTACACATAATGATACAGACTTTCTGTGTAGGTGACTCTTCTTTCTCACTCTGTTTTTCTTCCATCTCTCATTCCCCTCTCTGTCTCTCTTTCACCCTCTCAGAGTCTGTCTTTCAATGACAGCCTCAGGACATCTGCTTCTCCCTCCTCTGCTACCGTGTCTTTCCACTCTCTTCACGCCCCCAGTTCTCCTGCGCGGATGGAGACCCTGAGCCAGCCTCAGTTCCAGCAGAGTCAGCCTCAGTTCCAGCAGAACCAGCAGCCTGCCAGACCCCCCAGCCCCTTGAAGGAGGAACCTATCAAGACCAACACTCCGACTAACTACGCCTTCACAGGTGCCCCTCATAACACGGCTGCAGGAGACTGCGGCCCCTCGTTTGTGTGTGTAGAGAGTAGTTCCTCCCGTCCGTGGCCCTCCCAAAATGGCAATGAGGATGGCGAGTATGTGGGTGAGGGTGGGCGGGGCAGGCTGGGCAGCCTTGGGATGGAAGGGGGTGGGGTTTCCAGAAAGGGTTTCATGACTCCTGAGGAATTTGAGGCGGAGTTAATGCGCGGCAGGCCAATTCCTATGTTTCCACTAGCTGGCGCACAGCTGCAGATCAGCGAAGAGTTCATAGATGACGATCCTACCGAGATGTCGTTTTACGCGGGCGGAGCAGAGGCGTACTCGTACGGCTTTGACGAGAAGGCCAAGCGTTTTGAATATGGCGACAGTAGTGCGCAGAATGCGTCTTTCGCTTTGGCTCTGGGAGACCTGAACGGTAATGCTACGGCGTTGTCCGAGAGCGCGTTCGGGCGCTCAGAAACCAGTTCACTGGTTAATAACCGGTCAGAATGCAGTTCTCTGGATAACCTGCCTCTGGGCTCGGCAGGGGACTCGCTGTCCCTAGGCTTTGGTGGCCCTGACTCGTCGTCTTCTTTGCGCCTGCCAGGTTCTGAGAACCTGTCTGAGGCCAGCTCCATGGTCAACTTCCCAGCGTACTCGGTGCGCTCAGAGGCCAGTTCAGCTATGCAGTTCAACGAGCTGGTGGAGCAGCTGGAGCAGCTTAGTTATCCACCCACGGCCACCGAGGGCTCGGCCAATGGCAGCTCCGACTCCGACTCTGACTGGGGTTCAGACGGAGGGCTTCCCCCAGAGCAGAACCTCTTCTTCAGCAACCCACTCCTCGGGGACACAGGTGTGGAAAGCTTCCTCCTGGAGTGCCATAATCTTCGGGCATTAGGCCTCGGGGACCCCCCCAACCTCCACCCAGCCTAAGATGTAGGGCCTTTATTCTATATTCACTTTATTCATACAGCAGTCATTTTGCTTATTTCAGTGATTAAAAGTTAGTCAACAGTGTGTGAAAGTGTCTTTGTAGACCCACATGTTCTTTTTTTGATGTTTGTAAAACAGAACCTTCAGTTTTTCTCAGATTTCAGCATGATGAAGCAAAGTGACCGCTGTGATAATGAAGTGAATTAGACTTCCCACTCTACAGTGCTGTAATGTGCTAGAGCAGGGTTTCCTAACCCTGCCTCTGAATGATTTTACTGCTCTACTGCATCCAGGTACTGGGTAATTAGCGGATTAGTTGTATTAAGAGTGTACGATGGTGAACATTTGTGGAGCAGGTATATATCAGGACCAGGATTGGAATTCACTGAACTAGCGTGTAACCCCTTGGCACTGAGCCAAGTGGAGCAACTTGCTTTAATGCTTTTCTCCTTTCAACGTATAATCATTAGTAACGTAGCATGCACTTTCTTTTAGCACGTCATCCGGCCACTTCTTCTCTCTCTGATGCACTTATCCACTCGTTTTTCTCTCCTTCTGGTGTGTCTCAAATTTCTGAATGTCTGCTTTGTTGCACACCATCTTGTTTAAACATGCTTTCTGGGTCTACAATCACTCATGTATGATTTGCAGCTGACACTGGACTTTTTGTTCAGGGCAGCGTTCTACTTCACTTACGCCTTCACCTGCTCACTCCTCTCCGGTCTGTAATATACTATTTTCCGTGCCTTAAATTTTGAGTTTATTTTATACTGGATAAATAGGCTGGTCCTCAGTGCACATAGCACTGATTGGTGAAAACCATACTCATTATACATCAGTGTTGAGTTGTGGACTTTGAAGGAGAAAATTAAATCAGTTCTTTTTAGCTAGTGTTGGTGGGCTTGTCGTCTGCACCAGAATGTATTTTTCAGTCTTGTAAAATCTCTGTATTAGTCTGATATTGTTAAGTGCTAAGTTTGCTAGTCTAATAGTATCCCAATTACTGAAATGTTTAATAACTTAAGCTTTGATTTACAGCATTGCACGTTATTTGGCAAGCCCGTCAACATGACTGCCCTGTCTGAAAAATAACGGAAAGAATTTTGTGCCTGAAATCTCCCAGCGCACTCCTTTTAGCCAGAAAAACGTTTGTCTGATTCAGCAAATGGCATTTGATTATCAGATGGATGTGGATGTTCATGTTGCCACTTGTACCAAAAATACCAAAACAAATATTTGGTCCTCTGCAGTGCTTGTTGTTGATTTTGTTCAGTTCTTTGATGTCATTCTGCTCAGGGCTCTTGAGAAATAGCAAACTGGGGAACTGATGTCCGTAACTGGCAGCAGTGACTCTCCGCCAGCGCTGAGAAAACGCTTCAGACGCATTTTGTTTGACACTCAATCTCATTGTCTTTTATTTTTTGTTAAACCATTTACTCCGCAGTGCCCCCTGCTGTTAGGTAGTTTTTCCCATTTGATCTATTCTGCTCTTACTGTGCCTTGGTGATGCCTCTCTGTGGTGTTAGAGCTGTATCACTTTGTAGCTGGACTCTGTATTGCACATTTATCCTTCCTAGCCGAGCCTTTTCATCCTTTCCCATCAGTGCACATAGATTAGCATCTGTTTTTTTGTTTATACACCAGAGAATGTAATCATACTGTATCGAAATCTGTAAAAAGCAGTGACTACCCCTGCTTGGAATGTAAAATGAATGTAAAATCATCCGTGAATGATATGCAAGCTGATCACACAGAAGTAAACAGAAACAGGATTGTATATGAATAATAAGCATCCCATGGATGTTGGGATTAAGGGTGGGTGATATGTTGCAAAGCTACCATACTTTTGTAATACATTTTCATGCTTTCCATGGCTTTTTCTGAGGTTTTTTAAAGTGCTATGGAAAATCTAAGAGCATAGTAACTTTTGTTTAACATTTTAAATTCAGTAAATCCATTTAAACAGGACTGCTTATTAGGGATGCACCTGTATGTGAAGTGTTAGCACATGATGGTGTCCTGTGTTTTTCTGTCGATGCAAATAAGTAATTGTTCATAAATTGTAGAAATCAGGACATGGTCTCCCTGGATTATCATTATGGATGTTTATTTTTGTAGATTTACAATTGCAGTAAAATTAATACAGTGCATTTTGGCACATTGTTCCAGCCACGTTCAGCATCTCAGCTTAAAATTGCAGTGAAGTCTAAACTTTTTGATATTTTTAAGCTGGAACCAGTATGATTTCAATGTTATTGTGCATCCCTACAAAATGTGTCTTTATAATGGAATGTGCAGTTTTTCAGTGTTATTCCAGGTTATACTCAGAAATAAATTGTGATGTCATTTAACACAATTGCATTAAATCATATTTATATCATCATATTGCCCACCCCAAAATGTATTAATAGATCGCAGTCTGGACAAAACCTTGCATTAACCAAAAATGTAACTTGTCAGTGAAAAGAAAAACCTTCTTAACTTATAATGGGAGTTAATGTAGGTACTTCTAAGATTTTAAAAATTTGTTTAAATAATAATAATAACAATATTAATAATAATTATGATCATGATCAAGGATGTACAGGTTTTTGTTCCAACAGCAACAACACTGATATGGATATGTAGAATAGATACATAGTTTAATATAGCACAGCTGTAAATGCAGAGCTTGTTTTGTTCTCCTGACCAGATTAGGAGAGAGAAAGGTTTTACAAAGTGGCCTTCCTGATCGAAGGCTCTGTGGGACCGCTGATTTGGGTACTTTTCATAATAATTGTGCTGATCCTGTACACCAGATTGTTCTCCCTGCAGCTTTGCCTTTGAGGTTTCCTAAGCGCTCCCTTCGTATTTCTGTAAACCTTCAGTCGCTCGCTGTGCTCTCGCTTTTTCTTTTGAATCGTTTTTCTCTTGACGTAAGTCTGTGTGATGCAGTAAAAGTTGACATTTTTGTGCTAGACATTACACAGTGCCTTAAAGGGGAACATCAGCTGCGTACTGTTGTGTATTTGTGTGAAGTCCAGGCCGCTGAAATGCCTTTGGTTTCTGTTCTGGTTTCTGGGCCATGGAGCGTTCCATGAGTACATTGAGTTCTAGACCACAAGATGGGGCACGGTTAGTGCAGTTTTTCCTCTTAGGTGATGTCATTTCCTTTTCCTTTCTCTTCTGAAATCCCGCTTTTAATTTCCTGCCATCCTGCTCTGTCTCGGTGTGCCCGGGGGCCGATTCCAGCCGGGCTCTCAATCAGTTTCTTTTCGGTTCCACTTTGAACTCCGTTTAGTTGACAGTCTTGTGGTTTTGCGTTCCTGTGGTCATCCTGTTTGGCACTTCTCTGCAGTGGTTGTGTATATTAACCACGTATGTAAAAAGTGAAATGTTCTGGATTCCACAGAGATGAGTTTAAAAGGATAATAAACTTTAGTTTCAAACTCCTGCGCTCCGTCTGTTTACAAAGTGAGAAAGCCATTGTGAAAGAGAATAAGCTGGAGAGAAGACAAGCATGTGATGCTGGAATTCTGCTTGTTTGGTTCGGCCGGTGTTTAAGCCAGGGGAGAGTTCATTCTCATTGTCATTTTGAGAGCAGACAAGCTGCCTTTCAGCTCCAATTACATGTATTTGATGTGTAACGTATTCCTAAAGCCTCTCTACTCTCACAAGCGAGGCCGAGCAGTGGCCAGTGTAACCGGGCTAAGGAGCAGACTGGCCATCCGACTAACGATGCTCTCTAAGAGGGCAGAGACATCCTTCCTTGGACAAACTTGGACCCCCACTTTATTTTATATCAACATGGCATTAGTTCAGTGCGAGTCATGTTGAAATACTGGTTTTGGAAGTGAAATGGTAGAGGCACCATTGTTTTGGAACTGTCCACAAGGTCCAGCTTTTTTTTTTTTTTTTATTGATTTTTAATTGACCTTAAATCCTTACCTTGAAAGGGTTTGAGTCTATAACAGTACAGTCAATGAAATACAATGATTTCATATTATGATGTGCTCTGGCTGGCCTTTTAAAATAATGAACATCTGTTTGGGTTTTAATGCTGCTTTGAAGCTGGAGCTGCAGCACAAGATTTGCCCTAGATGGTCAAAGGTTTGTTTATGAAGTCTGGGTGTCTGCTCTTCACATGGACACATTACTCACTTAGCGCTTTGCAGTAACTCCTCTGCCGGGCAACTTTCCCCTCGCACATGTCTCGATGGTAAGATCAAAGCAAGGTGATCACAAAGACCTGCTCTTCTGGCTTAGTTCTGTTGAAGCTTAATGAAAATGTATTACTAGAGGTGCATCAGTCCTGAATCTTATGGCTGTTTACAGTTTAATTACATTACAGCCAGGGTTTTTTTGTTTATATATATATATATATATATATATATATATATATATATATATATATATATATATATATATATATATATATATAATTTTAATTATTTTATTTTATTTTATTTTTTTTAGTACCTAACAGTATCTGGGATAAACAGACACTTTCCAGCACTTTTTAGCCAAATTTGCAATAGAATTTCCTGGCATTTTAAGTGGGATTTTAATACTGATATTTAAATCTGCGCAAAATAAAAAAAACAATAATGTTAATAATATTAATAACGTGGCACATTAATAGTAAGAGGATCTATCAGTTTAGCATTATGAGTTTTTAGTTTGGATAGGAGGCTTATCAGAATGTTTCATTACAGGCGTAGCACTTACCTGTTGTTCTATATGCTATAACATGACAAAAAAAAAGCCAAGAAAAAGTACTTGTTTGAAGAGAAACCTGTCAGATTCTGCACCCATAACTATTGGTCAACTCTAGCAGTTAATTAATTGCATTCTTAGCACTTATTTAAAAAAAAGATTGTAAACATTTAGCCAAGTTCTGAAACAAAAAAAAGAATAAAAAATTGGGGGGAAATGACACAATGGCCTTTTACCCATTCTGGCCAAGCCCTGACCCCTCTGACTACCTCAGTAGCACTCTTTGACCACAGATGGAACCTTGCCAGAGTGTAATAATGCCTCTGTTTGCTCCACTCTGTCTCTCCATTTTACTCAGACAGGCTGTATAAGTAGATTAGCTGCAAACTGGCGCTCTGCTCTGCCTAAAGCTCCAGAGAGCTTTTTTAGAAGTTTTTGAGAATAGACAGGCTTTGATTCCTGGTTCGTCCTTGCTTTGCATCTTCCCTTCTCATAATTCTGCCCTCTCCCTTGAATTTGCTTTATTATTAATCTTTTTTTTGAAGACCACTTAATTTCACTTACCAGCTCTTAATTTCAGAATGAATGCAAAAGTCCTTAATCTATGAATATTAATGTGAAATCGTGTACTTATACATGTATGTTAATTTGTCTTTTAAAATAAAACATATGCTTTTGGGTAACTAAGAGTTAAGACAGTTTTTTCTTTATCTTTTACCTATCAAGGGAAGCAAAGAATGTTTAGAGGCTTTAAATGCCAGAACTACATCTGCATAACCAACTAATACCTTTATTAGTCACACAGTTGTGTGCAGTAAAGTGGAAAACAACTTATTCCTGTAGTTTAGTCTATGCCAGTCCCCACCTGTTAGTTAGGTTCCCCCATCATAGGACACTACTGCTTTGCATTCTGTTATGTCACATAACAGACCCCTGCATTGGCCAGCTGAGTGAAGAGCCACCCAGGACAGCAGTGTTATTTTTGGCTAGTTTCAACCAGTGTTTAATTTTCATTTTACTAAACTTCATTGAAATAGAAAAATGCCACAGTAAAGCAATGCTGTAAGTCATATTAGGAAGCTGAAGGATAGTTCAGCACTATAACCCAGTCAGTGTTCATGAGAAACATTGCTGCTCTGTTCAGTTCAGTGTAGAACCAGCCACGCACCAGAGGAGAACTACTATATATGGCACCATGCCCATTTAAATTTGGGTTTAAATTTTGGTTTGGATTTGATATGTATTAATATCACATCAAACCATTCTGAATGACTTTGTTTACTTGTGCGTTATTATGTAGATCCCTTCTATAAAAGTTTCTCATTGAGTCCACTTTAAGATCACTCACTGTGTCACCCTCAGCAGGACTGGACCTGCAGTTGATCATGGCACACTGAATTGTCCAGATAAATGGAAACTGTAATGCAGAAGGCACACTGAAACCAGGTGAAATAAAAAAAAAGGTCAAAGCCTGGAATATTTGAGGGAGATTATACCAGGGTGTGTTTCTCCATGGTTAAATTTGGAGCATGAGGTCGGCGAAACTGATACAAGACCCACTCTTAACTACTGCTGGAAACCACATCCTATACTTTTCCATACATTTGGCCTCAAACAGTCAGCTTTCACCGTGTGGCCGAGTTGTTTTACTACATTTGGCTCCAAAGTACCAACTTATTATTCAGCACACGACGAAGGCCTCTGGTCTCTGCTGCTTGTTTGTAAAAGAAGAGTTTGGCCTTGTTTTATTAGTGTCCTTTTGTTTATGCGGTAATGGAACTTGGAAGCTCGGCCATGAACTAGTTTGTGTGCTTGTGGTAGATTCCGGGAAATTACCAACTCCAGCTCTCGGACACTCCGTGGAATGAGACTGCAGTGAATGGGCCATTTCCTCTGTTTCATGGAGCAATAGACACAGGCTTGAGTTACAGTTGGAGAGAGAGAGAGAGAGAGAGAGGGAGGGATGCACCTCCGATGCAGAATTCCACAGTCTTGTTCCTGTGCACAGTTCTGCTTCTGTGTTTGGGCAGGCTGTCGGCCAAGTGGCTCTAATGCAGCCTATCCCCCCCACTCCCCGCCTTCTCCTGTATCATACCCCAGTGGGACACTGCAGTTAAACTGTAAACCATTGCCGCTCGCCCGGCCTGACCGCATTCCGATAAGCCTCCTCTCCAGGAATTCCTTCCGGGTCACAGAGCCACCTTTTTCCTTTTCTCCCGTTCTGTGCTTTTCTTTCCAGTCATTCTGTTCCTCCTTTTCCGTGAACTGTCTCTCTGTGAAGACTCAATTAACTGTGCCTTGTTCCTGCAGTCTTGTGCTGTATATCTATAAGCCTTTACGAAATAGTTTTTTTTTTCTTGTCTGAAGCCTTTGTTTATAATCAGTGATGAGGAGAGTCTTCACCTCTCTGGCCGTGGGAACCATCCTTTTATCCTGTCCACTGTGAGCGCAAAGGGCCGTGAAAAGTGCTGAGCTGTGAAAGCCCTCCCTAGGCTGCTCTGTGTGTGAATGTTTAGCCGTTTAAATGCCCATCAGCTTCACGCATTAACCATTTAAATTCTAAGTGATTGCATGCGGGTTTCAGTTTCTCACATGCATAACTACTTCAGTTACTGAGTAATGGTGATTTACAAATGGTGGTAAACCCCACAACAAGCACACGTACACTAAAATGCTTTAACACCACTTTTTCATTCTAATATTGAGACCTGACCAAGTATCTGCCAATACACCCTCCCTGTCCACTTGATAGGTGGCTGTAAATTCTGATTATTATACCGTTCCAAATTATTTAAAACACATTTTTCTGTTGTGACTTGCCGCCTCAGTGGATTAAAAACCAAGCAGTTGAGATGGTGTCTGCCACACCGCTCCTCTTCTGCCTTTGCAATGACTTTGTCAGAGAAAAATGAACAGCTACCGCATGTCCCAGCATGAAATCATGTGTATGTAGGACACTTTAAAATGGCCACGCCTCCCTTTATAATACTGATGGCACAGATTTAGCAGTGAACGCTTTTACTACTTCTTAAGTAAGATAAAAAATAAATAAATAAATAAATAAACAAAGTAATCCCCTACTGCCAACATGTTGCTTGCTACAGTTAAGTCTCATCTACTGATACACATGCACACTTGTGGCTATATGTGTTAGAAATGGCTTCATGGTGTCTATTCACTGTTCCTGATATCAGTAATGTAGCTACATGCTGGATTCTGAGCTGACAGTGGTATCACTATCATTGCAACGCTGCCTTTTAGTTTTGAGTGAAGTAAAAAGTTTGTACTTGATGCCTTCTTACACCAGCGACATCTCTTTATCTCCCTCCCTGTAAGCTGTTCCTGGGATCAGGTCCTTGTCAGGAGCAAGTTCTACCTGTTCTCACATTTAGGACTTTCACGCTGTGACCGCTTTATTCTCTACGAGGCTTTTCCAACCAGTTAGACCAACAAAGAGAGGAAGCTTTGTTGAGAGTTTACTGTGACTCCAGATTTTCTCACCACAAACAGGGCCTCACTGCCCTTTGGTCTGTTCTGAGCTGTCACCACAAACCACAAGCAGGGGCGTGGCCAGGTTTTTCCAGTGAGTTTAGTAGGCTGACAAAAAAGGCATGCGGTGACATTATGAGAGAGTAGTATTTGGCTGGGTAACAAGCTCAGTTGTATTAAAACACGCGTGTGTGGGTGGAAAGACTATTTAGCTATCGTGAGGCAAATGTTAGTTACAATTCATTTTATTTGTTAGTTAATGTAGTTAACTTATCTTACCTGGTCAGAAAGCCACACTGCTGATTACAGGGTGAAATTATTAGGGTGACTATATAATGTTAAAATATAAAAATATAAAATCAGTTATAGTAATGAGACAGTAATTCATGTAGACCACAGATTGACCACATATGAAATTCATTTAGGGGCTGTTTAAGGTGTTCTTAGTATAGAAAGCCAATGTTTCCTTAACTTTTCCTTAACTCAGTTGGCCACCCCCTGCCAACGCCCCTGACCACAAATACTACAGTGTCTCTTTTCCCAGATTCACTGCTGATATTAGACTTTATTTTTGAACTCCATATAGATCAGAAATCCTAAGACGTGTTTCCTCTGTACATTTGATGTATTTTTTTTTCAAGGAGAGGGTCTCGTTTTTGAAAGTAGGTGAAACATGCTTTTATTGGTTAGTAATATTTTGTTGTATACCGTAAGAAATGTTTCTCAACTGGTGAAGACATCAGTTGCTAATGCAAGCAAACGCAAGAACTCTTAACAACTTAAAGAATCCTAATATTGAATATTTGCGGTTCTTCTTTGCATGGGTTAATGTTTCTTCTTCATGATGGAGAAAAAATAACTTTTTAACACTGTATAAAATATTTTACTAAGAATGTTTACTTGATTATTTGTGCTGAAAGTGATGTGATTAGTGACCTGCCGTGTTGCCTTTAGGTTGGCTTTAAAGGAACAAAAAAATCAAACCAGCACAACTTGCCTTAGACGTAGTTTCTGTCTGAATTGGGCTTTTATAGATTTCCATTGGAGCTAAAAGGCTAATACAAGTAGCAAGTAATGAAAGCATTTAACATTGTGCAAACTGCATCCTTAAAGTGTCACAATTCATCCTGACGTTAATTAATTGGAGTTTTCTGACACTGTATGATTATACTGTTCTCTATAATAAACTGACAAAGATACATTCTATGACTTTTTCATACTTCTTACATTCAGTCTATTTACTTGTGCCCATTAGTGTTGAATAACCTTCCATTAACACATTAGCCTCACAGGCTTCAATAGCTCCAATGCAAAACTAGGATATCAGACATGCTGATGAACCACATTGGCCTAAGTGCAAAAGTGTGTAAATGTCTATTCTCCCCCTCTCCTGCTTTTTATTAAAGCCTGAGCTCCTGTGCATTAACTCTCCTCTCTCCTCTCTCTTACAGGTCCTGCGATAGACAGTCCTCAACTGTCCCCCTTCGGTTCCAAGAGCGCCCTGTGTCTGTCGCCCTCTTTCCAGATGTCCACCCTAAGCCTGCCCGGCCAGGCGCCCTCGCCCCTGCAGAGCCCCAGCCTGAATGAGGTGGGCACTGCCAGGCTAGAGGTGGAGGAGGAGGTCAGGAGGAAGGTACACTGCCCACATGCCACCTTGCCAGGCCCCACATAAGAGCCCAGGGAAAACTAGCCAGAGCATGGGCTAATGCGCTTAACTGATCTGCACACAGGGCACTGTGTTTGACCAATCAGACGGTTTAGGAGAGCTGAAGTTTTTCTTCTGTAGTGGGCCTAAGAGAATGGGTGTACTAATACTTACAGTATACACTGCCCAAGTTCGGGGACGCCTACTTTTTCCAAAAAAGTTTAAATACAATTAAAGCTTATTTTTGCTGTCTGCCTGCAACACCTAAGCATGTTAAAGACTAATTAGCTTTATTTCAAGGAAAGTAACATCAGAGTATTTGCAGTTTTGTGACATTAAGCTCATGCATTTTTAATAAACTTTGCTGTGATATCAGCACCAGGAGTCTAACTGTCCAACATCTTATTTTGTATTGTATTATTCAATATGAGCAGCTCTTTATTCTGTCTATTGGAAAGCATGAATTATATAGAAATGGTATAGTTTTGGTGCCAGTACCTGTGGTACCCTATCAGTGCTAGCTCATTTCACTGTATCAAAGTGTCATAATAACATATGTACTTGTACCTAAGTTTGATTTCACTGATTCTGTTAAAATATGAAAGTAGCACATGAGATGACTGATATGCTATTTTATTGTCATCAAATTGAATTATGAATACTGTGAACGTTCATCAGCACTCCAACCTTCCAGCTGTTTAAACCAAAATAGTTTTTAATACTTGTGTTTAATAATGCTTTAAAAATGAAAACTGTCAGATCCATTTTATGCAAATCTTCTACTCAGAATAAGGACAAAGCCTTGACGGGCAGGCAGGAGTATTCTCTCACTTCATTGAAAACTAACAGTGTTATCATTGCTAAGACGAGAAGGCAAAGGCGTCCCCAAGCGTTTGAGAGTCAGTGTATATTTTGGGTTCAGTGCTCCTCTGGCTTTGATTTTTGAGATTAGTCTGATATATTTGAATGGAGATGGCCTTGGCTCCTAACCTCGGTGTGCACTGCTGACTTTAATGCTCTACCTCCAGCCTCAGTATATGAATTCTGTGTACTGTGTTGAGTGATTGAGAAATAGAACTGATACTGTAGTGATCAGTTTAGTACTTGTAATCTCAGCTGGTGTAACGATTTCAAAACAGTGTCAAAAATTCGATCTCATAGCAGTGCATTAGAGGGTATGCGTAACACTAACACCACCCTTCCACTTCCTGCCCACTTTACTCCCCAAGGATGCATCCAGATGCCTCATTTCGATCATTGTCAGAGATTTCCATGAAAGATGGCCAAAGAGAGGCCCTCCGAAGAGACCAAGGGACATGGTGGCATCCGTGCACACCCTCTCTGTCCCTTGGTCTGTTAGGAGGGGTCACTCACAAGGTTATGTTATGCATACACTCACTCTGAAACGGCTTCCTTTTCCTGAAATTGCTCCAGACTTTATTTTGGCTTTATATTGGGCCGGCACAGCTGCCTCTGACATGAGTTGTGCTTGAGAACTTATCTGAGCTGAACCAGTGTGTGCATAATATTTACTTACGAAGATCATGTTGAACCCAAAATATGTGAATCTTTACACCTGTAATCTAACACAGGCAGCATGTTCGGATTACCTAATAACACCGTTTGTGTCAGAAATCTGCTGTGTTTTTATGAACTGACACAAAATGTTTTAAAGTAGTGATGACATTAAACCTGATTTTCTGAATTTTTTTTGAGTCCTGATTGTGGCAGTGGTTGTACCGAGAGTTGTGTGTATGTGTTTGTTTCAGAGGTATCCCACCGATAAGGCCTACTTCATTGCCAAAGAGATTCTGATGACGGAGAGGACCTACCTTAAAGACCTAGAAGTCATAACAGTGGTGAGTATACAAATCTGAAAGTCTCTGTTAAAGCGACAGTTCAGCAAAAACAATGTTACACAAGCAGAAGCATGTTTATTACTGTTTGTGGTCTATTCTTTGCAGTGGGTGTGTTTCATGCTTGCGTGCTTTCGTATGTGTCTGTTTCTCCTCAGTGGTTCCGCAGTGCGGTGATTAAAGAGAACGCCATGCCTGAGGGCCTAATGACCCTGCTCTTCTCCAACATTGACCCCATCTATGAGTTCCACAGAGGCTTCCTCAAAGAGATTGACCAGAGACTGGCTCTCTGGTACCCTTCTCCATCTCTTATTGTCCAATACAACCTAAATTACCCTTAAAATTATTAATAAGTGCAAGATGAAATCTGAAAATTAAGCACGTTTTTATTTGATTCTACTTTTTTTTGTTTATTTTTAAACATTATGATCATGGGTAATCTAGTTTAGCTCCATTCATTTACACTAAAGTTATATAGAGTGTATTTTTTATATTTAATTATAAATGAATTCTAATCCAGTTCTAATTCTTATGTAACAAGAGGACCTCAAATATTTAATGACTAGGAAAATGAGGGATTTACACAAATTACACAGACGTGCCTGAAGGAACGATTTACATGATAACGGAATATAGACAACTTAATAAACAATTGTTATCGATCTTGAGAGATCAGTTTATTTTTGCACCTGTAATAGATATGAAACCTCCATGACTAGTGATAGAATAAGAGATGAAAGCTTGATTACTTCTGTCTCAAATCTCTTCCTTTTTTCCCAAGGGAGGGGCGCTCTAATGCTCATGTCAAGGGAGATTATCAGAGGATCGGAGACGTTATGCTAAGGAACATGTGTGCCCTGAAGGTAGGAAAAACATGTGTTATTGCTACGTTCTTGGTAGATTTGAAAGAAACCAACTCTCAACGTGAACCAATACTCAACTGTGTGTTGATTCTTTAAACAGTAATCAAAGGTAAGCTGTATAGCCAGGCTCCAGTAGTCACGAATGCTACCAAAGCTATTTTGGATATGTTTAGTGTAGCTGGGGGCTTCTAAGTAAAGTACATATGTGTAGTATCTCATGAGCTGTGCTGTTTTTCTCCTCAGGAGTTCACCAGCTACCTGCAGAAGCATGATGAGGTGCTGACGGAGCTGGAGAAGGCCACGAAGCGTGTGAAGAAGCTGGAAACAGTGTATAAAGAGTTTGAGCTGCAGAAGGTTTGCTATCTGCCCCTCAACACTTTCCTGCTCAAACCCATCCAGAGACTCATGCACTACAAGCTGATCCTGGAGCGCCTGTGTAAACACTACACCCCCGACCACAGAGACCAGCATGATTGCAAAGGTGACGCTAACATTACAGGCCATGTATTAACACTTACATGATGCACTTACTGCTGGCAGTGGCAAAAGCATGCGACAGTTTTAGATTTATTGTTTTTCATTTTTTAAAACAAATAAAGAAATTTTATTGTAAGTGTGAATTCAGTCGATATCAAATCTACATGTATTTGTCAGAGGAAGAGGCTTTAATTCAGTTCAAGTTTATTTGTATCGCGCTTTTTACAACGATGTAGTCACAAAGCATCTTTACAGAAGGTTTGAAAACAGACGTCCTTCAACAACGTTCAACAAGACGGGAGGAGAGTGATTATCTCAGGAAGAGTAAAGAGAGAAAGTTAGTTTGGCTTAGGAGTATGACTGTAGAGAATATGAATATTCAGAATTTTATAACAGCCTAAACTAAAAGCAGAGAACCAGAAGATAACATGGACATGAGAGCACCCTGAGACACTGGGATCCCCCCACTCCACCATCAGCAAGCCTGTGTAATGGCGTGAAGTGGTGGAACAACATCTGTGTCCATGAACCCCCAGATCCCCTCTAAATAAATTAAACAAAACATCAGTACCAAACAAATGTTTTCAGTACAAAACAAATATGTTTTCAGTGGAGGTTTGATTATACTTTGATTATACTGAATTTAATATAAAGTTCTTATTGTATGTGCAGAGCAAACTATTTTTACAAAGCCACGTTTGCCACATTTTTGTTCTTTCCTGGCATTAAATTGGCATCAAATCTGATGATACAGAATTTAATTCTAAATTTAATTTACAGTTTAAGTTGTAGCTTGAGAATAATAATTCTAGATGTCTACAGGTATAAATGTGATATATTGTTAAACCGCGTCTCAGCTACATTCTTTTGAAAAACTGACTAAAACAAAAGGATCAAACTAAAAAGCCTAAAAAGCCAGATTTTAAACTACACCTTAATAGTGCAATAGACATTCTTACACCTGGATGGTGTGGAAAACTAATTTATGAATGATGGAGAAATGAGAAAACAGACAGAATTATGATCACTAACTGCTACTACTCTCCAGCCCAACTGACCAGCTTAAATAGCGTGATAGTGATTTGCTTATCAGTTGAAATGTGTGAATGGTGGCTAGAATTGAGTGGCCCTACAAGAAAACAGGATTGCAACTGTAACGTTGCTCTCGTCATTCAGAAAATGTATTAAATGGTTTGGGCACTACGTCCTAACAGAACTCTTTGCTGCATTGGCTTTCTCAAGGGTTTAGTGAGAAATGGTGAGGTTTGACAGCAGCTGCCTCCATCCCTTCATTATTAAGGCCACGTACAGTGAGCAAGACTCTTGACTCAGCACAAGCTCATGATGTCATCCTCAGGAATTTTAACATAACAGTAGTTTTCAAGCCTTTTCTGAAATGTACGGTATGTACCTAATGTTTGTAAATATGTGCTTTTTTCCCTGTGTGTGTGTGTGTGTGTGTGTGTGCGTGCGCGCCCCCCTGTAGAGGCACTGAAGGAGGTAGCAGAGATAACTGCTCAGCTGCAGAGTAGCCTTATCCGGCTGGAGAACTTCCAGAAACTGACGGAACTCCAGCGGGATCTGATTGGCATCGAGAACCTCACCGCTCCCGGCAGGGTGAGCTCAGACTTTACCTTCATTTCTTAAAATCCTTTTCCATGTACGGCAGAGAAGACAAGTGCACAACTAACACACAGCTAGGTAACCCATTGCCTGTTTGTCTGAATGGCTAACCTGCTGTTAACTTTGGTTTCTCTCCCACTTTTGTTTTTGTGAATGAAATGTTGTCCGCTTTGTCTACTAATCGTAATAACCCCTGTTTAAGAGCTTGTCTGCACTGAAAGCTGAGAAGATCAGTCCTGAGTGCAGAAAATGGTTTTCATGTAATTCCTTGTTGTTTAAAAGGAGTTCATCAGGGAAGGCTGTCTCTACAAGCTCACCAAGAAAGGCCTGCAGCAGCGGATGTTCTTCCTGGTCAGTTATACTCTAGTAGCTCTCTCTCAGTGTTTTTGCTCTCTTCGTTTTCTTCTTTTCTTTTTTCTTTATTGTTCACCACAACCTCCTGTCTCAGTTTTCAGATATGCTTCTGTACACAAGCAAAGGTGTCACGGCCACCAACCAGTTCAAAGTTCATGGCCAGCTTCCCCTGCATGGCATGATTGTGAGTATACAGTTCAGTATCGTCCCCAGAATAACATTCTCCTGCTCATTCCTCGGTCTTTATCTGCCCAGAGTGCAGCAGCCTGTAGCCCTGCTGTGGTTATTGAGGGGTCATTTTGTCATTTTACGGCTGCTTGCTGGTTTTCTGTTCTGGCCTGCGATGGACTGAGTATTGAGCTGGACCTGGCTCGGTTTAAACTGCGCTGTATGTCCCTCATCAGTGAGGCTCATCTGTCATGTCAGCTTGCTAAGTCTGAAAAGCCTCCAAGATGAATGATTCTGTCTAAACAGAGCACGCCATTCCAGCTCTGAGAGGATTTACTCCAACATCAAGGGAGAGCTCTCAGTGAAACATGGAGCTTTGCAGCTTCAGTTCATTTTTAACGTCTTCGGCCAGAGTTTGCAGTTTCCTTTGCATTAAATCAAAGAGCATTGGGAGGCTGTAGATGACGCTGATGAGTCATCATTTGCATAAAACTGAATTATGCTGAACTAAAAATGGACTCTGATGGAAGAAACCTTTTTCTTTTTTGAGTCATATGAGCTTAATAATTAAGAAATCTGGTATTGTTGTGTACTAAGTAGGGCTGGATGTTACATTAAACCTGCCCGAGACTGTAGAAAAGGTAGTCTACCAAAACTATCTAGACCTATCTAGTCTCCCATCAGTTGTATCACTTTTGAAGGGTCAGCATAAGGTTACTGCTCGGTTACTGCTAATATTTAATAACATCAGCCTATCTCCAGTCTTAACAACTAGAACCTCTGAGCAGGGGGTCAGTATAGGCTTACACAGTATTAAGAGTATGTATTGGTTTTTTGAGATCTATGAGTATGGGGTTGTAAAGCAGGGATGTCCAGCTCTGGTAGCAGTGGGCTTTTATCCACCATTGTTTGATCATTTACCTTCTCGAATATACCTTCTGTTCACCAGGTATGTTTTACCACAGGTCAGTGCAGTACAGTATGGTAACAAATCCAGTATCCTGCGTATCATACTCCTGCTGAATTTGCTTACCTTTTGTCACGGGAGTACCAAGTGTGCCAAGCTAGAACGTATGGGTCAAGCTGTAAATAGTGAAGAACACTGATTAGTCAAACATAATTGGCAAAAAAAAAGAAAACCCAGAAAACTATTGCATATCACTCAAATCAGATGACCACCATTAAACAAAAGCAGTAGCTGGCCAGAATCGCTATCGGTTAGATTTAGATCTGAAAGCTCCTCCATAGTTTCTACTTTTGTGTTTATTATAAATGCATCATGTGAAAAATCATGTGACCACAAACAACCTCTAGAAAACCCCTATATTCTTCACTGGTTTGTTGCGTGGTGGAAAGCAGACTCTGGTACTCGACCAGGGTAGAGATAGTCCGTACTGCACCGTGCCAAACTGCCTGCTAGAAAAAACAGGTTTAGTAAGTGTGTTTGAGCAGGATGGTCACTAGACTGTGCTGAAATCCAGCCATTCAGGGTCAGAACAAGATACCCAGGGTGTGTTGGTATGGCTGAGGGGAAGTTTTGGGTCACTGGGTTCAGCTCAGCGTTGCATGATGGTTTGGTGTGGCAGCAGTATGGCCCTGGGCCTCTCTGTCTCCTAACCTGCATGTCTCTGCTTCACTCCTGCCTGCAGCTCATTGTGCTGGATGCTCCGGTAAGTATAAGGAAAAATCAGACTCCCATAATCCTTCAGTCCCACACCGCCATTTCCAGTGCCTTCCCCAGCATCCATCCAAGCACTCCCTGTTTTTCCTCGTCACTCTCTTGCTCATAGCGCTTTAATGCTTCAGTAGAGGAAAAGGATTAAACAGGAGGCTGCTCAATAGGCTCCGGAGAGATGTGATATATAGGTTACATTGTTTAAAGTAAATCAGATAGATCCTTTAGAAATGGTTGGCAGTGTGTGAAGTGATCTGGAGTGATGTTTGTGTGTGTGTATGTGTGTTCCAGGTGGAGGAGAGTGAAAATGAGTGGTCAGTCCCCCATTGTTTCACCATCTACTCTGCCCAGAGGACAATTGTCGTGGCTGCCAGGTGAGATCACTGTCCACCTCTGGTCAGAAGTTGTGCTGCTGTAATTATCTGAGCGAATAAAAAGACAATCCTATTTCCAGAAGATTATAAAGGTAAAGATGAAACATTACTGGAATATTTCAAGCAAGACTTTTAGTTTCAAAAACGACAACAAAAAAAAGAGCCTGCAGCAGAAGTTGGAGCCCCCTGCATGGTCAGTACCCAGTAAGTTAGTGGGTTGGGAAGTGTTACAGCTGGTAAATGCTTTTTGTAGCCAGCCAAGAGCCTTGCAGTTAGTTTGGGGGGTTTCATCTTCTTCTATTTCTCTGAGAACTAGCTCTGTTCTGCCACAGATTTTTGATAAGGTTCATGGCCGAGGACTATGAGGGTCGTGGCAAAACCATAGGCTTCTTAAGGTGGTCCACTGTAGATTTTGAGGTGTGTTCACCTTTGAGGTGTGTCTTCTTTTTATCTTTGGGTGTTTTACAGACAGTGTGATGTTGGCTTCTAGAATTTGCTGTCCCCTGTGCAACTGGCTTCAACCCAGGCTCAAATTCATGAAAGATCATGCTTAACAGTTGAAGTGGTCCTTTTTATGATATCCTGCACCCTTTATTCTCCAAACATACCTTTTCACATCACATTCAAAAAGTTCTATTGTACGTTCATCAGTCCATATGACTTACAAAATATTTCAGCCTGAGAACAGTGCACCACGTCGGCTAAATCTTCCTGAAGGTCTTTTACAGTCAAACGGGGAGTTTGATTTCCCTAACAGTCTTGAAAAAAAGTCCTCTCAAGTTTTTAATTATCAGGTAGACCCCTATTTGACCTCCACTGTTCATGTTAAGTTCGTAAAGCCATTACGAACCGAGGAAACGGCTTCCTGAAAACACTGTGCTTTCCTCTTATAGCCTTCTTGTGCTTTGTGGGCATCAACTGTTTTAATTTTCAGAGTGCTCAGCACCTGTGGGCTCCCCTAAGCAGCTGCTCAGCACTCTGATTGCTGGGACATGAATTGAGAAGTCAAAGTATTTAGAAAGCTTTGAAATTTACATTACCTGGAATTTTCATAACGATGACTGTGAACAAGCCGTAGCCCTGATAAGCAAGTAAATATTATCTAAGAGCCTAAATCTCTTGTGATGCTCTGACTTTTGCATGGTGTCCCTTTTTTCCTTTCTTAATTAAAATTGGATAAAACAAAAATATATTAATTTAATATATATTATCTTCTACTCTGTTATTCACAGTGTTGCATGGTACTATACAGCAATTGCACCAACAAAAAAAAACCCCACAAAACACTACAATCAGTGGCATGTTTGGGTTCAGTGGGCCTAAGCCCACCTGTTTTTCCTTAAGTTCATAGACATTAATGTTTTGCTTTTGTGCTATGTTGAGTTTAATACATTCATATAGAACCTAATAATCATGGTTTAAATGTTTTTATTAGGATATCACATGCTTTTAGAATGTGGTTTGTATAAAGGCCAGAAATCTTTGGCATATGTAAGTTATTTTGGTCAATGTTGCAATACTGTGCAAAGCAAGAGGTTGAGTTTACCTACTTTTTTCTATTATGCGCTCCAGGTTTTGTATGTTCTGGTTGACTAGCTGTTTTTTTATCCAAATGCAACAAGTACGGTCTGTGAACTAAACTTCCTTATTAAGTTAGATGGGATTTTTGCCAAGCTTACGAAAGCTCATTCAAGCTCTCAGCAGAAGTCATGAAAAATCACATCTTTGCTTTTCCTCAGCTCTAAGGTGGAGATGAACAAGTGGATCGAGGACTTGAACATGGCAATAGACTTGTCAAAGAAGTCTCAGGACAAATCAGATCTTCTTCTGGATCCCAGTCTGTGTGACCGCTCCAACAGTAAGCACATCTTAATGTCTTTGGGACCCCTGTCCTGTGTTAACGTGCTGATAGTGTCGATCACTGTTTTTTTAAAATCCCTTAGCTTCATCACCACCTAGCCTGAGTTAGATATAAACCCCTCCCTTCCCGATCACTCCCCCTACCCTCCTGTCCCCTCCTCTCCTCTTCTACCTGCATGCTCTGGCAGGGTCGTCTGATGAGGTATCTTTGGAGCAGGAGTCGGAGGATGATGTGAACTCATCCCGTTGCTCTCTGGACAAACAGAGCCACCACCGGGCCAACACCACCATGCATGTGTGCTGGCACCGTAACACCAGTGTCTCCATGTCTGACCACAGCCTAGCAGTGGAGGTAGCATTCAGAAACACACACACACACACACAAACGTTCCCATCTACAGTAGCAGTTAAGAAAGAGCTCATGTTTAATGATGAGTTAGAGGCTGATTTGCAAATTTGCAGTCCTCTGAAGTGAAGAATGATCAATACTGTGGATGCTGTACAGATGCACTGAAACAGCTCAGACAGGTCAAATCCCCTCAGGCTGGTTCCAGCAAAGACTTGTAAATGAAAGGCTAGTGCTCACCTGTGCCAAAGAAGTCTGCCTTCCATCATTTTCATCCCTCCGCTCCCTTATTATCCTGTTTTCCTTCCTCTCCTTTCCTTTCCAGTAGCTGGCTGATCGCCTCATTGTATTCATTATATCTGTTAACTTCGGCCTCTTCGTTTCAGACTTTCATCTTTCCACAGCAGTCTCATTAACATCTCCTTTGAAGTGAAAAGAATGTAAAAGCTCGGCCTTCCTTTCCACTAACATTTTTATTTCTGCAGAGTTGGAGGACTGCTTAAGCATTTCCAATCCGTCCATTCTCTCCTTTGAATGGAATGCTAATACTAACGCACTTTTCTTTCCTTTCTCTTTTTCTGCACCATGCCTGCTTTATTCCCTGTCTCCTTTTTTCTGCATGTAACTTGCTGTCTCTTTCTTTCCCTCCACTCTTTCCCTCTGTCTGTCATTCTATCTGCCCGCCTCGCTGCCTGCCTGTCTGTTCTCAGTGTTCTGTTCTCCAGCCGTATCTCCTGAGCTGCCCCCTCGTTATCTGCTTGGTCAGGGCCAGAGACCCAACACCATCACCCATGTGTGCTGGTACCGCAACCAGAACCTTTCTCTTACTGATTACCTGCGCATGAACCAGGTACTGACACCTGTAAAACCCCAAACCCTGTTATCTTTAAGCAGAAGCTGTGTGTCTCCTTCCAGTTTGGGATTTTGGAATAAACAACCAAAACCTTACGTAGCCCTACAGCCCAACATAGACCTACAAAGCTGACTGTAGCACACTGTCTAAACCCGAGTGTAGAACAGAAAGGTTTTGCCCAAACACAACAGTACAGACCTGATAAAATTCAGGTTTAACAATGTTTGCCCCACAACCCAATTAAACTTTCCAAACCCTTATAGAATTTGACCACCACTAACAAGAAAAAACCAACATCAATGTGAATAAAACTTAACATTCCTAAATATAGGACCTGCTAACTTTTGTAGGGACAACAAGATGAGTGTCTCCTGCAGGCCAGGTTTGCTTAATTTGAAGATAATTAAAAAAGCAGTGAAAATATTTGCTCCTTCAGCATCGATGGGCTACTAACTCACTCACCATAGCTGCGCTAACTGGTTTAACAGTTATCTTCTGGAAATTCTCTTTTCTAGTCTGGTAATGCGTTTTTCCACACATTCATTGATATTCAACACATCTCCTCTTCAGTTGTCTTCAGTTTGAGAAAGGAGTAACAATTCACTCTTTCCACCAAACCCTTGGGAAAGTTTTCATATTTGAAAAACATGCTGTGGCTTATTGTGAATGTATAGTAAATTTATCACATATAGTTACAGTTGCTAGGCTATAAAAACCAGCTGGGTCAACCTATTTGCAATAGCGCCATCGTGAGGCAGATCAGTGCCAGTTCGTTAAGAATACCAAACACAGAAGCTCACTATGCCGTAGAAGAAAGGCAAACCAATGACCCCCCGTCGTTTCGATGACTACTTTTTGTAAAAGCTTTACCACTTTTAGACTTTCGTAGGATTTGTATGTAGCTTCGTTAAATTTCCTTCTCTGACCCCTGAGGAATCAGATATCTACCGTTTCTCTCAGTCCCACAAATCGAATCGGTTTAGCAGTAACACCAGGCTGTGGGAGAGAGCATGGCGAGGCTGTAGCCAGTCTAAGCAAGACATTCTGCAGTGAACTGATCATATTTTCTTACTCAGTCAACTCCTTAAAAATGTAGGTTTGGACCTCTCATAAGACATTCTTGTTCTAAATCAGCAGGGTGGTCCGGTTTGTGTAGTAGTGACGAGTCTCTGTGTTGATGTCTTCCCCATGTCTACAGAACCAGCTGTCCGGCTACCTCCTGAGGAAGTTCAAGAACAGCAATGGCTGGCAGAAGCTGTGGGTGGTCTTCACCAACTTTTGTCTGTTCTTCTATAAAACACATCAGGTGCTGGCAAACACTTCAGCTAACCTCTCATACATCTCTCTGAAGACTTTGGTGCATATGCAAATAGGAGCATAGCAGATGCATTTACTGTACGTTCTGTGGTCGTGGAACTGTTTAGTTGACGCAGGACTCAGGAATGCTACAGATAGGCCCGTTTTCAGTTGACTTGTTTAACTCCAGGTTGAGCCTTTTTAACAGCAAAATGTTAATTCAGCTTGGCAAAGTCCAGCCTTGGGATGGACTCAGGATTATTACTGTTATTATTTTGGCGTGCTCATGTCTTCTTAATGTGCAGTGTTAATAATAAAACTGAGCACAGTTTCCTCGACAGCTGTAATAACATTTTGAGATTCTGCTGCCAGGGTTTTTGGAGTTCATGATTTTTCTATTTTTGATTCAGGATGACTTCCCTCTGGCCAGCCTCCCACTGCTGGGTTATACAGTCAGTACTCCTGGGGAAGCAGACAGCATTCATAAAGAGTACGTCTTCAAGCTGCAGTTCAAGTCCCATGTTTACTTCTTCAGGGCAGAAAGCGAGTATACTTTCGAAAGGTAAAGCTCTTCACTCTCGTTTGCCCGTCATGTTATACCTAAATCATGTAAATCTCTGTACACAAAGTGGCAGATGATGACTGTGTGTTGTGGCTTGTTTGTGTGTGTGTGTGTGTGCGCGTGTGTGTATTCGTGTGTATAGATGGATGGAGGTTATAAAAAGCGCAGCCAGCGCTGCAGGGCGGGTCAGTCTACTCATCCCCAAAGGCCCAGGAGAGATGAACGGGAACTGAAAAGGGAGTAACTAAGGCTGGCTTTCCTCCTGGAGCTGGGGGCTGGGCCCTGCAGACTGCCAGGACTATACGGCATTATTTTATTTAATCGTCTGGTTTTTGTTTTTTTGTGTTTTTTTTTTGTTTTGTTTTGGTTTTTTTATGGCTCCTACTACCATCATCTTCGTTACATATTGCTTACTGTATTACTGAGATCTCTGCATATCTCTGGAATAGGAGATGCCCATTGTAACATCTGATTTGAAGGAGACTATCTAAGAGCTCTGAGGAGCCTCTTTCTCAATTTTTTTTTTTTTTTCGCCTGAGGCTTCAACTCCTTTTTCAACATTCAGCTGAAGTTACACCAAGTTCTGCATAGTTTTCTAGGACTGTAATAAAACCACCCGTGGGGATTATTTTTGTATTTAGGTTTATTTAGGCACTCCTTCTACTATTTCTGTGGTCACATTTCAGAAAAACTGCCAGACCTTCATCTCAGAACATGGGGCTTTCTCCAGCTTTGCTGACACTGCCAGTGTTGTCTCACATTTTCAGTGAACAAGGGCCTCTTGAGTGGACTGTACAGGCGAAGCACATGCTCATTTTGCATAAAATTAATGTCATACTGGCTTCTTTTTTTTCTTCTTTGCAAATGGGAGAACATTTACAGGACATTGCTGGAAAGTACATCAACTAAAGAGGGGCTGAATCAGGTCCTGGATGGTAGAGTAAGTGAAAGAGGTGATGTAGGCACAGCTGCATGTGCCTGCTTGGAAGACATAGAACCGCAGTAATGTGGGCCAGAGGACTTGATGGCGGGAGCTCGGGACACGTTGGTGCTTGGAAGATGAAACAATTCGGGGGTCTGCCCATCACCCTTTTTATAAAAAAAAATCTTAAGAGGCAAGAGAGGGGAAGCACAAGGAAGGGTGATGGGAGAGGAGAGTGACAGAATAACAGGTTTTCAGGTGCTCGTTGTAGACACAGAACTGAGTGCTGGAGGAAAGTGCTACAAAGTCTATCTAGTGTGTATGCAGTGAGCTTTGCTTTCTCTCACACAGCAAGATGACGATGACATTATCATATAACTGCTACTCTCTAAATTTTCAAAAATACCTACTTAATTAACAGCTATATGTTACACTGCTTTGACTCGTAAATCTGAACAGAGGTACTAAGATTTTTTTTTTTACTCAGCAAAGGCTGACCTGAGAATATTTAACAATGTTGTTTGAGGATTCTTTATAATGCTTTAATGCACAGCTCTCATCTCTAATATTTTGTATTGCCATAGAGTGAGAGAAAAGGAGAAATGACAACTTTATTCAACCACAAGGGGGAGTCTGTTTCTGTGGTACGCACAGTTTATTCATTTATCCATTGACCACTTGGACTTCTCCTGAGCCCTGAATCTGAGGACAGATCATAAACCTCTCTTGTTTATGCTAGAATTCCTGCATTATTCATGAGATAAAACCAAATAATTGTTGTTATTATTATTAAAAAAGGTCAACTTACTCACTTTAGTTCCTTTTATTAGGTCAAAGCAAGGTGTATATTTACAGAACATGCTATAACCTGTGTTACTGAATCATTTGCTGTTGCAAGGCCAGTTACTTTAAATATTTGGTGTTTCTCACACGGTGAAGCAAAGGCTCAGAGCTCTTAAGGTTTTGATCATAGCCATGCTGTGTTTACTTACATGGACTGGGCTTAACTGTAACTTAACTATATTGTTTGGGAGATTTGATGTATAACTTTAAATGGATCACAGTCTGTGCTAGGCTGTTACATTGGTTCATTGAATATGCTGTACTGGGTCCAACCAAAGACCTAAAAAAAAAAGTTTCATATCAGACTGAAAACCTTGGCTGGGGTATTTCGGCCATGTATTAATCGGTACTGGTGACTGACTGTATGTATGCTCGTCAGTAAGTATGCAGATATTATACACATCTCAAAGTCCTGGACTGTCGCTGGTTTAAAAGACCAGCACTGGGATGCTCACTGTCTGGGCATGTGGTTTCACTCATTTTTATACACTTCTTACAAAGACTGGAATTTGTGTTTGATGATTTTCCTCTGTTTCTTTGTCTGTCCCTCTTAAGACTTAAAACAAGGAGCTTCCCTAAAGCTCAAAAACACTTCCACACTCCGAAGTTCACACCTCTTTCTTCTGTCTGTATTCCGTCTCTCTTATTTATTGTGTAGCATGTTGCTGGAGCTATGCTCCTGTACACCATTCATGTAGTTAATTCCATGTCATTACTTTGAAAAGATAACAAATAAAATGGAACTGGTATTAATGGCGTTCTTGTGGTAGATGAATGCATTAAATGATTTTCTTCTGTTTCTAGAAAATGAAAAAAAAACTGCCTCTGTACCTTTGCATCTGTGCAGTTTATTGAATATAATGAAGCCTCATATCACTTCCTGGAATACACAGAGCTTGGATTTCTTTCAGTTGAAAAAGTCAATATTTCATAAAGAAGACAGTAAAAAAAATAGCAGATCATATGCTGAAATTAAAAGATGAGTGCCATTGATTGTATTAAAGGTCCAAAGCTCTTATATTTGGAGATGGAAAGTAGATCATGTAGTGGAACATGGGTGAGGATGGTCTGATCCAGATGGTCCTCCCAGAGTGAATGCAGGGTGCCCCCCAGCAGTTGGTGAGAGTTTATCGCTTTGGGGGTGTGGTGTTCCCATTGAGCGTAAACCTGCAGCGAGACGGATCAGATGCTGCTGTTAATCAGGGAGGATCCAGAAAACACTTCTGAATAGTTATACTGCTACCCACTTTAACCCAGAGGCACACTGCAGTTCTACAAGTCTCTGACTGCAAAGACTTGCTGGGGTTTAACCACCTCACTGTAACTGCTGGTACAGTCAGGTACGCAACAAGCAATCAGCCAATTTATTGTTGTTATTTTGTCCTGACTGTGGTGCAAGTTATAACATAACATGAGGCAGGTGAGAGCACACACACTGCATTTAAATACTTCTGTTACTCCTATAACAGAATGTGGTAGCATAATAATACACCAGTCATTGTGCTGAACAGCCAGGCACTTCATTGTATTTGATTGTAATTTAAATCATTTTTCCACTGATTTTTTTCTGTTTACAGCCCACTAAATAGTTAATTATGTTATTTATGTAGAAAGTGCAGGAAATGTGTTTACATATTGTCTGCGGTCATTTAACCTATATACATACAGTGCATCTAGAAATTATTCACAGAGCTTTACTTTTTCCACATTTTGTTTTATTACAGCCTTATTCCAAAATAGATTAAATTAAAAACATTCTACACACAATACCCCATAATGACAAAGTGAAAGAGGCTTTGCCATGACACTCAAAACTGAGCTCAGGTGCTCCTGTGTCCACTGAATGTCCTTCAGTTGTTGCAACAACTTGATTGGAGTCCATCTGTGGTAAAATCAGTTGATTGAACATGATTTGGAAAGGCACGCACCTGTCTATATAAGGTCCCATAGCTGACAGTACATGTCAGAGCATAAACCAAGCCACGAAGTCCACGGAATAGTCTGTAGACTTCTGAGTCAGGATTGTATCATATGGCCTCCAAAAAGTTTGGAACCACCAGGACTTTTCCAAGAGCTGGCCAATCTGAGTGATCAGGGTAGAAAGGACTTAGGGAGGTGACCAAGAACCCAATGGTGGCTCTGACTGAGCTTCAGCTTTGCTCTGTGGAGAGAGGAGAACCTTCTAGAGGAACAACCATTTCTGTGACACTCTACCAATCAGGCCTGTATGGTAGAGTGGCCGGACGGAAGCCAATCCTCAGTAAAAGGCACAAGACAGCCCACTTGGAGTTTGCCAAAAGGCACCTGAAGGACTCTCAGACCAGAAGAAACTAAATTCTTTGCTCTGATAAAAAAAAAAAAAAAGATTTAACTCTTTGGTCTGAATGCTAAGCGTCATGTCTGAAGGAAACCAGGCACCGCTCATCACCTGGCCAATGCCATCCCTACAGTGAAGCATGATGATGGCAATATCATGCTGTGGGGTTGTTTTCGGCAGCAGTAACTGGGAGACTACTCAGGGTTGAGCAATGAATGCAGCAATGTACAGAGACATCCTTGAAGAAAATCTGCTGGAGAGCACTCTGGACCTCAGACTGAGGTGACGACCCTAAGCACACAGAGAAGGTAACAAAGGAGTGCCTCTGGTACAACTCTGTGAATGTTCTAGGGTGGCCCAGCCAGAGCCCAGACCTGAAGCCAATTGAACATCTCTGGAGAGATCTGAAAGTGACGCTCCCCTTCCAACCAAGTGTGCCAAGCTTGTAGCATCATACGCAAAAAGACTTGAGGCTGTAGTTGCTGCAAAAGGTGCTTCAACATTGACACTTTTGTCATTATGTCATTATGAGTTATTGTGTATAGAATTTAAGGGGAAAAAGGAAAAAAAATGAATTTAATTCATTTTGGAATAAGGCTGTAACCTAACATTTGGAAAAAGTGATATATATTTATACACATATATGCAAATGTTTGAACATGTGTGCACAGTTGATGGACATTTCTTGTACAGTGTTAACAAACAGTAAAACATCAAGAAATGTTGGGCAATTTTAAAATGCCCATCTCAACCATTTCCTTACCTGCACACTCTCTCCATCACGTTAGTAAGTAAACGGTCTGAGATTCCTGGACTCGACTCCTCAGCCAGATTAAAGGCGTTCTCCAGCTCCTCTAATGCATTGACGCTGCCTCCACTCACGCGCCGTTTCTCTTTTAACTACACAATGTAAATGTAAACACTGAAATTCTGGGTCTCAGGCTGAGTATCAGGACTGCTGGTTTGCTTACTGCAAAAGTAAGTAAGTTGACTCAAGCAGTGGATAATAAATACAACATAAATGTGAAATAACTATTTATTTGAATAGTCTTAATTTACTAAACTTATTTGCACATACTTTAAAATAGGAGATCAGGATCTGTTTCTGCAGTGTTTTTTAATGCTCAAGCTTATGGTTATGAGATTTGATCCAGCTATCAGTTTACCTCTCTAAAGATGGGCATGAGGAGCGTCGTCAGTGACGGTGACTTTGGCTGCCTCTTCATCACATCTGTTGTCTGTAATGAAAGAAAGCACAATGGCTTAATGTGATTTAATATAAAGTGGCCTAGCAAATAAGACAACCCGTAGAAATGCTGGCAGATCAATCTTTAATGTAGATTAATTAAGAAATGATTCAAAGCATCATGAAATCTCAGATCTCAACATTTGATTTTTTTTTTTAGAAATATACTGAAAACACAAATGAAACTATTTACACAATGATGGAGCATTTACACAGTAATGGTGACAGTGCATGTATGTTTATTATTATTATTCTTTCCTGATGCCAATATTTTTATATGTAATGAACCAACACAACTAACAACATCCTGGTATATAATGTGGCGGTAATATTTTAGGGTGGATCTGTTGCGAGATTGAACCAGATTCATTCTTTTTTTATTTCTGATATTTAAACCTGTATTTCCTGCTGATATCAGCTTGACAGCGATACCTAGTATCAAATCATTGCTTTGAATTTTTATACCACTGCTGGCAGATGTAGATGCTCAGTCTAACCTTATTGTCTGTATGGTTGAGGCCTCGCTGTAGTTTGTTCATAGAAGTGGGTCTTACAGTTGGGGGGAATGTCCACATAGGACATTGATCTCTGTCGTCTCCCTCTCCATCCCTGAGACAAAACACACACACAAACAAAAGGTTACACTGGGAACTACAGTACTACAGTCAACCTAACAGCCTGTGTGAAGGTATTATCCAGCTATCAGTGTGCCTTTCTAAACACAGGCATGAAGATAAATATGTGGGCACGTACATGTCAGAGTCGTCGGAGCTGGACTCGTCTCCATGACCCTCAGACTTCCAGCGGCGGTAGCGATCAATCAGCTCGGCTAAGTAGGATGTTTTCTTGGTGTACCGAGTGATGAACTTATGTTTCAGCAGCTCTTTGGCTGTTGGTCTCTGCAGAGAACGTCAGTGTAATCTCATTGAATGATGGTAACTGGTGAATTTCTCAATTGCTGCACAAGACAACTAAAATTTAAAAACAGGTGTGATGGCAGGTTTTCAGCACGGTGTTATTTAACAAGTCAAATGGCAGAAGTGCTCAAAATAAATCCAATTAAAAGAATGGTTATAATATGCCACAGCAACACCTCCACCAGCTGGCTGAAAATAAACACACAAAACTGCCAGGATGTTCTACAAAGTGCAGTTTGTTTAAAAGACTCCTATGAAGAACAACTAACTTCTCTCACTTCTTAAATAAGAGTTTAATGTTGTGCAAAAAAAGGCCCATTCACTCCGCAGTGTGCACGGTCCATATCTCTACAGCAGTCAGTGAAAAAACACTAAATTAGCTATTTGTGTCAAGGCCAGGAAAACCAACACATTTACATCTGCAACGTCCTGTCGTTAAAGAATCTTTCAAGCTGCACTGCTTTTTGAACAAGATACAATGCAGTGCAGCCAAACAAAGACTGTCAAGGTTATTTACATACAGTCATATACAAAAGTTCAGCCAGTCCTGGTCAATTAAAATATTTTGTTAAATTCTCAAAGTAAAAGATATTATATTTGATGTTTGATGTTTATGTTTAATGTTTTATGCTTTTTCCCAATATGTATGAAGAACGAGTAAAATAAAATGAGCAGAAAATTTACTTTGTGTGAACTACGTTTTACTTAAAAAGTAAACAAAACCTGTAATTTGACCAGGTTTACTACATCATTTGTGCACAACTGTATACAGAATAAACAGTTTTTTTAATTTAGGACATGATGACTCACAAATCGTGGGTCTTTATTGAGACAAGCTTCCACAAACTCTTTGAAGGCCTTGCTGTAGGAACCCTCCAGGGTAGGGGGGTTGTTTTTAGGGATGAGAAACAGGACCCTCATGGGGTGCAGGTCTGAGTTTGGGGGCTCCCCTTTTGCCAGCTCTATGGCGGTGATGCCCAAGGACCAGATGTCAGCCTGGGACACAGAAAAAAGGACAAGGACGAAAGCAAGAGACAAAGAGAGCATTGAGAGCCCTTACCATCTGTCTGTTTCTAAATATTTCATTAGGCTTATTTTCATGACAGAACAGAAAGTGTTCAGTACTTCAGCAGCACTTAACAGATGTTGATTTGTAACTTGATTTGTAGACTTGAACATGACACCTGTTGGAGTGAAGAACGAGTGAGGGGGAACAGACAAAGACCTTGTACCTTGAAATCATATGCAGACTGTTTAATGACCTCCGGGGCCATCCAGAACGGGGTCCCCACAAACGTGTTCCTCTTGATCTGCGTGTCCGTTAACTGGCCTGCCACACCAAAGTCTGCTAGTTTTACCTCTCCGTGCTCCGAGAGTAGCACATTGGCAGCTGTTGGATGTGAAGGTGTGTAGTGATCAGACAAAAGGCATAACCGGTCTATAGTCTTTAAAGATATAGTTAGAGATCAAATTTACCAAGATTACCCCAAAATTTTAGTCTAAACACAAACAACCAACACAAGTTTGCTTATTTAGTTCTGTACTGAAGCTACAAGGGTAATGTAATGGAAGCTTAAAGTCCACTGATTAGCAACACCTTAATTATCACATCCCAGCCTCAAACCACATAGAACCATTAAGTAATCTCAAACTGATTGGCTTAAATGGTTTCGCACCTTGTATGACAGCCAGTGCAGGGCTACATTTAAAATGCTATCAAAAACTATAATGTCGAACCTAATATATAATTAATATTATGTACAATTAATTTGTTCAGCCAACAATTTACTGTGATGCATTATATCCAAGTAAACTGGTCTAATGTTTTCTTTTTCATAGAAGTTGTTTAGTGTTCTTAAGCGCTGATGATATTCACAATATTTGTAATGCATTTTGTTGCAATTTATTACAAAGAATATTGTATTTCCCAGCCCTGACATCAACATTCAGGCTCAATTATAATTCCTGCTTCTGTTTTGTAGCTATGCAATATACAATTCTTCATTTTATAGATGACAGCATTTCACACAGTCTCAGAAACCATAAAAGCATGTCTATTTAAGATTACTTAACAGCTTGCGTAACAACCGTGTGATGATTAAGGCGTGCAGTTTGCACAATGCTCAGTGTCCCTGTGTCTCGTAGTTCCAGGGTTAAACCTATAAATAGCTGATTACATATGGGGAAAATTGAGTCAAACTAATGCCTCAACTTAAGTAATTCTTGAAAATTTCAAACAAACATTGTGTATCCAGATTTCATATGTGGGATGTGAGCCATCAGACTTGATTGACAAGAGTGTATTTAGATCCTGACCTTTAATATCTCTGTGAATCTTCCTCTCTGAGTGTAAGTAATCCAGTCCTTTGAGGATCTCTCTGAGGATGGTGGCAATGTAGGCCTCCTCCAGGGGTCCTGGCTTAAGCTAACCACGCACAACATAAAGAAATCCTATGTGATCTTGCAAACTTTGGTTACATTGTCGCTGCATTTCAAAACAAAAAATCTCTCTGTGAAAAAGTACCCAGATAAAAAACTGAAGAAATGCTGTTTTGATGTTGGACAAGAATGTACTGGCCAACGATTTAACTCCAGAAAATCCAGTACGCTAAACAATAACCCAACTCTGATTCAACAGCACTCGCTGATTTAACATCGCTGCTGATGTTGATTTAAAGTTGAAACAATGTTTACTCTGATGGTGTGTGATATTGATTCATCATTGAAAGCCAAGTAAATTCAGTTCAGTGTTTACAGTAGCCGTTGAGATCAGGCACCAATACATAGCAATTTACAGCAGTTAGCAAGTGCACTGTTTCAAGACTTCTTCAAGGACTTTTATTCCCAAACAGTGGCTCTGTCTAGTCAGAGATCAAACTTCTATAGGCAGGATTTTTCACTTGTTTATAAAGCAACATGATATGGCTGTGTTCTTGTTGTCTTCACAGGGAATGTATGATTTACAACACTATTAGCCAACTGGTTTAAACTATGGCACCGCGGGTTGCCCGGCGTACAGAAGATTAAAAGTTCGAACTCTACTTGGGCAGTAACACTACACGGTAATAAAGTCCAACAGAAAATGTTGTACTTGGATCAAAGTGTCTACTAAACAACTAAATACGTAAGGGATGTTAATCGCCTTTGCACAATCAGAGTAAACATTGTTTCATCAATAAATCAGCATCAGCAAGACAAAAGTGCTTCGACCATCAGTGAGTGCTGTGGAATCAGCGCTGGATCAGTGTTCAGCACGGTTCATTCATGTTGAATCAATGGCCAATACAATAAACACAATCAATGCAAATCCAACATCAAAGATTTTCATTGATTTAACAATGCAGCCCAATATTGTCAGTTCCGATCTGGGTAGTTGATTTTTGCAAATATCTATAATGTAAGAACAGTCAGTACTCACCATATCCAGTGCTGAGCCCCCACCCAAATACTCCATGATGATCCATAGTTTTGTGCCCTGCATGTACACACAGCCCAAGTTAACGTCCACAATAACACGTAGATGGGCTGCTTTGAAAAAAGGCACTATTGTGATCCCTCAAGACATATTCAAGTAATGTACCACAATATTTCCTTTTTCTTTTAGTTAACTAACAGACACAGAACACCAGCAAACCGACAGTAATAGGGAACAGAAGAATAGATAAATATTGAATGACATCTCTTATTTAGTCTTTGTTTTCAATTTGACACTGGTTGTTGTTAGGCTAATTCTCATCTCCCTTATTCACTGCTGGCAATGTTCAGTCTTGGTCATCCATAGCGCTGGTGATAGCAGACTAAGTCTGGTACCACCCTGCAAATATTTTATAAAGGGTTTATGAATGGTTGTATTCTGTATTAATGGTTATTAATTAGTAAGTATTTACAACATATCTATAAAAAGGCCTAATGACCTGTTGCTCTCTCTCTATCCGGGGTTGGCCAGAGACAGAACACCAGCAATGGGTTCTTTCCTTGAGCCTGTGTTCCTCTCAAGGGAGTTTTTCCTTGCCACTGTCACCTCTGGCTTGCTCAAGGGGGGCTTGGACCTCGATACCCTTTCTTACATTTTGCCATGTATGGACACTTTTCTTTCTATCCTTCCTATTTTTCATAAACTGCTTTTCTGTAAAGCTGCTTTACAACACCACTGGTTGTAAAAAGTGCTATATAAATAAACTGATTGATTGATTGATTAATTGATTGATTAAATCTGATGACTATTTGGCAAACAATACATCACTTTTCTTATTAGTGTTATACCTGCTTATTAATGATTTAAGGTGTTTATAACCTCATGATAATAGGCTCATTTAAAAAAAAAACCTTTAAAAGGATAGTCTTATAATAAAGTGGTAGCAAATGTTCAAAATAGAAGCACATCTGAAAACATTTATTACTCAAATTTACAATGTGTCCACTGGAGACATACATGTTAGAAAATGAACAAAATAAGAATGCAAGCAAATTTAAATAAAACAAAAAGATTTCTAGAAATCATGTTTACATTACTCAAACCTGGGAAATCTTTCAACAACTGGAAATTAAAGTGGCATGTTTTATGCCTATGCAGGAGACAGTTTAAGCTAAGAAAGTTGCTCTTTCAGCTCTAATGCTGAATATTAACTGTCTAATGTTTAATAAAACAATAAAGATGATGACATCCATACAAGTACATTTATATTTACCTCTACACATTGGCTGTGGTTGTGATTGGCTAAGAGTAATGTCATCTTTATTTTGTAAACAATCAATTAGTCTAAGTCTTAATACTTGTGCTACCTGGAAGGAATATCACCATTAAAATAGCATAAAATCACATCACCTTCTGGATGCAGTGCTGTCTGAGGAATGAGGAATCATGAGTGTTTAGCCTAGGCTTGCACCCTGAAATTGCACTGAAATTCCTCCTGATTCCTTAAATTTCTGAATGATATGCACATCTGAGTGAGAAATATGCAAACATTACTTTTTAACATTTTAATAATTTCCTGCTCATCTTTGCACCTCAAAATTTCAGCCTTTCATGGATACTGCTTTAGTACTAAATCATGACTACAATCACCTGTTGACATCACCTGCCTAAACTTGCATCATTATTTAGTTTTACCTCATTACTAGCCCTAATTTGCCTCATCTCAACTTCTTTGTTGAAATGTGTTGCAGGCCTGAAATGCAGGAATTGGTGTATATTAACAAATAAATTTCAGCTGACCAGACAAAATGTGAAGCATATGGGGCTCATAGTGTGTGCAACGAAATGAAAGTCAAAGTAAATGTAAAACACTGGAACACTGCAGTTTTTGTATTTTCCATACCGTCTAAACATTTTCTGATTTGGGGTTGTATTTCAAAGCCCTTCATCAGCTGAATCAGGTGTGTTAGAGCAGAACACTGAGCTCAGCTGTGCTGTAGCACTCCAGGAATGCAATGTAATGCCACTGGGAGAGTCTAAGTAGAATAAAAACCCTTTTTCAGAGAGCCGTTGGACATGGTGCTCTGTGAGGTTGGATTAAGGTGATACTGTAGGTATTTAAATATGAGAAGAAGTATAAATAATCATTCCACACACCTTCAGGTAGGAGCCAAAGTATTTAGTCACAAAGGGACTGTCGCACTGGCTGAGAACTGTGATCTCCTGCTGAATGTCTTCAATCTCATCTTCCGCTTCTTCCAGGTCAATGATTTTAATAGCCACCACTTCCTTTGTGCGGTTGTTAATTCCCTTGTAAACTTCTCCGAAAGAGCCTTTACCGATGCGCTCTAGCTTGGTGAAGTACTGCTCGGGATCCAGACGCATGTTCTGAATAAACAGACAAACAAAAGATCTTTATTTACAGTTTGTTTCCAAATAAATAAAAGCAACTCTGTTAAAGAAGCTCATAAATACACCAACCAAGCAATGCACCAGTGTGTCAATGTTCCTCAGAACTGTGAAGCACCCCTCTTAGTCCAGGCGTGGATGCCACTCAACGTGTTGTCCTCAGTTTAAAATTTTTAAACTAGCAGTTACCAAGCAACAAGTCCAGCTAGAGCTGTCGTGAAGAATTTCACTTTACTTATGCTAATTTAGATCTAATGGGACATCACTTGGTAAACCACAGACCAAACAATTGAAGTTTTTAGGCAAGCCGTATCGTTAGTCAGCCATTCTGGTGTCTGTCTGAAATATAAATAAGCATCTTTGTGGAACTGGAGACTTCTGCTATTTGCATTTTCAGGAACGATGAATCACTCAAGACTTTATGAACACAGCACTGTCAAGTCCAAGCACAAGCACCACTCCTTAGCCCTGTCTCAAAGTTCAGAAGATAAGATCTTGCCAAGGGTTAAAGCAATCAGTAGTATAAAGCGATTTCCACATTCATTAAACTGCGATCATCTGACTTCTTATAAAAGAGGGAGAGAAAAACACATTTAGACAGCTGATGTTTGCTATGTCACTCTAGTGTCTAACAGTGGCCATTACATGCTCATTAGAGAATTATGAACTGATGAACTTGTTTTCCTTGAAATGCCAATAATTTCTGGATATATTGTTAGTTAATTTATTGTGGTGCTAATCAGTATTCTGTACAATTACAACAAGGCAATGTAATCTTTGGATGCCTCTCCATTTGTGGCAAATAGCCAACGTGCTGACCTATCTTCTAATCTCAAAGACCTGATTACATGGTTTTTATCCCAACGGCATAGTAAAAAGTAAGAAGGTTACACTCTGTCTGCATATCAATAAAACACAACACTGTTATTGTTCCAGAGTGCACAAAGGGAGACATGCCTCACATTTACAGAAACTAAATTTGATTCACTGCTGATTCATAGCTATTAATATTAATATTGAACTACTAATAACAGGGTTGTGGAAATAAAGAAAACGCTAGAAATTGGCCCAAATAAGCCAGTAGAAAATGCCCACGCAGGCAGAAGGTTTAAGCTAAGAAAGTAGTTCTTTCTGCTTTAATGTTGAACGTTAAGTGTCTAATGTTTATTGAAACAATACAGATGATGACTCCCATACAAATACATTCATATTCACCTCTACACATTGAATGGAGCTGTGATTGGCTAAGAGCAATGCCCTACTTTTTTTGCAAACAATCAGTTAGTCTAAATCTTAATACTTGAGCTTCCAAGAAGGAATATCACAACAGCATAAAATCACATCCACTGAAAGCCCAAGAAAAAGTTGATTTCTTACTGACTTATTGATTTCTTGATTTCTTACTGACTTACTGATTTTTTACTGGCTTGTTGATTTCTTGATTTCTTACTGACTTATTCTTACTGCGTTATTCTGAAATAAGTAAGAAAACACACTGTGTTTCTCTATACATATAAGTATTCTATAGTTCATCTTTGGATTTAGTTATGCATTTGTCATCATTTTGAAAACACAGTTATTGTTTGTTATTTTTCAGTTTGTTTTTCTGATCAGTACATGACTAGTAATATTTACAAAACTGTTCTTTATAAAAACGTGTGGTTTTTATTGACAGTATTTTTTAATGACTATGCACTATTTAGGGTCGCACCAATCATGATTTTTTTATCTGAAGTTCAGACTGGGTAGGGTAAACAACCATTATACATATTATTAGCCAATTTTGCAATATATTCAACTATCATTTACTCTCAAATAGCCCAAATGACCGATTTTCAATTGAACACAATGAGTCATAAAGTTATGGTACAACATTTTTGTGCCAGAATGGATCTGTTTGAGGGTCGACAGTCATGAGTAGACTAGGAGCTTCAGTGTTCTGGATGCTTGAGTAAACTTGCTTGAGGGACTGGAGTCAGTCCTGAATTGGATGGTATGTTTTCACTGACTTGTTCGCACCTGCATCAGTGCGGCTTACCTGCCTGGAGCTGCCTGGACTTCAAAGCTTTGTATCCTTATAGTGGGATCTTGGAGCTTGGTGCTAATTCTCAGGACAATTAAATTCACTATCCAGCTGCTTTGGGTCCAGCACAGTTCTTACAGGGTTTAATAACTGCTTTTATCTTTTATTCTCATCATTTATTAAAAGTTTATCTTGTTCCTCTGGGCCACAATACACATGTATACAGTATGTCTCATATGTATCTTCCTAAAGTCTAAATGAATGTCCGCTGTATTTATATTCATAAAAGCTGAATGATTTTAGTTCTGTACGAGAGGCAGAGCAGGCTAGGAGTGTTGGACAGAGACTTGTTAATCAAGCTGCTCATTAGCCACGCCCACACAGTTCTCAGAAAGTTCCAACCAGTGTTTTTTATATTATTTTTAATAATATTGTAATTATTATGTAATATTATTCTATGACAACTATTTTTATTCATGCTTCACTGCATGTTTAACCTAACACTTTAACAATTTTAGTATCATAAAGACCCTTTTAATATTATATCGGGGCTTCAGAATTTCGCAGGCTGTTTTTGTTACTTTGCCTGTAAGACTGATACATGTATTTGACATCTGTTCTGTTTTCCTCCTGTTTTCTTGTTTGGAGCGTCATCAAAATGCAATGTCAACAAAAATGGGCAGCGCTAAAGGTTCACCCGCTGAGCAGGTGGTTAAATATACCTGAGTTGCTGTTTGTGACATCACAACCATAATACATTTAAAACAGGCAATTTTGAGTTTTTAGACTCAGGAATAAATCATGTAACAATATGTAGATACTGCATTAAACTTCTCATAAAAGGGTAAAAATTCAGTTTTCCATAACATAGGCTCTTTAATCGACACCTAGCTCTATCCAGACACTCGCTTCCACTACTTTTCCTAACAGTGTTCACTAGCACAACAGAACAGGTTAACAGTGACAGACTAATTAAAGAAGCAGTTTATCACAGCTCTTGTTGAAGGAGTGTTTTTACAGGGCAGTGAGTCTGGCTAAGGTAAAACTAAGGTGTAACAGCTCTGGCCTCACTAACGCTAAATGTCTTTCTTCTACAAAGACTGTCTTCGTTTAACACAGTTACAATTTTACAGGTTTTAAATCATATTTCCTGTTTCTCAGGGAAAAACAAGGCTTGTCTTCGAAAGTGTACAGTGGTCTAAGGGCTTCTAAGTGTATCCCGTGTGGTCTGTCCATCCTTCACCCAGCTGAGAGCAAACACGACCAGCCTGGCATACCTGGTTCCCAATGCCCCGCAGATGAGCCATGGCGGCCGGTCACACCGAGCTGGAGCTCACGCTGTCCTTCCCCTCCGGCCTGGAGCGGTCTGTCTTCCTCGTACTTCACTTTTTCCCCTATTTTATGGACCGTGCCCCCTACAGAAACACTGGCTAAAAGCCTCTATCTGCTCCCTCTCAATCACACCTTTCTCCTGCTGTCTGTTAGCGAAGTCCTTCCTGCAGGCCCACCATGGGTTTGCTCAGGGTCGTGATATATCCTTCCGTCCATGCAAGACCCCTGACACCGAATTTTTTCGGAATATTTCCACTTTAACGTCTCACCGAGGAGACTCCCTTTCCTAAGCTGCTTCTGCTACTTTGTGAAAGGGGATGATGTAATGCGCATGCGTGGAGTACTCCACAGCGCAGACTGCTGTGGGTACTGTAGTTTTTCTTCGCTGTGGATTTGTATGCACATTTAGGGTGTGATATTAATGTAACACACGTAATACCCATAAAATGGTTAAATCTACAAAAGTCCGCTGTTGTTACTAATGGTATCAATTACGACTAATACTAAAACAATTAGTGCTGCTCCTTTCAGCACAGCAAGAATCTCTAAAGCGAGAGTTTCTGGTTTGAGACCAGGAAAACCCCTGTCTGATGATGTATCTTGAAGGTAGAGTGGTCACGGCACATTTGGATAGAATTTCTGTTACTGTGAATAGTTAAGTGAACAGAAGATGAAACAACATTTTAATGTAAGATTGCTGTATTATTTATTTATATAGTTTTGGAGGAAAAACATGTAATTAACATCACACAAAAGTTTAGACAAACATTTAAGCTCTCAGATAACATTTACCTGTAAAATGATAATATTGCCTAAAATAAAAAAAGGTGTAATCTTTAACTTTATGCCTTCTCAGGTCATCTCTTACCCTCTTATTAGACAGTTTGAAAAGGGGTGCTTTTTATGCCACTATAGGGGAAACAAGTGCTTCACGTGACCCCCACCCTTGTATCCAGATAATGTAGAAGGAAGCCAGAAGCCAGTGTTACTGCTAGGAAGCTGAATATGAGTGGGTGTGCTAGCAGTTAGGCTATCACTGTGAGGGGGATTCCTAATGCTTCTGAGTTGTATTTGTGTAGTGCATGTTGGGTATTACAGTAAGCGAACAATGGTGTGTGACTGTGCCTCATAAAAAGCTTTAAAGTTATTATTATTCATGATGTTGTTATAAACGGTTTTAGAAACTGTTTTTTGTTTTTATGTAATTATGTCATAGGATGTATCATTGCCCTTCAGTGTTTGTCATTCACGCTGGAAAAAAGACAACTTTGATGTATCAAAAGCAAAAAAGGACAGTTACTGATCAGTTTAATCAGGTGTCATTAAAAAATAAAAATAAATACATGAAATAGAAAAAAAATAGAACAATACAAAAGACAAGTTTAAACTGAAGTAGACACATATCAATTAAATGTAACATAGACAAATAAAGAGAGGTCAGAAAATTAGTTTTTAGGGTTTTTTAACTGTTCCGGTGCTTGATTAAAAAGGAATTTTCTGATGTAACAGGGTTTTTTTTATACTTTATATGTAGAGTATTTAGCAGGCCGGCACGGTTTGGTAAATACAAGACATTCTGCCCGGCATTCTGAAATGTTTGAAGCCGGCCATTCATTAAGAGCTTTAAAAACCAAAACAACCTATTCATCTGTAAAACATTTTACTGCACATCTGAAGGTTCTTCCTCACATGCTCCTTTTTCCTCTAGGGTGCAGCATTGCACAAAAAGATTAAGCTCGAAATAACAGTGAACACATTTCAAAGATTTGGTCATGGTCCAGTATCAGATGTGCAGCTTGCAGTTCAGTAATCACATAATACAGGTTTAAACATCCGAACTCTGGGATTTGTCAACACTAAGCATGCTGTAACTGTGTGTGTGTGAATATGAGCAGTGAATCTGACACAGAGCCAGGACTAAAGAAACCCAAAGCTATTCCTCCTGCAAGCCATGACACAACTGGTGCTTCCACAGAAATACATATTTAGGGAGCAGGTGATGTGGTGAATTGACCCAGTGCTATCTGCCTCTCTTAAAAAAAAAACATCAGAATTTCATGGGGAATTACAGCTGAGCCTGTTTTTATCTTCATTATACAGAAGATAAAACCACCACAGTGGGCAGTTTCTTAAGATTCAATTGCGTTTGCTATTTAGGTGAGCGTGTGATGTTGTTGAATCATAGGCCCAATGTGGACCATCGATGCAGAACCAGCCGGCCGAGAACAGATCTGACTGCACTGAGCTGCTGAGTCACTTTCGATTATGAGTGCTTAAGCAGATTACTTGAAATAGGCTATTCTAAATACTGTATGTGGTTTAATCTAGCTTTATATTCACTCTGATGTAGAGTGCAAAGTAGAGCAAATGTTTTATGTATTTTAACATACATAACGCACAAAAATGATGTGCCAGCTCATTGTGGACGACTGCCCTGGTTTCCAAGGCAACAGTCTGGAAAGTTCTGTTGTCTGTGCCGACATCTTGTTGCAAGCTACGCTTAATATCTTTATTTCACTGATCCTTAAATACTGCTTAGCTGCTTAGATGTTCTAGATGTAGAGTTGGCTCAGGCATAATGTTTCAGACACACACTAAGCAGCATATTTGTAACCATTTTGTATAGTAACTTTCTGCGAGGGAGCTTTAAAGGAGCAATATGTAAAATGACGAATTCATACTCTAAACAACAAGGGGGGCAACATTCAACCAGAAAGTTGTGGTTTCCACCCACATCACCCACACCCCCCCTCAGTGTTAGCATTACTAGCTGTGTACTTGCCAGTCTAGGAAAAAACATCAAACATCCCTTTACTCGCTCTGGAGCATCTCCAGTGGACAACAGCAACACCAGTTTTAACCAATGTTTTGCTTCTGTATATATCACTAATTTTGTTAGCTGCTTAATGTAGTTTGCTGCTGGAAGCAGGTTCCAAGAATCGTTACAATGATCGCTTGTCCAGAGCCTTGGCTATTGTCATGTTTACTCTTACGTTAATTGCCTACATGTCCTTCAATAATAGGACATAATATGTGTCTGCAGAGTAACAAGAGATAATAATTCTTAATTCTCTCATGTTGGACTGATGGACTCATTGCTACACTGACTTACTGTTATCTTTTGATGTACCGAGTGGTATTTTGAGATGGATGGATCAGTTTAGCATGCAAACATTGTAGATACATCTGCAACACAATGCACTGATGTCTTTGCAGCCCATCAATATTGCTATCATTTCACACTGTTGATCATTTTAGTTAGCAACAGTCTGGAAAGTTGCAAGCTATGCCTAATGTCTTTATTTCACTGATCCTTAAGTAGTACATATCTGCTTAGATGTTCTCTGTAGAGTTGCCCCAGGCTTTGTTTTTATAAGTTATTTGCCTGGAAGAATTACCCATCAGATTTAAATTGTTGTCCTTTCCCATTAATATGTCAATTACTAGTGGAACTGTGAACACCTGTAGCTGTTACAAATATTCTGTAGGTTACTTATGTAATATCATTGACCACATCTAATCTATAGGGCCACTGAGTAATTCCTCAGTGACATTCACCTTCAGACAGCTTGATTACATGTGCACAGCAAAGAGGAACTGTTGCTGGTCTGTTAGTTCTTGTTCTCACACTTGGCACAATGCTGGTCCACGTTTGTGATAAAAAAAACCTCTTCTGGTTTAGTTTCTGTTCATGTTTGTTCCCTTTTTCTGTCTTCACTCTCTTCACTGTCTTGCCCTTTGTTCCCTTTTGTTATTTCACCAAGCTTCAGCGTGAAGTCATCTGTTGGTCGGCACATATCTGCAGGACTTTTATTCGGTCTCTTGAAAATGCAGTGTAATGTAACGTAAAGTAATGTGATGTGATGGGGTGTAGTTGGTAATTACAGGGCCTGTCTGAGCAGATCCTACAGACGACTTCTAAGGAAGTGTTTCACCATAGTGACGAGAAAGGAATGACTTTCTGTTTTAACAGGGCGTGTAGCACTAATTTTTAAACTGTTACACTGTTCTTGTGAAAAGCCTTTTTTTCTAAAGAAGTGTTCCTAGTGTATAACCCATTGTAAGAGTTATAGGGAAGTTTAAATGGCATAAAATTGGTAGTTATCTCTGCTTAACAAAGCTACTATAAATCAAAGTCACCACAAGGAAGTAGACGATAATAACAGGCAGAAAAAAAAGAATAAGAAAAGGCCTAAAATGTTTTATAACTATTATTCATCGTAGGGGTTTGATGTGACAGAATGCATGCTTTCATACAGGAGCTAATGGTAGGCAAAAACAAATCTAATATTTTTTTTCTGTTTGTATAAATTAGCATCTATATGTTGTACAAGCTGTGACAGGTCAGTAATATATTATTTCTTTACTGCATTATTGACAGTCCAGTGAATATTTCACTGGTTTGTGTGAATGTATATAAATGAATGTAAGAAGCAGATTGTAAAAATAGTCATTTTACAGCACATAGTCACGTTACTTATTTTCCAAAACGGCCAGTGACCAACGTGTCTTCTGATTTCTTATATGTAATGTAGATTTTCATAAAATAATCTAAAATCTGTACATACGTCTCCGCCATAGGTGGAGGCCAGCAATTCAAAAACACCAAACCTTATTTCAGAACTATTGTAAAACAGTGTTTCAGGCATCAGTCAGCATATTTGTAACCATTTTGTGTAATAACTTTCTGTTAGGGAGCCTAAAAGGAGCAATAGGTAAAATGATAAATTCGTACTTCTATCAATAACAGGCGACATATGACCAGAAATATCTCTCATGTTGGACTGATGGCAGGCTTATCACTACAGTGACTCACTGTCGCCTTTTGAGATACGCGGTGGTATGAGAGACAGGCTGGGTCAGGGCTGACTGGTTAGCATGCTAACTTTGTAGATACATTTGCAGCACATCAATACTGCTATCACTTCATATCCTGTTGGTAGTTTGAGGTAATTTGGAATGTTTTAAACTGCAAAGTTTACATACTGCTCCTTTAAACTCTTTAGACTGCTGTTTACTATCACCGCCACTGAGAACAATGTCAATTCTGGCTCTGTGAATTTCTCTACAGTGGAGAATTTCACATGACTTTCCGAAAATCACTCTGAATGACTTCGTTAGATCTATTTAATTATGCAAACATTTGAATTTGCCTTTGAATACAACGCAGTGTTGATGGTAAACGCTTGTGAAGCCTCTTGTTATATAAAATCATTTCGTCTGAAGTCATTTGCTGTTTCATCAACCTTTTCGTGTGAACTGAAAGGCCCCTTCAGGCAATGCGTGGGCGTGGCCTGTTGGTGCGCTGACTCCGCCTACCGCTCAACCTCCCTGACTGGTTTGCCATAGAAGGAAACTTCTCCTCCTGCGCTTCTCAGTGAGGCTGCAAAGCCGAAGACGGAGCTCAACCAGCAGATTTAGGACGAGAGGAGCTCATTAAAGACTCCAGTCAGCCTGTGGCAGGCGAATAAACTCTCTCCGTTCGGCGTCGATGCTTTAAAATGTCGGATGTAGTGTCAGTTTACAGAGAGCCGTGACTTTACATGTTGGATTTAGCAACAGCTCTCTGAGCGTCTCCAGCTGCATCAGCGCCGGTGGGCAATTTCTGAAGATCAGGTCATCTGGAGAGGGTCATTAGGATAAAACAGAGGTGAGTTATGGACGTACTTGTAAACTAAAACAAAACCCAAACCCTTAAAAATTACGTGAAGTTTCAAGTAGACAGAAAGTGCGTTTAGCAGCACTTAGTTGGTTGATGTTATCTAAAGTTATGAGGTCGGAATAGATGAGATCTCATCTGACTGAGAAGGTAGGTGAGAGTAATTGTCTCCGTAGCGTTTATCAGAGACAACAGATACTTAATTCTGAAATAAACCATGACTTTACGTGCATTTTATAATAATAACCTTTAACGAACATTGTAAAAATCAGATTTACACTATATAGACAGATGTACACTGACTGGCCAAATTATTGGAAACACTTGCCTTTGTTGGTACACCCTTGTAGCCATGCACAAACTATGTTAGTCATCCTCTATCTCTTCATCGGTGGTCAGTTTCTGACCTCAGGACGTCTCTTGGCTGGACATTTTTGGTTGGTGGACCAGCAGCAGTAATAAACTCTCAACAGCGTCACACACCTACCCTCTCAGACTACTACCATGTCAGTATCACTGTATTGAGAATCATGTGATGCCCATGTCCTATCTGGTCAGTGGCGGTCCTATGGTGGTTTCCATTCATGAACAGAGAAGGTGGGGGGGCTATTAATTGTGTTGCGACAGATGGGCTACAGTCAGTAAGTGCAAACCTTCAGAGTACAGCTGTAGTGTAGGCACTGTGTAGGTGTATGTAAAAAATGGCAACGGTGTATTTTTACAACAGTATTGTTCCTTTCTTTTTTTAGACAGGACAGAGGCGAGGTGCCAGCCCCCACCCTTCACGGCCCTTCATGAAGGGCATGGAGATGCTGCGTCGTTCCTCTGTGTTTGCAGCAGAAGTTATGGAAGTGTTCGATCGCTCCCCCACTGATAAGGAACTCGTCTCCCAGTCTAAAGTACTGTGTAGGGACTACATCCACTCAAGGCTCAGTCGTGCTGGAATTGGTTGGTCCAAGCCTGATCATGGACTGTCTTCAGGGGGGTCCCTGGGAGAAGTGTCATCGGTCCTTTTGTGGTTAGGTAAATTTTGTTTTGGCTTTATCTGGAAATATAATGATTCTCACGAAGGAGCTGACTTTGTATGGCTTACATAATATTTTTAGAGCAATTAAAAAATTAATAAGTGTTGCTGCTCAAATACCTGTGGATGCACAATAACAGATGTAATGTTTTTTTTATATATATGCAAGCTTGCATTTAAGAGGTTAACTCCATGAGCTTTTATGATAACGTGATATTCATCTGCCATTGTGTGGGTATGACTGGTTGTGGCAGTACCTGTTTTGATTTTTGAAGGTGTGCACACCTGTTGTGCATGCTGGTGGCTGACACACTCACAGTCTGGCAGAGTGAGTATGCTTAACCAGGTTCAAGCCATTGGGGCGTAAGAAAGGCCCTTGCAGTGGCCTGTTGATATTTTTTTTCAAGTAGTGTTGTGGCTTTCCAAGTTATGAAAAATACGTTTTGACTGTTAGAGCCTGTCCTCAAGCAGGATTGTGCAATAGGCACCTCCTACATTCTTCTCCTCTTTTGCCCTCCTGGAGTTTCCTTATAACCATTGGTTTCATAATAACTTACAGCACATTTTACAAGCCATATCTAGGCCTCACCCACTCCTTAAGCATATTTAGAGGACCATGATGACCAAGCTTCTAACTCACAATGATTTTTTTTATTTACATTTTTGAGATGCCAGGTTTTGATAAGGCAGCAACAATCATGGTCTACTAAATATGTCTCATTATAGGTCTCAAATAGTTTGTAGTAGTTACTGTATAAGGGGTTAAACTTCTCCTTACTGTGAAGACTACATGTACTGTCCTCATATCATGTATGGTCTTCTGTATGATCTCTGTAACACTTCAGTCATTAAATCTGTATACTCAAGACTGTATACACTGTGAGGCCACTTGTCATATGACTCTGAAGTGAGCGTCTGTATGAACGCAGCCTGTGCACTGGAACGGCTAATCCGTGTTTTCCGTAAAAGGGAACACAATTTTTTTAATTGGAGGGTTGGCCATGTTTGGCCCAGTTTCCTGAAAACGCTTTGTATGGACAAAGCATGTAAAAATGAGGATCATTCCAGCTGTTATCGTAGAGCAGATCTGCGTTGGCTGGAGGTTCCCCGCCCTCGTTTCACTCTGCTTAACCCTTTCAGCCCTGGAAAAAATAGTGCTTTAAATGTACCTGATTTAAGAGCAGAACATCAAAGAGAGTATGTTACATGAACATACTTGCTGTCTTTAAGTAAATGAAGTACTGTTGAGTACATGTAAATGAAGTACTGTTGAGTACATGTTGAATGAGCATTTTAAAAAAGTACCTTTTTTTAAATTCTTTTTTTAATCCATAATTCATTTGCTGAGAACAACAGAATGCCATTTAGAGTGGTTTGTTGTCACATGATTTATTTTAGAGAGGTCTCAGATTACTTTACAGTGGTGGTGCTATAAACCTAGAGTTGTGATGCCTACAACACAAATATAGCCATTTTGTCTCTAACCAGTGATCCTACACGAATTGTTCTTAGGGTCTTCTATGTAACATAGTGAGTACTAAAATAGTGTTAAATCTGAAAAAAAACAGTGCTTTCTTTGAATACACCTTATATCAAAACTATTATGAAGCAGTATGTCAGGTAAGGCTGGGCAAATTTGACCATATGTATCATTATTGTAATATTTTATGTCACAATACAATATGCTTTTCTGAATACATGGCCCATATTGTCAATACTCAGGATACACTAACAAACTAAAGGGAGTGAAGCGTACAATACATATAATAATTGTTCTATTGTACCTTCTTTTCACTCTGTTCCAACTGATGGAATGTCTGAAAAAAATATTGTGATGTCACTCATCATAAACAATTCTTAAAGTGTCTCAATTTTATGTTTTTGCCATATCGTCCACCTCTAATCCGTGCCATCAGGCCCTGTATTTGTGAGCAGTTGTCTAATAGCTTTTTGTTAAGTAGCTTTTATGTGCATTAAACATTTTGGACACTGGGTTTTTATCACCACGAATGTGAGCAAGAATCTCAAGAACAGCACATTTCACACCATATCACTCCGAATTACTCAATCTTAACAATTTATCTATACAAAGTAATTGTGATTGATTGTGCAAGATATACACCATTTGTTAATTTCCAGTTATGATGACCAGTTTAACATGTTTAATATTAATACATACATATTTACAGGAGAAAGCACTACAATCTTACATTTTTAGGTTTAACATAAAGAGAATTGATTTAAATAATGTAGAAACGACAAAGTACAGTCTACGTTTTTTAACGACTGAGTCCAGCTTTTGCCTTTTTTACAACTTATATTTTTGGCTCAAAGATGAAAGCTTAGTTTAAATTGAATTGAATTGAATTTGATTGACAGTTTGATGGTCCACCAGGTCTTGCACGACTGTCCCATTTTCTCAATATCTTTCAACACATTGAACGCTAATGTGAAAACTCCTGCTTTTTGACCTTTACATCTCCTATGCTAGTGGATGACCGTATATCTAATAACAAGTCACTGATACATCTTTGTATTCATTGTCGGCCCTGTAACAACACAGTTATAACAATGTACACTCATTTTTAATAAGAGAAATACACAAATGCCAGCAAGAGGAAGAATATGTATCACATGTATGCTGTACGCACTGCTATGATGCTCCATTAATTCCTCTGTCTCTGTGTCTCCTAGGTGATGAGCTAGAGTACTTGCGTCCGAACGTGTACCGCAACGTGGCACGACAGCTGAACATCACTGTGGCTTCAGAGAGCATAGTTTCTGATGCCTTCCTGGCTGTAGCGGCAGAGATATTCTCCACAGGTAGGTCAAAAAATCCCTCTGAACTCTGAGTTTATCTGGTTATTGATCTCTTTTACAAATCAATAAGAAACCAACGGCACTAAAGAATTGTGTGCTTTGTATTTGTTATTATTAAAACAGAAGCCACTCGGTCATAACAGCTTAGTGCTTTCAAGTTAGCAAGCACATCTTGCGGTTGTTTAACTCTACCATAGTAATGGATGTGATTAGAGGAAAGCAGTGTGGAATCCACAGCAGCAGAGCTTTACACCGCTCTGAAAAGAGATTTATCTGTACAACCAAGCTTTGTTCCTTTTAGGGTAAGATGAAATGGACATCTTATTTACAGTTATATACACATGCTGACAGTGCTAGAGAACTTGAAGAACACCGTAGGATTTTACAGTATAAACAAAGCCTGGCCAAGTTTCCAGGCTGCTTTTGTCTATTATTTCAAACGCAGCACGTTTAGACGTAGGCTTCTGAAATTCCGTTTTCATCCTTTGGAGCAGGGAAGTGGAACAACGGGCCCTATTTTCAGAAACATTTTTTTCCAACACAAAATGTCAGATTTCTTAACGTGACATCCACCATTCCTTTCTTTCTTAAACCACTGTGGAGTCCTTACATATTAGTTTCACCACAGACAATGAAAAGGTCGTAGCAGTCACTGAATAATAAGCCTTCAGATTAAGAGGTTAGAACAGAACACCTCCTTGAAAGTCAGGGGAGTGTTTCGAAACTGTCTGATTGAACCCAGGCTACACGTCAGTGTTGATCTTTCCCGAGCAGCAGTAAACCTTAGTCATGCACTTAGAGGCGTTTGTGTTGGTGCTACAAGAAAACAGTACCATAAAGCCCTGAGTGTCCCTATTCAGGTGCTTAAGAGAGCCCCAGCACTGACAGAAACTTGGCTTTTTCTTCAAAATGGAGCGCTGACTGACCCTAGGTCTGTAGTTTTCCAAAGGCCTCTTCCAGACAAGAACAAGTGTCTAGTTACATTGCGTTGGCGAGTTAAATGGAAACCTCACACTCGCCAAACACACCCCAAGGATGAAAAGATACCTTAGAGCTGCACAATTCTTTCTGCCATGTTTTGACTCTGATTATTCATACAGAAAGGGCCATTGTAACCCATGTGTGTCGCTGACCACAATTAAACTAATAGCTGAAAGTGCAAGCATGCTTCGAGTTTTTATTCCACAGGCGAATCGTTCGCTCTGTTGAATGAATTGTGCGTGTCTGGTTCAGGCAGTAGCTTCTATCTATTGACTCGCTTATCAGGTTTGACCTCGCTCATTAGAGAGAGAGGAAAGCGTGGGCGTTTTCTGGTCGGTCTGAACTTCAAACCACACTGTTTATCTATGACTCCAAAGCAAGGATGGTCACCCACTCATGCTCTATCAGTCTGTTGCTGCTTCCCCTCTCTGTCACTTGCTGGCATGCTGGTAATGCCATTTTCATATTGAGCTGCTTTTTCACATATGCCTACCCTGGTGAATGTAATGTAGTGAATTTAAGTGTTTCAGATGTACATCATGTTCAATAGAATATTTCACAAAAGTCAAAACTGTGTGCATGTGTTTTGTTTATGTGGATATTTTGTATGTATTTGTATCGATTCAAGGGATTTTTGTTTCAACTTTCTACAAATTTGTCATTTTGCATAATTTCTCGCACCAGTGACAATATGTTATCAATATCTTTACTACTGTGACATGCACAAAACTTGGTGGAGTCAGGGGTCTGATCCATAACTTAAGCTGTAATTCCATTTTACTCAGGGTGGCATAAAATGCTGAAAAACAATGCCGCCTATCCTAAGCTCCACCACCACTCCAGCCATTTTTAGGCTAAACTCTCTCTTTTTTTTTTTTTTTACAACAACCTGTTGTCATAATATTAATATAACATAATTAGCATAAAAACAGACCCTGCCACATGGGAGCATAACAAATGTTGATTTTTATTTTCTCTTCACACTGAATTACATGCAACCAGCATTGTAGGCTCTAAAGAGGTTCCTAACTAGACCCTGTTTACTGTGATCAATACCATGGCGAGGAAAAGAGGAGTTGTACTAAACGATAAAAGGTTCACATTAATTGTGTCCTTGACCCCTTTTAACAATAGCCATAAGTCTATTTCCTCTAGTTTTGTAGGACGCCCCTCAGTTCAACTGTGCATTTCTTTCTTTAGTATTGTTGACGGAAATGTGTCTGGTTTACAAAACCCTCCTCATAGGCCAACAAGCAGGTCAATACCTATTAATGTCTTTTGATCAGGCCTGCAGAAAGAGGTTACAGTCCTTTTTTGAACTTGCTAACATGCTAAAGCTAATAAGATATAAAGCTAAAAAGATAAGCTCAGTATGGGCTTATTTGTTGTGTTGCCTCGGGCAGAAAATGTGATGGAGTGAAGCATCAGAGTCGTGGGAGGCAGGGGGTTTTGTATTGCAGTTTCAGGCCGCTCCACAGCTCCCCTGACACACACACGCCCCTCTGCTTCAAGCCTGTCCTCGCAGTTAAAGAGGGGAACAAACCCCAGCGTGTTACCATCGCCCAGTGGGCTGATTTACCTGGCAGCAGCTTTGTCACGTGCAAATTCATGCTATTCACCCACGCACACAAACAAACACACACTCATTGTTACACCACCGAAGCTGAATAATTGCAGGGGATTGGGAAACACCTTCATATCTGGTATGAGTCATGCAACAGACTGAAGTTGATGGTATTGTACCAGTCAACCAGTTAAAAGATTGGACACACCCACTCATAGAACAGGCTTTCATTTACTTTGTTCCCCATTTGGGAAGAGTAAAAGATTTCAACACGATGTAATAATCAGTATGAAAGAATACTTGTCAGCAGTATTGATCGTATTGACAGTATTGATTCTACCAAAAACCTCACCACAAAAGGAGAGCATTCACATCAGAACACATTGTCATTTGGTTCTGTTGGTTCCACAGTGCAGCTTGCTTAAGTGGCCTAAATTACAGACAGACTTTGTTGGTTGTTGGTCAAAGCTTTTGCTGTAATGTAATGATAGCTGCTTCTGTGTGATTTAAATCTAACCTCATCAGGTCACTGATGGTCGGTCTGCAATCCAAATTAAAACACGTGTCTTTGATTTTTTTGTTTATCTGCTATCTGGTTACTTTGAAACATTTCTTTTTGCACTTGAGCAATGTTGTTAGATAATCTCTCTCTCTTTCTCTATCACAAACTCTCTACCTGGGCAGGTGTAACGTGGGGTAAGGTTGTCTCTCTGTACGCCGTTGCCGGAGCTCTAGCGGTGGACTGTGTCAGACATGGCCACCCAGCCATGGTGCACACCATTGTTGACTGCATGGGCGAGTTTGTCCGCAAGAGTCTGGTGTCCTGGTTAAAGAGGAGAGGAGGCTGGGTAAGACATCGCAACTGACACTTGCAGTCTTCAATACATACATCAAATAGCATTTAGCAGGACAAGCTTATTCATATGGTACAGCTCATATTTCAGTGCACGACTGATTGGCCACCTGTCTTCTTTATCTGTCATTGTCTGCATCTGTTTAATACAATTTTACTCCAAAGTTTAATTATAAACCAAACACCATAACTGTATTTATCTCCACCTCACCCTGAAAACAATAGTACAGTGAATTGACTTGGTTTACAAGAAAATATTTTATTCAGTTTCACATCTGTCTGATGCTGTATTGTTCTGCTTATTTATTGTATTTGTTGCGTTGAGCCTAGCTGTGCATAGTAATTTGTGTATACAGTTGTGCAGATGCATGTTTTCCGTAGAGGATGTGAAAGTTTATATTTTTATATAAATCAGCAAAACAAGTCATTCGACCAGGGCACCCAAACTTTCCAGCTGGACCTACACAATATGTCCATCAGTTTGTAAATACGCACTCATCTGATCTTTCTTCTAATATTGGTCAGCCCCCAGTACTGGTCAGCCCCTTTGCTGCAGTAATAGCATTTACTCCACTGAGAAGGCTGTAGATGTTGGAACATAGCTGCAAGGCTTTAAGCATTAGTGATGTTGGGTGCTGATGTTAGATGTTTAGTGCTGTTCTATAGAGGTTGTACAAACTCCATGTGCACATCTTAATGCCTTTGTCAGCAGTGGGTTCTGATTCAAGTATATAAACTCAATAATTTCAGTGTCTTAGCACTTTTGGACATATAGCATGATCTTGGTATCTTCTGTGCTTTTATTTTGCTTTATTGGAAGTGAGTTTGAAAAGAGCGAAAAAGAGAGGATATAGTTGATATAAATGGAGCTTTTGCTGTGGGTAGTAGGAATGTTTATCTACATTGTATTGAGCCCCTGCTGAGTGGTATGTGTGGTATGTTTCTATGGTGGATGGACCCCGTAACATCTGAAGAGTCACGTGCCTCGGTATGCTATAGCAGTGTCAGAAGCTTGTTTGTTTTGTGACTGAAACATACAACTTTCACAGAAAGCTTTGTGGGAAGTGTAATGTTAAGCAGATTTGTACCTCTCTGATGACATGCCCAGATATGTGTGCATGCGTTGGTGTGTGCGTGTCATACACTGAATAATAGGCTCTGTCTGTACATGTAAGTGTTTTTGTTGGGCATGTCGTTATATCCTTGTGTGTCTCATAGGCTTGATTTTGCTAGTTGCTGATTTTTTTATCTTTACTCCTCCTCAAAGGCCTGGCAGATCTGGTTTCTCTAGAAAAGGTTTCTATCATCGACTGGTTTGGGGGTTTTCCTATAATGACTAATATGGGTCATGGGACAAGGAAACTGATTTCAGATTTCTATCATCTGTGTCGTCTGAGGTGGAACAGAAATTTGGAATAAGAAGCTGGCAAGAAAGAAGCATACTTCTGGAACACTGTGCTGGTGTTGCATATCATTGCTGCCCAAAGAAAACATGTATCTCTATTTTTTTCAATGTTTTACTTCCACATCATTCGAGTGCGTCAGATGTTTTTTATACTGTGTGAAAATATCAGTAGAAATGCCCCAAAAATTGATTTAAAATAAAATCTTTTTATATTAACTTACATTCAAAGTAAATAATATTTACACTGCATGAGTTTTAACAGTATGTAGTTGAATGTACATGGTACTTTGAATAAATAACAACAAATTGAGCCATTTCAGACAGCTTTATACTCTTTCACCTTTGCTTTTTATGAAAGAGTCTTAGGTGGTGTTATCTGTGTGGAGACAGAACCTAATTGAATAGGAGGTAAATGTGAAACGCTGCTGCAGGCAAAGTCATCATCTACATTTTTTCAAGGTGGCTTGCTGGGGAGTGTCAGGATCACAGCTATTTTTGAACATAGTAGGCGCACCTACAGAGAAGCCTGAGAACTTCTGGTTGTAGGTGCACATAAAATGATGACTGAATTAACATACATAGAATGTCTGTCTGATTGGTTCATAGCTGAGACAGAGCTTTGTGGAAAGCATCTATGTACACGTATCTGTGAGTTCTCTATTAGGGGAAATCAATACATTTTGCATTTTTTGCAAATGTAGTGCACAATCTCTATTTATTTAACACATGTATCCAAATCTTTGTTAAGGACACATCTCATGTTTTTTTCCAAATTTGTTAAATTAAGCAAATAAACCACAAGTACACATCAAAATGTGCAAAAGTGTAAAAATAAGATGTGTTAGAATATTTTCTCTTAGTGAGTAATTTGACCAGGGTGCCCAAGGTTTTGTATATGACTGTAGATATAGCCAAGTGAGCTCACCCATTGGTTAGAATGTCAGGAGCTGAACAGAAGGCCTGACATGTTAGATTAACTTCATTAGGATATGACAGTAAAATGAATTTACATTTTAATTTTTAATGGCTGAGACCAGCATTCTAAGAGAAACATCAACCTAAAATCATGTCATTGACTGTGACGATGAGTGTCAGTCTGTCCAGTGCATTTACTTAATTTGTCAATAGTAGTAATCAACATCAGGTCTATGTCAGGGCTCTTTACTGATATCGTTAAGATATATTAAGATATGGAGAGTTCTTACAAGCATCACATCACGTGTTTAATCTTGAAAAAAAGGTTTGTCAGAACAGGTTTGTGTAAAACATTGTCAGCGTAGTGCTAACATACTATTAGAATCCATAAGGGTCGCTAGCAGAAACTAGCACTGTTGTTAAGGTGATAAATTCTCTCAGACGTATGTCTTACAGTATAACCCACTTTTTGGTCACATAATGTTTTATGTGTTTAAAGGCTTCCTAGCTTATCTTTTGTCAGTGAAATATCTGTGAATCTTTACATGCCTCATTACTGAGTTAACAGAACTCGAATCAGCCACATGTGTTTTTGTACACAGCGGAATTTGACCTCCGCATTTAACCCACCCGTGCAGTGTAACACCCACATATACACACACACTAGTGAACACACACTAGGGGGCAGTGAGCACACGTACCCGGAGCGGCGGGCAGCCCTATCCACGGCACCCGGGGAGCAGTTGGGGGTTAGGTGCCTTGCTCAAGGGGATCGAACCGACGACATTCCTATCCTTCAGGCCACGACTGCCCTATATTCCATATATGTATTGTTTTTTTAAAGTTCTGCTTGATCAATACTTATCTACATCATTGATCTTTTGCTTGATTACTAATACTATGGACACTGGCAGCTCTATTATAAATGCCTTGGTGAGTGGTTCTGCCTACGTGCGTCTGTGTGTGTTCTGCTTTGCTGATGAGTCTTTGGGGATGAATAAAAGGCCACACAGGCACACACAGGCAAACACACGCACACATATCACCGAGTGGACTTATTAAAAGTTCATTACGATAAAGGATTTCTTAATTAACAATGTCCACACCTCCCAGTGGTTCCTCTCTTCTCCTTTGGCTCCCAATGAATGTGAGTTCCTCACTGAAATGTCCAGCCTCCGATTATCAGGCCGTGAAATCCTGCTTTGTTAGAGTGTTGTGTAAGCAGCTATGGAGGGAATATTTTTCTGCAGAACTGCACAATATGGGAAAAAATAAGTAGTTCTAAAATGGCAACATCATACTTTATTTTTAATGTGAGAATTTCTTTGTATCAACTTTTCATAATCATTTTTTTACTTTTGAGCATTTCCATTGGTTCATTCATCATGAGATTTTCACACAATATAAACAGCAGCTTGAATCAACAAAAATGGTGATACATGTTTTTCTTTTAGCTGCACTGCAATTGTGATATACTTTACTATACATTCAGCGATGGAATTGTAGATATATTGACTGTTGGTGTACTTAAAGTTCTAACAAAAATAATAATTATGTGGTGTGGGAACTCAGCAATAGGTGGCGCTGATAGCTAGAGAACAAAATCTGAGCCAGTAAAAACCTCAGAAAAACAAAGCATTACATTATCATCAGTCAATCAAGGGCAGGGCAGCACAGACCAGCAGACATTCCATGCTAACCATCATGACTGGTCACCATCAAAACCAGCATGAGCAAACTGGGTCACCAGCCATGCTGGTCTGTACTGGTTTTTCCAGCAGGGATGTGTTACTGTTGTGGTTTGTAGCCTGCTCGCTTAGCTAACATTAAGTTCAGGTTACAGATCCAAACACGAACAGCTTCACTCCTTCAGATTTGAATTACTATTATCTAGTACTAACTTGTGTTGGTGCTTTTGTTAGCCAGAAAATATACTTTGATGTTCTGTGGTGTGCAGAGCTGTTATTATGCTAGCTAAGCTAATGCTAACCAGTTACTCTCTCATATGTGTATGTCTTGATTTGTCTAGAAACCAAAAACAGTCACCATCTGTGAATGATTAGGATGTTCACAGTACACAACAAGAGAATTTTGGAATTGGTTAGAACATGTCAGTAGTGCAGAGGACAATATTTCAATAACTGTTAACAAATAAAGACGTGTGCTGCCCTTTTTGCTGCCATTGAGAAAAAAACATCAAGTGATTTCCATTTCATTCTTCTGGTGTACATAATGTTGTATAGGGCTCATTTTGAAGGTCATGCTGTTTTGTTAGTGCCTGATAAAGATACATATTTCTGCTACTTTGGCACTATCCGATCCTTTCCCTATCAGCTGTGCTAAGTGGTGAAACACTTGTCTCAAGCACTCCACGCCGAAACGATAGGCACTTTGAAGTGGTTTCTCATATACTGAACTGGGCTGCTCACAGCCTCTGAACCCCTGGACCCTTGACGACATTGCGTGCTGAAATAGGAGCGCTTAGATTACTCTTTGTTGCCTTTGGCTAAGAAGGCACATAGCTGAGGACTAACTGTGTTTACTTTTCGTATACTTATTAGTGTTGTCAAAACAAATCTTTCCATTGTTGATGAAAGACTTTCAATGAATCAAATGGATCAGAGTAAGACTCATTTTAGTAACTGCATGTACAAAATCTGAAATTGCATGCACAAAATCTAACACACTAAATCTAGATCCACTAAATCTACATATAGTGCTGTGATAAAGTATTTATTTTGTTTTTGCACATTTGTCAATTACAAACAAATTTCAATATCAGACAAAGATAACCTGAGTAAATACAAAAAGCAGTTTTTAAATGATAATTTCATTTACTAAGGGGAAAAAAGCTATCCCAAACAACTTGTGAACCAATGTGAACCAACCTGACCCAACCTGACCCAACATGAATTAACTGTAATTAACCACTTTGAACTTTCCATTTTTGGAAAGCTGAGTTCAATTTCACTAGCCACACCCAGGCCTGATTACTGCCATATCTGTATAATAAAGAAATCGCTTAAATAAAACCTGTCTGACAGCATGAAGTAGGCTAAAAGATCTTAAAAAGAAACACATTATGCCCCAATCTGAAATTTAAGAACAGATGAGAAACAAGTCAGTGACATCTATCAGTCTGGAAAAGGTTAGGAAGCCATTTCGAAGCTATTATCTATAAATGGAGAAAACATGGAAAATTGTTGAACCTTCCCAGCAGTGGCTGGCCTAACAAAATGACTCCAAGAATGCATTGACGACTTATCCAGGAGGACCCAGAACAACCTGTGTAGCACTGCAGGCCTTACTAGCCTCAGTTAAGGTCAGTGTTTATGATTCAACAATAAGAAAGAAACTGGGCAAAAATGCCATCCATGGGAGAGCTCCACAGCGAAAACCAAAGAGAACACAAAAACTGTCTCACATTTGCCAAAAACATGGTGGTGGTAGTGTGATGGCAGTGTGATGATCTGGGGCTTTCTATGGATGCTATTGAATATTACACATATACAATAGCCCCAAAAGTATTCTCAGATCAATTTCTTCTTTACAGATGTATCTTTGTACCAAAAATGTCCTTCTAAGAAGCTCATGATCATATCAGAGATCACAAGCTGACTTTGCAATCACCATCTTACAAAACAGTGTAGTGCAGTCTGGTTGGAATTCTTCTCCAGCCTTTCTCCACACAAAGAATCTACAGTTTTCATCTGTTTAGGAAGTAATCTAAAGAAGGTCATTAAGGTTTAGCATATGTGTAAATTACAGTCTGTTTTTCATTTAACATAATCCTCTTTTTTCTCTTTGCTCGCAGACTGACATCACAAAATGCGTCGTCAACACGGACCCCAGCTTCCGCTCTCACTGGCTTGTGGCAGCTGCCTGCACATGTGTGCACTACCTTAAGGCCGTGGTCTTCTACCTGCTAAGAGAGAAGTGAAAGGCAGGGCAGATGGACCCTAAGGGACAGTGGACATATAGCCTCTCTTCCGTTTTTGCTGGAAGGAGCTTCACTGCTTTGGCCTATTACTGCTCTCGATGTGTTTACACATGCGGAATGTTTGCACTGTGCCTTTAATGGACTTTCCTGTGTTCATGGCTGGACGTCTTCACTGCCAAACGTCGTTGTATATTATGCCTGGATTGGCCACAGAATCCAAGTAGTTGGGTTTAGTGATGGTGGTCATACCTGGACCACAGCAATTTTCAGGAGGACTCAGTACGAGAAGGATCTCCATTAAAAGCAGTCTGAAAACACAGCGTGGGGTGTGTCAGCAGTGTTTTGCTTTCGAACCGTGCCGTACAACACCACCTCTGTTACTCTGTCAATGGATAGCACTGATTAGTTTTATCATGTATTAAAATGGACCACACTGTAGCTTTTGTTGACGAAGACTACTCCACATGTACCTGGCATGTCATTGTCACAACAAAAACTTATAAATGGTAACTTTGTATCATTTTGAAACATTTATTTTGGTTCATTGTTAAATATTCGTCCAATGCAAAGGACAGCTGGTGCATCGGGGTGGAAAAAGCACCGAAAATTTTCACTTAATTACTTCGTATAGGCAAAACAATGAAAATGGAAAGTATGCAGCCAAAAACATTAAAGTAAAAATACATCAATATGTTAGCATACTCAAGTATATGAAACTAAAACGTTTTAACAAAGATTAAAAGTGTTCTTGGTTTGATGGAAGCAGTTTTCTTTTGTAGATAATGAAATTCAGCTGCACAGGTTAATTTGCAAAATAAAAAAAGAAAAATCTTGTGATTCATAAAATCTTATCTAGTTTAAAGACCTAAATGTGAATGTAAGCATAAAAAGTGTGTTTCTATATTTTGAAAATGTAAAGGTACACTACAGTGCAAAAGTCAGAGAGAGTCCTTCATTGATTTAATTAAATAATTAAATGTTATAAAGAAACGGGACCTAGTTATAACTGTCCCCATAAGATGACCAGTACTTGTAAATGTTTTGTCTTTGAGAGAGAGGAGAAAATACAGCTACCCTTTTGCTTCAGATCTGAAAACAATCCACTGATGTTTCTGTCTGTCCTTCCACTGTGAGTAACTCAACACTATGAGTCTAAAAGGGTGTGTAGCTGTCAAAAAGTTGTGACTGAGAAAAGGAAAAAAACAAAAAAGAAAGAAAGTTGGCTGTTGAACACCAAAACTGGAAAGGTTGAGATGTTCAGTAAGGTTCTAAATTTTAATTAGAATTACTTGTAAAAAACAGAAAATGCAAGCACTTTTAAGACTAAGCAGTAATAAAGGCAAAGAGTAGTCACATTAAATACTGAAACATAGGCATCATATTAAGTTGTTGAGGTTTCTTTGTCATTTCCTTTTAGTTATAGTTTATGTATATGTAAATAAATATGATGGTGAAAATTTGTTTAAATAAAACTACAGTAAAGTACAGATCTTGCTAAATAATATCTAAGGATTGTAACAAAATACACTTACTGAAAAATGTATGTCTCTAGCTAATATAGTGTAATAAAGCAAACAAATATAAGTAAACAAAGTTACAAGGTTTTGATATGACAGTGATGTTACAAAGCTAGAAATATATCTTTACACTTTTTCCAGCACTTAATAGAAAGACCTTTTTAAGGAACAATGTGTGATTCACATAAGTATTTGTGCATGTGTGATTGAGAGAGAGCGATCGATTAAACAGTGTAAGAAATAATCAGATAAAGGCTTTTATTTCTTATTCTCTATAACTGGAGAATGTTAGATGAATTCCTCGATTGTTGTTCCATGTCTTAAAAGAAGCCTACCAGCAAAGTATTGGATGTGTAATGTGTGTAAGTTTCTCATGGCCAATGTGGCTCTGTCTGCGTAGCAATATAAATGTTGCTGTATGAACTTTGACCACATTATGGGTTCGCCATTTATAACCCAAAGGCACTGGGTTACAACATTTATTTTTTGTTTTATATTGTTTTGAATTTTATTCTGTGAATAACTACACATTTCTGTTGTGTGTGTATTGGTGTGCCATACTGAATGTTAAATAAAAGCTGGTAAATTCAGATAAGTGTTCATCTTTTCTGTTACTCTAATTATAAAGCATGTTAGCACACGCCCATCTAATCTCCATGTACATCATCAACAATATAGCCAGATACCTTCATATTGATTTACATGTTGCCTGTGCCTCGTTAGTCTTTTACAGTCGATGGATCCGTCCTTTCAGATTATCATACCTGCCCGATGCCAGACCTGCATATCGTCACTGTTCAAAGAAAAACAAGTATCTCCATTTTTATCGATTTTCATTTTTCTACATCATTGAACAAGACAGCTGCTACATTATCTGACAACTTCTTGATGAATCATCAGTGCCCAATAAAAATGCTCCAAAATAGATTGGAAACATTTCTGGTTCTATTAAAAGTAAAGATGGTTGTCATCATCTCCTGTAAAGTTGACATTTTGAAGATTGTTGAAGGTTGTTTGAAGTTGTTTTTTACTGGACAGTTGTAACTGTAACTGCCGGGAATCAGGTTTTTGTAACTGTAACTGCATGTAAAATGTTTTTTTGTTCTTATGACCCTCTTTCAGTTCACTAGTACATTTCGAGTGAGTGAAAGCAGATGAATGGTGCAGATGAAAACAACAGATTGTTTAGATTAGGAGCACTGTTACTGATGATCACAGTCAGCATGTGCATTCGTTTGTACCCAGCTGTTAAAAGTGGCACATGTTTTGCTCTGAGAACGCACTGTACTTAAAGTGTAATTATAATAATTTTCTATATAGTTCAGTGGTTGAGATGTAAACAGTCATTCAGTGTGATTTGATGTTAAATGGTTTATTGTAGAGAAACGTAGACTTGTAAAGACGCATTTATTTAGCGTGGCAGTGAAAGAAACCAGTCATGATGTCTGGGACACAAAAGTAGAGAATTTTTTCTACTATCCAAAATGAAAAGTGATGGTAACTCTATTTCCTTTTCTCAAAACAATCAGTAATGTTTCTTGGATAGGCATATATAAGCTCTTCAGATGTCTGGTTCCCATCACCACTGTTATGAACATTTATTACAGAGCATTTCACAGCAAACCACTCTTGACTTGAATGACTTAGTTTAACAATTTCTTAAGCATTCATAATTTACATTTAATTATGTGTATAAAGCTAACACTATAATGTCAGTTAAGTTGCCATTCTTTTGATGTAATGAAAAAAGAGGCATAAACAGTCCCACCTCTCCTCAAAAATGCCAACTCAAAAACTGTATAGAACTGCTACCACTAAAAACTATGTCCTTATTAGTCCAGGTCACTTCCAGCTTTACAGATCATTCACATTAAAATACTAATATTTACATGCAATTTAAGACTACAGTGAAAAAGGGTGCTAAATGTTCTACAAATGAAAGCAGGGTTTGGTTGCCAACCATCAGTGACTTTGCACTCACTTTTATTAGTGGGTCCATCAAAAGAATAGAACAGGCCTTGTGGGATATGCTCCAGATCACATCGTTTAACACTGAAACTGTGACAGTCTAAAAGACCTTGAACAACTACCAAAGCATAGCCTGTTCTGTTCTACACTTTGATTTCTTGACTCTGTACACATAAAGCTGACATTTTACTTCAGAGTGTCTAATCACAGTGTTAAATCCTCAGACTGAGCTTTAGGTAACTTATGATATACTGCCATCAAGTGGAAAATTACAGTACTGCTAGCATGCCATTGTGTCTCTGCACCAAAATAATAATAATAAAAAAAAGTATATATATATATATATATATAAAAAGGTCAGGTGTCTACATACTTTTGGCCATAACGGTCAGGTGTCTAGATACATACTATGACTGTCAATAAAAGTCAAATTTTATTCAGGCACACTCATTGTGTGTGTGAGTGTTATTGGCCATCATGTTCAACAAGCTTATATAGTTGTGACGGTCAGGTGTCTGCATACTTTTGGCTAGTTGGTGTTTATTACAGTTTGGACAGCAATTTTGTTGTCTCATTCTGTGCTCCATGGATTCCTATTGGAGGTCATTTCTGCATCTTTGTTTACACTTTTCACATACACAAAAAATCCTAACTGAAGTGAATTATGGAAAAACGCTGGATTGTTCCTTTAACTAACAATCATACTGTTAATCTGCTGTTAGAGACTGGTTCGTTTACATTTACACAGGCCCTGACAAAAAATCAGTAGTTATAAAAGAACCATTTGTAGAGGACAAATAGCTCCTGCAGGCTATATTTCTAAACATAAACATGTAATCATATAACAGAAAAGTTTCTCAGTGGGACAAGCAGGGAGTAAGAGTAACAGTCCTGCTTCTGCTGAGATAGTTGTTGACATCATGATCTCTCACAGGTTTGCGCAATATACGTGACTCAGTAACACTACACGATGGCTACGACCGTTACAGTAGCGCACTGATCCAAAAGGAGAGGCGGAGTGCAATATGACTGGTCAATTATCAGTGTTCTAAAACCCTTTTTAAGGGGAAGAACGAGAAACGGACTTAATTCGACGTAAACATCAAACTGAGTTCAGTTCAGGGACAGACACGTCCACATTCTTCAGCTATCTGCTTACTGTTTACACTGGGCGGACTGACGTCCTGGAAGAGCAAACGATCTCATTTGTGGACATTACGTTTTGATATATATACCAAAAAGCTAATTTGGACTGATAGACAGTGTCGATTTAAATATTTACAGTTTACTGCACAAAAACAAAAATGTTATAGTTTTATATCTGTCATTATAAAAACCACTGTGTTTTACACATCGTCCAGGACAGCTGGAGCCGCCCGCACCACTTTTGAGGAATCCTATTGGCTGAGATGAACGTGCAAATACAGGATTCCAGTAATTTTATAGGCTGGCCGCAACCATGACAACGCAGTAAGTCCTTTGCCATTGGTCGATGTGTATGTCAGTAAAGTTCGGCCGAACAAGGTAGTGTGAAGCCGTGTCGGGATGGATGCAGGTAAGAATACAGCGAGGAAAACAATTACTTTGCGTTTTTCACAGCTATAAATCACTGTTTTCTCCAGTCTGTGTTGAACCACATATATTGTCAGTTGTCGGTAGCTTTTACGACCCGGTTGGGGTGGATGTCAACATTGGGTATTGGCATTTTATGTCATTTTTTACACAGTATCCGCAACTGCTCATAAAAACTGGAGGCTTCCAAACAGACAGATGTGTCACTGGGTTTGTTTTGCTGCACTGATAAGGCAGCTGTACCTACTGTCTCCACTTCTGATCAAAACATTCACTTTAAATGCTCAACGCTCAGTGATTTAGCGTTCCGCGACGTGTGTAACGTTAGTATTGATGGCAACATTACTACTACCACTACTGGCGTACTTCTGAATAACATAGCCCACAAGTCCACGTCTGAAGTTTCTAAAGTCCTCGTTGAGTTATGTAATTAATCAGTATTTCTCTAAAAGAAGGCTCAGACAGTGTCCCCGTAGCCTAGCATGCGAGAGAGAGAGCTGCTTAGGTTTCTGTCACTGGAGAACAAGGATTTGGTTCCTCTGTTGATCCAGAGAGAAAAGTGCGGAGGGCAGCACTTTACACACATACATGTTGATAGCGACGAATCATTTCATCCACCCCCCAAATAAGTGTCCTACAACAACTATGAGAAGAATAAAACATATCCAGTGAGACATGGAATCGCTGACATCTTTAGATAAGTTTTTCCTCTAAACTTTTGAGGTGACCATCTTTTCAAAACATGGTGTAATTATAGCATTTTTGAAATACGAAAATAAAATGTAAAAGGTTTTAGCACACAGCTCCACTATAAATATGTGGTTATAGGTTAGTGACTAGTCTCTGAAAGAGCCATAGTGTTTGTTTTTGCCAGCTCTGCTAACTTCTTGTAATGAGGCATAGTTTGTGATTAGTTTATTGTCATTCATATGACCAGTGGATTATTCTGATCATGCTTTTCAGCTAAATAAATCCTCACTAATTGTCTCTGCATCACCACAGTAGAGGCACTTGGCCATATGAGCTTAGTCATTTATGTGGCAAAACCCTTTGGGCTGGTTTCCCAAACCCAATTAAGCCTAAGTCTAGACTGCATAAGATTTTATTTTAAGGTAAACAACTGTTGAAACTGTTGGCACTTATAAAAAAAACTGGTTTTATGTTGCTCAATGTTGTTGCTTTCAGAATGAAATGATGTTGTTTGGAATTTTTGTGTAAGAATGCCTGTAGCAGATGACATTGTGTGGAAATTTCATGATGAATGGATAAAAAGAAATAGCATAGAATGACTTATGGGTGGGGTGGGACTCTGTTGACCATCATTAAAAGAAATGCTCCCATAAAGGCATCATTTTGGAGATGTAATGTTTTGTTTCGAGAGCAGCAATACATATACTTTATTGTCATGCATTATTTAGCTTAACTGATAACACTGTAGGCCAGGAGTCTTTTCCACTACAGTGAAGTACTATTATTGCTACCCTTTTATATTGCTCTTTTATAGCTACTCTCACATACGACACACTTCGCTTTGGGGAGTTTGAGGATTTCCCAGAGACACCAGAGCCTGTCTGGATCCTGGGGAAACAGTTCAATGCACTAAAGGGTATGTTAATAGGGACTCAGTGGGATTAGAGTGGAATTGATGTGTTAAAAGTATGTTTCTGAGCTATTCTTTGTTTCACAGAAAAGGATGAGATTCTGTCTGACATTACCTCACGTATGTGGTTCACCTACAGAAAGAACTTCCAGCCAATTGGTGAGAATCACAAGTTTGTGCACACTAACCATGATGCAGGTGTAGTCTGAAAGGTGCCATAGAATAGAAAACTGTATTTACATTGATGGAGTTAAATAATAATAATAATAATAGTTTAAAGTGCATATATTTGATATACTGTGAACCTCAAACATTATCTCCTTTAAATACAAATAATGCATTTGTGAAAGAGGGCTGTAAAATAGTATAAATGTATATATAATAGCTCATGGTGTAACCCAGCAGGAAACATCGTCAACAGAGCCACAGCAATGATAGACTGTATATGCAGGAATGTTCCTTTCTAATCTGTGAAGGTATGAAGCAAGTTTTGCACAGCTAAGTTCAAGTTCTAACTTTAATAGCATCACAACCCCAACAGCAACCTATAAGTAGCAGCCATGCTGTGGGAGTTTACCCATTTTTTGGCAACGTATATATTGACATTTTCATATTGAGCCACCAAGCTTTAATCTTCTTTGTGTTGTTTTTAAGATCAAAAGCAAGTAGCTAGTATAGGTAAACTTAGTATCTAGCAACCTCCACATAACTAACGTAGCTAACTAAGTAGTCTGATAGTCAAGCTTATTTACACAGAGGTGTCTTCCTTCCTGGGTCTATTTCTAAATGTTGCTCATTTGTAAATTATCCTAGTGCCTCATTGTAACCAGCAAAAAAAAAAACAAAACAAAAAAAAACAGCTTACTTCACTCTAGAGTCGAATCATAGGAATGTAAATGAGCATCCTTTACCCTGACCAAAGTCACATACCTTTATATTTAGAAACTATATAAAATACTAAATAAATGTATTCCTTTTATAGGAGGGACAGGGCCCACATCTGACACTGGGTGGGGTTGTATGCTGCGATGTGGGCAGATGATCCTTGCGGAAGCCTTGATCCGTAGACACTTAGGCCGGGGTATGTCTTTTTCAGCATTGGATATCTTTTGGTGTTTATCAAGTATTTGGTACATGTTATATCCTGTTTATGCCATGAATCAATTTTTTAACACCAGTAATAACTAATGTGTTTTTGGAAGACTGGAGATGGCTAAGAAGTCAGCGACAGAGGGAAGAGTATGTCAGCATTCTCAATGCCTTCATAGACAAGAAGGACAGTTACTACTCCATCCACCAGATAGGTAAAATGCAGTCTTTCGCTTCAGTGATTTGTTGTGTAATTACGTATAGTGCCACAGCAGTGCTGTGTTCATAGATCAGCAATATTGATTGAGTTGCTTACAGTTGCTTTCCTCCTTTTCCTTTAGCTCAGATGGGGGTGGGAGAAGGCAAGTCTATAGGCCAGTGGTACGGCCCCAATACAGTGGCACAGGTACTCAAGTAAGTCGCATAGCCTCTGTGGATATGTTTTCAAAGATTATATTGTTGGGGCCAACGCCAGAGTGATACTGGCTCAGTTCATTTTAGGACAGGTGTGTCTTGTGACTAATCAGACTACTCTTAACTGTACTGGTGATGTTGGGTTCACCTCTCATAGGAAGCTGGCGGTGTTTGACACGTGGAGTCGACTGGCAGTTCATGTGGCAATGGACAATACTGTGGTCATCGAGGAAATCAGTGAGTAGCTGTTGATATAGTTTGAAAGCGTAAAGCATTAAAAAACATTAACATGCACTATATGTCTGAATGTATGCAGATGTTCCTTCTAATTAAAAAATTATCTTCAAGTAAACGTAAGCGTTAAACAATTATTCACTAAATTCACATGCTATGTTTAAACACATGAACAGACATTGTGGGTTCGTGTGTGTGGTTAGCTGATTAGCACAATAAAAAAAACCTACCTAGGGACAAGTGTGTTCTGAATGAAAAATCTGCTCTTCACTGCCCCTTCCTGGCTGTGAGTTGACAATTCTGTAATGCAGGTGTGCCACAGTTCAGAGTAGTGAGCTGATCTTGGCAAGGGCATGTTAAAGTACTGAAACAGAGCCTAAGGAATCCCATACATTGCAGAATGATTTAGTCTTTTCATAGCTGTGTCTGTTGGCTCCCTCAGAGAGGTTGTGTATGCCATGGTTGGACTTTGAGAGGGGTGCATGTGCAGTGCCAGAGGAACCCCAGGAAATTAATGGATGTCTGGAGGGGGCTTGTGCACTGGCGGAGGAGGCTCTCTGGAAACCACTAGTTCTGCTAATCCCCCTGCGACTAGGCCTCAGTGACATCAATGAAGCCTACATAGAAACTCTGAAGGTGACTTCCTGCAACAGAGAACACAATGGAAGGAGTAAACATTTCCAGCATTTTACATTTGTTCATTCAGGATTTACATTTCTGCATTTTATGCATGCCTGGGTATGTTCAGTGGGCCAGCAGACCTGCAACTTTCTTTCAGTATTAATAACTTTTCTCTCGATCTGTCTTGTCCACAGCAATGCTTCATGATGCCTCAGTCTTTAGGAGTAATCGGTGGGAAGCCCAACAGCGCGCACTACTTTATAGGTTTTGTTGGTGAGTGCTGGGTTTCAGAGCTATAGGCTTATAAAGTCTTGTATCATTCTGTAGTTATTAGAAACTCCACCTCTAAGCTGGATTTCACTAAAACAGAAATTAATAGGATTTTTAAAAATCTCCTCTATCTCTATTGTACACTAAAAGGTCTCAAATTAAATGTGTTTTTGTCTCTATACTTCTGAATATCATTGGCTCCTCTGAATTATGAGGCTGTCAAAGTTTAAATTTTGCCACATGCCATTTTATTTACCATCAGGCTTGATAACCCGAGTGTTTCCAGTATGAGCATGACAGTAACTACAGAATGATGACACAGCTTCAGTCTATTCCGATCAACAATTTACTGGACAAAGTGGTTTGTGTTTTCAAGCGATGTACTTGAAGTCTGCTTGCCTGCTGTGTCTTACTCATGCTGCCCCCTGCAGGTGAGGAGCTGATCTACTTGGACCCCCACACAACTCAGCCGGCTGTAGAGCCGTGTGAAAGTGGCCAGATTCAGGATGACTCTTATCATTGCCAACACCCACCTTGCCGCATGCACATTTGTGAGCTTGACCCATCCATAGCTGCTGTAAGTAGCACTTAACTCAGGTGGTCTGATCTTCTATGAAGATTATGAAGTCATATTTCAGTTCAGTGAAAAATCTGTTCTAGACAGTTCTCCTTGCAGTTGATCAGCGAAGATGTTTGGTGTCTTAAGTTGACTGTATAGCACTGTTATCTATACAAATGGTATGAGATAGGAATTGAATGTTGTCAGTTTTTACAACACCAAGTCATGTCAAGAACCACTAATCTATTTGAGATTATTTAGTTTGGTACAATTTAGTGCTATTATTTAGGCCTGCAGTTGCCATAGTGCTGAGCTGCATAGCTCTGGTAAAACGTAAAAGGTCCATAATCATAGAAAATAGGATTATTACTACATTTTTTGCAATTATATATGTAAACAATGTGTAGTTTCAGATTGGACTAGAAGTTATATGGAAATTGAGCAGTAAAAGCAGCTTGTTTGCATTCATTGTTTCTGAGATGTCATGAAAAACCAGTGTATTTGCATAAATCTCCCTATACGGTGTACAGCTGTTAACCTCACCCACTCTACCTGAAATGAAAATGAACGTTTTGAGTCTGGACAGCTTTTTTGACTGAGGCACAGTTCATGGCAGTCAATCAAAAGAAGGGATATTTTACATATCAGTAATGTTACAAAATTGGCCTGTTTCACTGTAAGGGATAAAGAGATGTCTGGAAAATTCTCATATAAAATGTTTCATATACAAATATTTTTGGTACCTAAATTGACAAATCATATGTGGACCTTAAGGAAGTGACCGTAAACATGAGTGTTATATTACATATCCAGCCAAACTTGGGGGGGGAAATATATATATCTCATAGATGAACATAAATAAAATAAATAAAGCAATTATTGAAGGAATGGATTAACAAACACAGGTGACAGGGCAGCTACAGACAGTTGACCTTGCTTACTAAGTATCCCTGGCTTTGAATCAGTTTTGTGTTGGCGGGGCAAGAAACGTCAGCTTTGTTATTGGTAAAAATTTGCTTACAGAAGTGATACCCAAGATTCGGATGGTCTAGTTTACATGAAAAGGAGAGAAATATGATGAAATACAGCAGACATTAGTCTTTAGGATGATTTTTTTTTAACAAGACTTTGTACATACTTATTGTTGTTCAGAGGAACCTGATTAACTTGCATCAGAAATCATTCTAGGTCCTGTTTGAACATGACAGGGTAGATAACTTCAGCAGTCATCAGGTCACCACATGTTAAGACTGATATCTTCTTTCAGGGTTTCTTCTGCCAAACAGAGGATGACTTCGATGACTGGTGTGCACATATTCGAAAAGTGAGTTCGCACTCTATGGCTGTTTTTTCAGGCTATGGTTATATGATCCATATCAGGATCTCTGTTTTCCACACTTATTTTGCAGTTGTCAAGCTGTAGAGGAGGTCTTCCCATGTTTGAGCTGGTAGACAGTCAGCCATCACATCTAATCAACACTGAAGTCCTTAATCTCACTCCAGGTAATCTCATATTTGCATAGTCTTGTGGCTTTTTGTAAATGTTCAAGGAATAATGTGATAGTTACTGTACATCAAATCATAACCATGAAATTATATGCTATAGTCAGTGTGTTCTCCTGTGATTCTGCTCACTGCTAATTTTTTAGGGTACCATTTCGACACCCGAGGTTGCCAGATATGAAAGAAATTGGCAAGCAAACACAGCATGCTGCAGTACATGGAATGAAGCAAATAAGCTAAAACAGCAGAGATAATGTTAGATTCCACCCAAGCTAAAAAGCCTTGCTATTGTTCTATGGCCAGCTGTATGACCAGAGACATAGTAAAATGGGTGCAAATATTGATGATGCATTTTAAAGATAGAGACAGCTTAGGAAGAACTCAGGGTTTACAATTTTTCTCTGGAACTGGTAAACATTGAGCCTCAGCTGAGGTTCGCCAACCTTAATTATAATGTGCCACAGCTTCTAGAAGGGATGGCTTTTTAAGTAATTTTAACATTAAAGTACTCCCATTCATACTGTATAGTCTGTATGCAGCTGGGCAACGAGTGGTTAAGACACTGCCAGTGATGTGATCCTGACTACTGCTGTCATTCCACAACTCCAGAGTATGGTTTTCAGAGCAGTTGGGCTTTCGTTTTTTCAGGATAACAGGCTTAGCTTTGGCTACTGTACATAACTAGGCTTGCATTTAGCTGACATTAATAGTTGAAAAAAAAAATAAACAAGGTGTTTATAACTCGAAAACAATAAAAACATTGCCAACATATACATCTTGCACTTGTTCAGATTCCCAATAGGATGGTTTCTTAAACATGGACAAAACCTAGTTTTGCATTAATCTGCAATGGCAATAACCATTTTCTATTTTAAAAAACCTATTTAGACATAACCTGGGGGACCAAGCCTTTAAATTTTACTCTAAATAAGACCTTTTTAAATATTAGGTATGAAATATTTATCTAACCCTTGTGAATTACTTTACAGATTTCTCTGACTCGGACCGACTCGAGCGGTTCTTTGACTCTGAAGATGAAGAATTTGAGATCCTTTCTTTGTGAGGACAAGGGGGACAAGTGGTTGTTCAACTGACAGCTCAGTGTTAGACTCCCCTCAGCCGAGGTAAAGGAGTCTGAGAGGAGTAGTACCACTGACAGGAGGCCTGCCTGGCATTTGGTGGCATAGTCACCTGCGTCAAACACAGCTTTCCGCTCTGCAGCTATACTGACTGCTCTGCGTCATCCTGAGTAAACCCTGAGGTCAGAGGTTATCGTCACAGACTCTCAGGATTACCTCAGTATGTGCATACTCACGTTAATGTGTATCCATTTTAAGTCTTAACACTTTTGTTATTTTCAAGTGATATGGTGCCTTTTACCCTCTTACCCTAATGCAGATTTGCCATAACTCACCTGGGGTGGTCGTCTGGGGCATGGCTCATCAATTTTGATTTAGAGTGCGCTCTCGACCAATACTGCTAATATATGACGTCTGTAGCAACTTGTGAACAGAAGCCAAGATGGAAAGGTTACAGACCAAGTAGGTTAGCTTGTGTAATACAGTATGTTTATTCTCCATGTTTAAAATATCTGTACACAAGTTTATTTTAAGATTATTTATTTACTCAACTGTGCATTTTAAGTAAGAGAAAAACAAAGAAATAAAAAAAAATTAAACAAGGACTGTCTTTACCGTTCTTGGATCTAGAGCTGCACCGTACATGATTAGTTTAGCCCTTTGCAATACTGACAACACAAAATACTATAATATACAAATGATTCCAAACACAATGCAGTTTTGAAAAAAAAAATTGTTATTTATTTATTACAAATTATGTTTTATTTTTAAAAAAGCCTGGAAAACCAGACTTCTGAACTCTAATCATTTCCAGAGTTCTCCAAGAGGTTGATTCTCAGCAGAGGTGATGACGTTCTCGCTCAGTTTTTTAATCTCTGTGTGCACTTCCTCTATACTTTTAGCGGCATCAATCACCTATAAAAGGCAAAAGAAATCAGTAAGGTTATTTTATCAGTCTCTAAACACAGTTTATTCACAAGGTAACATAGAATGGCTTGTTCATTACCTTCCAGTTGACTGAGGGGTCATTCATGAGGCACTCAAACTTTTGTTGTACTGTCTGTTGGAATGTGCTGGTCTCGTATCGCTCAGCTCCAAACTCTCCCCGTTCAGCGGCTACGGTGGGGCTCAGTTGCAGGTACATCACGAGGTCAGGCTTTGGTAAGCCCACATCTGGATTTTTACACCAGTCCACAGAGAAGCCCTGAGCAATAGGGGAACACATCCATTAGTGTTTCTGCCCTTCTCAAAAAATACACACTCAAACAAGCTGGGACTTCTGGCACTCACCGGTTTGGCGCTGGTGAAAGCTACCCCAGAGAAAGCATAGCGATCCACCACTAGGTTGATTCCCTGCTCCAACTTCTGCTTCATTAAAGGTCTAAAGCAGGAAGACAGGACACCAAAGTAGTAGTAGTAGTAATAATAATAATAATAATAATAATAATAATAATAATAATAATGATGATGATAAGAATAATGTTCTAAATGAAATTTAAGGAGTAATAAAAAGTTACTGAAAATTTAACTATAAGAGCACAAGCATTCAGTTTCAATAAAACTTAAAATGTACGAATCTACCAAAATAATAATAAAAATAACTGACACACTGATTTCGATGTTCTGTTGTACTCCTGCCTAAAAAATGAGTAGAAACCAGTGAAGTGATATCAGCACTCGGGGATCTGGTCTCTTATGCTGCTGGTAATACTCTTCCACAGAAGAGGGACTTACACCAACTCCCATCGGTTCGCAGAAAAGAGCAGATGTACAGTGTGGTCCTCCAGGCTGCTCTTTTTCTCAAGGTATGAACTGATAAGCTGCCCAATCGTTGTTGTCCTGTCTAAGCAAAGAAAATTAAACTTCACACAAACATAATCTCTCTGCCTTCACCCAAATGAAAAAGATGTAGCAGTTACACATTAAACTATAAGATTACTGCAGTAACACAGATTAGGAAATGCAGGTCAGAGGTATGTACAGTTTGGCTTTTTTAAATAATAATAATTATTATTATTATTTGTTATTATTATTACTATTCATAATGCCTGTAATGTAGGTAAATATCTTATGGTGCTACAAAGATTAACTCAATATTATAATAGAAGCATGACAACATATAGAAATGTCACAAAATAATAAAAGTGAAAATGAAATCATAAAACAAAACATTTTTAAACAAAATTTATAAGTTTACAACCAAACTAAATCTGACAACTAACTGAGGAGTTAACATACGAGATATTTTCTTTTGTACATTGTCTAGAAAGGAATAACCACTGCCTGCTTACACATCATGTCCTTCTGCTCCATTTTTAAATTACATTGGCAACATACCCTGTTAGCGAGTTTTTAAATATTATGTGGATCCTTGCATTTAAAAATATTTGAAATTAAAATTTCATGTGCAAAAATACATTCAAACTTGGCCACTAAGAGCTCAGAAACTCAATGTTGTGATTTTTTTGGAGTAAATATTACATACATACTTGTAAGCAGAAAGGCAGTTAGTCCCTTCACTGCATTCACTGCATAATTTTTGCCAAGTATTTTAAGTCACTGCAAAATATTAGCAATATGAGTAGAAAAAGTTAAAATGTATACCTATTTTTTTACTCATCTTACCTTGCTCCTTTGTGCTCTCTGTATTTTGTTACTCAATTAATTTTTTTATTATTATTGATTTATTTTTGTGCGAATGTGTGCACACGCGCGCGTACACGTACACACACACACAAACCACAAAACAAGTATTTGAAACATCTCAGCCTCCACCCACTTCGCCCTGTCTTCCTGTTTGGAACTGACGCAGGTAGGTATTTCGTTGTATCGCACAGACACCGCACACATAACACAAACACGAGTTTGAGGAGTTTAGATTGCAGCTCAGGGTGAAAACACGCGACGGTTTAAGCTACACTTTGATATTTTTACCGGGAAATCTCATCATCTCCGCCTTGTGTCCGCCCTGCTGGAGTGCCTGGACGAGCCTTTTACACTGCGTGGTTTTCCCAGCTCTGTCCACTCCCTCCAGCACTATTAATGCACCTCTTCTGCAAGTCATGATCCTTTTTAACAACTTAAATAAAGCCCGCGCTGTATCGTTCCACCACTCCGACTTTCTCTATCCCACCAGCTCGGCACTACCCTCCTCTTCCGCTAGCAGTGACTTCAAAGTAAGAGTCCTCTGCGTTCTTAGGCTGGACTCCTTCACAGTTTGCAGGCCTCCCTTTTTAAACACGCCTGACTCGGAACATTAGTTATTTGCCACCTCCAGTTGATCAGGGAAATCCGCAAACTTTGCTGGCCCTTGCAGTTGACCGACCCCAGCGGTACCATATCCTGTTAGCTCAGGAGCGCCCTCACTCGTAGAGGAGAGAACCGACTCTGCCTGCTCCAGTGCCTCCCGAGAGAGTCCAAGATGAATGGGTTCGTATAGAGCAGGAGTATTTAATTAGAATTCATTAATATACAGTCAGAGGGAATTTCCTCAGGCCAAGGTCCGGACCGTGTTTGTGTTATGATTCAGTGCCATATCCTGTATACTTAAGTAGCTTAGTAGTTCTATTAGCATGTTATGTCATCAGCAACTGAAAAATAAAGCCAATTACAAATACCTTTCAGTATATTTCAACTGTATTTATTGTTTTAAATGAGGAACTGAATTAATTATTTATAGAACTTCAAATAAAAAGGTCTACATTAAAAAAGAGAAAGTGTTTATTTATATAAAAAAAAGGAAATAAAACGTGCAGCTTATTGTTAACTCTGTTGGTTTGGAGCTGTCTGTGGGGAAAAATAAACATACGTCTCTCCATTACTGGTTGAAAAGCTGTTTTTTGCCATCGACTTTTCTTTTTCTTACTTTATTCTCCGACTGCAGCTTCTCGCTTCCTACCTCGCCTGTGTGCGCGCCGCACGCCCGAATCTGCACAGATCTGATTGGCTGGGGAGAGACTTTGGTGAACCTACAATGCACGCGATTGGTCTGTGAGTTTACTGCGCCGCAAAGCCCGTATACCGTAAAGACAAGAAAAACTCCGCCGCTTAAAATAAACACAGTCAGAGTTAAACCCCAGTTAAGTAGTTCTTAATAGTTTATCGGTTTGGGTCCGCGCTGGAAGACGTCTGGGTCCGTCTATTAGTGACCTCTGGTATAGAGCATTCGAGCAAAATCAGTTTGTAAGTCTTTTAAGTTTTATATAAAATAATGCATTCTTTTCCCGCTGTTATATTTGGTACGTTTTTATCTCCAGTTCTACTTTATTATAGCGCACCATGTACCTTAGATATACATACATTTTTATGTTAACTGAGTAAGTCTGAGTACTGAATACACTGCTCAATGGACATGATCAGTTATTAATATCAGTGTTACTGAGCTCTGTTAAAGTCTGAGTAAACTGATAAGTCAGTGTGATCAGTTATTAATATCAGTGTTACTGAGCTCTGTTAAAGTCTGAGTATACTGATAATGTACTGTATGTGATGATCAGTTAATAATATCAGTGTTACTGAGCTCTGTTAAAGTCTGAGTAAACTGATAAGTCAGTGTGATCAGTTATTAATATCAGTGTTACTGAGCTCTGTTAAAGTCTGAGTATACTGATAATGTACTGTATGTGATGATCAGTTAATAATATCAGTGTTACTGAGCTCTGTTAAAGTCTGAGTAAACTGATAAGTCAGTGTAATCAGTTATTAATATCAGTGTTACTGAGCTCTGTTAAAGTCTGAGTAAACTGATAAGTCAGTGTGATCAGTTATTAATATCAGTGTTACTGAGCTCTGTTAAAGTCTGAATACACTGATAATGTACTGGATGTGATGATCAGTTATCAATATCAGTGTTACTGCTAAAGTCTGAGTAGACTGAACAGTTAATCACCTCTTTTGGGTATTATCAAGCTAAACAGTTCCCTTAGTGATGAACAGGTTCATGAATGATATGGACATGAACTACCAATCCATTCTCTGTTGCTGGTTCTGGACTTCTCTGCTGTTGCTCATACTTCTCATTCCTAAGCACTGAAGCAAAAATCCCAAAAAGGGAACAATAGGGCCTTACAGACCTCAGTTCCTGGATGTAGACCAGGGGTGACCAGTTCTATCTGCAGAGCTATTTCTCCATGTTTCTTGTAAACACCTCTGGTCATAGTTCGATCATAGTTGCATCAAGTGTGTTGGGACTAGGTGTGTTGCAGCGATGCTCCAGGACCTGGATTGTGATCCCCCATACAAGTGAGCTCTACTTTTGTAAACTACTATTAATTTCAATAAGTTGTTTTGTAATAAAAAAAAATAAAAGCAGTTTAAATAAAAACATGATTGATTGAGTCCACTATATTGTTATTTATTATAGCAGATAAGACAGAGCTATTCAGTCTTATCTGGTGTGGCTGCAGATTTGTATTCTGGACAAGTATATCTGATTGTAGTACTTTAATCAGTTAGTGTCAGTCTTCAAAAGCTGATCATGTGTGCTTTTGCTATGATTTGCTGAAAACCTGTAGCTAGGTTGCCCCTTTGTGGATAAGATTGGACATGTCTGTTGTAAGAAACATCCCAGCTCCTGAAGGCTTAGCCAATAGGAGAACCAAATTGACCTAATTTTGGGGGGGATTTTGATTGGATAATTTTCCAGTTAACATAAAATTTGTTAGAATACAGAGATTAAATACAGGAAGAACGACGATTCTGTTAGATAAGAGCGAAAAATGACAGACATTTATTTTTTAGTACCCAAAAGTCATTAGACATGCTTTGAAGAGAACCTCCCTGGTTCTGCTCCAATGTTAACTGCACTGTAGCATTTTACACACGTGCAGAAAAGGGAAAAAAGACATTCTTTAAAGAATTTGTACATTAATTTAGGTGATGCTACTAGGACTAAAAGATTAATCATGTTTGCATCTCAATACAGGAGAGTACAATTATCAAATCGCACATCTTCTGTTTTCTTCTGTTTTTTAAAATCTGGCCTACATTATCAAAAACATTGTCTTAAGTTTTAAGTGAAGAAATAACACAGAGTTTGTGCACTGCCTGTACACAAATGAAATAAATCAGACCCAACCAAGCCTCCATGTGTTGTGACATGACAACTACAACTTACTGGCAGTCTGGCACCCTTCATTCAGGGGTCTAACCTGAAACCAGAAAAAAGTAGATTTTCTCCTCGGCCACAATAACAGGCCTGAACCTTAAATTATACAAAACAATTGCAATTTAAATCACAGTCGCAATGTCAGTCAAAAAATCTTAACTAGATATTTTCATAAAAATGTTTAGCCCTAGATGCTACAAAGTTTTTAATAGTCAAATGCTGAATACTATATTTACAAAAGGTTGGGCACCAAATCATATACATGCGAAACCCCTCAGATGAAATGATTGTATTCATTTAGACAACCAACAAAACCAGTTTCAGTGTCTTAATGTATGCATAGGACAGTAAAGTTCAATTACACAACACAACATAGACTGTAACATTTTAACACATAGTTTTTATTTGTTTTTGCTAAATGTATTTCTTTATCTTTCGTAAGGGAGGTGTAAGTATTTCTGGACATAAACAGTTGCGCTGTCACACCCTACTCTTGTGACAGTGTTTCAGTGCATCAGCAAGAGCCTGTAAGATCATGTCTACATGAGTCTTAGTGCTGTTACAGCCCATCAGCCCCACACGCAGGACCTGCCAACAAGAGCACAAGGCAGTCACGCACATATATCAGACACCATTAATACATACGCAGAATGTCATGTACACAGACAACAGAGTTGCCTTAGTTTAGCTATTTAATGAATGAACTGAAAATAAACGACTCCCCTACCATGCCAACAGAGGGCCCAAGACCTCCGGAGATTTCTATGTTGTGATTCTTCATAATGTAGCCTGTGATCTCTCTCCACTCGTACCCTGGTGGAGCTACTATTGTAGTGACAGTGGGTAATCTCGCTTTCTGACAGACAAGACAACAAAACAACCAAACGTCAAAACAAACTTCTGTAGGTCTGCCAGCGGATTGTTGTGGGTTAAGCAGACAAAATGTAAACAACTGTTTCAGCTCTAATTGTAATATTAAAAAACACTACCTTGTCCTCTACAAAGAGCTTCAGGCCCATCTTCTCTAGGCCCATGTGGAAGTACTCTGCCACATCTTTGTGTTGTTTCCAAGAGTTTTCAAGGCCCTGAAAGAGAAAAGGAGAAACTGAAATTTACACACAACCTTTAATTTTTCATGTTTTCATATGGCTTTGTGTGTGTATGTGTATATATATATATATATATATATATATATATATATATATATATATATATATATATATATATATATATATATATATATTTAGTCCATTCTGTCTATGATAAAGTAATCTATGGTAAAGGCAGTATTTATTGTTCAGTTACTTACAAAAATCGTATACCATTTTTATTCCTGCTAAACTGTAGACGGGACAAACCATCTGATGATCACTTATTAATATCAGCATTACCACAATTGTTTTTAAAGTAATAAACTTCATGAGTAATAAGCTAAGCATTGGAGTTGTACTGGATTCCTACCTAAATCAATAGCTACTCCCACTATAGTCACGTCTGAGAGATTTTGTTATTGGGACATGGTAAAATGTTTGCTTTGCTTAGAGTTTCAAAGCAGTGAGATTTTCATTAGGCATATTACAGAGAAATTACATGAAGAATACTGCCACCAGCAACAGTGTGGACTAAATAAAAATAACACCCCCCCTGTGCCTGATTAATATGCAGTATGCATTACTCTCCATGTCACCCTCCATGTTGGATAAATGGATATATAGATAGATAAATAGAATTCTCACTGTTTCTGCAAGGATGGCGAGGCCTTCTCTGAGGCTGTATAATCCACTGACAGGCCCAGTGTGGTGATACCTGTAGGGGGAAAATGAATGATTTGTGATATGAGCATATAGTGCAGAGGTAAGGTTAAAACAGCTCTTCATCAAATTGTACAAGGTCTAAGCATCTTGCCTTTCTACTGAATTTTCTCTCCGTGTGAAACTCCCAGGATTTGACCGTCTGTAACCATTTGGTAATGCAATTTATGTTTACTTACGAGCGCACAGGCTTTCCATCACAGCCCCAGTAATTGGCCAACCAGCTCAGGTCCAGAAAATAAGAAACAGGCTTTGTCTTCCTGTTGAAGATTTTGTAGCTGTTTTGTTGAGAAGAGGCACAGAGATAAAACACTAGCAGCTTTTTTTTAGAATTTTGTATAAATGTTTTATATTTTGATGTCTTCTGACACTTTCTCACCATGCTCTCTCGCTGAAAGAGATGGGTGCAGTTCCTGGAGGAGCGTTCAGGACCTTCTGCGAGCCAGTGTATAAAATGTCAATACCTGCAAAATCCATAATGTGTTGAATTTTACATTAGACTTGCCTTGAGGTGTGTCTTATATGTAATACATCAATACTTTGCTTTACAATATTATTTCCGACCACATTAGAATAACATATCCCCCCCAAAATTCCCAAAAATAGTAACTTTACAATAAAGAGCCAAAACATTCTTAACTTTTAATGTAAGTTCAGTAAAGAGGCTTGTGATTTTGTCGCATTTCTCTTGGTCCATTTATCATTAAACTTTCACAGGATATAAAAGGCAGATGTCGTGTCAAATGATAGAGAAAAAAAGTTTTTCTTGGCACAGAAACATTTTAAAACACAACATCTGCCCATAGATATTTTGTTGCATAAACATTTCTTGACTATGGACTAATACTGAAATGGCTTGGAATAAAATCTTGCTACATTCATTTACATTAGAAGAAAGTTTCTTTGTTGTATTAAGTTACCATTTCTGAGTTGTTCAATTCTATTATACAATCCCAGAAAGTACTTGGACACTTTTACCCTTTAACCTTTGGTAAACCTTTGGATTAATAACATTCTTTCATTTACTTCATAAAACATTCAGCATGTTATTTGTTAAATAGAATTTTTTTTTAGCACAACATCAAACTGATGGTTATGTGGAGAAAACCTGGAGATAAATTCAAACCATGCTGCACTAAGATTACTGGAAAGCTTAGATGTGGAAAGTCTGTGAACTCAGAAGTCTACCAATACATTTTATATGAGGAAATATTCCAGGACACTGCTCAAATGTGTAGCTTTCAAATATATTAGTACCTTGCTTGTCCATGTATATGGGGGCACCTCCCAAAGCTGCGACGGAGTCAACCAGGAACAAACAGTCGTACCTTACAGACAATCACATCCATTTAGCAAACAATTAATTGTACAAGCCATAACTGGTGAACTAGACAGTAGAGTACAGTACTACAACTTACAGTAGAGGACAGTTATGACATAAAATGAGCTGCAAGAGATGAAACATAAGGCATAAGAAAGTCCAAAACTGAAGACTAAATGAGGTTTAAAGGGAGAACAGAGATGTGCTAGAATGAAGTGCCACTATTGTGTTTTCATGCTATATAGTAAAAAGTGTTGAACTCTTACTTGCGGCAGAGTTTTCCAATGCCATCTAGAGGGTGTACCACTCCTGTAGAAGACTCTCCGTGTGTGAGGAAGAAAAGGACTGGCTTATATTTGGCTAATCCCTATAAACATAATTATGAGACTATGGTTATCATACATAAGTAAATCCAAAATATATAATGAGAGGAAAAAATGCATAAGAATTCAACTGTAAAGTGGATCATAAGCTGAAGAAATATACACATTGTAACTGACTGAAAAACAATTGTTTTGTAAATTGTGATTATGATGAAAAATGAATTAGAAAGGCTGAATAAAAACTGACACGGATGCAATAAAACTAATGTATATTAGTAATGTATGAATAATTGTGTCCAGACAATCTTTACAACAAATCTTTACGCATTTTGTTTTGGTGGGTGTGGCTTAAAGATTTTTTTCTTATCATATTTGTATAAACTATAGCTAAAATGTTCACTTAAGTACAGATTCTCTGTGCTCTGTACTCCTGAAATGTAATTTTAAATAAAATAGAAATGTGATGCTTTACATGAGTCCACTGATGCTGGATTACCTGCTCAATTTCATCATTTGTGAAGAAGCTGCCAGCGGACGTTACAATGGTGTTCACTTTGGCACCTGTTACACACAGTAATGTAGGAAGTGAGGAGGATTAACAGATCATATGGCATTCACAAACTCTGTAGTGCTTCACAAGTCAGTACCGATTCTCTCCGCCATCTCTGCAGCTCTCTCGCCCCAGATGCCGTGGACTGCGATCAGCACGCTCTCTCCTGGCTCCACCGAGTTAAAGATGGCACACTCCATAGCAGCATGTCCTGGGCCGCTCACAGCCAGCGTCATGCGGTTCTGCGTCTGAAATGCATACTGGATCCCACTCTTGATGTGATCCATAATCTAAATAAAAAAAATATTGCACAAATGAAGTCAGTTTACATCAAATGCTCAACATTCATTCATTCACAGGTATATATAAAAAAGGGGGTCAGATTGGACAATAGCAAAATACCTAAGGGCCGCTCTCTCTTTCCAAAAGTATAATTCATATACTATACATAACACTGTGTTCCAAATATGAAAAAACCACAAATGTACAGAATAATGAATAATTTTTTAACTACTAAATTAATTTGAACTTAATTGCAGCAGCAGGATATCAAGAGTTACAACGTACTGCAAATTGTTCTTCCATAAAGTCCTGCTTTTTTAGACACTAGTTAAGCATTCTTTCACTAACTCACCATCAAAGAAAGGTATGAAAAACATTTCTCTGATGGTGTGTTTCTCTGCAGTTACGCTGACGTGGTGCTGGTGTGAGTGGATCAGACAAAGCAGTGCTGCTGGAGTGTTTAAACACCTCTGTGTCACTGCTTAGCGATTAGCCATCTCATAACTCGCTCTGGTCAGGTTCTCCTGCGCCCTGAAGAACAGTTGCTGCTGTAAGACCAGGTTTCTCTGTGCTCTCGTCCCCTGTATTTACCATAATGTCCATTCTTTGTTTCAATATATCTCTTCATGTTTAATTCCTTCATTACTGCAATAGTCTCTAAAAACATTCTGACGTCCATCTCTTGTGTAATGACCGGTTCTTGCTGTCAATTTTGTGTTTTTGGCCGTAGCCGTCCCTGCATGCTGTTCCGTAAATTCAGGAGCCCAGTCAGATGATAATGTCTCTTACGTTTATTTAACTTGGATTGCTAACACAGTGGCGAAGCGTACTATATATGTATATCGCTGCTGTCCAATGAAAAACATGTATCTCCATTTATGTTCATTTTATGTTTTCTACATCATTTGAACACACCAATGGTTGTTTACATTGTTTGTTCACCATTTCATCATGAATGAACCAATAGAAATGCTCCAAAAGAGCTTGGAAAAAAATCTAGTTATATTGACTTACATTAAAAGTAAAGTATGTTTTTGGTCTCTCCTGTGAAGTTGCAATTTTGGAGATACTTGTTTTTCATTGGACAGCGACAATATGCACTGCTGCCACCATCTGGTGAAAGGAAAACTGCAAAGTACCGGTGGGCCACCAATAATGTATTCTGAGAAGTGATGCCACGGGCCAATAAAAATCAGTCTGCGGGCCGTATTTGGCCCGAGGGCCGGACTTTAGACACCCCGGTCATAAGGGGTGCCCAAACTTTTGCTTATGGCTGTACGTTAACACATTAACCCTGAGAGTCTGTATGTGGGTCCATGGTGTAATTCCTTACTTGCATAACTACGTAATGTACACATTTGTTCCATAATACTTAGTGAATATTCAGAGTAGTTACTGAACAATGCATAAACTTACATACAGTCATACCTTGGTAAGCCTGACTTAATATGTTGAACTCATAAGACTTACTAAGTTCATAATATTAAGTTAACAGAACAATAGGTTTAGGGATGTTAAGGATTTGTTACCATATAATGATTTTTTTTACAGTGTAATAAGTTCTAAGAAGAATAGGTGGGCCTAAGATATTCTTTCATATTTTATTCAAATATTAGAAATTATGGTATGTTAACATAGTTGCCATGTTGCAGTCATCTGGATAACACAGCTTTCTGCCCACCCAGGATAATAGTATACAGTTATGCATTATCAATTTTAAACCATATCTGACTCATGTAGTTTTAATACTTTACCTCAACTGTCTCAGGATGCAGATGACCTAACATCGGTTGTGCCCCAGCCGCCAAGATTCTTGGAGGTACATTTGAAGGTCCCGGACCCAACAGGTAGCGATGTGGGACTGTAAAAGGCTGTAAAAGACATTGTGGCGGTGGAACAGAGAGAGACGACATGCTGGTGCTAAACGTGTGGGCTTTCAGTAAAAAAGAGCAAACTGTACAGTCAGGCTTTCTCAATCAGGCCAGTCCTCCGGCCTCTGTAACCTCCGCCTCCTGTCAGGCAGGCCTTGTGGAAAACAAACCCAGAGACAACGTTTAAACGTTTAAACTCAAATAAGTTCATGTTAAGTTCAAACATAAAAAAGTGGTTAAGTTGTGGAATGCACGAGAGCTGCAGCATTTAAAGACAGATTAATATAAAAATAAGAAAAACCCAAACAGACAGTAACTTTAAACTGGGTGTCTTCAAAAGATTACGTTTTTCCAGATATACTCCTTTAAACAGTGGTGAGCAGGTTTTTGAGTGTTAATCATTGACTTATTCTCCCCTGAACACAAACACAACCTCAGCAGATAGTTAGCCAGAGCGAGGGGCTCTAAGAGTTAAACTAAAAGGGCTCTGTGATTTTTTTATGGAAATATTCATTAATCTAATTTAAATGTGTTTAGTACTGCAACTGTTTGGTGGCTTTCCAGTTGTACATTGACTATATTTCAAGGTTTATTTTTCAATTCTGACCCAAATTCAGTATTTTTTAAAAGCATATATTTTTTTTTAGTAAAGAAAATTGTGGCACTAAAGTATTGCAATAGTAGTTTTGCTTTTATTATGGCAAGTATTCCATGTATCACTGCTGAAATGACTAGTGATTGTATTTCAATGCCTCTCTTTTATAAATGCATTCGATTGCATAAAAAAAATAAAAAAATAAAAAAATATTAAAAAATAAAAGTAAATTAAAAAAATAAAAATAAATGCATTCATGTGTCATTATTTACATTAGGGGAAATTTTGCATTCTATTGTATGACTCTGACAAACTTTACTGAGCTGAAGGATTCAAATTTTATTATTTACCTCTGCTCTGAATTGGTCCCTGCTGAATTTTCATTTTGTTAACAAACTAACCTTAACTATGCACTCCTTAGACACAGTATTGGGCACACTTAACACATGTCTGTTCTATCAGCTGTCTGTTTTATCAGCTTCACTTAATATATACGTGCACTCTGTAGTTCCATGATTAAACATTTGGTTCATCTGTTTCTCTGTCTACAGTCGTATGCAAAAGTGGGTAACCCTGGAGGCCAATCGTTTTTGGTGGCATGTTAGTGTGTGTAGTGCTTGTACAAGAGGAACAGACACAGCAATGCTGCTGGAGTGTTTAGACTGTCCATTCACTGTCCACTCTCTTAGACACTCAGACATACCACGGATCTGATGCTGCAGAATTTGTGTTGGTCATTTACTAGTTCTTCATCAGTTGTCACAGGTTGTTGTTGGCCGGATAGTTTAGGTTGGTGGGCTATTCTCAGTTCAGCATTGACAATAGGGGTGTAAGAAAATATCAAAAATATCGAATATCTGGCTATTTTGTTTCATGATACTGTATCGATTCTGAAAAACACAGTATCGATACACAGATTCCTGGCAGACAGTGAATTATTGTGTGTTGTGTTTAAACCTCTGACCACTAGATGGCAGTGTTGTAATCCATTTTCAGCTCCACTCCAACAGTAACAAGCAGCACAAGGGTGCAATGCTATTGTAAGCATTGACAAACCTGTTCATTTAGTGGTGTGTTTTAGTATAAGGATTTGAAAAATCACAATATATCTCTTTGCTTGCAGTATTGCAGAATATCGTGATCTATTGAATCGTGACCCCTGTATCACAATACATATTGTATCGCCAGATTCTTGCCAATATACAGCCCTAATTGACAATGAAGTGTTGAAATTATTACACCATGCATAGAATACCTGCTCCGTGGTGGTGCTGTGGGGGTTGTGCCCATTGTGTCCAACAGGATAAAGGAGGACTAACAGATTATGCGAACAACCAAATCTGTAATTGAAGGGTTTCGTTCTAAAACACAATGCAGACCATGTGTATGTAGCTTTCTGTCATGAATTGACTTATAATTCAAAAATTCTTTTGAAGCTATTGCAAAACAATATCTCAGCCATCAGGCAATATATGTGTATTCACTTAATGTAAAACTTCAGAAGCTTTTATGGGTCTTGAACACAGATCAGATGTCTGGTTTCTGTCATCACCGGTGTAAACAATGCTGACTCTGTAAGATTTTCTATAACAAGGCATTTCATATTAAATCACTCTGAATCACTTTATTACATCTCAATGATTTTCATTATCAAAGGTTTTGTAAAAGTGATGGAATTCCCCTTTAATGTGTCATGTTTTACTGACAGATATCAAAACAAAGAACATTCATTTAGTACTGTAATGTAACTTTTATTGCATTATATATTGTATCCATTAAAACTGAATGTAACAGAGTGGAACATTTCTGCTCGATCACATAGACATCCATCCAATCATACACTATATTGCCAAAAGTATGTTCAGGTGTTTCAGCTACACCCACTGCTAACAGGTGTATAAAATCAAACACATAGCTATGTACTCCATGGACATAGAGAAGAATGGATCATACTGAAGAGCTTGGTGACTTTAAAGATATTCGATACAAATCAGTTGGTAAAATTTCCTTGCTTGATCAACAACAGCTCAGCCACAAAGCAGTACACCAAGCAAACTCACATATCAGGCTCAGTGCTGAGTACTGAAGCCTGTAAAAATGATCTATCCTCTGTTGCAACAGCTGCAACCAAGTCTAAGATCAATATATTCAATGCCAAGAATAGGGGAGCAGTGTTCTCTGGGGTGATGAATCATGCTTCACTCTCTGATGGATGAATTTGGGTTTGGCAGATGCCAAAAGGACACTGTCTACTGGAATATACAGTGCAGACAGTAAAGTTTGGCAGAGAAGGAATGATGGCCCGGGGCTGCTTTTTGGGGTTTGGGCTTGGACCCTTAGGTCCAGTGAATGGTTAATGTAAATGCTACAATATACAAAGACTGTGCATTTGTCCACGAAGCAGTGTCTATAAAATACATCTTTTGAAAGTGAAAATTCAGTGATTTGCACAAAAAAGCCCCAATCTTAACCCCACTGAACATCTCTGGATTGGACTGGATTGTTGGTTGTATCTGTAACTGAAGGCAGCTGTCTCAATGCCTCTCTGCCTGTGCGATTCTACAAGTCAATGAGTGTTGTCCAGTGTCAGTGCTCTGATATTATTTATTCCCAACACATCGGTGGTGGCACAGAGTACTATGGGATATGTAAGGCTAGGAAGAATAGAAGCAGAGGAACCTTAGCAGGCAAGCTCATACAGATGATCACTTACTTTTGGCCATATAGTGTATGTAATATTATGAAATATTAAGTAACAGTAGCGTTGGTGTGTTGTGTCTTCACAGAGCTGCTTGGGCCAGGTTGTGGTTTATGAGTAGGTGTTGTCCTAGAGGCTGAGGACTAAAGGAGCCATTGAAGTACACAAGCTTTCCTCGAACTATGGTACCTTTAACCTCTCCATGCAGTGTAACGCCAAGATATGGAGTCAACTGAAAAGACAGAGAGAAAGAATTCATGTTGTCTGCTCTCCGTGTGCTTAACAGAATAAATAAAAAAGCCACTCACTTTATTTTTGTGATGTATGTTTTCCTCTTTCACCTGTAAAATGGCAGAGGTAAATATTACATTCACATGTTCATGCTAAAGCATTTCACATCATTTCACACATCATATTAGAAATGGGGTGGTATAATCAGTCATCCCTGACATGGTGCTAATCTAATAAGACCTTGGTCTTGTATTCTGTCCTTGGAGGATTTTAAAGCTTGCTATCCTAGTCGTGTGAAATGTAAAACCCTCTTTTATTCACCACAAATTCTCTCTCCGGATCCCAGATGACTAAGTCTGCGTCGTGACCTGGCAGTAGGCTGCCTTTTTGGTTGTCAAGGCGACACAGTTGTGCAGGGTTTTTGGATAGGAGTCGAACTACGTCAGGAAGGGAGAAACCTCTCTTACAGGCTGAGCTCCAGAACAGAGGAAGGCCTAGAAATGAGAAACAATGGATCACAGACAAAAAAATATAGTACACTAAAATTTAAACAATGTGCAGTGATTAACATATTTATACAGTTATATTACACGTATACACTCTTCAGACAAGCTAAACATTTTCACATTATATAAATAATTTGTGATCTATTACAGTTTATTACTCTTAAAGTATAACCCCAGTTGTGACAATAGGTAAAATACATATAAAAACATAAAGCAGTGATTTATAAATCTACTTTGACCTGTATTTCCTGTTTTTATGAAAAGACAGATATGTAGTCTTTTATCTTATGAATTTCATAGTTTTTTTCTTTAGTAAATATACATTTATTCTGAAATTGATGGCAGCACCACATTCCAGAAACCTGGGTCAGGGCAATTTTGTGAAAAACGTTCTAAACTTTACTTTGTATATTTTTATTGTTTTCTTTTTTGTTATCTATCTATTGGTGAATGAAGGAACAGCAAAGTAAGAATTTCATTGTACTATTCTGCTGTGCATATGACAATAAAACTCTTGAATCTTGAATCTAAACAGGTGATGTAATATGGGGGTATTTGTGGGTAACATGCATGTGTGTGTAAGCACCGTAACCACTAAACACATTTCAGAACAACACAGTTGCCTTTTAGATGTCTTTCAGGAACATCAAAGCTTATTTTAACGTGACATAGCAGGAAAATGTGTTACAACATCGTGGCTGAGTAAACAGACAGTGTGGGTACTAGTCAGGCCTGCCTTCAGTCCTAAATGGTCTATATACAGTGTCAAGAATAAGTATGTGCACAGTTTGAAATTACCTGGTTTTCTGCATTAATTAAAATAAAATGTGATCTGATCTACATTTAAGTCCCAAGTTTAGACAAACACAATGTGTTTAATACAATACCATAAAAACAATTAGAATATTTAATGTCTTTATTGGACACTTAAACACTTAAACATTCACAGTGCTGGTGCTGGTTCAGCAAATACACTTTCAAAACTGGTGTTCATCAAGGACCACATTATATTTTATGTTTTTGTGATTTCAGTTTAATATTTAATTATTCATAACTGATTTCTGGTCTTATTAGCATTTCACAAACTGTTAAAAAATATAGAGAATTGTGCAAAGTTATTTATATGGATTTAAGCTTTTAGTTCTAAAATCCTAACGTTAGAATAACTGCAAGTAAGCAAATAAATGGATCACTGTGATTTGATGTGTTTTAGACTAATCATTTCCAAACCTCTCCACAATGAAGCCCAATATTTACAGTTATTTTCATCTAATAATAATACATGAATATAGTTAATCTAATCAATACTTCATTACATGAAATCAGGTGTGCTACTGATGGAATTTACAAATACATTTTTGAGTAATTTCAAAAGTTTGGGGTCAAAAAGTAGACTTAAATACTGTAACGTACACAAAGGTACTTATACTTGAGGTATTTTAGTAAAAACAAATATTATTCAAGGATAGATAAAATGTAATTATGTAATTATTTATTTTATTCGTTATATAAATGATCACATATTGTAATATTGTATTGTATCATATTTCAACATTATATATGTTTGTCTCTTCTGAAATACAAAGTATTATGGATAGTAATTGTATTATAATTGCATAAAGTCACTTTAGAATCATCTACAATACAGTAAAAATTAAGTAGTTCACTGTTGTTATTGTTATCAAGCAGTTAAGAAATTTTGGTAAGTTCATAAGGCTACATGATAACTACATAAACCTTTCACGAGGGCATAAATGTATACATTTATAAAGGCTTATTTCAAATGAATGTATTAATAATTAATTCAAATCCTTATTTATTTATTTTTCTGGCTTCTTACTGAGTATTTGTAATAATATAAACTTCTGAAGTTGCACAAGTCTCGTCCTCTTGGAACTATGCTTAACTAGGTTTTTGAGTGGGACTGGGCAGGGACTTTGGCCTGATCTTTAAACATCAGCATGTGGTGTAAATTATTAGTCTGACTGGTAAACAGGTCCTGAACTTCCGCTTTGCATGGAGCAGAACTTTGGCCAATACTTAGCATCAAGGTCATGGGGTGTTCTTTAATGTAATGGGATGTGGGACAACCTACCGAACTGCAGAGACGAGATGCCGCCCCATGCCTGTGTGAAATCCCCGCTACTAAGGTGCTTCAGGTTTGGTGTGCAGGGAGAGTGGTCCGACACAACCATGTCTATATCACCAGCGCTCAGAGCTGACCACAGCTGCTCCTGAAAAGAATGTAGAAACAGATTAATTTTAACGCTACCTGTACACCTAGTTTTTCAATTTCCAGCACACCTAATCAAACTCATGACTGAGATGGAAAAGGTGGAAGAACAAGAGAAGAACTGAACAGTGTAATGTTGTGGCCCTCTGAGACCAAAAAAGATCATTTTAAATGCAGTTTTTGTTCTTTAAAGAAAAGTGGGCTGAGCTGATAGTGAAAGCTGTTAGTTGACACATTACATTCTAATACAGATACACATTTAAGGACAAAAGGTAAGAAACAATTTCACTGTAAGTGTGACACCTGGTTAGCTTTGCCTCGGATGGGTGGGCAGCATTTAAACTGGGTTGCTCTAGAGGGGACATCCTCTGCAGACAGGGTAAGGTAGTGGTGGGTCGTCTCCACTGTTAATGGAGCTCCAGCCTGCTTGGCTGTCCGGATTAGCTCCAGAGACTGGGCTGATGATAAGTGCATAATGTGGCAACGAACCCTCCAGAAATAAAAATTATACACTTCTGATCATATCCCAACTGACACAAATGATATTTCAAAAGCTGAAATAACATGAATATGTTTTATAAAATAGAACTAATATATATTAGGTAGTAATGGGAGATAGTATAACAGAGTAACTGTTCATTTTACATTACATAAGTATCCAGACATCCAGCACACTACTTACATGAAGTGAAATTTGTCTAGAGAAATCTGGTAAGTCAGAATTTGTCTCAGTAGTGGTGATAAACATCTAGTGTAAAGTTGTAAAGTCTTCCCTATTAATATCCATAATGTTGGAAGAAACAATATGCTACTATTAACATGTACAGTATATAATAAATAAAATATAACACAAGTATTAGTTGAACTGACTGGTACTGAAGACAAAGCTCAGTGACTGTTTGGATGGCTTCAAGCTCCATGACATCAGGTCTGGATCTTAGAAATGTGGAGTACTCACATGGATCTGAGGAAAAGAAGTGACAACAGTTCACTCAATTTCTACTTTTTGGAGGTGATGAATGTGAGCAAAAGGTCACAGATCATAAATACAGTTGTATGCAATGTTACGGGCAGCCCCAGCCAATGTTAATGCACAGTTACTTTACATTTAGCTATCTGCTTCTCTCTAATTGTTGAGCATCAGTACAAGGCTTTAAGTGTCTTCGTGTTAATCACACTCATCAACTGAAAATAGCTTAATGGGATTTGATTTGCCTTACCAGTCTTAATGAGTCAGTTAAGGCCTAACGAGAAAGGTGTCCAAATGTTCTATTAAATGATAATTGTTTAAGTAAATTAAATATAAATAAACTATGAAATATAAATTAATGAATGTGTAGCACCTTGTCTTGCCCTGCCCTAACTTTACTCACATCTATAAGCAAGTTTTTGGATTTAAATAAAAACACACACTTGCATCCAGCCTCGTCCTCTTAATCGCTACACTATGCGTTAACAATTAACAAAAAATGTTTTTGTTTTATTTTAGAAAGAGGTCGCATCAAATTCCTTTATCTTCAAAAATCCACAATAAGTTATAATATGTAATCTGAATGCTCCAGCGTTCGTGTACATTTGGTTTTCAGAGTGACATAACAGTGTGTTATCAGAACTCAGACATTAGTAGAATGAACTTTTGCTCACCCCCTTCTTCTGCCAGTCCTTGCTGGACCTCCTTCTCAGCATGAAACTGAGAAGAAAATCAGATAACACACTTCATCACATTACAATGGAGCTGTTGAACATGTACTTTGTGATCGTCATTATGAATTAAACAGAGATTTATAATAACTTACTAATTACGCTACCTTATTCTCCTTTAAAATCATTTCTCCAACGTTTATAAGGTTAGTACGTGACATAGAAATGTGATATTGCAATTAGTAGGCCATTAAACTCTTATTATATTCAGTGTCTCTTCAGAACTTTGTTGCTTTATAAATCTGCACTCATTATAATGAGAACAGGTGTGTGTGGACACCCAGTGAATAAAACAATCAGCACCATGCAGGTGATGAGAGATAGCAGATGGCTCACCAGCAGAACACTTCCTGAGCCTTGAAGTTGCCTCATTGCGGCGTGCAGGTCACTGTCTCTAACATGAGGGAACTCATCCACTCCACTGTGGATCAGGAAGCATTTAAATCCAGCCACTCCAGCCTGCACCATGGGCCTCAGCTCCAGCTGAAGTAGAGAGATACACACTGTCACTGAGCGGCACCACTGATTTACTAATAATTTACTAATACTAATAGAGATGTAAAAGTAATAGGTGCCAATTAATTGAAACTCAGTGCTGGAATCAATTACAATAAAAAAAAAACACAAAATATACCTTTTTATTTCTGTTCTTATCACATTTTGTATTTAGTGTATTCTAAAACAACCCATGTCGTAACTGGACAGGACCTGTTAGCATGGAATGACCCACATTTTCAACAACTGGTCAGTCTACATCAATAAGACCTGCATGCACTCAAATAACATTAATATGGTTCAAGTATTGTCTTAAGAGTAAGAGTAAGGTTTTTGGATTGACTTAATTTAAAACCATGTTTTAAGTCCATAGGTGGTAACTAAAGTAGGGGTAGAGATTTTCTCATTACCTGGTTGCCAGGAATGACCCCTCCCCAGAATGCTGTATCCACAAAGCATTGGCCGGAAGCAGCTTGCAGCTTTTCATGGAAGTTCTCAAGACTAGTAGTTGGTGGAATGCTATTGCTGTAGATAAGGCAGTAAGGACACAATGTGTGATTCAATCTTATGCTTTTTTTTTTTTTACATATGTATGTGTGTGCTTGTGCTTGTATGAATTCTTACAGGGGCATGTCCACAATGGTGGTCACCCCCCCAGCTGCTGCTGCCCGTGTTGCGGTCCAGTACCCTTCCCAAGTCGTGCGGCCTGGCTCATTAACATGAACATGGCAGTCCACTATGCCTGGCATCACCAGACTGTTCCCCACATCCAGAACCTACACACAGTGAACCATAAAGTTAAAGAGCAAAAGAAAATGCATTTGAAGTCACTGACTTGAAAACTGACAGACATATTGGCTAGTAGGTCTAATAGCCTTTCTCAGTTAATAAATGAAAGTACATTATTTAAGTAGGAAAAAAAGTATTTGATCATCTTTGTGATTCTGATTTGAGTGCACCCAAAACACAATTTAGTTTGCCCGACAAATGGTTAAAACTCTGATAATTGTGATTGTTGGGTGACACATTTTTTGTTTGTCCAATGAAAGGAATCTAACATGGGTTCCAACTTAATTCAAGCCTGGAGATCTAGCAACAAACAAGTAAGCCAGTTCTTATAAACATATCTAAATTTTAGCTGTTGTAAATAAAACATTTTTGCAACAAATAGTCAGCCAAGACATGTGTTGTCTTAAGTTTAGCTTTTAGCTTTACACTGCAGCAATTAGGCTAATGTAACATAATGTATTATACTAATGTAACGTAATGTATTCCATTAATGTAACATTAACAAGTAATTTATAACTGGTAACAATAACAAATGAAACAAGTACAGACAACACATGGCAGCTACTACTATTTTAGCAATGCAGTGGATTTCTTGCTATGTCAGAAACATCATGAACATGTCTATTTGAGATTATTTAACAGTTTGTTTCAGTTTGAAGCAAACGTCATGGTTTAGTCATGCAGTTTGCACAATTAGTCTTGCAGCCTCCCTTAATTGTTAGCGGCATTCACCCCATAATTCCTGTGCAAAACTAAAGAAGCAAACCTCAGACCCAAAAAAGTCTCAACTGATAGATTACATAATTTACAACACGTGGAAAACTATGTAAATTAAGCTGTTTTGATGAACTCTTCTTTTAGGGTGTATACATGGTTGTTGTCAGAAAGGTACAGTTCTCTCTGTCTCCAGTAGGAGTCAGTCTCACTCAGGCTGCTGCTCACCTCTCCAGCTGTGTGCAAAGTGGCTCCTGGATCAGGCAAGATCTTGTGGATCTTTCCTTCTCTTATGATGAGGAGCGCAGGTCTGATCTCCTCACCTACCACAACCCTCTGGCTCCTCACAGCACTCACTGTGGATCCTGCCTTCATGTTAGGTAGACTAGATAGACTAGATAGACTGGGTAAGCAGCTGGAAATATCTGGCCTGTCTGAAAGAAAGCCAATGCTCCTGTGCTGGGGGTCACTGCACCTGTCCAAGTCATCCTTACACAAGTAAGTGATAAGAGTTTGTTGACCGGCCCTACTGTAGCCAGGGTCAGAGTGTGACTTTTCAGACCAGGAGTCACGTAACACAGACCAGCCCACTGCAATCTTTCACCAAATTTTAAAACATGCTAATGATCTAACAGATTGTAACAGCAGTGCAGTCATCACCCCTACATGATCCAGCACTTCAAACCCAGCTGCTAAACCACAGAAATCAATCAGAAAGCTGAATTCAAACAGAAAATCTTTGACTGCAAAAATTAATCAATACAGTATCACCAAGCATAATATCACATAATTGAATTTTGTCTTACACCACTACAACTGCGAGTACACTACAAGTACCAAATTTGCAGAAAGCTGAGGAAGGTTTACATTTGTTTAATCTAGTTTTGGACGGATATAAAACAATAAACTTTAAGGATATGTGCTGAATTTGATAGAGCCTCTTGGGGCTAATGTTAACTTCTTATTCAAATTTCAGTATCATCTGAAACAGTGTAGCCGTTAAATGAACCTGTATGTAAAGTTAAACAGGAAATTAGAACATAAAACTCAAATATGTGTGTTTCTCAGTTTATGACTTCCTTTGTATTTGTATAATTGTATTATTTGTTTCTGCTAAATCACACTATATGACACTAAAGACCTGAGAGACAGACTTGCGGGTCAGCTAACATTAATTTAGCCACAAAGCAGCCATGCTCAGGTTTTTCAGGTTTAAACTGTAATCTTTTCCACATGGTTTAATCCACATCTGCACTTCTTCTCTTGTGTAACTCCCACTCCCACTTTATTAAACTCTTGAGATCTTGGGATCGTTCCCACCACAAGACAAGCTACTTGTGAGTGACTGAGTGGTGCATGTGTGGCAGGGGTGCTTTGCCCCACCTAGTGTGGGTAGTAGTGAATAACTTTATCTTGGACGACTGGAGATATAAAGGATCTAAGTGGGGCCCTAGTACAATTAGCCTCAGTATTTAGGTGTGCATGTATGTTTTTGCCTATCCTGTTATATAGAATCGTTCTTGTCTCACTAATAAATCTAGATGAATATACAAATGAATAATTTGCTGAAATGGTGAGGTGGGCTTCGGAGAACTTAAACACGGTGGCAAGTCCTAATGTTAGCTATACTGTGTTTGATACAGACTGGCTAAACGTTCCCTCCTTCCTTAGATCAGAACAGGACAGGTGAGATGCCCCCACTCCAAGATTAGTGTATAAGGTGTGTGTGTGAAACTACAAGTAACTAAAATATGCATAAAATGTAAAAACACAACTTTTAACTTGACCGAGCAACAATCAGCGCAATTTATTCCTTTGAAGATTAAATTGTTCTGGGTGCTTGTTTGTTTTAAGAGGAGCAAATGAAGAAAATTAAAAAATGTAAAACAACAGTAAACAAATTACAATGTTGTTCTCACTTCCAGTTCTTTTTAGTTTCAAAAGTGTCAGATTTCGCAATCAACGACTTTTTAAGTCTATGAACAGTCTTGTGAACTTAAACCGTGAGCTCAGAGAAAAGTCTGAAGATGACGTCTGAACGGTAGGGCACACGCTGAAGCACCGACGCTGGACAGCAGACACGATCCCGCACTCTCACTGTTTATGTGAACGCAACCTCCGAGCAAGCTAATAGCTAGGGGTACCGATTCAGTCCAATCTCCGAGCAAGATTTTTTCTTTTAAGTTCAGCTCTAGTCCCTCTTCAGTGCGCTGTAGCTTAACCCCTTCAGACCCAACGTCCATTGCAATGGACATGACATATTTCTGTCTCTAAACCAATAAATACCCTGTATTTGAATGATGTCAGTAATGCTGGTTACTGATTGGATCCTAATTATCCAATCACAATCATGTCATGACTTTGAGCATGCTCTGAAAGAGTCACAGACATCATAGAAGACAAGCATGGCAGAGCAACTGCAGAGAGGGAGAAGTAAGTCCCCTTTTTCAATCAAAAATATACATTTATGCTCATGCTAGCAAAACAAATTTGCATATGTGTAACTGTTGCAAATTATAATATTTGAAGTTATTTTGAACAAATATATTATCATTCATTTACAGGATTTTTTAAAAGTCTGATGTCCATTGCGATGGACATCAGGAGTTGGGCGGGCTAAGCTAACACTCATATGTTTATTGTCAGTAAACAAAGAAACAAAATATTTGTAAGCTTTCCATAAGTAAAGTATGGTGTCACTGTTTATTTATTCATGATTCTAAATTTGTAAATATATATTTTTTAATTCTTTGTATGTGGTTTTCATATATTTAATGTCGTATATGTAAGATCTAAATGGAATGCATAACAGTTTAAAAGTGAGAATACATAAAATTTGTGATGGTGTTTTATTAGATTAGTTAGATTAGATCTAGAGAGGGACAATGGAGAGGATACATACATGCCAGAAGAACTTGATGTGGTAAATGAGGTTGAGATAGAGGAGACAGACAGTGTATGGACAGAGGAGAATAGCAAGAGGACAGAGGAGGATAGAGGAGGACAGGAGGAGATGACAGTAACCAGGAAGGAAGAAATCAAGTGGTGTTACACCCCGTTCACTACAATCATTGACACTTCCTTTGAGAATCCTCCAATTCATGAGGATCATGAGATTCATGAGAGGCAAATTCATGCCGCTGGAACAGTAAGGGTCTCTCGCTTTGCCAGGCCTCCTCTACAGTCTGACAAAGGGATCGAGGAAGCTGTGATAAAGTTGTCAAATGGTATGACAACAGACCAGTTCTCATGGCCTCCAACTTTGTTGGTGTTGGCAGAATGGATGAAGTGCAGCGGTGGGACAAAAAGAAGGCCCAATTTGTGATGGTGTCTCGTCCAGAGGTGGTTAAGCTGTACAATAATGCAATGGGCGGTGTTGATCTGCTTGATGAACTTGTCAAGATGTATGTGGCCCAGTGTCTGGTGAGAGTCCATAAAACAGTGGCAGCAAAACCTGGAAAAATCAGTATGTCTCCAGAACCACAGCATGTCCCCTAGAGACCAGTTTGCAGACTGTTTTGCAGGATGTAAGGCCTCTATCTGAGGTGCAGTATGACATGGTTCACCAAATGCCAAATTATGATGAAAAGAAAGAGGCTACCAAGATGCCAAAATATACAAAAAAAACATGTCTTTTGTGACAAGTGCAACATCCACTTGTGCTTTGTGCCCCAACAAAACTGCTCCAAGGCTGTTCAAAATGAAAAATAGAAAAATTCACAAGCTGATGTCTTCTCAAGTTCAGGTTCCAGTACTATTCCAAGTTAGCATGTTATAAGTTCATTATCCTACAATATAAAGTATGGTTATGTGTTGGTAGTTCCATAATAGTTTACTGAAGGCAAAACAGATTTCAGGTAATCTACAATCATACATCTTGTGTTCATGTGCATGTTCTGATTGAATTATTTGCCTCTCTATTTGCGGGCTCTGGGTTTTTGTTAGTGATGATGTCACTGCTCTTCCCTACCCATGCTGTGACATACTGATCAAGTTCATGTGCATGTTCAGAACAGACTCAAACACATGCAAACATCCAGTTCCAGATGTTTAGGTCGTACCTGATTGATTACTATGTGGACAAACTCTGCCTTATTTTTCTTTAGTTTTTATGTCATTTTACTCCCATCATGTTGTGGCGTCCATTGAAATGGACATGAAAAAAAACTATTAAAAACATGAGTTATCAAAAATGTGTTTTTTCCAATGTGTTTTTATGTTGGAAAGGAGTCACAATCAGTATAAAAACTTTTTTTTGGCCCAGCAGAAAAAATGCGGGTCTGAAAGGGTTAAACACACACACAAACGCAGAGAAAAGTGTACTAAAAGCAAAACCAGCGCGAGTCAGACTAGCTCTCACTTGTAGCAGGGCTGAACGAAAACCACTGCACCCACGTCACTGACAGAGCCTCGAACACGACGAAGCGCGTCCGCAAACCTCACTTGAAAGCAATTAAAAGAGTCCTCGGACCTCATTGACTCTCCACAAGCAGGTGCTCGCGAAAAAAAAAACATGCTTCCAAAGCTATAAACCGAGCTGTTTACCGAAAACAACAGCCGCGAACTCAAGAGCTGCTCTTCTAACACCGAAATCGTCTTTCTCTCATACCTTTTTTGCCCCGCCCACAAAAACAAAACCAAATATTTTAATACTTGAACGTCCTGAAATGCTACACATAAGCACACTGCTGATTTTAGAATTTTAGAAAAATACATATAAAATACAGCTTATATATTTGTACACGCCACACATGCCTAGTTCCAGTTGCTGAGGGAGGGGGCGGGGTAAGAAACCCTCTGAGCAGTGACTGACAGCTCCTTAGGTCATAAAAATTCCATCTGTGGTTTAAATTTAATATATGTGTACCTCTCACATCATACTGTTGCACATTGGTGGAAAAAATAACCGTCAGTGCAGAAAGTAATGATTTTATTATTGATCTTTTTATATTATCAGCATTTATTTGAGTGGTAAGCCCACCAGACATCTGTATTATGTGAAAATACAGTACAGACAGAGACCACCTTTCCTTTTCCATGTCCCAGCAAACACATAACAGTGTTACAACATTGTCTACTTGCTCAACATTGTCAAAGGTGGTGCTTTTTATGTTGTCTAAACAGTTCCATAATGGAACGTATGAGGGATTCTAAATAGTTGTGATAACGTACTGACAACGTTGCCAGTATGTTGTCTCAATGTTGTCAGATAACGTTGTCAACTTTTTAAGAAATTACGTTTCAATGATTTGACAACGTTGTAGGCACCAAAACAGCTCATTGTCACAACCTATCTGTGTTTGCAGGGGGTGTATCTGGTCAGTATAATAACGAGCCTCGTGCAGAGAGAGGACACCGCCCCACCGAGCATGCGCAGATCATCAGTACGGCGCCGCTAGGGCAGTTTTAAGGGGATACATTATTTAACCGCCCTTTTCCAAAAAATGTACGTTAATAGCTCATATCTCACCCTCCCTTTAAAGTGCTGTAATAGCGGGACGCGGCCTGGAGGAGGCGCTCCTGCTGCTTAAATGCGGCGCTGCCTCTGACGTAACGTTAAACATGGAAACCACAGCTCGTCTAATCATATCAGAACTCGTGGGTTATAAACCAATCATATCAGAGTCCCTCAGTTGTAAACCAATCATTTTATAGCTTATCAGTTTTAAACCAATCGAATCAGCGCTTCTCAGTTGTAAGTAAATCATATCAGCGCTGGGTTTTACTAATTCGTCGGTAGCAGGTGCTGAAGCTATGAAAGAATTTAGAGATGTCTTGAATCTGTTTTATACAGAGTATATAGGTACAGAGGGAAGAAACACACCTACAGTATGGACTTGTGGTCAGTATAGCTGATTGTCGGGGTTTACTTGAATGCTTGTTAGTATCTGGATTTACAGAAATAATATTAGCTCTGTAACTAACAAGCCAACGCATTTCTCTTCATTTCACAATAAAGAGATAGAAACAACGTTATGTAGAGCTCTTTCATTTGTTTTTATATTTATCTTACAATAACACCAGTGCCATATATTGTTTACTGTAACTTAGTGTCAGTGAGAATGTCATATGCTGTGTTTATCACAACACAATTTTATGTCTCTCAGTTCTTTAAGAGAGAAGCTCTGTCGGAGGACTGTCAGATAGCTATAAAAAAGATAGAGGTTAGTAATCGAGAAGAAAGCGAGGGAGAAGTGTTTAAGCTTTCCGTTAAAATTAATACGGAGTTTAATTTAATTTAATTTAACTAAGAGATAATGTTTGTCACTATGGCCATTAAAATCTGTCACCTACATTATTAAAGATATCTGCAGAGCAAAACCACACAATCTGCAGTAACTGAGACTGAACTGATCTATAATCCGTGTAATTGAGTAATATATTTAGGATCTGCACAGCTTTGCTTGACTTCAGTACTTTTGCTTGATCTGTGTGTTGTAAGTGGGTGAATATGATGTTTACGTCTTAATACAGGCTGCAAAGAGAGGCAAATCTACTGTGTGCCAATTTGATCAAATAGAACGTTTTTGATAGAATTTTCTAGGTGTGTTGTTCTGGTTTAAAACATTAGATGAAGACAAGCTACAGATATATGCATTTATTTTATTTATATTTAATTTAATAATTTAAAAAATGATAATGAACACCTTTGGACCTTAAAAGCATTGTTGTACCTTTGAGGGCACAGGTCTTTGTGCCATGTTGAACAAAAGTGTTTGTAAACAGTATTTTGTTCTGACAGTGTAGAACATTTCACCAAGACAGCACAGTGCATCAGAACACCAGATCTCCATATGCACTGCATTGCATATGGTAAAAGTTTTTTTCACTTTCTTTGTGCATTTCTTGAAACATTATTGCAGTGATCAAATCTGTAAGTGCATCAGTAAATCACTTAAACCAACCGAAAAAAAAAAACTTCTTCTTACAAACTGTCATAACATACACAAATTAAGTAAATTAACAAATGTATTCAGTAGAGTCATAATACAACATTATTCAGGCTTAAAGGTGCCATAGAATGGAAAACTATAGGCTCTTGTAAGGCTTCCACTTTAATGTTTGAATCCTATCTTCTACTGCACTAGCTGAGACTGTTTTCATAGAACAAAAAACTACTAAGTTATTATTCTACCCCTTTCCTTGTAATGAGAAAGAGAAGACTGCAAAAGGATACAGGTGTACTTTATGCCAATTTGACCAATATTCATTTTCTATCTAATTTTCTAGTTCTTGGTGCCCTAGAAATTCATGATAAATATTTTGGGACCCATACAAAACTTTCCTGTGGGCCTGTACACCGAGACCCACTTTGTACAGACTTAGCCCCTCTACTACAGGCCAGTGGCCCTGACGTTATTCATGAAGATCTTTGAATGCGTGGTCCTAGCCCATTTAAAGGCCATTACAGGCCCTCTGCTGGACCCCCTGCAGTTTGCATACAGAGCTAACAGGTCTGTCGAAGACATGGTCAACCTGGCCCTGCACTTCATGCTACAACATCTCGACAGTCCTGGAACTGTGGATTTTCTGACCAGCAGGTGACAGCAGGTGCGGCTAGGCAAACACACATCAGGCCTCCGGACCCTCAGTACTGGAGTACCGCAGGGGTGCATGCTCTCCCCCCTCCTCTTCAGTCTCTAAACAGAGAATGTTCTTTCTAAGACAGCTAAAGAAATTCAACCTGCTGCAGACTCTTGACGATCCAGTTCTATACAGCGATCATCAAGTCCATCCTCACATCATCCATGACCATCTGGTTTGGTTCCTCCACCTCACAAGAACAAGTCAAACTGCAGCGCATAATCAGGACAGCAGAGCGGTTCATTGGATACAATCTGCCAGTGCTTCAGGATATCTTCACCAGCAGGATGAAAAAACATGCTGGCAGAATTACAGCTGACCCCTCTCATCCTGGACATCACACCTAACAGACACTTCCCTCTGGCAGAAGACTCAGGACTCGTTTTTTTCCAGAGCTGTTACTCTCATTAACCACAATGGTCACCCTGCACTTCAAACTCATACTTGGACTGAATCTCACTGTATTACAGTAACTCCTTTGTAACATAATGCTTATTTACACAGCCTATAAAGGTTCTGTAAATAATAGCTCATATATGTCTACTCACTTATGTGTAGAAAACCCGTACACATATAAGCACAGATTTTCATATATCTGTTCAGCAAAGCATTGTCACGCTCATTAACACCTTTCCTGGCTCTTCATTACCCTTATTGTGCTTAATCTTTATTCTATTCATGTGTGCCTTACCAAGACAAATTCCTTGTATGTGTGATGTACTTGGAAAAATAAACGATTCTGATTCTGACATTAATTTATTTTGTATTGTTGTTTAGGTTAATGTAATTCTACATCCTGCCTTCGTCTGTTTCATTTATTGTTGCTTCTGTGTGATCGTTGCTGTGTCTCGCTGTCAACCAGCAAATCAGAGCAGAACTCATTAAATGACTTATGAGCTCATTAAAAAACGCTAAACAGCTTGTTTAATTTAGATGGACATTTAAAACTGCGTTTGGACCTTTTTTAGTCCCAACAGTCTCATATGCCTTTCTTGTAGAGAGAACAATTTAAAATGTAAAAAAAAAAATAGATTATGTGGCACCTTTAAGCTAAGAATATCAAAATGCTACAAAACATGGTCAACATACCAGTTTTTAATGGAAGTTTTTTCCTAATTATTGTTGAGAGCAGTGTTCCATGTAAAGCATATAACTGCACCAACTTAATGTTATTTTTGGTTTACTTTACTTATTTGTTAAAATTACTAATGTAATGTAAAAATACATACTATTTGTGTATGTATTGTTAGCAGCTTGTTTGTTTAGGAAAGAGAAAATGATGGAATCGAATTGGTATCAGTATCAGCAGGCACTGAAGGTTACTTAGGGTAGGAGTATCGGTTTCAGACATGAAAAAGTGGTATTGAGCGTCCCCTAGTGATGGCCTTATGTGTGGGAGATTTTGAAAGCTACCACCACTGTAAAGATTTCTGACTTCTGAATTTCAAACCAAACCACTCAACCATTGAGCTGTGTAAAAACTTTGAATAATGATAGAAACGCCCCTTTAAAGTTAACCTGATCTGTTTTATACCTTCATGGTCATATTAAGTACAAATCTTTTATTTGCCTCAAAAATGTCTTAACTGCACACTAGCGGAGGGAAAATAACACAAACCAGTAGTATACTTCCCCTTCAGCATCAGGCGAGAGTGCTCAGTTAGCTCAGACAACTGTACTGAAAGCATGTTTCACTTTAAAATACGCTACGATGTGTTACATCTATGAAGATGGAAGTTTCTAATTGGCTAAAATTGCTACCCTGGTGCTGAGCGCTAGACAAAAACCAAGAATAATGGTAGTTTGAATAGGGAATCAATCTCTGACAGTGGTTTTAGTTCAGACAGTATTATTGAATCTGGTCATATTTGTGAACAAAACCGTCTCATTCTTTTTCCATGAAGCATACACGATGCAAATACACTAAAAGCTAGTAGAAAGGTGAACGACAGCTGGTTTGTTTGTCTTTAGATTAGAAAAATCATTGTCTGTCACTGAATCATGTCATATCCTGCCATAAAGCGAATAGGAGGAGCTCCAGTGGTATTAAATTCACTTTACTGCTTTGTTGTTTTGCCAAGTATCTGTTTTTGTGATGAGATCTGATCATGTTTTCTGTGATCATTTAGATGTAATGACGTAGTAAAATGAGTGGAATATGCAGTTTATGTATTGATGCATGTTTTGAACTGGAAGCCTTGTTACGTGTGTTGCCCTTTAAAAAGACCATTTCAGGCGTCAGGTCCACAACAGCAATTCTGTTGCTAGATAAATTATTCAGGACTCCTCACTCCACTGAGCTGAGGGAGGGAGAGGGGGAGAGAGAAAGAAGGAAGAGAGAGAGAGAGAGAGAGAGAGAGAGAGTGGGAGGGTCTGGTCCAACCAGACATAATGCCATTTCTGATTGAATCTAGGCACACTAACCAGGCCTTGACCAAATAATTGAAAACTTCACCTCTTTGTCCTTTACTTTTAAAACCTTTATCTATTGATCATGAACATGCATGTAATGCAAACAGATAGCATCATGGTAGACACCAAATGCATTTGCATTGATAACTTCAGCCTTGCTGTGCTCCTCAGTGGTAAAAGCCTGCCTGAATCATACACTGGTGGGATCATGACACAATGACAGACAGACGGACAGACAGCCAGACAGTAAAGCAATGGTAATCAAATAATGCCAAATAATGTTTGGCTGTTTGGAGATAAAGAGAGAGTACAATTTTCCTGCACTGTTTCCCTTCCTGACATGGTTAGTTATACATTCTGGAGTGGTTGGTAGTTACAGTGCAGTACACTCTGAGCTGCAGTAGAGTCACTGTGAAAAGTCTATGGCGACATTATCACACTGTACTTAGAGTGCGACTTTATCTCCGCTTGAGAAAAAAGAGGATGTGGCATTGTAGACATAATGGAAGGAGATAAAGCTGGAACAGAGAGTGTTGTCTGGGTAGGGTGAGCCTGAAAGAGGGAGGACAGACAGAAGAGAGAAAACAAATAAAGATGCTGTTGGACTGAGTGTCTATAGGTAGCGGGTGTGTTGTAGAGGACAGTGGATTGCATTGTGTTTCAGCCCGAATGAAACCTGAGTGGTATCTGCCCATCCCGCCGTGGTAAATTCTGGATGCGCCGGGTAGTCACTCGACATCCATCCTCCCCCATTGTGCTCGAACAAATCAAACAAAAAACACACACTGTCCTTTAGAGAAACAATGTGGCACCATTAACCCACCCAGTGAGTCTGATGTATGTTTTTACTGCACTACTAACAGTGTGATGATTTTGTATGTCAGAATTTTCACTTTCACATTTCAGGCTCTCTTGATGTTATTTTCTGTCAACGCATAATAGACACAGTGTGGAATGTTATGACAGCCTGTGATTATGAAAGCCTATGATATACAGTTCTTCCCTATTCCCATATTTTGTCCTTGTTTAAAGTATGTTACATTTAATGTCCTTCTAGCCTGTAATGTGATCAAGCCAACAACTGACTGTGAGTGTCATTAAAATTTAATTCTTGTGAAAATATATTAACAGAAATGACCTAAGAATCCCTTTTTGCAGCACTACTTGAAAGAATGTGAATATGGACTAATTGCACCATGTAATGATGACATAATAAGATGCATTTCTCCAGTGGTTTTTCATCCATTTAGGCCTTGATTCACATTCTTCTGAAATTTTAAGCCCAAGCTGAGTCACAGAGAAAGTAGGGAATTAGTGTCAAAGAGGACTGCCTTTATTGTGAGTGCATTACATGGGCCCACTTTCCATGGGATTTGCGAGGGGAGGCAGAGGCCGATACGCTCAAAGAGTTTGTGAATTGAGAGTAATCCTACCCGAAAGCCAATTCTCCTTGACAGATAGTCCAGAGGAAAGGGAGAAATGGGCCACATTTTATTTAAAGAGTGTACCTGTCTTATTTTATGTAATGAAAAATGTTGTATTTAGGCAAAAAACCTTTTACGTTTCTATTGTAGCGCATTCAGTTTAATAGTGCTGTTTGACACTAGACAAAGTCATCTACATTTATCATCTACATTTATACACATTATGTTAAGATTGACTTTAACATTTGTGTGGTTTTCTGTATCTAACTTGGCAAAAACTTATTTTACAGGACCATTTTCCAAACTGTTTGTATCACAGACTGTTTGTTACCTTTAAAATGAACACAGTTCTAAGTTGGTGAATTCGAAACAATGGGGAGTGAATGGTAAATGATGAATCATGATGGTAAACCAATGTTTACATATTACTTCAGTGTCCGCTATTTAAAACAAAAAAGGAGGAATATTCAGTTTTCCATGATATGGACCCTTTAATAATACAGGCCTGCAGATTTATAACATAAATTAATAGCTTAATGAAGTACTGAATAGTCAAACCAGGTATTAGAAAATAATACAAATAATACTGGGTTGCCAGTAAGAAGAAAAAATGTAAAGTGTTAAATAAACATTTAAAACCACTACGTAATATATTTATACTATTTAAATACTTAAAAAGTGTTTTGCTGATCAAATAAAAGCTTTCTGTCTGAAACAATAGCTTGTCCCCCAGTGCAATTAGTCATATATTAAAGAGCTAGCATTAAACTAATATTATAAATAACCAAACATTGTAAAGCACTTTGTATGTATGTATTTATTTATTTATGTCTGGCAAGCTATTTTGTCTCACATAAGTTGTAGCACCAAAGAATACGTTCTTTATATATGGACTCAATTTGAGTCTACAAGTTTTATTAATGTAATTACAATCTCACATATGATATAAACCAGCCAGAGCTGTGTTGTTGTGTGTGCTATTTACTCTAGGGATACTAATCTCTCTCTCTCTCTCTCTCTCTCTCTCTCTCTCTCTCTCTCTCACTGTCTCAGCTCTCCTCCCTCCCCCTTCGTTCCTCTGCCTCTCCCTCCTCATCCTCCTCCCCCTACATTCTCTCTCTCTGTCCATACTGCATTGATGCTGCTGCCTCCCTCAGCGATGATGTCACTGGCTCACTCAGGCTCAGCATCACCGCTCTAAGCAGCCAGCAGAGCCATTTTGGCTTCTGCGTTACAGAGTACACACAGTACTCTCCTCAGGCTGCCTCTCCCGGATTGAGTAGGCCTCACCGGGAACCCAGAATACCCCCTTTACCCCCCACAGACCATCTCTAAGTGGGGAGTGAGGACAAGGGGGGCATTCTCTGATTATCTGAGGCAGGGGCTTTTATAGCTAGACAAAGAGGCACTACTGGCAGCAAATCAAGCGGCTTTCTGTGTAGTTACCGGCTTAGGAAGCTAGAGAAGCAGCGCTGTAAAAGGTAAGAGCTTTCTTTCTGTATGATGTTGTGCTGCTGAGTACAATGCAGTTTTAATGAGGCTGGCTGTTTGCTGCTGGGTCACCAAGGTAGAATTGCTCTGGGGTGCGGCTGTTGAGAAGCTGTAAACAAACCACAACCTGTCATGAGAGAATGAAAAATGGTGTGTAGGACATCGTAACAGATGCTGGGTCTTGATATAAAGCTTGTGGAGGCCAGGTAGCATTATTAGTAGAGTATGAGATAAATGCACAGTCATCCATGGTGTGGGCTGTCCTGTGTCAACTACTAGACACAAATCTGTCACTAATTGACGTCATAGGCCTTACAATTAAGGTGAGAAGCGGTTCATCATATATAGGATATGACCTCTCTGGTTTAACACGGCTCTGACGTACCGAGTGGCAGCAGATTGTAAGTCTATAAATTCAACTGTATATGTCTTGTTAAGACGAATGCTACGCTGTTTGGCGAAAGTCCAAGTGTCGTGAGGTTTGTACTAGACCAGACTGCATCAGTCCACCAACGTTTTTTTTTTCAGAAAGGTGATGAAAGAACTGGAACATTTTAGATGGGGATCTGTCCAGTCAGAGTGGATGTTAATGCAAATGTATTTTGGCTGTTCTCCAACACAAGATAATATTTAGCTTAAGAATATCATATTTCCACATTATACTTATATAGATCCTAGACCTTAGGCAGAAACCTATATTATATGTGAACTATAAATGTAGGAGCTATTGAGAATAAATGTATATATGGATATGTTATGTTTTGTTATTGGTATTTTATTAATGTTTTATATATTTCAAGTTGGTGTGTTCGTACCCTAAATTAGAGCATTGCAATTAAAATGCTTTATTTAGAAGGCCATTTGCTCATCCTGTACTAAAAAAACAGCACATACCAGCATGCATTACATGCTCTCTAAGCTGGTCTATGCTGGTCCACGCTGGTCTGGTGCTGGTTAAGCTGGTCTCCTTAGCATTGTCATGGTTGGTTGACCAGCATACCAGCATCCAAAGCACACCATATACTGGTTTGGATATTGACCAGTCATATGCTGCTTTTTTTTAGCAGGCCTAACTTACATACATCTAAATTACTGTTAAGCCTGCCTTAATTTTCACAACACCTAACATTAAAAACAGCCTTAAACAAAAAAGAATCTAAGTCTTGTCCTAACACTAACCCTGGTTTAGCTAGATATTTTGTTACACATCTATAATTTGGGGCCTATTAAAATAAAGTGGGACTAAGTTTGGCTCTTGCAGTAACAGTAATATGAACATTAACCATATTTTTAAAATGATCTCAAGACTGTTTTATATCATAAAATACACTTGGCTTAAGCCTCAAGGTCAGGGTTTATTCATTAACCTGGACAGTTTTGTTCTGTGAAGTAGATGGGAATTTTGATTTGGAATAAAGTAATTATCGGGCTGTTTCAGTTACTGTTACTGTTCATATTAGTGTCATTTCAGTAGATGGACTGGTTCCAAGTTAACTGAGGTCCTGTTATCTTAAAATTCTGTTAATACCAGAATTATTGTAATAGGCAGGCTTTAGTTAAGCATAAATGGTAAACTGCCTGAAATGAATTTTTACCAAATTTACTGTTTATAACAGCTCTAGCACTTGGTCTTACATTGGAAAACTATAACTACAATCACAAAACAAGCAAAAGTTGCTTAATTAGACATAAAATAATGAGTGTCGTTCATTCCAATTAAGCAGAATGTGGCACAGCGTGATATTACTTTAGAGAGAAGATCGCAGCCTCCCCTGCAGCCAGCACACACAAGATGGCTCGTTGTCTTATTCAAATAAATCTCCAGGGTATTAACAAGTACGGCGGTAAATTATTGCATGCTGTTTGTCAGATACCGAGCTTAGAAATAGAAATCAGTGACTCAGAAATTAGAGCCTCGCTCATGGCACAATAACAGTGCCTCCATTTTGGTCAAACTCTATGGCTGCACTGGTCTCTGGGTGTGTGTTATTGGGCCATTGTAATCCTAGGATGGGCTCTGACATTTAGCCAGACTAGCAGTTCTTTTGTTTCTGCTGGACCGAGTATCTGCCTCTTGGTAACGGTAGCTGACTCGGCATGATCTTTTCATGCCAAAATCATACAAGTCCCAGCTCTCAGCATTCTCTGAGCAATGAGATATTACATGTTTGTGTATAATTATCTAGCCAGTATTTTTTTTTTGATAAGACTCTATTGCTGTCTGTTAAAAGGGTCTGTTATTTACAAATGACATTTCATGTAAACATACATCTGATGTCAACATCTGGTGTTCAGGGGGTGGAAAGCCAAGCTCTTTTTGACCCCAACACAAATATGTATTTTAATTTGTAATGGAACAGAAAGGTGGCCTGAATCAGTATTTTGCTGCTGTTGTATTTGGATGTTCTGTGTTATTATAACAAGTCTAGTGTTCTGTGTAAACATTATGGTCATTAAAAAAAGGTTAGGGTCAATATTATGCAGCAACCCATGTATGTTTTCTTTCCAGCAGGAGTAAGGTTTGGTGTGGATAGTGGGTCCCAAAAAGAGGCACCATGGCAGGGGCCTCGGTGAAGGTGGCAGTGCGAGTCCGCCCCTTCAACTCGCGGGAGATGAGCAAAGAGAGCAAGTGCATAATCCAGATGTCAGGAAACACAACCAGTGAGTACCCATGTGCACCTTTGCCATCCTTACACTTTAATATACAGCCCACCTTTGCTTAAAGGGCCTAAATCTTTTTCTTGCATTTTCTATTTTAATTCTTCTTATTACATTAGTGTGTGTTTAGTGTGTATATAATTTTATTAAAATTCTGTTTTTGTAGCTTAGTTTTTAATGTGAACCATTGACTTGTGAGTGAATACAACATTTTAATACTTTATTTTAAACTTTATTCATTTAAAACGATCATGTTGGCCTATTCTTATAGAATATATCTATATATCTGATAAAATACACATTTTTTAAGAAAATCATTTGTGATTTGTAACAATATTTGACCTAAACAAGTATTCTGTCAATAAATGTACTTCTTTCAAAGTCTGGTATCATTGCTAAGCAATTATGAACTGTGGAATGGGGAGAAGACTGGTCAGTCTCCTATCTCGGTATATTGTGGTCATTTCATAAACCTTTTTACTTTTTGTCATATAATATAATAACATATGATAATGTCATTATATACGTAATTATGGTCCCAAATTACTGAGAACCTCTGCAATTGTCTAGCTGGTTTATGTAGCTGGGGCTGGGTCTCCAATGGCTTCCTGCTGTCTACTGGGAATTTCAGTAATAGCTATTGCACCCCAACACTGTATATTACAACAAAAACAAGTTCTTACTTCTTCATTACACTTGCTCATTATAGCAGCATTACAGTCAAAGATTATTCACACAAGGATTCAGCAGATTTTTTAATGATGTGGTGCGGTGATATAGAGTTCAGTCGCTGTAAGGTGGTCACAGCTGAGTCCCTTTAATAATTTTTTTTGTATTAGCATAATTGTTAGAGTACTGACTTATTTTTGGGCCAACTTGTAGTATCACAGTTGTAAATGATGTAGAGTATGGCCGCTTGATTAACTTCTGTGATTTACTGATTCAGTGCACTGTAGCAATTTGATATATTGTACTTCAAATGAAAAAAAATACAAAATGGGTGAAATAAGGCCTGTAAGCCACAAAAAGTTTCTACTTGAACTAATTAAAACCCCTTAGATGCATGTTTTTAAATTAAAGCTCTTTTTATTTGCAAATCAAATGTGGGTGTGGCTTAAACTAGAGAGGAGTGTACTGCGCTGGAAGGAGGTGCATTCATTGATTGTAACAGATTGCGAGAAGCACAAATGATAATAACTTGCATACAGAATGTAGCCAATTAGTGCTCTAGATTTTGGAACAAGAATCCCTATTGGCCTACAGATGCTAAGACTGACAGTTTGGCATTAAATGACAGAATTGTTGATACTCTGTAGTCTTAAAGTAGTCCGTCCCATAAAAGTATTGATTTTCAGTACCCAACCCTATTTATGAAGCATTGCACTTTGTGGAACATGAGTGCACACTGTTTTTAGCTTTTATGAAGCATGTGTAGCTGACCTCATCGAAGATGATTTCATAAGGGCAGCCATTTTGAGATGCTGTTATGACAAAGCAATTCACTGATCACTGGACTGGAGGGGAGTCTACAGAGCAGCTGATCGGATCTGACATTCGTTTCATGTGAATTCATGTATCTAATATAGTTGCAATGAAAGTGGGACAGAAAAACAGATGAAAACTATCCCGCAGTCAGAGAGACAGCTATGAAGACGGAAATAAATATTTAAAGCGCATGACTCTGAAGCTGCAGGCCTTAACATGAGGCTGTTCTGATATCTTAGTCTCTAAATCTCTCTCGAGTTCAAGACTAATTTTAGCATCTCAAAAACAAATGTAATCAGTAGTGTAGTTTGAGTTTGACATTAATTTGTTCTGTGACTAAACAGAATTAATCTACACCCGTGTGTTTGGAGTGTGCATTTTTATGCATTAGATCATTACTGGGCTGTTTGTGTTTAGTCGTGCTGTTCATTGGAATGTGTGTGTGTGTTCGGAACGCCAGGGAAGGCGAGGGGAGCACGGCGGATCAGAGACTGAGGGGGATTTGATTTCTAGTCTGCAAAGCCATTGGTCAATAATGAATGAGACCTTGTAAAATATTCACAGTTTGGCCTAATTTAGCTTCCTCCTGTCATGGGTGGTTCGAGACAAACAGTATGGCCACCATGCTCTCCGTCTCTGAGCATGGCTGGCCATGAAACATTGAGAGTTCTTTTGGAGTCTCCACCCACGTGGCACATCATAATGAACGTAAGCAGAAACATTACCAGGAATAAACTGTAGACCTGTGGTTGCTAGCTTCTGTGGTTGCAGTATGCTGGTTGTTGTTATGAGGAACAAATGGGGTCTTAATTATGTTGGGTGCAATCCTACACCACACAGGATCAGGGTTGTGTGAGAGGAGTGTAGGATGGCAAGGTTACACAGGTCTGTTGGATGAAGTTAAAATTCCAAGAGAACATAAAATACACGTATACATAAATTATACATTAGACATTACTGTTCCAGATATATTAATCACCCTTAATCAACTTATATATATAAAAAATTATACATATGCAGTGTGTATTGAAATACTGTATGCTAGTCACATTTTGGTATTTTAAAAGGAATTATGTTGAAAATCTGCATAATTTAATAGAGATTGCAAGCTTTACTTAGCAAAGGTGATCGGAGTGGTTTGATGTGAAAAAGTCAATTGTAAAGAAACTTGCGGCTTTGCTGATTTTTGTATGGTAGTAGGGATAAGAACCAGGAGTCACAATGTCTATAATGTAAATATAGCCTCTTTATTTGCTCTCCAGAATGACCAGTGAACCTGTACGTGCTATGAGTTTAGTTGATAAGGGTAAGTAGAGATGAATCCAGAAATAGAAGTTTAGTTTCTACATGTACAACATTAATATATTTTAGAATAAGGTTTTATTATTTATTTTATTGAGAGTGCCCAACCCCCCATGGCTCTTTAATACTTTTTTCTGTGCGTAGACTTATTTCACAATGCTGCTCCTTCCCTTTTGTCTCAGCATAAGCTGAAAGTCTAGTGGTGAGGCTATATCATTGCTCACTGTACATGTAATGATGGCGTGGTTGTCCCTGAAATGTCCTTCATTTGAAATCCCTCAGGTATTCAGTCTTATTTTCTTTCTCCCAGTAATTAAAGTAATGCTACTGATGCAGCATTTCTTTCAACTCTTATAGCCCCTCACTGTAGAAGTAGCTATATATGTGACCTTCTTCCCAGTGCAGGAATAATGGGTAAAAAACAGTGAGTACTAAGCTGTAGTAGTGCTAAATGCTATAAAATTACTTGGAATACAGTTGTTTTATATTTACTTACATTCATTTAAAGAAAATTTTTGCCCTCTCCTTTTTGAAGATGCTTGTTTTTCTTTGGATAGCAACGATATGCATAACGATATCTAGTTTTTCTTAAACGTAATAACGAAGAATATATAAAAATACTTTAGTGGCGGCACGGTGATGTACTGGTTAGCACTGTCGCCTCACAGTATAACGGTCCGGGCTATTCTGTGTGTAGTTTACATGTTCTCTCCTTGTTTGAGTGGGTTTTCTCCAGGTAGTCTGGTTTCCTCCCACAGTTAAAACACATGTTTAGTTGATTGGTAGGTGTGAGTGTTGGCCATGCGATGGATGGGCGACCTGTCTATGGTGTACCCCGCCTTTGCTCAATGACACTGGGATTGGCTCCAGCACTCCCGTGACCCCGACTAGCGGGATAAAGCAGATATTGGATGGATGGATGGATGGATGGAAATACTATAGTAACGATAATAATAAATATACTATAATGATTTTTTTATGGATTTTACAAACTACATTCCACTAAATCCATCGAAACAGGCCTAATAATGCTTTGTTATAAAACATTTAGCTAGTGAATTTTTTCACAATATGTATTGTGACATAATTCTCACAACAACACTGGCTAACAATTAAAAAAAAATGTGGTCACTGAGCAGATGACCTGGTCATGGCCTTTTCACTGTATATAACTATTAGTGCACAAGGCCGAAGAACTGTACCAGAGTTTAAATAACAAGATTACCTGCATGAATGACCAGTGTAGTTTGCCAGCGGCTATTCAGAGTCCACTTAAAGACATCCTCTCAGAGACGTCCACGCAATTTCAAGGCAGCTTATAGTGAGTTGTGTAGTGCACAGGAGAACAAGATAAAAGAATGAGATCTTTTCGCTATGCTCTTGTGGAAACTGCTGTTACCTAACATCTTAGACCATGTTTGACATTTCTATAGGCCATGAGGAGTTTCTTGAGGTTTCCCCTCACATATACTCTGCTGGCCCACAATCCACACTCTTAAACAGCAGATTTCTGTGTGGATTGTTTTTATCTCTGTCATTGAGATGCAGACCCAGTAACATGGCAAGAGGATGTGTGATGTCATCAATGAACTCAGCGTGCTCTGCTGTTGTTTGGATCGAGGCCAGCCCCAGCGTCAGGGTGTAAATGACTGGTTGTTAGCTGGAGTCTGGGCCCAGAGAAGCCCTTTTGTGCCCTTGTGTAGGCTGCTTTGTCCCAGCTGTCGGCTGGAGATGGGTCAATAGCTGGGTTCCCACAAAGCTCGAGAATGGCACAGAGCTAAGTGATTGACAGTTCTGGCTGCTGTGAGCCTCCCTGCTATCATGGAAGGCCTGATTAGGCTGCACACACAACCCTTTAAGCTGCTAGAAAGGAGGTTACCCTTTGGGAAAGAATCTCAGCCTGCAGTTTTGAGGAGTTCAGCTCCTCTCCTAGCTAACCAGGGAGAATACTAATGGAAAACGCATAATGGCTCCTTGCTTCAGAAGCAGAAGTTCACTTAGGGCTGACTTTCAATTCAGGACATTTTTTACAATTGATCAGGCTGATTTTGTTGCTATGCTTTTAGAACTTCTACATGTACAATTCCTTTTTTTGATTAGCTGCTCTGTAAATGAGTGAAGCTTAACTGGTGTTGGCTGAATAGTTGGTAGGGCTAAATTACTATTACTATTATAAACTGGAGTAGCCTTCGCAATGGGTAAAGCTAAACTGCTGTAGCTTGAGTAATGAGCGAAGCTATATATATATATATATATATATATATATATATATATATATATATATATATATATATATATATATATATATATTGCTGTACAATGTGGCTTAACAGGGTGTTTTGTTTAAATGTGGGTTTTGTGACATTGCAAGAACATTGCATTCAGAATAGAATATTAACATTTTTCAATTTCCATATACATCTTGAAATGTTTTAAGTAATTATGCTATATCATGCTACATGCATCTCAGCAGGGAACATTTGATTTTCGACATGGGCTACTTAAAACTGCCTTTTAGATTTTGCATTTTTACGAGGAAAAAAAGAAGAATTGTGGTTGTTGAGCAACCTGCTTGCTTGTTAGTGAGGCAGAAGTGAGAAGCTAAGAGATGACAGTGTTCCAGTGCTTGTCAGTCTGCCAGTGTAGTAGGAACCTGCTGACACTCCTACAGTCGTTCCTAGTGACTGAGTCAGGTCATGTGTGAGGGGGGGAACTAGGCGGGGGCTGTTCTCCAGGGGACTGGAGATGGAATCAACAACAAGGACAAGACAGCAGAGGAAGAATGGGTCTAAGCTCAGTTTTGTTACTGTTTAAGTAAACCTTTGCAATAGAAGGAAAATACATAATTTCTTTTAATTCCAGGTCATTTTGGATGACTTCTGTTGTTCCATTTATGATTAAATGATGTAAGACTATAAGGGGCCGCTAGTCTTACGATGCAAAGATTTTGAAATGACATTAATGAGGAGGCTCAGCAATCGGCCCATTAGATTGTGGCTTGGTGGCTTTATGAAATGCATCCAGCAGGTTTATTTATATTACGGTTGTTTTGTTACTGAAATAAATCAATAGAAAGCTTAACCGTGGCCAGTGAGTCATGCACATCAGATAAGATCACTCATTGTCTGATGGATGTTCACTTGACTTAACAGACCTGTCTGATGAAATTGTGTGCATTCATTGTTGGCTCATCCTTGATTATCCCAGTCAGCACTGCCCTGTTAAGTGCTGCAGTCACAGTGACCTTTGGCATTTTACTGGAGTGCTGTGGGAAATTAAAGGTGTGTGTTTGTGAGTGGAGAGTGTGGGGACAGTAACACACTCTTATTGCACACACACACACACACACACACACACACACACACACACACACACACACATGCACGCACTCCTCAGGAGTCAGTGCTCCTGCCTGTGGGCATCAGACGTAATTAAAAATATCCTCTTCCTTATTATGCCTGGTTGCATAGGAGATACATGTAATAACATTGAGGAGAGAAGAGTAAAGAAGCAGGAAGGAGGAGGAAGTAGAAGAGAAAAGAGAAAGACAGGGTGATGAAGAGAAAAGTGACTGAATCTTCTCGGCTCTATCCAGCTGGCTGGGAATTTTCTGAAAGAGCTGGTTCTGTCTGAGAGAACAAGTTGGTTGTTTCAACTAAGAGAGATTTATAGGGTCTCTTGTGCATTAACAGCCATGTTTACATTGCAATAAAAACAAATCAGGCCTCTGAGATGATCTGGAAAGCAAACACTCCACTAGCCATGAAAAATTTAAGCATCGTCACTCTGCATGGAGTTGATAGGCTACTTGGTGGAAGCCCAACCCATCACAGTTTCCACCACCAGAAGGAAGCCATAACTCATTGGGCTCCACACAAGGAGCTAAATGTAGCAGGGCAATGAAGTGAGCCCCAGTCTGATCTGTATATATTTACACTGCTTGAAGAAAATTATTATGACAGTGTTAACCATAACACCACCAATAACAACTGAATTATCTTAATAACATTATTAATAGTTATAAAAATGACTTATAAAACATTGCTGTGAGTTGGGATCATGCATTATATTTCACTTCCTTTCAGTGTGGATCACCAGCTGGACAGCCATTTGGTACACTCTGCCCACTCTAGCCCACTCTGCTCTGTGCGTTCTTAAGAGCAGTGTTGAGACATGGCTGAGCTAGTAGTAGATTGATGAGTTCCCTGCTCCTCTGGACTATACTGTTCTATTATAACACACATGCTGGTCTGTGCATTCAGTATGTTCTACTGCCTCTGAAAAGAAAGGGACTTTATAAATGTTTTGACTTGAATGTAGAGACAGGCTCTCAGGGCACTGACCCTTTTAGCAAGGCAAGCGAATGAATTATTTCACTTCAGCAGCTCAAGTATGGCTGACAGTTTTAGATCAGGATATCTAGTGTTACATAATGTGGACTTCTGGCTGTTCCATATGTAAGACATTTAAACAAATCCAGGTTAAATCTTAACAGAGCTTTATTTTTTATTTAATATTTACACAGAAATTTTTGAAAGTATTGAAATTACCCGAATTGCATAAATTAGCTGAATTGACATTCTGTACTGAAATCATAAAAAAACATAAATACCTGTCAAACACCGGTGTAGAATTTCAGTCATTTACATTTATGAATGTTATGAAATAATTCATCAAGACCACCTGACCTGGTGTTATTTTTTTCTCGTGCACAGTGTTTCATCTGTTAAACTGAATTAAACTGATGAAACCCTTTGTGTAAGATGTAGAGTTTATAAGTGCCTATAAAACCCACTATATGTCAATAATTACAATTATTTGTGGTCAGAGCACAAAAGCAAAGTCATGGCTTGTTGGGGTGTGGCAGGTTTGTTTTTGGTATATTTCATGATTGTCTCTTTTGCATTCAGTAAAATCTCTGTAACCCACAGCCTGTGGCTCACTGCTTTTGTGAGGTGGTAAAAATATACAGTATAAAATACATCAGTGTTCAACCAATAATTGTGTGTAATTTTAGTAATAATCAAACAAAATACAGCACTTTCTATACATTTTACTATATAATGTCAAATGTCAAGTTTTACATTGTTTAACCAGCATACAGTATTGTTGATGAACATATCTATGCATGTAAAAACAATAGCATTTATAAAATATGGACCATTAAACTAGCATCACAGAGAAATATAACAGAATTATAAGATCTGAGTAAAATGTAGTAAAACTAATAAAATGTGGACTCAACTGCTACAACTGTTATTGTACCTCCCTTTTATTTACAAAACAATTATACACTTGAGTTTATACTAAAAGCGGGGGTCTTCAGAGGTGATTTTTTGGTCAAATAACACTAAGTCGGCTTATTTTGAATGAACGCTTTGGGTTGAACCACAATTCTCATGTTTAACAGGACAGCAACAGAAAAAAAACCCAGCGAAATTAGCAATAAGCATTATACCACTAAACCTGCATGAAAATAGGGCCCAATTTGTCATATAGACTTATTGTATATGTGTATTAGTCCAGTCCGCTACAGCAATAACTGTTGATGGATTGGTTTGAAAAATTGTGTTCATTTGCTCCTTTTTCCTTCATAAACAGCCTCCACATATAGAACTGGTGTGATTTATTAGAGATGCCAGGGTGTGCCAGGGGTGATGCTTTTGGCTGTGTAGGATGTTTGCAGGGTTTTGTGCTGGATTTTTCCTAACAAATCACGCATGGTGTGGCTGAGGTGTGTCGTTTTTTGTGTGATAAGCTTAAAGTGAGAGGGCACTAGGTCTGCTCCGGTAGAGCTGGTAACTGGGACAATGACAAATCTCCAGAGTGTCGAGTACACACAGTGGGACGGATTACATGATGACATAGTTTCTCTGTAACTGTAAATGTGTGCCCATGGGGAAAAGAGTAATTTTGTTATTTACACGCTCATCAGTGTACGCATTATGGTGTAGAAGTAATGTATTGGATAAATTACTTTTAAGGTTAAGGAAATGAATAAATAAAATCTTTCTGCTTTGGCCAAAATAAAATTTCTCAGCTCAGGAAAAAAAAGATGCAGAAATGTCCATTGGACCATTTTAAGTCAAGTTGTGCACTCCAAGAGGTGGGGGCTTATAGAAGAGGGGTCAGAACATGAGAAAAATATGTCCCAATAAGTATCCCTGGTCAGATGAAACTAAGTTTGAACTGTCATCTTGGAAAATGCTTTGTGAAGCACAAATCCAACACTTCCCACCAACCTGAGAATGTTATTCCCACAGTGAAGCATGGTGATGACAGCATCATGCATTACCCGGGCAGGAACTGGAAAACTGGTCAGATCTGAAGGAAAGATGGCACTGAATGCAGTGCAATTCTTAAGGAAAGCTAGCTTTGAGTTTATAAGGTTCATCTTCCAGCAGGAGCAGAAAGAATTTTTTTCCCCAAGAAAATCTATGGGGTCAATGACAGATATATGGCCTCAAGTCTATGGCATGTATGCTGATGTACCCTAAGAACTGTAAAACTGTTACAATTGCAGTCAGACCTCTTCACAGGATGCGTGCATCATTTATTGATTCCTCAAGGAAATAGCACAACCTCTGCCGAAAGCAAAGGATCACATTTCACACCCTTTAACCCACTCAAGGTCAGTCTGGCCTGTCCTCTCATGTTTTAGGTCAAAAGAGGCAGTAACGAAATTGATTGTAGCTTGTTTGGAAATTGGTATGGCAGAGGTTTTGTTGTCTGTTTAAAGTGTGTGGTGGGCTGTCCTCTGTGTGTTTCTATTTGTTTCTAACAAATATTTCCACTTCACTGGCTGTAATAGCAGGACCAAGTGCTAGATATCTGAGATTAATGCCCCCCTGGGAGGCATGGGTCTTACACTCAAAACATACAAACGCTGTCTTACCTCCACCAGGAAGAAAAAGACAAATCTTACACTCAGTTTTAGCAGTCCAGCCCCAAGCCCTAAGTTCGCTCCATTCCATCTTTATAAAAACTAGAATATGAAAAACATTGGCTTTTAATTTACTTGTTGTCAGAGATTTATTGGACTGGGTAGAGAGTTGAATCATTTAGCCCATTTTACTGGAATGATTTAGTCTGCATCGACCGTCCCAGGAGAATGATTCAGCATTCGAAACTCTGCAACAACAGTAATGGCTGTGAAGGTGTGCAGTCATTGAATTGTGTAGTAGTAATTATTCAAGACCACTGGAGTTTTATTATCTTGAAGGCATTTCACTAGTTATGCAAGGGGTTTCATCAGTCAAGATGACTAGACTTGTGGTATCTTGACATTTCACCATTTATTCCATTCCATTTTTCAAGATTATTGATTTGCAATTTGCTAGTTGTTTCAAGCAAACTTTAGGACAGTACATTTTCCAGTGCTCAATCTGCCAGGCTTGAAGAGTTTTGCTTTAAGGCTTCTTCCCTGCCTAATTGCAGTCAGCTTTAGGTGTGGTGTACAGGGACTACTCCTAGTAATTGCACCACAGCTTTTGCTTTGGGTATTGATGATTGTAATTGTGCAGAGGATGAGGGGGTGTTGCATTTATATTTAGTGCATATTTAGCAGTTTGGCAGATTCTTTTACTGAACAGAAGGCAAATTGAGAAACCCTTTACTGAATATAGCTGTAGACATTTCAGTCTACATAGTCATATGTATTACACATTTAAGCCTTTTAATGAATAGATACGTTTAAGTTTCTTTTATACCAAGTGTGGTGAAGACTAAATTACTGTCAAAATCCAGTATATTTGTGACCACAGTTTCTAGCTGTTTTAGGAACAGTTGTCCATTTTATAAATTGCAGGACTGCCAGCTCTCGGGCGTTGGCCATGAGAATCATGCAATTCAATCTAATATTTTTACACCATACTCTACATTTCTCATGTAAAGACCAATCGATGGTTCTAAATGCTCATAAAGTTTTCTACTACTACTTAACACAATGTAACCAACAGTGGTTCTCCTAAAAAAACAAGAGAAGGAGATTACACTAACTAGATGAGTGGGGGCAGGATCAGTAGCCATAGCAACAGAACACCATCTCAGTTCTGCAGTATGTACAGAAAACACAATAAATAAGGGAGATGGAAAATGAACAACTGATAGTAAACTAAGCTTGATCAATAACAAGAGCAGATTTTATTTCAGCACAGTTTATGCTGCAAAATTAAGTTCTGTCTTACCTACAAGCTAAACACCAAGCAGTCCTACAAACCCACTGTTTTCACTGTGTTGCTGTTTGATCTATAATCAGCGATCAAAGGTAGAACCCCCTAGTTCTCCTCCCTCCTCTGACAGCAAATGTTGACACTCCTGGTTACATCCCTCAATGTGACAGAATATTAGTTTATAGTTAAGTGTGTTCAGCAGTGTTTGTTTTAAATGTTATATTATAATTAAAGTATTAATTAGATATTTAAATGACTGGTTTGCACAAATGTTGTGCAGATCTGAGCATGGCAGACACATATATATATATTTGCCTGTGTAGACAGATTTTTAAAAATAGATCATGCACTGAAGCATCCCCTGACTCCCAATCCACTGTCATCTAACCACCCCATAAACTCCCTCTCTACCTCGAAAGCAGTCCCCACCCAGCTATAATCACAAAGCTGTGAAAGTTGGCATCCCTGAGTTAACAGTGTATCATTCAGTATCAAACAAAATAAGCAGATCTGTTTGAGATTTCTATTCTCGGGATGTTTTTAGGCATGTGGGACGTGAAATCCAGCCATGGTATTTGCTGTTACTTGTTAGTTACATTAATCTTGTAGCACCAGTACAAAACTATAGAAGAATTGTTTGATGAGAGCTGTTATTGGGCAGGTTCTACCTGAGGTGGGTTTGTTAGCAGTAGATTGAATACTGTGCGTAATGATCAGCTTGGATGGACACGCTCTCCACTGCTCTCCATGACGAAGTGCCTGCGTGTCGATGCCACGTGGGTGGGCTGAGAAATCGTTCAGTGACGTTGTGGCAGGGAAGTGATGACTGAGGCAAGTGGAAGAGAAGTGAGCAGGTGCTTAAGAGAGCGATTTTAATGCTGTCTTCGATTTTAAAACTGGCTTCAATGTCAGTCTGAGTTTAGAGATTGGAACGGACAGTCATTGGCTTAATGCCCTCCACAGCTAAGAGAAATGAAAATGCATTAGTGCCAATTGAAATTTCTGTGATTGACACGTCCTTAAGGAGAAAATGATGAGTCATGCAGTGAGTAAGAGTTCTGGTAGTGCAGAATGTAATTGTGTTCTCTTCTTTTCTGTCTATCTCTTCCTGTGTTTCCTGTCTTTCTCTCTTTCTCAGTACTCAATGCTCTAAACATGTCTACCTATTCTCCGCTGCCATTCTCTCTGTCTGATTTCTCTCTTTCTGTCTTTCATTTACTGTTCATCTCTCTTTTTCTCTTTTTCACCTCTCTCTTCCCATCAGTCTCTATACCCTCTCCTCCACTCTTTGTCTCTCTATCTGTCTCTCTCAGCCTCATGCATTACATTTCTTACTGTGCCTTTCTTTAAAGTGATAGGTTGATAAACTGTATCCTCCCTGTTTATGCCAAAATGTTTGTGTATTGATAAATTGATAGTCATTTGCTTGATAAATGTGTTTATCGGCTGCCCTTGGATCGTCCTAAACACACACACGCACACACCCACCCACACACACACACACACACACACACACACACACACACACAAGCCGTAATTATAGAGAATAATTAATTATTCCCCCTACAGCTATTCTGTTTTGACTACAGGTTTCTAGTAATCATCCCTAACAATGAGCATTTAATGGGTTTATTCAGAACATATTGTTTGCTTTAAAAATGTACTGTCACGACAGAAAATAAAATATATAGTTTTTTTAATTTAGCTCACTTAACAATTAACTTAACAGTAGCTATCTACTACTGTGCCTTTAACTGGCTCTCCTAATGCTAATTCTTAGTGTGACTTTATTAGAATCTCTACTAAAACCCAAGAGGAGACATGGTAAATGCGCTCTTCTATCTGAGTAGCCGGACACTTTAAGGGGCTCTACTGTGCTTGTTTTAAATGTTTCGAATTTTTTTGTGGTCTGCTAAAATAGATTTACATGCTTTAGTTTTCCAAAAACACATTAGTTTTCTCATACTGTACCTCTGTTAGACCTCCTGTGTCTGTAAGCCCCGCCTGCTGATGAGCACAGTGCACTCTATTGGCCAGCTTGTCCACTCTGTTCTGACCAACAGCCAGAACAACATCATGCTGCAAGTTCCTCCCCTTCTGTCTTTTCATCTAATTCCTTTGCCGCCTATGACAAATTAAGGAGCGTCATTTAGGAGAGCTTTTCTATGGGAATTTCTATTTTAATTCATGAATTCATGAATTAATTTGAATGTGGAAAGTTCTGGTCTGAGACGGGCAATATGACAATAAGATCAATTTTGTTATCATGATCCATTTTTATCAGTCTACTTAAAAACATACTAAAGAAAAGTGCATGTTTAATTAAAATATAAAGAGCTATTTAAGTGTGGTAATACATCTGGATTTTGTTCTGTGTCAAAGTATTGCAATAAATCTCATGAAAAGGTATGTAGTGTTCTGATTTGATATTTGATGTCCACCCCATCACCAGCAGGTGTTTATGTTTTGTCGCATACATGATGAATTAACCAATAGAAATGGTCCAAAGTGGCTAAAAATGTTGTGAGATTAACTTATGTTGAAAAGTTTTTGCTTTCTACTATAAAGCTATTTTTGGATGATATGAATAATATGAATATGAATAATATGTGACGCCTGTGTGTGCCCCCCCCCCTCCCACCCCTTTCTGGTCTTCTATATTTGAAGAGCTTTATTTATTAAGACGCTTTAGAGCATATTAAAGTGAGTTCTTTGTTCATTCCTTTTGCCGGAAGAGTACAGTGACTCAGCACCTACTGTAGAGGCCATTTGCCACCAAGTAGCAGGGTATTATGTGTCCAGCATGGCTCTTTATCATGCAAACTGATCCCATGTACACTATCACTGAGTAGTATGGATACAATTCAGTATCATGATACTTTACGTACATTCATTAAGTAAATAATTGTTCCAAAGGATTGCTTCTATACGCTAAAAGCACATCTTACAAACCTGTCATGTTACCTGTAGTAGACTGTTTTGTTCTTTTTTTGTTTCTGTTAAAGCTGATGGAACATGGTACACAGTACTGTAAATGGTATTTTCAGCTGCTCTGAGGTGATTTGATCTTTTCCTGACTCATACAGCAAGTACCATAAATTGCAGTAAAGGTCAACAGCTCCACCAGTGCTTTTATATCAGTATAGGTGATCATTCAGCACTAACTCTGCCCTGTGTTTCTCTGTGCTGTCTTGCAGCTATCCTCAACCCAAAAGTACCCAAAGAGACCAAAAGCTTCAACTTTGATTATTCCTATTGGTCACACACCACGGTGAGTACTGTGGGAGAAGTAAAGGGGAATAAGATCTTTTAACAGAAGAACATAAAGTCACAATATGATACATTAAAGACGATTATATGAATTATTCTTTAGCAAATTCGTTAATTTCACTCTTCTGTGGACAGTAGGACATATTGGGTTACCTAACCTATTTTTAGTTTTTACAACTTATATCACTATATAAATGCAGATTTATCATTTCCATATATTTGTGGTATAAATATTATATCATACCTATTCTGTTGCATTAACATAGAGATGCCCGTAGACATACTGAGCCTGCCTTTACTACAGTCAATGCAATTTTGTTAGCCTCTGCTTCTTTAGAAGTCTGCAGAATTTTGGGAGCAAATTGAAATGTTGTCATCTTATCAACCTCTTTCTGTTCTGGCATGTCTGCTCTACAGGGTCTTGTGTTTTACAGTTGAGTCTTTCCTCTTGTTCTGATGATAGCTATGATGTTTTGTGATACATTCTTGCCCCATAAATTCAGTAATTTGTGCATTGTTCTTTAGCAGTATGCACCAGTCAGCAGTTGTTTACTCAGGGAATGTTTCAACTTGACTGATCTGTCCCTGTCCTGTTCGTGTCCTTGCAGCCAGAGGACATCAACTATGCCTCTCAGCAGCAGGTATACAGAGACATTGGAGAGGAAATGTTACTCCACGCCTTTGAGGGCTACAACGTCTGCATCTTTGCGTATGGCCAGACAGGTGCAGGCAAATCATATACAATGATGGGCAAACAAGAAAAGGACCAGCAAGGAATTATTCCACTGGTAAATAATAATAATAATAATAATAATACATTTATTTATGTTGCTCTTAAAGGGATTACAACCAACAAAAATGATGATAACCACATTTTGTAGAAAATGCTGTTGGAAAATAGCACAAAATAGTTGACAAATGCTCAATGTCAGTATTTATGCACCCACCTACATGTACAGGGGCTATTGTCACACCAACAGAGCTTAGCTGTTTACACACATATTTATCCAGCGTGATAAACAGTGCACTCCTGAATAATATAGTCTTACCTGTTTACACTCTGCCATATGAATAGTCACTGATAAAGCTGTTTCTAAGGTTATGCAGACACCTCTGTGTAAACAGCAGATCAGTATGCCCTGTACACAGAGACTGCATGCACAATGTCAGACCAAACAGTGTTAAGGGAAAATCCAAACAGCAAGCTGAAGCATGTACACAAACATCTATTCAACGGCCTGATGAGGGAATAGGATAAAGGGGTATGAAGCTTCCGTCATTAACTCTCTCTCTCTCTCTCTCTCTCTCTCTCTCTGTCTGTCTCTCTTCCTTTTACTTTATCACTTCCTTATCAACAGCTATGTGAAGATCTTTTTACCAAGATTAATGACAGCAATAATGACAACAGCATGTCTTACTCTGTAGAGGTAAAACACACACTGCTTCTCTCTCTCTTTCTTTCTACAGTAGAAGAATGAATGACTTATGTTCAATTATTTATGCCACACATTTACATTCAAGCAAACAGAGTGAAGTCAACATATATGGCTTTCGTTATTTTAACATAAAATTACAGTTAATGTCAACATTTTCAGTTTACCAACACACTGCTTCTTTTTGTTAATTATACTCAAAAATTTACATTAACTGCAGTTTTGTTTTATATTTCTATAATTTATAGTAGAATGATCCCAAAGTATGACCCTTTCCAGTGTGGCAAATGAAATAACTAAACAGCTTAAGGATCACCATTTGTGATGCCTGTACACTTTAAATATTAAAGCCATTCTCTAGTTTGTCTCTTCTAATGTTCTTTTATTTTATTGTTGTATTGTTGTGCATGCTCAGCTGGTTCTGTTTGGTGTTACAGGTCAGTTATATGGAGATTTACTGTGAGCGTGTGCGAGACCTTCTGAACCCTAAAAACAAAGGCAATCTGCGAGTGAGAGAGCATCCATTATTGGGGCCGTATGTGGAAGATCTGTCCAAACTTGCAGTCACATCATACAATGACATTCAAGACCTGATGGACTCAGGAAATAAGGCCAGGTTATTCTGCTTTTCTGTTATATTCTATTTAATCTGCTTTTCTTTTCTGTTCTATTCTATTTAATCAGCTTTTCTTTTCTGTTCTATTCTATTTAATCGTATGCAGCAGAACACAAAAAGAAGGGATTTTTTTCGAAAATGATGATGATGGCTGATATTATTCATAATAACATAACCTGAGATTAACAGTTCACAAATGAAACCATTGAAGCAAATAACCCTCTTGCATTATTTCAAGAATATGTTTTTAATATTGCCAGTTTCTTCCACCAAAATAACTCCATCAACTTAAAACTTTCACTTGAATAATACAGGTATGGTGAAGAAATGTGCTGCTGTCCGGTGCCAAACCATAACTTCCAGAGCTACATCTTCAGTTTGGCCATAAATGTCAAAACACAATCAAATGAGGGAAATGAGAGAAAACACACCTCTACAATCCTTAATTTTTGCTAGAGCCCCTGGTGGATTCTAGTTATATGTTAGTGCAAGCTAACATAAACACTTCTTGGCTATTCTAGATAAACCAAGAACATTTACATCTTGTAACAAATCTAATAACATATATTGTACCTTGTAGCTAATGCTATCACAATCATGAAATCATGAGTATCGATTTAATTGTTTATTTTATGCAGCTATTAAAGTACAAGCCTAAAGCAGCCGAATTGGCCAATTAGTCTTCTGCCTTTCTCCTAGCTTCTCTTTGAGTCTGCTTAAATCCTCCTGTGACAAGCCTGTGGTGATAGTAAAAGGAAAAACATCTTAGTGCTTGATTATTAAATAAAGAGACAATTTTCTTGTACCCAGTTTGGGGTCAAGTGTGTGCTCTTTCTCAGAGAGCCAGAGAAGGGTGTAAGTATGGTTGGCGCAAACACTAACCAATGGATTAATTAAATGCAGCATTGTTCTTGCGCATATTCTCCCTGTGGGATAAAGCCAGAGTTAATTGAGAACAGTTGAGAGAGGAACGCAGTGCAGATATAATGAATTTGCACTCTAAATGATGAGGATAATGCATGCTGTTTTAGACATATATTAGAATGTAGGTATTAGACATGAAATATTTATCCTCTTGATAAATCATTTTAAAATGATCCATCCACTTCCACTTTATCCACTATACTTAGAACATATACTTTGTACTTACTGGACACTTGTTAAGATCCATTTTACCTCATAGGTGTACAGTTCTACACCTTCTACCATTACAGACCAGTTATTTCTTGGATGGTGGACCATTTTCAACACACTGATTGGCTATTTTGGTAAATGTTCATTGATAAAGAATGTCTCCCAAAAATATCCAGCTAGGAGTGGCTCTGTGCTCAGAACTGGCCATAGATAAGGTTATTGAGAATGACCAGCACATATTGTATCACCAGTTACAGTCTGTACACCAACAACATACATAATAACATAGTAAACACTGCCACTCTACATAAAGGACACATTAACTTTTCTGTTTTCTCATGTTTTATTAGTCTCATTATTTCACTCTCCCCCACCAAGCCCCCACAGATCTTCTCCACTCCTAGCACCAAAGCTGATTTTGTATGAAAGCTAAGCAGCACCTCTTATTATGCATTAAACCTGTTATCATGCTATCTTCCTCGCTACCACGTAATTACCCTGTTGTGTAACAAGTCAATAGCAGGGCATGCTAACCAGCAGCTAATCGAGCGCTGTAGATAATTAGGCTGTCTGTAATTCATGTTGCGCTCACTGAAGCATTTGTTAAAACTGAGCTTGAATTGATTTGGCTTCCTTTTCCTGGTGCAATGAATTGTGTCCCAGCCTAATTACTGTGCAGACTCAAGTCTCTTGGAATAATGTTTGAGCTATTAGAAGTGGTTGAAAGATGAGTGGTTAGATAAGTAAATAGGGTTTTCAATATGTTCGAGACACCATCTCAATTTTGTGGATCATTAAAGACCTGTTTTTCTGTGTCTGAAACAATAGGCATGTGGACGCATGATTTAGAGATGGACGTTTCAGGCTCAGCGGTGGGACTGTCATTTTATTTAATGAAACAAGGCTAAGTGGCACTAAAGTAATAATTGTAAATTATGTTACTAGATTCGGTAGCACAGGAATTCCAGTAGTTATCAGTATGTTTTATGAAACAGTGGTAGGCTAGGAGTCCCAGATAGGAATTGCCCCAGAGACCCAATTTGCTTGCAGTTTTATTCACTAGTGTATTCAATTATTACACATATTGTACTTATTGTCCATTTCAGTAGTGCCGTTTTTGCCTATTTAAAAGTCTGCTCTTATTGTAGCTTCAACAAAAATATCATAGACTACTTCTTTAAGAGCCTCAAATGTTTAATACTTCAAAATATTTCTAACTAAACCCAAAACCAGACCCACAGCACCAAGTTTAGAATCCAAACTCAACTACTGCCTGTCAAAGTTCTGTTTGAACCTGACCCAAACTCTTCCACGATGCTAGCATATATAAAATGTCAAAAGCAAAAGCTAACTTTTGCTGTAGTGACATCTTTATTTAGATCATCAGTAAACAAAAATAGCAATTATACTAATTATTGGCTATAATCTTAAAAAAAGTGATGCCATAGAAAACTGTTTGAAAGGAAAATTGAGAATGTCATTTTTTTTTTTTTTTTTGACCGAAGCTTTGCATAATTTAAAGGTTCTTTATCAATTTAAGGACACCTTCTGCAGCCTTTATGTTATGAGGACGTTTATAAAAATGGTTCTCCAAAGGAATCATCTATTGTTTGTAGGAAAACTAAAGTGATTGTTTTTAACTAGGTCTTTCATCAACAAGGGTAAATGGTTTAAAGTCTAATGAACATACATGAAACCTGACCCAAATCCAACAAATATTTGAGGATCTAGAAGTTATATATGTAGAAAATAGAAGATATTTTAAACTCTGACATAGACTACTGGGAAGTAATCATAGATAACAAGTTTCTCTGGCTAAGAGATCTGTGTCTCATCATCTTCATTTCTTTTACAGGACGGTGGCCGCCACCAACATGAACGAAACGAGCAGTCGCTCTCATGCTGTATTCAACATCATCTTCACCCAGAAGCGCCATGATGCTGAGACAGACAACACCTCTGAGAAGGTATGCTGCCATGGTTTGTTCCAGAGCCTGTCATTCACAGTGAGCTGCTCAGTGAAGGGAGCGCAACACCAGCCACTAAACTGCCCAGTGGACACTAGACACGCTGAGGCCAGACAATCTGCTCACAGCTCTGTGCCGGCGCTGTATTAAAGGATGTTTGTCATTGTGGAGTGACAGGAGCATATTCTTCTGTCATTGTGCAGTGCTCATTATTGAACATTCTCTCATTCTCTCTGTCTCACCCTCCCTGTCTCTCGCTTTAATTTAGCTCAGCTTGGTTGAAATAAATTTAGTTGAATACAGTTCACATGATGAAGTCACTGGTGAAATTGTTTTGCATTCCTGTGTAATTGTAATTATTTACATTACAAATGACATTATCAGCATAACTGTTTGACTGAAAAGAAGTTTTAAATGTTTGCATGAATATTATAATTTCTTAGTATTTGTTATGTTTACCCATTAATTTGATGACATCGTCCTCTCAAACTGGTGTGCAAAAGTCTCTTAGACTTAGATCAAATTCACTTGAGAGTCGTTAAAACACAAGTGTAATGGAAGAAGTAAGACTAATTAAAACTGATATTTCTCTAAAACTGTACATCTTTCTGGTCAACATGGACAGTTTCACAAATATGCTGCAGTTTAAACATTTTTCATAGCCTTTCTATGTTTTAAAATGTTTATGATTCTGAAACCTTCTATTGTTTATTTCCATATTTAAATGAAAAGAATTCCAGATGTGATTGTAGACTTTTGGATGCCTGTGTTCTAATTGTTCTTTTTTGATTGGCTGTGTTCTAATTGTTCTTTTTTGATTGGCTGTCTTCTAATTGGTTTTTGAATGAATTCAGTCTGTTTTGCAGCTTAATTCCCAAACATGGGTAGTAAGCACTGGGAATCAAATAACAGACGTTGAAACTATTGTTTATATACGATGTGAACTCTGTTGCTCATTATGTGAACATATTTGCATCACTCTGTGTGTCTCTGACAGGTCAGCAAAATCAGCCTGGTGGATTTAGCCGGGAGCGAGAGAGCTGATTCCACTGGCGCCAAAGGCACTCGGCTCAAGGTGACAGTCTAAACACTTTTCTCTGCCTCATTACGCCCTAGCTTTTTATTTTTTTTACCTCCTGCTCCACCAGGTATGAGCTCTGACTGTTCTCCTTACATTTCAGTCACTTTTAGTGTCTTCTTTTTTTCTTTCTCTGCTGGCTTATCTTGAGGCTCATTAATCTTCTACCTCTGAGCTTCCCTATGCAGTGCTTGGGGACCCTCCTAGAGTTTTGTTCTATTCCAGCTCTGGCTCTTCATTATCTTACACAGGTGTTTGGAGCTAGAATAGAACAGGAAATGTGGATGGTTGCAGGTACCCAAGGAGTAGGCCATGTTTTCACATATACTGCCACTTTCTCTTTCTGTCTCTGCCTGCATTGCCTCCTCTTGTTTTCTCCACATTTTTCAGCTTCATTAGCTTTGTGCTGCGAGGCCTGTGAGATTCTAGGTCAGGATGTTGCAGAGGAGTAGGCAGTGGGTGCAGTGTTCTATTCTGAAGGGCACAGCTCCCATAGAGCTCATTTGGAGATTTCTGCATTACTGCAAGTCTCTGCTGGAGTTTCATTCAGAGTTTTCTTTATTTTGACGTAGGACTATGCTATCTTATCACATTGTTATAGCTTTTGTGATGCTATAGCGACAAAAAGGCAACAATATTAAAAAAGCCATTTAATAGCCACATAATACATACATTTAAGATGAGCTTCTTTTTTAGTGTATTACAAGGCATATCTCAGTTGCAGTGTGTTATAATTCATAATATCACCATGTGGTATTTTACCTATATTGTGTGGTCCTACTTTGGCATTTGTTCTAAAACTGCTTTGTATCTGTTGTAGGAAGGAGCAAATATCAACAAATCCCTCACCACACTAGGAAAAGTCATTTCAGCTCTGGCTGAAGTGGTATGTATTGCTATTTGTGTGTTTCTGCATCATTAATTTCTGAATTTCCATTTTTTCCCACTGTAGTATCTTAAGTCTACAGTAAAACTTGACATCTATCACTTTTTGTTTTTAGGATTCCGGATCAAACAAGGTAAAAAAAAAACCTTTATGTTGAACTTGTGTCTTTTTATGCTGATATGAAGTTATCTGTTTGTTAACATGCTTAATTTTTTAAATATACAGAACAAGAAGAAAAAGAAGGTGGAAAGTTTCATCCCTTACAGAGATTCTGTGCTGACCTGGTTACTAAGAGAAAATCTTGGTATGCATCACTGTTACAACTGTATCTGCACTGCTAGACAAAAGTTAGAAAGATTAAAATCCTTTTAATAAATGAGCTCTGTTGTTTATAATTGTATATTAAAGACTAAGCAAATAGTATCACCATATCATGTGACAGTATTAATCATTCAGATTCTTACACCATTTTTTAACTAAACGAGTTATTATGTAGGTTTAATAATAGCTTGGAAAAGAGAACTGTTAAATCATTATTTAGTCAAAGCCTGATTTTACATCAAGGAAGGCACTTTAATGGAACTGGAATTGTTTATTTTGGATCATTTCTGTTGGTCCAGTCATCATGAAATCACCACACAATGTAAACAGCAGCTGCTGTGTTTAAATGAGATAGAAAAGAGACATGTTTTTCTCCGGACAGCAATGAGATGCTGGTTTATTGAGCAGTTTTTCAACCCCCACTTTAGTTCCACTTTTACACTCATCTTGACCTTCCTCTTGGTCCAGGTGGAAACTCCCGCACTGCGATGGTTGCCGCCCTCAGTCCTGCAGACATCAATTATGATGAGACCCTCAGTACTCTAAGGTATTGCCACCTGTCCCTTTACTTTGCAGCTGCGCAAAATATCAGTTGTTACTAACGACTGCCCCCAACCAATCACATGCCTGCATGCCTGCCCACAACCAATCACAAATTCACTTAGTTGAGTCACTTTTGAGCTTTTAGTGGGTGTGGATGAATTAAAGTTTTCAAGTATTCCAAGAAATACACAGGTTTAAAAAAATAATACTTTAGTTTTTGTCTGTGATGTTTAGATTTTTGTTTAACAAAAAAAAAATATATATATATAAAATGTGACAGAACTGTTATACACATTATACATTTCTCTGTATTTAAATACAGCAACAAACAACAATTGTGCTTTGAAGTGTCCTGTAGAGGAGAGGTCTGAGCAGGAACGATTCCCGCTCAAATTTGTCCCGCTCCTGCCCCCTTCCCAAAAACATCAACAACATTTGTCCCGCTCCCGCCCACAGACTAGAAGTTTCAGGCTGCATTCAGACACAGTGCTGTACGAGGATAAATGACATCCAATATTTTACAAACAAATAAAAGACTTTCTCCTGAAATAATCATGACTGGAAAAAACTGCCGTATGTCAGACCTGACACGGACTTGGTCAGACTGACCACCTAAAGGCTCCATCATTTCTGTAGCACAATAATGGAATTCATGTGTCATTCAAGTGACTTATGAGTATTTTGAATGAGTTAATTACTTTCATATTGATTATTTACTAATTTAGTATTTACAAACATTTAAATAAAGTGTTTATTAATTTGTGGGATTTTTCTACATGTATATGTTGTCCCTCTCCCGCATGAATCCTACAGGAGGATTGGTTAACTGCCAGCGCTCTCACGCATGACATTAAAACTGAGTCTCACAGCACAAGATATTGTGGTGGGATCTGCGAGTCAGCAAAACATGTCATTCCAGTATATTTTGCATGTGGCTGTAATTTATGGTCTGTAAAATGCAGTCTAGTCTTTAGTTAGGTAACATTAAGCTTTCATCAGGGTTTTTATAATATTGCACGGCACACTGCAATCACATTATGGAGAACTGTTATCGCAATAGTGTGTTGTGTCGTGCTGCCCTAGTTTACTCCCATCATCTCCACCGTTAATTTTCCTGTTGTCATCATGCAGCATCTATCACTGCCTCTTTTTCTCTCTCCCACATGCGCACATTCTCTCTAACACTCTCACTTGCTCTGTTCCTATCTGTCTCCATCCTCCCTCGCTCTCCCTCGCTCTCCCTCGCTCTTCCTCTTAGCTCGTTAATATGGCTAAGGTGTTGAAGGATATTGGCAGCGTGAGCAGAATGTTATGTAATGACAGATTAGAATCCCGCTTCTGCCTGCAGCAACTTCACTCTTCAAACACCCTTCAAAAGTTGCCGCTGTGCAGCACACTGCTGAACTGAGTAATTGGGCACCCATGAGATGCAGTTCTTTTTAAGGGCGTGTGCGTGTGAATGAGTGAGACATTAAGGAATTTCTTTATGTTGTGAAATTGATTTACTACTTACTAACACATTATTGTTATTATTATTAATATTTATTTATCTGCTTATCGTTTCATAACAGAGCAGTGCTATTGCCAGCTGCAATCTTGTTTGAAACTGTCAGACAATAATATGACATGAGGCCATTAACTGGAGCTCTAACATCCACAGGCAGATTGTAGTTGGCATTCTCACTCAGTGTTATCTCTGAAACAGGTACGCAGACAGAGCCAAGCAGATCCGCTGCAATGCTGTCATTAACGAGGATCCGAATAACCGGTTGGTGCGGGAACTGAAGGATGAGGTATCGCGCCTGAAGGAGCTTCTGTATGCCCAGGGCTTGGGTGACATCATTGAGAGTAAGGCCTTCTGCTGTCCCAGCTGGACACGGTTTATTGTATTTATGTCATTATTATGTTAGACATGATTGCTGTGCTGTGGGTGGTATAACAATATGATTTCATTAATGCCTATAAAATCCAGCTAAGGACGTGTAACATCATGCTAAATGCCAAGATTTTTTTTTCTGTGCCATAATTTGCTGTGAGGTGAGAAACTATAATGTAAGTCCACACACATAACTCACACAGCTACCGCTGATGCACCCCTTGCTCACTCTGCTGGCTTCATGTTATGTGAATGGGCTGGGCTATGACCTCTGTCAAGCTCACAGTCAAGTACATGCTAAAGATTTAGTCATCAAGCAGAGACTATGAGTGAGTTGATATGGGTCAAATTAAAAAACAATATTAGGTTTCCTCCCTTTCTCCACAACTGCATACACTTTTTCTCTGTATCCCTGTTTTTGTAAGTTTTCACAAACAGTAAATTTAATCACTATTTGTTACTTTCATTACCACACCTTCAGATGGATGGAGTGTTAGATTGTGCCACTTCATTGTAGTTCCATGTAGTCGTTTTTCTTTTTTAGGAAAAACTATCAAGCCTTTATTTCGTTTGGTGAAATGTTTTGGCTGAAATTTTGGCTCATTTCTAGAAAATAAAATGAAACAATGTAAAAACCCTGCAACAAGCACAGAATATGTCAAACACTTAGCATCACCTCTTCCAACATTCCTCAGTGATCCTATTTAATTAGAATTTAATTGCAGTTGGATGTAGAAAATGCATAAAAAGTCCTTATATAATGCTATATATAGGATTTAATTGCATTTAAGATAAGAGGAATAAAACAGATACAGGACAAGAGGTAGACTAACGTGCGAGTTATTCAGGATACTAAGAGATATAAGAAATTAAAGAATGTAAATACATCTATATTGTTCATCTCTATTCTATTTCTGTTCTAACATAAAACCTTTGAGAATTTACTTATAGTGATTCTGGGTATTGTAAAAAATTGTTTTGTAAAATTATTGTGATGATGTTGTTTGCCATGTTGCCCACTGCTAATACAGACCAGTGTCTAGTCCTGGAGGTTCACCTGCACTGCCCGGTTTTGAGTTTTCTCATAACATTGGGTAAATATCAACAGCTTTATGAGCTCAATCAGGTGTGGCACAACAGGAAAACACAGAACTGTGCAGAGTGGGTGGACTGACAGCACTCAACTCAGGGAACGCTATAATGAAAATGATGTTCTATATATTATATTTATTGTGTATATATTGTGTATATATTGTGTTGTGTGTAATAGTCTTATTGAAAATAGTCCCCCTTATATGTTCTCATACACACACATACTCACACACACACTTGTACACTAGAAAAAGCAATGCATCAAAAGTATTTGATTGAAATGTCTTTGTTAAAAAAATATAGTACATATGTTAAAACAGTTTCTGCCAAAAGTAAATAATTGAAAAAGTGAACTGTTGCAATAATGTTCCCATTTAAATCAAGTCGTTTTGATGCATTACTTTTTTTTAGTGTCGATAAACAGTCCACATCATTTTTACTCATTCTCTTTCTGAGCTGTCCTTCCTTTCCTCCACACTCACCACACTCACTCTTTCTCTCTCATTCCTGTTCACTCGTCTCTCTCTTCTGTCGTCTGCCTCATGGCCTTTTGGTGTGTTGGGAGGAGGTTTTTAGAGCAGAGCATTTTTAATTCAGCCCCTAGGGTTGTCTCCAGTGTGTAGTGTCCATCAGAAGCTGTCTGAGCTTGGAGCTGCCTAGAGCCTCTTGGCCTTTGTGTTGTTTAAATGAGTCTGACTTTCTCCTCTCTCTTTCTCTTTCTCTCTCTCCTTTCATTTGATGTTCTCTCTTCCTGTTTATTCTCCTCACTTCTTCGTTGTTGTTTTCTCTCTCAGCATATCGAGGCCCAGTCGATGACAACGCTGGTTTGAAATGTGTGTTTCCTTGGCACTTTCTCTTTTTCTCTCTGTTTCTCTTCCCTATGCTTTTGCAGCTTTCAAGGACGTGGCAGATCCCTGCAGCACCAGGGGCCTTTTTTGGGTTATAAACGATAAAAAGAACCGCGCAAGCACGCTCATGACACATCAGCTGAATGTTGGCTTGGTTAGGTTCTGTTAGCGTATGGAGGTGCATGTGTAGACTAGCAACCAGGCTTTCTTTCTCCTCCCCTGTACTGAGGATTGGACACGTCATTTGCTGCTGGTGAGCAGAAATTTATATATGTAATAATCAGGGGTGTAAAAATAAAATCTGAATGTGGTGAATGTTACCTTTTCAGTTCCGTAACGCTTTAATAGATTGTAATAATTAGAGTCAGACTGATACATCAGTTGTCCAGTATTATTGGCTATTATTGAGGACACGTAATTTTATTGATTTATTGATATAAAACCTATAACCCCAATTTAAGTTAAATACATATATACAAATATACACAGTTCACAGTGGACTATCAGTCAGTAAGCACTTGTTTAAAGGAGCCATTGGTAAGATGACACAACATGTCAAAATCATACTCCAGACAAATAGGGGGCAGCGTATCACAATAAAATTGTGGTGTCCACCCTTACTTTAAAAAACACAAAGTAGCATCATGAGAGAGGATGAGCCGGGGCTAGATTGTTAGCGTGTTACATTTTTCAATATATAGATTTTTTAATATACTGTCTTTGATTCACTTTTAATAAAGCAAAGTATTAAAATATATAATATTAAAGCTAAAATATTAATGTAAATTATATCAGTTAATGTTATTGGTTATCAGAATTTATAGCCCCTTTTATTGGCAACAGAATTGTTATTTCAGTCAGGCCCTAATAACAACAGCCGATAATTGTACTTTATAACATGCTGTGTGCTCGTTTTGGCTGTAATGAAATTCTCAGGGATATTTTCCATTATTTGAATAAAAAAAAACCACTACTATGTAAATACTTCATTCAGTCACATTTTTGTATTCGTTTTATTAAAAATACTTCTCAATTGTCGACCAGTCAAATCATTGTGAAATTTAGAATTTAAGGATTCATTTACACCCCTAATAATAACCAAATGACAGTTTATATTTCTGTCATTTCCATCATAAATGGATTCTGATTGATTAAAAATCAGGTGCTAGTTATTTGGAGCCTGTTTGCTGGTATTGAAGTTTAAGCTTAAAGCACAGTTTCCTGTGCTTTGTGTTCACTGGTGCTGCAGGGCTGTGTTCTCTCTTTTTCTCTTTCTTTTTTTTCTGTCGCTGCCTTTCTTTTTTGGTTTGCAACGCTGAGAAGGAGAAATGTTGCAGTGTACAGTTTGACTGATCTCACTTATGAGGATCTCACAGATCTATCTTACATTTAATTACCTTTTAAATCCTGCTTTCATTGTAAACTGATCGTGACAGTCCGAATAGACGTTGGAAAATGGAAGGAACTGTTTGGGAGTGAAGCTGTTTGGGAGGGGCGTAGGTCAGATGTGTGAATGAGTGACAGCACATATTCGAGCAGGGTTTTTGTTCTGTTTGGGTTGCCTGATGCAAGCTGCAGATTTTGTAATGGTGAACCTCATCCTATTCCTAGGTTCTACTTGCTTCAGTGCCTTAGGCAAACCCTTTGGGGGGGGGGGGGGGGGGGGGGGGGGGGGGGGGGACGACAAAGCCCACTGTTTCTTTTTGTTAAGGTTTGCTGAGTCATGCTTACAAACAAGTGTTTGGCTTTAACTCCTTAAGGGTGTGATGTAGAGACGATTGGTCCATTGAAGAAAGTGCTGCCACCTGCTTGTCAGACTGGGACTTGCATTGAAAGGGCTCTTATCATGGAATGCCACATATTCAGGCTATGGCGGTTCAGCATCATTCACACTGAGGTTAGAAGGAATGTTGCAGTGTGGACTGCATTTTGGTTGAGGTGCAGTATCAGAACAGAGTTGCAGCTGATCAGAAAAGAGATTGTTTACATATATCAGTCTTTATGGGACAGTAACATAAAAAAGAGCCTGTATGGATCATTCTACTGAATTGGTCCAAAGTCAGAGTTGAAACACGTTTGACACCTTACATGTTTATTCAATTGAAATAAAGGAATGTGCATTTCATTTTTAATAATAATGCATTAGAAACTACCAAGTGTTTCAGTAGTGACAACTATGAAAAAAACACAAAAAAGCAAACACAGCTTTGAGTAGTTATACACATTTTCTAAATTTGGGACACATTTACTTTAAAACAATGGGATCTAACTACATGTCCTTGTGTCCATGAGGGACAATGATGCAGTCTTGTTGCTCTAAAATGCACCCATGTGGCTAAATTATAAATTAATTATTAGTAAAAAAAAAACCTCATGCTGCAGTCTAAAAAACAACATATCCTTTTAAAAGCTGCCTTAAATTGAATACATTGAAACAACAGCAATGAAATATGCTAAAAAGGGTAACAAAAAAGGCTTTATTTTTATAATTTTAGGGCTTAAGAAAAAGCAAAACCTGTCACTATATTGTACCCTATAAATTATTATTTTGTATTTATTTAGCTTATTACTATCTCAAATAAGGCCCTGGCTTTATAGTCCATGCAAATGTCTAAAGACTGAATACTTTTGTCTTTTTTTTTATTGCAACAGTGCATTGTGAACTGATTTGGTATAATGTTCTTATTATCCAGGATTTTTAGAGCACAGTCTGGATGGCCTGGCTGATGACTGAAAATGTAGGAGAAACTATAAAATCATGTAAATCATTTAACATTAGGTAGATTTCCCTATTTTTGTTTTAAACTGCTGTTATTAGGAGAATGGTTTCTCATGATTTCCAGTCACTCGTTAGTCAGTCGTGAGCAGTATCCAGGAAGTGGCTTGAATTGAGCACATTTGTGGTCATGTGATGTGGCCATTACTGTAGTTACATTAAACAGAATGGACTGTAATAGAAAGAGAGGGAGATAGAGAGAGAGAGAGTGAGATTGTGTGAGGACAGTTATATTGGCTGACAGCACAAAGTGATCACACCTCTGTCCAGTGTCCATTACATAAGATAACCAAATTGCTGCACTCGGGTATCGATAGTGTAGACTGTCGCTTCTAAATACTGCAGAAAGCTTAGTGTCGGCTATCTTCAGACTCTGCTGTGTGATTTCTTTCTGTGATTAGGGACAGAATGGTAGCTCTCTGTTGCCATAGCACCCCTGTTGGTTCCCGAGAGCCATTATTCAAAAGATCACCGAGAAATTATCCTCTGTTTATTAATCATTTATTTAGCCTATTATGTTCGTCATTATACAGATGGTGGTGTTAGACGGCAAGCTGTAATTATTCAGTGTGCTAATGCAGGCTTACTGGTGATAAAGTGACCTGAGGTAACACAGTGGAGCTGAGCAGGTGAGGTTGAGAAGATGCTTCCGGAGGGAAGTTGTGCTGCGTGAAAGCTGACTTGCAGCTCTAATGCAACCGCTTCCTCTCACGTGTTAGATATGGCTTTTATTCGGGCCGTAATGGAGCTGGTAATGGGGGTTTTATTATGGCCAGTAGAGTACCTAATGAGAGTCACTAGCTTTTACCAGCAATATGAGCCATAAAGCAGAGCAGAGAGCAGGCAATGGGTCTCCTACATGTATGACCATTATAGGGATATGGGCCTTGCTGTACATTACTGTAAGGCACAAACTAGGAAGTGCCTCTCTGACTGCATGAGTAGACTAACATTAGCATTACTGTGCTGTATGAAGACTAACATAAAAGAAGGATGCTGATGAAAGTCAATACTATTGAAGAACCTGCATGTATGCTTTACTGTAGAATACAGGGCTGTCACTGCCAATTCTATTAGTAATTGAGCATTCTAATGATTGTTTTAGCAGTAAGTTGCATTCTAATAAGACAAAGGATCAAGAAGAACTAACCAAGCATAACTGTTGAAAATCCTCAAAATAATATAAAAAAAACCCAACAATACTATGCCTATAAATAGGTACATCCTGTACAAGAATTTATAGGGGATCTATTATGGTTGTCTGATTTTTTGCTTTCCTTTAGGGTGTTGTGTAGCTTTTTGCACATGTAAACGCTTTACAAAGTTATAAAGCCCAAAGTTCACGCCAGAGGGAGAAACTCTCTCCCACAGAAATCACTTTTCTCAGCTGCTTGAAATGCCTTGTTGCCTCGTTGAAGTTCCAGCCTTTTCGTTTGTTGCAAGGCGACATCATCTCATCACACAATCCATATTGTGCTGGCAAGCTAGGTACACCTTTAAATACACCTTTAACCTTTAACACACAGAGAGCTAAAAAAGTAAAAACTTACCTCTCTGAACCGTCCTGCTCCTGTCTAGCTAGCTGAAGTGTATGGGGTCTACCAACTTGTTCTACCTGACTTTCAGGATCTGACTCAATAAAGCAAAACCAACCTCATTGTAAGAATAGCCACGTCGATGTGGGAGCTGAAGTTGTAGCAGTCTGTTGCTCTGGTAGCTGACCAGTGAGAACAGAGTGGACAAGTTGTCACTGAGACAATCAGAGCACACTGGGCCCATTAGGACTTGGGACTTAAAGACACAGGAGTGTTTCAGACAGAGGGCGTATACATATGTATGAAAAAAATAATGTGATTGGGGAAATTTATAGGATGTAAATCTATTCTGGTAGACCCCAAACATACAATTATGAGCATTAAACATGAGAATAATAGATCCCCTTTAAAATATGTTCTCTTTAACTTTGACTTTGACTTAATTGTGACAGTCCTAGAGGAATACTGAGAGAGAATGGATTGGTGTCTGAATTGCAGTGCTTTGGCTGAAGCTTAATAGGTCATGCTGCACAGCAGGTGGACCTGTGTTGCTTTGCGCTTGAGCTGCCACTGGCTTTTACGTTTTTCTCTTTTTGTTGGGCTGTGACTATACAGAACCTGTCCTTTCTTTTCCTGTGTCTCTCTTGTGTCTCGACTCACATGTACTGGCCTTTTCAGATTTGGTCGCATTCGTTTTAAGCTACATATCTTTCTTTCTGTCTTCTTCCTCTTTTTTCTACTTTCCTTCTCTCTGCTCTCCCTTTTCTCTCTGCTTCTCTCTCTTTATCTTTCTGACCCCCCCATCCCCTCGCTTCCTCCCTCCACCCCGCCCCCCTCCCGGCACCCCACCCTCCCGCCCCTCCCGACAGACTTATCCGATTACAAGAACAATAACAATATTGGCCAAGCTGTCAATCAAAGGGGTGATCTCTCCACAGTGACCAATGCCATGACGGGGATGAGCCCCTCCCCCTCTCTCTCCGCTCTGTCCAGCCGGGCTGGATCCATCAGCAGTCTACATGATCGCATCATGTTCAGTCCTGGGAGCGAAGAGGCCATTGAGCGACTCAAGGTGACTCAGTTAATATAACAGATTTTCTTTAATCACGTAGAATGCAAATTACACCCAACCATAATTTCACTGAAGCATCTAATAAATTACCAAAGCTAAACGATCTGGCCAAAAAAAAATGTTTTGTTTGTAGTTTTAATTCTGTACTTTATTATTATTATTATTATTATTATTATTATTATTATTTTTAATTATCAAAGACATGTTTGGTGCCCAGTGTTTGTTTGTTCAGTTTTGCACTGGAGCTACATATGTAATGTTGCTAACAAATAATCAGGGCATATTGCAAAGTATTTATAGGAAATTTAGAAGTCATCTTTACATTGTCCTCAAGCAGTTATTTCCATACAAACAAGGTCAAACTTGTCTTTGAATGGGGAGACCTATAAGACATATTTGGTATTGCTAGTTAACTCAAAAAAAGGGTTAGATTCAAAAGCAGTTCTGACTATAGCACATAGATAGATAGTTGTTAGTTAGTTAGTTAGTCAGATAGTTAGTTAGTTTATTGATCCCAGAGGGAAATTTAAGGCATCCAGTAGCTATTCCACAAGTGCACAAGGTAGGACCAAACAGGACAGTTACGACAAAAACTAAAGAAAGAATATAAAATAAATAGAATATTCAAGATAGAAATAGAAAAAGTCACACATGTGCATGATTTCACAATCATGTATCATCATGCAAACTGCATACCTAATCATTCAATTGTAGTAGTAAAAAGTAACAAAAAGTAGTCTCTGTATGAAATGGTGTTATCAATCCAGAAAATACATAACAGATTGACAGTTTTAGAGATTACACAAATCTGTTTGAGACTTGTGTGCTGATTCATGCACACATTCAAAAATATATAATTGTGATCTAAAACGCGTCCTGATGCAATCTGAACATAAGCTGCAGTTTTAGTTCTAATCTGTTGAACACATATGAGTTCTTCCAGCCTGCTTGAGTGTTTGGCTACATGTTTTGACTTGACATAATGGAATTCTCTTGCATTGCCAATAACTAGGAAACAGAGAAAATCATTGCAGAGCTCAATGAAACGTGGGAGGAGAAGCTTCGACGTACAGAGGCTATCAGGATGGAAAGGTCAGTCCTGCAGCTGGCATTATCCAATACTGATTATTGATTATCCTGAAGGGCCACAATGTCGTACTTTTCCTGATTTAATTGAATTGGTTGAGTTAGAGGATGGCAAACCCTAAGCAATATTCACAATGCTTTGGCTCCAGCTGACTCCTTATTCACATTTTTCAGACAAAAAATTAACGTTTATGGAAAGGGTTTCAGATCTGCAGGAGATAAAAGAAGTTTTTGCTTTTACAGAGAGGCCCTGCTTGCTGAGATGGGGGTGGCCATGAGAGAAGATGGAGGCACCGTTGGTGTCTTTTCACCCAAAAAGGTAGAGTCACAAGAACACAAAGTTCATGTTTTAATATGGTGTACATTGGAAATCAAAATATAAATGCTCTATGAGTCTTTCATTCAGACACCTGAATCATTCTGTGAATGCATTTACGTTCCTCTTTTTGAAGCCGGCACAAAGAAAACCTCAGCCCATCTTTATAGACACTGTTGGGTTATTCTCTCCAAATGAGGTTGGTTTCCATGGAGAATGTGATTTCTTCCTGAGTGCTGGATTTCGATGATATTCTCCTAAAATGAGCTCTCTGTGCTCAACAGTCTCATTCAGAGATTTTCGCAAGGATTTATTTAATGAGTTCTTTTGAATTTCTAACATAAAACTGATAATAATATTACAGAACCACTGTAATATTGTTTTTGTGTGACCACCATATTTTACATGCTACTGGCATTTCCAGAAATCTTTGTTTTTATTTCTTTACTGTCCTTCTTTTTCTTTTTTCAACTGTCTGTATTTTGCATGCACTTTCTGTGTGAACGGGTGGTTTAGAAACGGCTTCCATTATGGCAGCATGCACTTTTCAGTTTGATTGATTTAAGATGATTTGAGACAATGGCCAAAAAAAGGTAAAAAGAGGTAAAAAGATTTGCATGTTGTGCTGTTTTGGTGAGTAATAGAGTAATCAGAGTTTTTTTAAAAGCCAAAAAACAAAAATATTTAACATTACAATACCAAATTCAGTCTATCCCAGCACTCATTGGGCGGAAGGCACGAAACACCTTGGACAGACCGCCAGTCCATCGCAAGGCGGGCACACAGACATACACATACACACACAAACACTTACACATACAGGCAACTAAGCGTCCCCAGTTTATATGACTGCATGTCCTTGGACTGTGGGAAGAAAATCAGAGCACCCAGAAGAAACCCATGCAGACATGGGGAGAACATGCAAACTCTATACAAAAGGGACCGTGGTCACCTGCGGGAATCGAACCCTGGCCAAAATAAATTTTTCATAAATAGAAAACTTTTTAAATGATCATATCAGCTGTGTTTTAATGTGATAAATTAGTGGAAGAATTTAAGTTATACATTGTTATTACGTAAACATCCAGTTAATTACGGGAAGTTAATTGAGAAGTCCATTGTATTCTGTTCTATTTTAATCTGTTTACTGTGACAGCCCAAATAGGATCTGGTATATTATGTAGATTATTCACGGTATCATTCTTCCTGGTATGAGCATAACTTCTCCATGTTTCAGACTCCACACCTGGTGAATTTGAATGAGGATCCTCTAATGTCTGAGTGCCTCCTGTACTACATTAAAGATGGAATCACCAGGTTAGTGTTGTTGCCGTGATTTGTTAGATATCTGTTGTAAACTAATAGTAACTTTATATTTATTTATTATTTATATATATTTGTTATAGTATATTTATCTACTTTTATACTGTTTTAATCTGTTTGTCAGGGTGGGAAGAGAAGATGCAATGAGAAGGCAAGACATCGTCCTCAGTGGCCACTTCATTAAAGATGAACACTGTATTTTCACTAGCACTACTGGGCCTATGGGAGAAGGTGAATATCACTTATACACACACAAAAACACATACACACGTCCCCTTGAAGTGTTAATGGGTGTTGACCCACACCTAACCTAACTGTAACCTCCATAAATATAATTAAACAATAAATATTATTTAATTGTCCGGATAATGAGACATTATCTTTAATGCAGGTTGATGGAGAATCTGCCTTTTATCAATGTAGTGATGTGTAATTAAATAAATTACAGATTTACAGATACCATTAGAAATTGTTAATTCCATTTCTTTATGAAAATCTGTACCAAGATATTGTGAGTTCACTGCTGGGTTACTGTAAAAGTCAGGCACTAGAATGGTGTCACTACTGAGATTAGAGCTTTAGCGCAGCAAAACTTCCAGCAATCTGGTTCTTCAAGCACATATACCACTCTTTTAGGGGTCTCTAAGGAACAACAGGCAAGTAAGGAAACCAGTGGTTATAGTGTTGTGTGCGCCATCACTCTGAATATACTTTGTACACAAAATAAACACACAATTACACACAGATTCATTTTAATGTTGCTGTGTTGTCTGTTTTATTTCAGAAGCAGTGATTCTAGAGCCGTGTGAAGGAGCTGAGACCTACGTCAATGGGAAGAAAGTGACAGAGCCCACGGTCCTCAGATCGGGTGTGTACATGCAGTGTATCTCAACACTCAGTCATCATGACCCACTGAAGATCTGAGGAGTTATGAGGGTTTTAGGCTGCACTGCACAATACAAGGCAGCTAATCAGAATAGATGTAAGGCATAATCTAAGGCATAATCCTTTAAAGGGCCCAGAATCTGGGACCTTTAAAGGAATAGGTTTGCAAATTTTCCAGTGTAAAAATTGGTTCCAATAAACCAATACATTTTACTATTGGTTATTCATACATGACATATCTGGTATGTTAAATTAGCTTTTTAGTTTTGCACTGGGGTTACATGTGTAATGTAACTAGAAGTAATGGAAGAATATATCTCACTAATTAACAACATGCAAACTGCCTGCCTTTATCATCACCTGCCTCAAACTGTTCTGGATACAATTTATCACATTGTATGTCATGCTGTTGTCTCAAAAAAGTTTGTGTGTACCGTTTTAGATGATACTATTGGACTATTCTTTCAAATTAGAATATATCGAGACAGCTTCTTTCTTTTAAATTGTGGTGTTTTTTTTGTTTTTTGTCATGTCTCATCATGGTTCTTGCAGGGAACCGCATCATCATGGGCAAGAGTCACGTCTTCCGCTTTAACCACCCGGAGCAGGCGAGGCAGGAGCGGGAGCGGACACCCTGTGCAGAGACCCCTGCAGAGCCCGTGGACTGGGCCTTTGCACAGAGAGAGCTGCTGGAGAAACAGGGCATTGATATGAAACAGGAGATGGACCAAAGGTAGGAGAGAGAAAGAGGGTGAGAAGGGGAGGGGTGAAGGGGAAAGCTGAAATGCGAGATTATTAATTATTAATTTTGCATCTGTGCCTCTCTGCCTGTGTGTGGTTAGACTTCAGGAGCTTGAGGATCAGTACCGCAGAGAGAGGGAGGAGGCCAATAACCTTTTGGAGCAGCAGAGACTAGTGAGTAGCTAATATATACATTTTACTGATCTTCTGTAAAGTCTGGTTCAAATTCAGACTGGACTGGTTGTAATAGAAATGTATGCAGGGGATATGTAGGGGATATAGGTCTGATTTCACAACAATGTATCATAACATCATAGCTTTTTAACCCAGTTTAAACTTTTTTAAACATATCTTCAAATTATGTTGCATATACCGAGTGACTTGATGGGTTATTGACATAGCAATGCATTAAAAATAATACAAGCAAGATCTTTTTGCTTTTTCATAATGTTCTGAGCCCAAAAATGACTCATACCTCATTGATTAATTTCTTAACAGATTCAAGCTCTGCTCCACAATCAATGCACTTTAATCACCACCTTCAGATCGATGCTTTTTTACACCCCCTAATGTTGCACAGATGCACACAGATACACAACGTAAACAAATATGTCCTTTTGTAGGATTATGAAAGTCGGTTGGAGGCCCTACAGAAGCAGGTTGATCGTTATTACCCTGAAGCAGCAGAGGAAGAGGACGAACCTGAGGAAGAAGGTGGGCTACCTTAAGCTTAGTCACTTTAGATAGCATGCAGTCACTATATGTAGTTATAGTGGTTTTTGCTAAAAAAGGATCAGTAAATACTCACTATTTTTAAACTTGTCATCATGTGAAACAGTAATTGAAGTTTGATAATTGAAGTAATTTTTTAATAAGAAGTAATTGATTCTTAATCCCACAGTGCAATGGACTGAAAGGGAGACAGAGCTGGCTCTGTGGGCATTCAGAAAATGGAGGTGTTATCAGTTCACCTCCCTCAGAGACCTTCTCTGGGGCAATGCTATCTTCCTCAAAGAGGCCAATGCTATTAGTGTGGAGCTTAAGAAGAAGGTAGGGTCTTTTGCCCTTTATAGTACACGGTAACTAAGGAATTAATGTGCGGGCTTACATACAGGATCTGCAATTTTATTTCATATATATATATATATATATGGGTTATATAGTGCATTGTATTAAATACCTAATTGCCCTGACTCACAGGTGCAGTTCCAGTTTGTGCTGCTGACGGACACACTGTACTCTCCGCTGCCACCTGACCTTTTGCCGGCCGAGGCAGCCAAAGACCGTGAGAAGAGCCCGTTCCCTCGTACCATTGTGGCTGTAGAAGTGCAGGACCAGAAAAATGGAGCCACACATTATTGGACCTTGGAGAAGCTCAGGTATGTCTACAGCATTTTACCTGAGAGTATGAAGTGGGGTGGCGAGTTTTAATTTTTGCCTGCATATGCTGCATGTGTAGCTTTCTACGTTAAAAGACTGACCTTCTGTATTACATTTGTAATCTTGAAGTCTTTGTCTAACATAACCCTGAAAGACTGTACATGATTTAAGTAGTGAAGTAGGTAATGCCGCCCCCTACAGGCAGCGTTTGGACCTGATGAGGGAGATGTATGACCGTGCTGCAGAGGTACCCAGCAGCGCTATAGAAGACTGTGACAGCGTGCTGACAGGCGGTGACCCTTTCTATGACCGCTTCCCCTGGTTCCGCCTGGTTGGAAGGTGGGTGATGACACAGCAAATTGTTGTTTATTTTGAAGATTATGTTATTAAAGAGGGAAAAATATAAAATTCTTAAAAAAACTTTAATGCAAATTTCTTTGTAATTCCAGAGTATATATATAGGGTCATAAAAACAATTGTGTACATGGTGCAAAAATATAATATATATATTAAAAAGTAAAGTATTTATCTGCATTTTCTGTATCATCTAGGCCAATTAATCATGTAATTCTGTAAATGCTGATCACCGCAGGATGTATGTTTTACTAATAAAGCCTGCCAAGGTACAAGGAGTCCTCCTTTAAATTTCCATCTCAGCAGAATATTCACATCTCCAAGTTTGCTCATAAATATCATAGCTACTCAGAATATTGAAATATTGTATGACAAGATACTCTCCAGTTATGTCCCCTGGGCATATTTCAAAATGTGAAATAGAAACCATCCCCCTTAGCTTTCTCTTTACTGATCTGAAATTAAACCGTGGTTATTTCTTATTGAAGCATTATTTTGTATATTATGTATATCTGGTAACCCATTGGTGCTGAGAACATTTGGAATCTCACATCTTATACAGACTAATATTATATATTGGATCTGAGGAAATATCTGTACATATTATTGCCATCTGGACAAAACTTTGTGTATGTATGGAAAAGAAGCACAATGTCTTTATCTTTTAATGGACAGAATTTTATTTAGAGTAATTTTGGATCATTTCTATAGGTTCATTCATCATGATCGTTCACGCAGTGTAAAAAAGATGTAAAAATGGATAAACAAGGTTTTGTCCTGACACTGACAATATATTTTATCTTCTGTATTGGACAACATCAAATATATGGACAAACATTGCACATTTATTTGGAATATGTGTATATATGTACATATATTTTTCCTCTGTATGGGTTGCAAGTCAAGTTAGTGGCCTTTGGATTCCTCGAGAGCTGAGCAACTCAATCAGGTGAACCAACCCTTACGTGAAACAGCAGCTAATTGGGTTACCATACTAACTGGGTTCCCATGTCTTTGGCTACACCAGCAACCCCCTATTCACCTCATGCCTTAGTGAGCAAGCAAGAGACCGCACGGCTTCCCCTGACCTCTCCGAACCCACCACCACCTCCGAAGTCACTGAGCTCGTCCAGTCACGGCTCCGTGGAGGGGTGGGGGCGGATTTGGAGGACTGCAGCGACGATCTTTTTTCCGATGACCTGTGCTCTGAGCTCGGCGACGATGAGGATGAAGATTTTGAGGATGATGAGAGGGGTCTTTGTCGAAGCTCCGGCGAGGCGGAGGACCCCTTTTACGAGCGCTCTCCTTTGTTCAGTGTAGTGGGAAGGTTGGTGAGGTTTCAGGAGCATGCTGGGAAAGGAAACTAGCTCTTTCACACTGAGACACAGGACACCTGTCTTCTGTCACATATACACATGCACAGAACAAACACTATACTGAGGTGCCAGTTTATAAAATACCCATATGGTGTACCTGCACTCACTGGTCATTTAACCAGTTACACCTACCACATAACCACATAACCACATTGTGATTTACAATTAATTAATGACTGTAGCCTAACAATTGCTGCACAATTTACACCTATCCGTTAATAGACAGAGACCGCCACTGACCAAATATTATTTGAGTACAGCATTGACACTGCCTTGTTAGTGTTGTATATACTTGAATTGCAATTTACCACTTGTCCTTACATTTGCGGTCGAGATTTCTGGGTACAGATTTGTAAGTCACACACAAGGCCACTTCTAATAATCTAGGTCTGTCAGCCACAAACATGGTCAGCTGTAAGACAGTCTTTCAGGAACTCAGGAGATGTTTATGGTTTACGATAGCATCATTTGGTCCAGATGCTAGATGGTGGTGAACCCATGTAAAAGGCCATACAATGGGATATCTTTTAAGAGATACTAAATGCTGGAATGGAGCACACAATATTTCAGATCTGTCTCCTCCCTTCATTTGACGGCAAAAGAAGAAATTTCAACAGTAGTGTCACATTGTGTGTGGAGCTGGTATGAGTGTATCAGGTTTTTTAACACTGGTGAACTTTTAAGAAACACATACCTTCTTGTACATCTTGCTGTTGTACAGGACAGAAACTTTACCTCATATTTTGTATGTGCTATTTGAGTCATTTGTTCTATATTCCATAAATATTCCATTTCACAGGGCCACTGTTGGGTGCATGTTTTGAGTGGACATTGAAGTGTGTTAAATCCTTAATATTCCAGCTGTGCCTGATGCACCCACCTCAGTGCCACCCACATTAGAGGCTTGCAGGGGTGTGATTTATTTATTCTGCTCTTACTAAAATTAATCCCTTTCCCAAATACACAAATAAATAATTTCCTATGGAAATCTTTAGAACATTTTCTATAGCTGATGCTAGGAGACCATCTGAAGAATCCACAATACAATAATGCAATTCATGTCTTTACGCGAGCTGGTTACTTTGCAAATAATTAGAATGAGTTTACTACTTTCTTATTGATTATTTGGCTGATTTCCCTTATGTTAATCATTCCTGCTCGTTATTATGTGATTATTATCATTCTATATAGATTAGTCATCATCCCATTCACACATTGAGTTAACTGCCTGCTCCCGTGCATAGTAGGGTTACCTATAGCTATAGTGTAGAGACCAAAAGAACCTATTAAATAAAAATAAATAAATGATAAACTGGCAAATCAATCTCAAGCACACCTGCAATCACTCGTCACACAGTGAGAAACATAAACTCATACACTCATTCTCATACTGACACACAGTCAAGGACAGATTATTTACATAGCTCTTTTATGGTATGTACATATATTTGCTTCTTAATCACAGCAGAGGATTGCACGGGCCTCTACCCTGCCTGTGCTGGTGTTTTCTCTACAGTGGAATATGGAAAACAGCCAGTGAAGAAGTAATATTACAGTTGGCATGTAAACTGGTAGAAGATTGCAGAAGAGGAAAGTCATTAAATGATAGCAGCTCCTTTGAGTGTACTATATATAATATTTATATTATAGTAGAGGTACAGGTGGTAGATAATTGTATAAGATTGTTTCCATAAATTATACAACCTCAGTTTATTTTGCAGACCATGAATTTGGTAGACATTTCTGGGTTTTAAACCTGTCTCCTCTCATTTCCATACATTTGACTTTCATCTTAACTACTTGAACACATACCTTTGGCATCTAGCATTCACAAATCTGGGATAAATTCCTTCTCCAAGATTACCACTTGTATACATGTATGCATTTAAAATGCATTATGGTAATTACAGTGTTTAACATGAAATTGATTGGTCTGATTAAACAAAAAAGATTTTGTAAATTCCATGCTTCATGCTGAGGTGTGTGTTACAGCTTTCCCTGCACTGCATCACCTAGTGCTTCTTCAAAGGGGGCCAAACAGCTTTGAAGTCTTACGAAGACACATGCATAGCAGATGTTTGTTTTGTCCCACACAAAAACAAACAAGCTCCGATTTTTCCTGGACTCGGCATGGATTTCCTATAAATGAGATCCAATGATTCACCCAGTGACTCGATAATTGGTATGTAATACGGCAAAGCAGTAATTCAGGATGTCTCCAATATCTCAAGATGAAAGAGCTGGTTTCTAAAACAGTTGTTTCTACTAGGCATGCCACAGCGTTTGTTTACTTTCACAATTTTTTGTGAGGTTTGACACGGAGACGTTGGATTGGCTCACACTCACTTTTTGGTTTTGGCAAAATGTTGCACATCTGTGACCGGATGGCTTCTTACTGTTTATTTTTGGGTGTCATATTGCTTTTAGGAGCTGCAGTGTTCGTTCGAGCTAAGTGGTGCTTGGTATTTTTCATTTGCTTTTTGTATATCTGAGTCCGCTAAAACATTTTTTTTGTCCTGAGCATGCCTTCTTTGCACCTCACCAATCTTGTCTTCAGCTGTTTTCTTTGTGGACCACCCCTTTCCCCTTAAATGTCTACCCTCCATGGGATCATGGGAAACATTGATTTTTTTGTCATTTCTGAACATTCATATGATACACAGACAGTTTGTGCTGAAGAAACATGAAGTTGAAGAACAGAATTGTAAAAATTCTACTGAAAGAAACAGATGCCTAATTTTCAGCTTGTGTTCTTATTGACCTTTTTGCTCACTGTAATCTTTATATTATACATAAATGCTGAATTTTTGATCTGGCTTGGATTCTGGTTTAGAATTCACAAATCATATTATTAGGGGTTTTGGTGACCAGAATCATCACCAACAGTGGTAGAATCTGGACTTCCAGTCAGAGGTGATTTGTGAATGTGATTATACATACATATTCATGCAGTTACTGTCCTCTTGCACACACATATACTGACCTTCACTTGTATTCTGATGACTTTCTACATGTTTATAGCTTGAAGAGTTTAGTTCTACTCCTAGCCCATGCTCCTTAAACCCACTAAAGTTCTTTAAATCTAAAAACAATATATAACATAGCCATTGATTTAACATTTGCAGTGAGGGGCAGTCATCTCGAGGGCCACTACAGTCCCTGCTTGTTTGGTTGCTTTGCAGCTGTGTGTTGTGTTTGTCCATTGTATTACGACATCTACTGCTTGGACCCAAAATGCATTCTCTTTCATTACCCTTTCTACCTTCTCTCCTCCAGAGCCTTTGTGTACCTGAGTAATCTGCTGTATCCTGTGCCGCTGGTACATCGAGTAGCCATTGTCAGCGAGAAGGGAGAGGTCAAGGGTTTTCTGCGAGTTGCTGTGCAGGCGATATCAGGTAAGATTGGGACCCTAAATTTTATGTGCTCCATTTTATGTACTTATTTAAAACAAATCACACCTTTTATCCAGCATCTTTAAGCAAGCTTTGGGAGCACACTGATGAAATGGCTCCGTATTGAGGTCAGGCATAAATGGGTGTGAAGGTTTGGGAGGTATCGCACACAGCAGAATTTTCCAGTTAGCCAGAGAACTTAAGCCAAAAGTCAAAACGGTCCAGTAGGAGAAGAACTGGGCAATCTCCATTTTTGGCTTAAATTGTCCAGCTTTACTGAGAAAATTGTGCCATGGTGAAATACTCCTTTGGTGGGCGAATCTGAAGGACACGGTGCTTGTGACTTCGTGAGGAAGTGAAGTGAAGGCTCTCTGGTTTTTCCTCCAGCTGATGAGGAAGCACCTGATTATGGCTCCGGTGTACGGCAGTCAGGAACCGCCAAGATATCCTTTGATGACCAGCAGTTTGAGAAGGTAAAAGTGCTCAACGCATAGAAATTATTGGTTTTATGTCAAAGGCCTGTTGTATGTGTTTTGCTAATAGTTTTTCTTGAGCCTTAAAAGTGGAATTATTATTTGTATTAAGCTGTACTAATTAAATTCAGGCATATTACATAGTGAGATACACAATTTAATTTGATTTACTTTCTGTATGAAGAGACGTGACATGAATATAAAGGATGAGATTTCTTTCTCCAAATCATAGCAAAATATCTGCTCTCAATTCACAGAAATGAATTGAAAGTTTATAATCTATACATTGTAAATTGTGTTTTGAATCTCAACATACCTAATTTGAGGAGAATCTGGTTTGTACAGAGAAGGAAGAAATAGATTTGGGAAGTTTTGAACGTCAGACTCTCCTGTTCAGTTCCAGGCAGACTCCTGCCCTGCTACGCTGTCCCGCACTGGACTTTCTCAGGAGGAATTGCGGATCGTGGAGGGTGAGGGACAGAGCACAGAGATGGTGCAGTCTGCAGATGAAGTCAACAATAACACTTGTACAGGTAAAATACTCATAGCTACGTATACTATTACTTATGTATTAGAGGTATAATACTACTAAATCAGTTATTGAATAGTAAATCTTAATAACTGACTAATATGCCTGTAGTTTAATGGGTTCATTGTGTACAGTGGATTTTTTTATGTGTTTATGTAACAACTAAAGTATGTGGAGACCTGATTCATTTCTCATTTATTTAGCCCCTTGAAGCCTGGTTTTATGGTTCTGTTAATAATATGTTTACTATGAAACTGATATTCAGTGTATGTAGTTATGGGAGTAAGGAAGTTTCTAAGGAAGGCTCAAATATATTTAAATAGTTTCATTTTTATGTTCATATTTTCACATATTTTGATGTCTCTGCAGCCAACCCAGACGAACTGGACAGCCCAGTTAAATCGGGTTTGGATGGTGTTCTGGATGGAACTCTGGAGCACCTGAGAATTGGAGAAATTTTCACGTTCAGAGTCACTGTGCTTCAAGCTTCCAGCATTTCTGCAGAGTATGCGGATATCTTCTGCCAGTTCAAGTAAGTATGTCTCTTTTTGTAACTATATTAGGGTTAATATCGAGATAGCTAGTAGGTCACATCTTTCTATTTATTCATAGTGTTATAATAGTGAATGCATTTGACAGTAAACAGGTTAGTAAATGTTTCCTCATGCCTGCAATTTCCATCATATCTTTTTCAGTTTTATTCATCGGCATGATGAAGCATTTTCCACAGAGCCGTTAAAGAACACTGGACGAGGACCACCTCTAGGCTTCTATCATGTGCAGAATGTAAGAATGAATGTAATGAACGTAACAAGATAACATCCCTGTTTTTGTTTAAATGAGATGCTAAAGCTAGTAAGATGTTGTCTCTCTGGTGTTCCAGATTGCTGTGGAGGTTACCAAGTCTTTTGTGGAGTACATAAAGACCCAGCCTATTGTGTTTGAGGTGTTTGGGCACTATCAGAAGCAGCCTTTCCCTCCTTTGTGCAAGGACCTTATCAGGTAGTTCCCTCAGATTTGTCCTGCTTGTGTTGTTTGCCTCTCCCACCGCTTAGGTTGCAAGTGTTTCATAAGTAAGGACTGCTTTATCTCTCCATCTCTCTCTCACTAGCCCATTGCGTCCATGCCGAAGACAGTTCCCGAGGGTCATGCCTCTGTCCAAACCAGGTGAGAGCAGAAGTCAGTTCAAAGTAGTGTGAATTAGTCTTGTCTAGTCTTGTATGTCAGATCATTGTATGTTCCACAGTCTCTTAAAAAGAATTCTCATTTTTATTGTTTTTTTGTGTGTCTGTCATGCCGTGTTATTACTGTCAGTTATTTTAATAACTGAATAATTGTCAAAGCCAGAAAACGAAAATTACCTTTAATAAGCAATAACACTCCATGCACAACCTTTTATAGATTCCAAACTACTTCACTTGATAAAAGATAAACAATGAAGCTATTAAACCACTTTAGAGTCCCTCAAAATGCAAATACAAATGAGGATGTTCATCAGGTTATGTTTTGATTGTAAGAGGGAGCAGTAATAACTGCTGATTCATTGAGAAGTTCATTTTCAGTCTGTGTTTTTCTTAATCAAGCTTAACTGTCATCATGGCAGCCTTAACTAACACCACAACCTTAGTGTTTTGCCCTGGCTTTGTTGCTTTGTGTGTCACCGTCCATGTCACTTCAGTTTTGTGTCGTTGGGGGTGGGAATATAGCTGCAGATAACGACACCCCACCCGATCGGGAGAAGACCCTGGAGCTGATTCGCTACCTGGTGCCAGAGGTCTTCAATGGGGCACTGGTGGACTCCCTGTCGGGACACGCACTTAATGCAGCGGGCGTGGCTGTTTCCTTCCTCCTTGAGGGGGAGGAGCAAGGCAAACTGCCGGCCCCGCCCCTCTCTATCTGTTCAGTAATTAAAGCACAGAAACCGGGTCTGTAATGATCATGTGTATACACAGTCTAAGAAAGCCCATGAAATAAAGTCTTTTCTCTAATCTAAAAACAGTTACATGTATTTTAATGATTGTGTAAAACTTCTAATTGACAATAACATAAAATGAAATATATATATTCTTGGCACATTTGATGTTTATGATTTTTTTCTAATATACTAAATTTAGCAAATAAATAGAAATTTGGCAAAATCATTTGCAAAAAGGTTTGTTCTTTGTAAAAAATGGTCTTTACTCCTTTTCTATTAGAACATCAACAAACTTTGACAAGTACTTTTGCATAAAACTGCAAATTTAATACTGCAACGTTTTGATAATTTCTTACTTTATTTGTCACATTATCCAACTAAGTACCTATGCACTGATTGGAGGTTACTTTGTTCTAAGGGCTCTCGTTAGGCTTGTTGATAAAGTGTGCAGATGTCCAACTCTTTCTCTCTCCTTCAGCTCCTCCTCATTAATAAGACATACACACTGTTACATATTCATAGATTAAAATGGTATCAGTGTTTATCAGTGATAGGTGTGCATTCTCTACTGAATCTACGTGTATGCATTGTGTCATGTTTGGACTGAACCCGCTTTGTTTGTTACAGTTGTCTCTTAACATTTGCAGAATTTATTATTTATATATTTACTTGTTTATATATAATGGGATTTTTACATACAATTTGCAGAGAACCCATATATTATATATTTCTTAATTGTCCATATTATTTAAGAATATAGCCAGCCCTGTATTTAACGGCTGACTAAAAGTACATGATCAAACACTGCAGATGTGAAGAGGTACCTGTTCAGTCAGAAACAGAATTTGTCTTTCCTCTTCCTTTACTTCCTCTTTTCTAACTTATTTTTCCTCTACCCCCAATTTCCTCAACTTTGTCACATTTCCCTCCTCCTCCTTTTCTTACCTTTAACTTGAATTCCTCTCTTCCAGCTTGTGAGTGAATAGACTTCCATAGATGTTCTAATCTTCCCTAAAATTGAACATCTTTCTCTCTCCCTCTTTCTTTTCTCATTCAGTCCCTGCTACAAAGCTGACGACCCTCACAAGACCCACTGCAGGACCCTGCCACTGTAAATATGACCTGATGGTGTTCTTCGAGATCTGTGAGCTAGAGGCCAATGGAGAGTGAGTTTGCTCCCTGACTTTTCTTTTTTTGATCTTGTTGCACGGAATTCTGATATAATTGGAGCAGTTATTTGATTTTCTGAACTGAAAACTTTAAGGATGACTTTGAACAAGGTGCTACTTTGCAACTGTAGTTTTAGCGTGTGTGTAGCTGCTGCAAGTCTAACTTTTGTGCACTACTTGTTTTCTTCTGCTACTGTAATCCTGTATTTTAAGTTTGTCATATTTTTTGCAACATCCCAAAAATATTTAATTATCCTCTACATTCATTCAGTATATGTGTAATAACAAACTTAAACTGAACTGTCATACTGCTATTGTGAAAAATCATGATGTTTACATGAAGGTCACCTTGGCAGACTTGCTTTTGAGATACATCAGTTCATGTTGTTGTCTTCTGCTGGCAGGATTGTAGGTTTTTGAAAGAAGGAATGGAGACTTGGAGTTTAATTTGCATGCTCTTCCTTCCAGTCAAAATCTGAATTAGTTTACGAACCCAATGGTCCTTAGTACAGCCGTAGTAAAACCACACCTTCTTGTTGTCCCTTTGGCTAAACGACCCAGAAATCCCCAATTTAATGGGCCACTACCTCTACCTTTTGTGAATAAGATAGAGGTGTTGAGGCCCACCCAGGAATTTACAGTCTCCCCCGTCTCAGAGTCGGGATGTTCTGCAATAATCCCCAAATTGCAGATTGTAAGATAGGCTACCCATTTGGGGGTCATCACATGACAAAGCGACATACCAAGAGAGACATGCAAACAGGAAAAGGAAAACAAAAGCAGAAATATAGGTAACAATGTAGACTACTGGTTTACTGACTTTATATTTCTCTCTCACAGCTACGTCCCTGTCGCCGTCGACCACAGAGGTGGAATGCCCTGTCATGGCACCTTCCTATTGCACCAGGTCTGCTTGCTATACATACAGATAAGCACATAAACAAGCAGTGTCTATCTAAATGGTCTATCAAAAGACAGCCAAAAAGAATGCAGCAGTTCAAAAGTTTAGTTTTAAGTGTTTAACTTCTGTTGATATCTTACAGGGAATCCAAAGGAGAGTGACTGTGACAATTGTGCATGAGACAGGGGGCGACATAGAGTGGAAGGAGGTTCGTGAGCTGGTTGTAGGTGAGTTTATTAGTTTATTTTCTTACTGACTAAGTGATCAGTTGAAATTAAAGTTTCAGTAAAGTTTCCCTATAAAAAATCTTGTCACTGTCCGAACCAAAGCTTGTATGGGCAAATTTTCAGGCGTTCATAGTCCCAAAATGCAAACTAAAAGCTAGAAACCAAAAATAGAAATAAAGGGTCATAACCAGGAATTTAAATCAGCAATGTGAAAGTTCAGAACAAGACAAGACTTTGTAAAGAGCAGTACTAAGCCTAATATTGTCACGCCTGCCTGCTAGTAAGAATCAAGTGACTTGATCAGGTTAGCATTCTTGCAAGAGCAACCTCTTCAAACAAGAAGAGGAACCAGCAGCAGCGGATGTAACTGTTGAATAATATCTGTTAATTAATTTGTAATTTGTGGTGAAGTTTTTGATCAAGCAGTGACATCATATGCTTTTGTTATAAGCCAAAACATAATTCCAGTGTTTGGCTGGCGTTTCAAGGCTTCTGTTTGTGTTTCAGGCCGCATCCGGAACACGCCTGAAGCAGACGAGGCCATCATCGATCCAAACATCCTCTCCCTCAACATCCTGTCTGCTGGAAACATCCGCCCCGCCCCGGATGACAGGCATGTTTTTGAATTCTAATGTTCCAAAGAATCAGAGAGATAAAAGATAATTCAGGGAAGTAATGGGAAGTGGGAAGTAATGGGAAGTATAAATATTTAACTAATTTGTGACTAATTATTGAGTAAAGTAAGAAGGTTGTTTTTTCTGTATGTCTTAAAAGTGTCTGTATCAGCAGCTGCATTAAAGCAGACACCCTTTATCTCCCAAGTGTTTTACTATACTAAACTGCATTTACTTCTTACATCTTATAGTTGGCCTTAGTGCTGAAGTAGTCCAGTTATAGTAGATGTTTCTCCACTTTAGCGTTCTATGTAATGCCCGTCTTTTAAAGACCAATCTTTCTTCTACGCAGAGCTGCACATTATACAACTCTCTGTCTACTCTATCCATTCTGTCCTGGCGTGAGTTGTCAGAGAAGGAGAAAATGTTTAGTTTTAAAAGGAGTACCTTTTTGCCAGAGAGAAATGACGCAGTAAAAGGTCGCGTTCCCTGGGGCTTGTAAAGGCCTGACTCAGAGAACTTCAGAATCACACTGCACCGGAGACAGTGCCAACATTTAATGGAGAATAAAGGCTTATTGACTCTTTTAGGCTCCTCAGCACAAACACACCACAGTAGTGGAGTCTGGCAGCTTCCCGGTGGCTGGAGCTGCCTCATTATTCATGCTGTGAGACTTCACCCACGTCCTTAAGGATGTAAGCATTTCCAGGTGGCTGCTTATCTTGTCTTGATGCAACCAGACACACTCTGTACACTCCTCTCTCAAAGAGCTCATAATGCCAGATTATGCCAGAGTTGCAGAAAAGCGGCTGCCGCTGTTGCATTGGACCCTCCTTAGAGCCTGGTGCATGATGGGACCCATAACCAGGAGGCTATGGGTCAGGATGCTTTGAATGTTCCTGTTCCTTTTTTTTGACTACCGTACTGACACACCCATTCCCTTAGTTTTGTTTTTTCCCCCATTAAATATTAACCACTACTATTTAATTTGCAAGACAGAATGTGGTTCTATCAGTCTAGATGAAGGAGGTCACACATTTATTGGAAAGCAAACAAGAGTACTGACAACAACAACTAAATCCCAGTGGCTTCAGGTTTCATGTAAAGAATGCTTTCCTCCAAGTGGATTTTAAAGAAGACCATGTAGTGAAAGTTCTCTAGTTCACCTCCTTGCTGGCTGTGTGACTTTTGTGTCCATTCTTCATCTGTTTAACCATTCATTAACTCTATCCATCCTGCCCCATCTACCCTCAGACTCAGACTCTACTAATCTCTACTAATCTGACCCCTCTTGGGGATAGAATGCAAGGCACCTCTGTAGTTAACCATCGCATGGTTGTGATCTGCATGCAATACTTTAAACATTCATGTCTGAAGACTAAGTTTTGCATCTCATGCACTTTTAGCGCTAAATGACTTCACACCCCAGAGGCACTCTTTCAGGTTTTACATAACACATTTAGTGCAACTCACAGCATGGACAAAAACCTAGTTGATGTCATCAGTTATCATGCCAGAGTGCAATGTACAATACATCATTAACTTTCACTGAACCATCACTTACAACTTCATCGTAGCTTTGACCTCTTTGAATTTTTCCTTATCACTAAAGTTATTCACGCTTTTCGCAAGTAAACCCTAACCATAACTACCCCTCCCCTCTTTGACAGTCGATAAAGCTCTTTGTCCCTTCAGCCGTGACCTCCTCTCTTATGGTGTAACCACAGTACTTTAGCGGTCTCCTCCCATCAGACATAATCTCATAGCTCCCGCTCTGACTTATTAAAGGAGTAATTGAGAAGGAGATAATAGGGCGCTTATACGGAGGCCTAGCCGTTTGAGCGTACTGTACTTTTTGATCTGTGAAACAAGATGGCTGCTTAGAATCAAGATGGCCATTGTAACAGTATACTCATAGCTGGCTAAGCCTCTGCCATGAGTCCACATCAATAACATCATGGAGAGCTCTTGCTCTGACACATCTGCCCTCAAGCCCACTAACGGAATGTTGTTTTGTGTTTTTGCAGACAGTTTCTTGATTCGGACATGCCTAGGTATCTTATTTTCAAATCCCTCTCCTTTCATTCTCTCAGACACAGTAGAAGTATATTTATAAATTTCTTTTGAACTCTCTGGTCATCCATCCAGTCCGTCTCCATCGTTCTTTACCTGTATGTTTTGGCTTCCCAATCCCACTGCAGCCTCTTCTTCTCTTTTTGTATCTGTTTGTCTCTCCTCCTTCCCTCTTTTCCACATTCCCTGTCTAAAACCTGAAGGAGCTTCGTTTCGGCTCCTGTGGAAATGTTTCTCGTGCGTGTGGCCTTTGTATGTTTGTGTTGGAGATGTTTTTGCTGGCATTTCAGGTGGCTGCGGAATGCATGGCTTGGCTTTTGTGTGGACTGCGTTTTGGCTGAATCTTTGCAGGAGGTGTGGTAGAGATCAAATCGATCAATTCACATAATCTTCACTCGGAAAAGCCATCAAATGTCCAACACCCTTAGTCGCTTATACCTGGGAACACTCTTCTTCCCACACAAACTGTAAGAAAGTAGCTGTTTCAAGTTCTGCTTTTTAGCAATCTGAGTCATTTATTGAGTCACCGCTTTTCCGCACACCCACACGCACTCACTCCATCTGTGTAAAATTTACTGTTCTGGCTCGCAGCACATTAAGATCACATCTCTAGATTAAGAATTTATGATTTAATTAAAACTGTCCCACAGCAAGATGAATTTTCACCACAAACGTCAGCACAGTGCCGTAAAATACACTCAGTGCCGTGTGGGACGATGGTTGAGAATCAGGCCCCACACATAGCAAGCGTTTATGATTTATAGACAGAGGAGTTCCCTCTGAGCTCTCTGTCCTCACACAGGCTATAATCCTCAACTTTCATTCACCCTGGTTTGAGCTAATGTTATTTAAGATTAACGATTGTTTCATGACCAAGGTTAACGCTCTTGTCTGTACAGTACGTACTAGATGACACATTTATCTAGATCACAATTTTTGTTACACCACTAGTGGGCACTACTGCTCAATTTTTATTTACTTTTTTACAAGTCTGTAGAATACCACCTCTTTTTCAGTATTTCACCGTTTGTAAAATGTAAATGAAAATAACTGAGAAAATATTTCCATGTAAGAGCACTTACACCAGTATGTTAAAAAAATACCCCATCATTTTTCCACCTGATCTCTGTCCACCCTGTTTGTAACATACATGAATACTTGTTTCTCTGTAAATAGAAAGCAACGGAAAACCCACTGACCTACTATCAGCATCTATCCACTGACTTCTGTTATAAGTGAACAGTGGGTTCTGTTATAAGTCAACAGTGTTTTAAGTTAACAGGCTTCGGTTTTTCTATGTACAGGGGAACAAAGTAACAAAGTAAAAAAGACAGAATCATAGATGTAAAAGTTATACTAATGCTAGCTTGGATGTATTTATTATTCTATAGAAGTCGAGTCAAGTTCGCCAATGAAGTGAGTCCATCCTAATGGCAATGCTAGGCTTTGGTAAACAGCATACAGCAGGCTAACATCGTCTGTAGCTATGAATAACATGGTTAGGAAATGAGTTGCACAACATACCAACTGTCAGTTAATTTGACATTATATAATTCATGAATTAAATTAGGAATTGATATTCAGAATAGTTTAAAAGCATGTAGAATAGCATATGTAGTATATCAGCCCTTTATCGTTTTAGCACGGTGCAAAGAGAAAACAACAACAACAAAAAGAAAAGGGGCAAAAGAGGAGAGGGGGTGTTCACAGATACATAGGTCCCCACCAGTGTCAAGACCAAATCTACGCCCTTGGGTTAGAGTCTAAACTAGATCTTCCAGGGTCAGATACATTCTCAAAACAAGAAAGTCTGGGGACAATCATGAGAAATGTTAGGCTAGATGTGCCAACACTGGAGAGCTATAGGATGCTTGTTAACATTGTCCAACAGCAACCAATCTATTGTTAGCCCTTCAATGTAATATAAGCTAGAATGGCTGAAAAGTTCCTGCAGAAAACTCCAGTTAAGTGTATGTTGTTCTGTGTTGTGCTAGCTAGATTGCTTTGCTTTTGTTATTTTCCTTGTTACTTCAATGTTATGCTCCTGACTTCAACAATCTACAAATAGGCCCTCATAACTGACCTGTTAGCCATGTAAACCACTGAGAGAGACTTAAGCACATGCATATTTTTCAGACCAAGTCCGGACATTGAATTTGGAGCAGGTTTTAGAGGGATTATAAACACGTTTGTGGCTGTTTTCTCTGATTTCCTGCACCAAAGGTTTAATAAGTTCTCCCCATGCCTGACCTCGCTTCTTGGCTTGGAAAATGTCAACCACAGACATTACACATTATAATAGGCTGCGCTGCATTTATTGCAGTAAATATCTGCATTGTTGTCGGCTGAACTTCTAGCCGTTGCGGATTTGGCTCAGTGGTGATCAAGCTGTCTCTGTCTCAGTGCCAGACTCTAAAGAATTGCAGCTACCACACTCCTTCATGACTATTACAACATGTCATTGTGATGGTCAAGTGACTATATGGTGTTCAGTAACCTCAAAACAGCAAACCATTTTATACTCCATATGCCACATGGATTATAAAAATGTTGGAGGATCCTTTTAATGAGTGTGTACATAGTTTGATGGCCCTTATGATGTCTTTCCTGAACAGAAAAAAACTCTGACCCTCCAATCCCTTAACAGTGCTAATGAATAAACAAGACACCTTGGAAATGGAGGAAAGCTACAAGTGTAATTTCCTCCTAGCCAGTAAAATGTGAATGAGCGTGCTGAGGTTGGGTGGAGTGTGCAGCAAAATGCCACTACAGGGCCTATATGAAGTACCATTGCACACTCATCATACACGTGTGACTCTCTGGCTACAACATAGAAGGCTGCATCCGCACCCCAACAGCTCGACACACCCTGCCCAGTGACTGTGAGGAGCGAGGTAAAACTCAAACAGACCTAATCCTCTCCCTGCTGCCTCAGGAACACTTCATTTACAGCAGCGCTGGCTGGCAAATGCTTTCAGACCCAAACACTAAAAGCTAAAAGCTAATCCATGGAACCATTACCTCAGTGTTAGCGCTCCCATGCTAACTCACTCCTGTGTGTGCCACAATTCTCAAATCTCATTTAGGCCCGTGATGGAAAGTGAGCCAAAGTGTGTAAAAGGGAGCTTTTTTTCTTGAGTGTGCTGCCAGGAGCATGACTTAAAGGCTGGACAGCCTGATAGGAGAGGATAAAGTGAAAGAAATATCGAGAAGGGTGAAAATGAAGACTAAATCTACTTCTTTACGTAAAGGAGTTGAAGTCACGCTTTCTCTTTCACAGTCCCGCAGGGCCTCTTTTTGTTTGTGAGAATGAGTTTGTGAACATGGTGGTGCTGAGAGGGAAAACTAGAAGCTAGGTTGTTCTGGTACTGGATTTGTGTGTGTTTGGGGGCAACAAATTTGCAAGCAACTTTGAGATAAATGTAAATGTGAGATAAAGATAAATGTGAAATAAGATAACAGGCTACTACGTTTAGCACAATACAGAATGTGTGCAGCATAGTGTAAGTTTTGCTTGAGTTCTTCTGCTGAATCACCTCCTGTATTTCTGCTCTGATCATATACTTCTGATTCTTTCATTTAGATGTTTCTGAAGACTTAATGAACAGTGTAAACTGGTCAGTATACAGCAGAATAGTGAGGAGGACTTCGCCTCTACAATATATTGTAGAAAAAACACTTTGTTCACCATCATACACTTACACTTCAATACTGCTGTTGGTGAATCTTCCTTGCCATTTGTCTTTGGGAGAATCCCTTGTAGCCCTTTTAATCTATTGGCTAATCATCCAGCAGGGTGGAAATCTGCTCAGATATCTTTTAGTAACATGAACAAATATATTTTAACCTGTAACTCTGTTGTCAGATTAACTAGGACCCTGTTGGCTCTATGTGTGTGAAATATTGTGTTGCTTTGTTGAGCTGCTAGTGAGCACTGAGGGGTGAAAGGAGACGCATGAGAAACCCTTTCTAAGAAAACAAAGATGGCTGTACCAAGACTAAAGTGACTGCACCTTCTAGAACTGCAGCTTTCTAGATATCCAATTGTTTCTTTTCAAATATGCTTTACATAATTGGCATCCCAAAGTTTGTTAAGCAAGCTGATTAGCTCACTGAGGCTATCCTAGCTAAGATGCATTCTTATAAAAAGAAAAATCCACTTTTTGAAACGCATGGTTACAACATTATAGCTTTCCACAGGCTCATCCCAGTCCAGTCTGTTTTGCAGCTTTTAAAGCACAGAGAGCCGTTTGATCCCTCTCTCTTTCAGGCCTAAAGCTGATCATCCTGGCTTAGATTGTCACAGAGCCTAGGGCAGAGTTAAGAGTAGACTGGGCATCAGGCCAGAAATAGAAGTGAACTCAGCGCATGATGATCTGAGCAGGTTGAAACCCGCATTTGTCAGAGCAGTGCAGAGAAGGGTGGAGAAGCAGTAGGGAGGAAACCATACAGCAGCCTATACTTTCCACATGTAGAACTTTCTCATGGAATGAGGTTAGCTTAGGGCAGATCTAATACTCACAAAGCAGTGAATTCTCTATGCCTGTACGGTTGACGGTTGTTTTGTTGGATGGCCTGGTTTTACTTTGATGGTTATTTGGATTATAACTGTCACTAGAAAGACCTATGAGCCAATATATAGTTATTTATTGCGATGTAACTTGTGTATGGAGGAGTTTCAGAGATTAGGACATGCTAATTCCCATGTTTTGTCATCATGCGACAGTTATGAGAGCGTCAGCCACAAGACTTTTACTTTCTTCTCTCTTGCCTATGATCATATCGTTGATTCTCTCCCTGCCACACAAAGCATTTCCTTGGGAATTGATCCTAGGTACAATTTCCCCCTGTCCACCCACCCCTCTTCTGTCTGTTAAATCTTTCCTCATTTCTTTACATTTTGTCATCCATGCTAGTGGTGGTGGTGTTAAAATTAACCTAACATGCTTAGTGTTTATTTATTTGTTGTTTATTTATTTATTTATTTATTTTGGCATGCAGTTGTTATGTCAGTGGCCCCCTGTCAGTGGCTTTTTTAAATCAGTAATGAACTCAAAAAAATCCATAATGCTTTCAGATCACCTTTAGTGACTGTTTTATGTTTTGCATTAATTATTAACCATGTTAATATTCTTAAATTATGCTTAATTCCATTATTATTCTTGTTATTATTATTATAATTATTATTATTATTAATGCTGCATTTGAGATACTATAGTTTTGTTAAATAATGGATTGTAATTTTATAATATTAATTTTAAGTAGTAAAATCAAAATGAGCTTCATCTCAGCTGTCATGGTTTGAAAATGGGCATTTCAGTGTTGCCACTCATTTCTCTTGATGCAATGTGTAGGACGTTCTACCGTTTTGAAGCTGCCTGGGATTCGTCCATGCACAATTCACTTCTGCTAAACCGAGTGACTCCATATGGGGAGAAAATCTACATGACTGTCTCTGCTTACCTGGAGGTACTGTTGGAGACTCACGCAACCATTTTACATGGGTTCAGTTCAGCTATAGGAGAGGATATAAATGATTATTACCGCAAACCTGACTCTACTGTCAACAAGACTGCTGCAAAGCCAAAAACTGAACTGAAAAAAACTGAAAAACTGTGTTCAATATTTTTCTACTTTTGCCAGTTGTCATCGATAACAGTATGTCAAAAAATGAAGAAACTACAAATGCAAGTTTCTTTTAGAGACATGAAATGGTATGAGGCAAGTGCATAACTATTTAGGCATGCAGTTAGCACATCGCTAACATTAATTAGTGGGTTATAAGCTTCCATTAAAAAAAAGCAACATGTCATAGTTGTAAGAGTTTGGCTCCGTCCTCAGATAGCTGGGTCGTTCTTAAGTAGATTCTTTTATGAAGATTCTGACATTTGGCAGTGAAAATTGGGGAAAATGGCAAAAAATTCAAAAGTCTCAGTCGAGATGTTTAGTAACAGAAACCAGGTAGCTGTGGTTTGACAGTTTACCGCTGCGGTAGCTCAGCCAGGCTTATTTTTGTACTATTGAGAACTGTTTATGAGCAAATGGCCTAAAAATTATTTCTCACCTCATCAGATGGAGAACTGTACGCAGCCAGCAGTTATAACCAAAGACTTCTGCATGGTGTTCTACTCACGGGATGCCAAACTCTCAGCATCACGCTCCATCAGAAACCTCTTCAGCAGTGGAAGCCTGAGGCCATCCGAGGGGTACGCACATCATGCCGTATTTCATTCATTGTACAAGCCTCATAGGGAGTACATGACAGATAGCTGTGACGGTTTTGTTTACTGACGACTGTCACTAAGTTGTAATGCTTTGTACAATTTTTTTGCTGCAGAAACCGAGTTACTGGAGTGTATGAGCTTAGTTTGTGCCACCTGGCAGATGCAGGCAGCCCAGGTAAAGGTTTAACTTTCCGTTCAAATCTTTAGGAAGTCAGTAAGGTTTAGATCCCCAGTTGGAAAGTACACTATTACTTTAAATGTCTGTGTAATTTGTAGGGATGCAAAGGAGGCGCAGGCGGGTGCTGGACACATCAGTGGCGTACGTGCGAGGGGAGGAGAACCTGGCAGGTTGGAGGCCTCGCAGTGACAGCCTCATCCTGGACCACCAGTGGGAGCTGGAGAAACTCAGCCTCCTGCAGGAGGTACGAGACGCCACATGGCATGAAAGCGCCCAAACACTTAAGCCGGTCTCCGCTGTTTCTCAATAAACCTGTCTGGATTAGAATGAATCACTGATTGGTTCAGTCATGAAATGGCCGGACTGTCTCCTGAGTTGTTTAAGTGGTTAATTTGTGCCAGACCTGGCCAGGGCTTACAGCTAATTATAAACCAGATGTGAATTTCCAATAAAGTTTCCTTTTAAAATAAATTGTCAGTTAGTAATATAAAGACAATTTAAACTTGGCACATGCGAAAAAGATGTTTCAAAAGCATTAGACACCACTGTGGACACAGATTAATTGAAATGAGGACTAAAAGGTCAGTACAGCTGGTCAGGAAAGTGAATTCTCTAAACAAAAGTCACCAAAGAGTCACGGTATGTTTGTTTGGCAACATCATATCGGAAAAGAAAAGGAACAGTAGCATCACTCTGCTTAAAATATTGGAATAGGTTTTTAATTTGTTTGTAATCTAAATAGCATTTAAATACAATCGAGTGCATTATACACTTCAAATGATATTTATTTTAGAACAATATTTGAGGGTAGATTAATTGTTTTTGGTTAATTTAAAAGTAATGTAACACGAACATACAGAACATTGGGTTTGTTCATGTCCAGTTTGGGTGATTGAGATTAAAGTGTATGGTTCCCCCTGTAATGATTAGGTGGAGAAAACCCGGCACTACCTCCTCCTGAGGGAGAAACTGGAGTCCACCCTGCTGCTGGGCCAGGAGCCGCTGCTGTCCTGCGGGAATGAAGATCCCGCCGAGTCCTCTTCCCCCATGGCCCACCCAGGGTTGAGCCACAGCCCTGAGACTACGCCCAGACCAGACACCCCCAACGAGAGGCAGCGTGAACTTGCAGCCAAGGTGAGTCAGCATCTTTACTAGAAATACACACACGGGAGGAAATGTCACATATAGACAGAGGACATTTTTTGTAAACTGTGTCTGTACTGTATTAACCTTTCAGCCAGATGTACTGTGATAACACAAAGACTCTTAACTCTATGTGTCTTTTGTCTTTCCAGTGTTTGCGTTTGCTCACCCACACCTTCAACAGAGACTACAGCCATGTGTGTGTGAGTGCAAGTGAGAGCAAGGTGAGGCACTAATACACAGTAATACAAGCTGAAAAAGCTAACGGAGACCTGCTGAAATGTAGACTTATTTATTGCACTGTGACTAAGTCCTGTGACTTAGCTTCTGAAAGCTTCTGAAGCTTTGTTGTCTCTGTTTCTGCTTTCTTATGCTCTGCACCTTTTCCACCTTATCCTCTACGTGACTACTGTGTTTTAGAATTACTGCCAAAATATCTGGGTCTGATTCATAAGTGTGGCTCATTACCATTTAAACCGAGTCACGGAATATGTACTTTAAAGGTCATTTGCGTGGCTTCATATTCACCTCATATTCAAAAAGCCCAGTTATTATTGTTGAAATCCCCCCACATACAATAAAACCAGATAAATAATTGCCAGATGGACATCACTGCTTACTCCTAATAAATATTCTTTTACACTCGTTTACACTTTGTTAACAGTTAACAGAATATATTCTTCCCTCTGTAGAGTAGTCTGAGTTATAAGCAGAAGGCCAGTCAGCTAAGTGGCTAACACTTATAATAAAAGACAAACTTCATATAGGGAATCCTTAAAAGCTGTGTAAAGCCAGTGGGACTAAAAGGGAACAATCACTGATCTAAACAGTTTTATTTACTAGGGCTGGTAATAAGGTAACACAAGCTAGTGTGAACTGAAACACAACCACAGAGATAAACATAACTGACAAGGGAAAGATAAAGACAAAAACCAACAGGCAATGCAGAGACAGAAGCCAAAAGACAAACCAACCAGCAACCGGAACAAAAGGAATAATCAAGAGAGTGTAAACCAGCAAACGGTTATAAACAGAAGAGAACATTCTGTGTGCAACCACAGTTAACAACATCACTCAAGAAACGGAAACAAACAAAGGAGTATACATATAGACTTGGGAAATGAGCAACAGGAAAATATACTTCATCAGCATTTAACACATATATACTGCCTACGCTTCACAGGAAGTTCTGTCCACAGGCCACTTAAAGCATTATGGGTCGTAATAAGTGGGATATAAGTTTATATTTGTAATAATTAGGTTTTGGTTTTGAGTCTGGACCAAAGCAAAAAAATGATACACTGTTGCATTTTAGTTCTGGTTCCATTCCCCTGAACCAAACAATGTAAGTCATTCGGGTAAAATAAATATTAGTCGATTGGAGAAATTCTAAGACAACAGTGAGTGGGATGATATTCACCAAACAATCTGAACCCTGCTGCTTCTGGCAGGTGTAAGTAAGCTTGGGGGACTAATGTTTGTATTATTTTATCCGTCTTGTGATATCTTAAAACAACCAGCCACAAGAGGCTGTGTTACTGTTGTTTTCCTGGGACACTAAGTGGGATGAAGTCATTGTGAAAACACAGTCTTGAGTGGCTTACTGTTTTAGTAAAATGTCAAAAACCTGCCTCGTTTAAATATATTATGTATAATATATGTGCAGTCAAACATTATTACCTTTGAATATTAGTGTCTGTGGGACATGCCCCAGCCCTGGTTTAAAATTGAAACTAATTCATGATCTCATGAAGTGAACAGCATCAGAACCTCATTTGTATGCTGCAAGGAAACAATGGTTCATTCTGTGCTTGGTCAGTTTAGAGGTATTTGGTTCTTATTGCACTCATACTTCCAACAATCTGCACTAGAACTCTGGTGAAGACCAGTGAAGTGGGCCAAGACCACAGCACAGTTTGAATGCATGTCCTCACTTGCGCTTATGAACAGCCCTAACAGAGCACTAGGGTTTGTCTAACCAAAATATAACCAAAATATAAACATGACCTCAAAAAATTAGATGCCAAAAAGAGTTTTTAGAAGAAAGGATCAATAAAGATCCCTCCCTTGGATCTTTGCACGAGTAGGCTGATGTGTGAGAATTTTCTTTGAACCATATATCCAAAACAAACCGTTTAAAGCCCTTTGTTTAAGTGTGTCTGTATTCTTTGACAGGTTTGAATGTTCTAGTTGTTCATAGACTACTTTCTCTCTGTCGATGTGTTTCAGTTGAGTGAAATGTCTGTAACTCTGATGAGAGACTCCACCTCAGCCCTAGCTCTCAATACCCTCACACCTTCCTCCACCTGTCCCTCATTGGTGGAAGGTCGTTATGGCAGCAACACTGAACTCAGGTCAGTCTTATCACACTGCAGTCATGCTGTTCTGTTTGCTTGTTCTGGCCACCCTGGATGGGCGCAACTAGCAATTATTTCTATGACCTGTTATGTAATTTATCAATCAAAATATGATTGACTGGTTGAACCATTACATCCTCTACAATTTATTACAGACTGCTTTTATTTTAAAGTAAACAATGCATTAGTACACTTCTTTATCATAATCATTTTCAGCAGCCTTTTTATTTCTGTCATGTTTTTTGTAAACAGAAAAACTACTTATTAGTCATTTAGATAAAATCGAATAAAGAAAAGAGCTAAATAAAACTCTTGTTTGCAGACCCCCAACACCTCGTTCCCGTGCTATCAGCCCCAGTCCAGACTCTGCACATGAAGGAGAGGGCAAGAAATCCCCTGGCGGCGCCCCAGAGTCCAAGCCAAGGGTCCATACGTTTGTCCCTGACATTCAGGAGATTCGCGTCAGGTGAACTCTGCACCACAACTGAGGACCAGTAACTTTTAGTGAAACATTTGAGGGTGGAAATAGATAATGCATAATGTTTAATAAAATTTCCAGTTCTTACACAAGACTAATGACTCGATTCCTACAGGACTCTTTTTAAAACTATCAACAAATAATCAAAACTCTCTGCCTCTTTCCTAAAACAATTCATAAGCGGAGAAAGCTGTTGACTAACTGGAGGGTCGTTTTGTTCTTACAGCCCCATTGTATCAAAGAAAGGCTATCTGCACTTCCTGGAGCCCCACACTAACGGGTGGGTGAAGCGCTACGTGGTGGTGCGCAGGCCGTACGTCTACATCTACAATTCAGAGAGAGACACGGTGGAAAGAGCCATCCTTAACCTGTCATCTGCACAAGTGGAGTACAGTGAGGATCAGCAGGCTATGCTGAAGGTGACCTATCGTCAGACCTAAACTCACCTGCATGCACACTTACGCACAGGAGATATGCACAGTAAAATCTGAGCTCATACTTTCACTGATATATCTTCTTGTCAGACGCTGTATTAGAACCCCCTGACCACACTGGTGTACTGCAGCTTATCTGCACCATTTGAGTTAATTATGTTTGTAGAGTAGTTGCTTACAAAATTCTGTATTGTGAACGTTTAATAATTTTTCTCAAATTACTAATTCCTTTTAAGAAAAAAACAAGCTTATTACTCATTACTTTACTTGTGTTATCACATGTATAACACAAGTAATAACACGATTTACGATCATAACACATCTATAACACGATTGGAATATATAAGAGAAAACTTTCTAGTACTTTTAACACTAGAAATTGGTAACTGTAACTGTAAACATCATTTAAAAGACTAACCTTGCATTTAAACAAGACATAGGTGGTTAAACTGCTAACAGATTATTAACAGCTGAAGCCCTGTGCACTAAAATCTTTAGCATTACAATGTAAAACTTACAGAGTTGTTCCTTAATGAACATCAAGTGTGGTCTGTTTATGTGAGCTTAGGGCCTAATTCTTTAGCACTGGCTTTTTGTTCTTTTACCAGTAGTTTTATGTTTGTGGGATTAGATGCTTTTACTGGTTAATATTATGGCAGGTTTACATTGTTTGGTCATAGTGTTCACAATCATTATTCACAATCAATTGCACATAGCATTCACAGGTCACAAATGCACACACAAATTGTGTTTAAGGACAAACAATATTGAAAAAAAATGTATTCTTTGTTTCAAATGCATTAAATGTAATTAAAATTATACTCACAGAGACAAGAAAATAATAAATTAGCATAATTTTAACATAACAAATAAAACAGAGTGACATAAGTCTTAGTCAGTAACTCTAATGTGATTACACAAATTTCAACTTTACCGCATTACACTACTTCAGTACAGGGTAAAAACATGAGTATAACTGTAAAGTCTTTTATCTTATTAATCCAACACCCATTAATCAGGTCGAGTCCTTTATCAATGTTCATTTTTCATGGACCCTATAAAGTATCTGGAGTCGTTGACGTGTCCATTAAGTGACAAATCAAGTGTTTCAAGTGTTGAGGAAAAAAATATATATTTTCACTTGTTTTGAAGTTTGCTTTGCTTTGTTTTTATTAATGAATTAATGCTACACTATGTAAGAACTGGGGATGTGGTCACCTCCCTGAGGATGTGTAATAGCATAGTGTAATAGCAGAAAAACATTTTATAATGTTTCCTCTAGTGGAAGAATCTGACAATTAGAATGTTGACAAAAACTGTCCAAACGTATTCAGTTACATGTTTTCCAGGAGCATAAGTGAATTATCTACTTGTACCTGGAACTTAATAATGTTTTTGCATTTAAGATCTAAACCTCAAGCCTGACCTTTGCACAAATAAGTGTGACGTTGTTTAAAAAAATGATCAAAATTCAACCCTCTGGATGCCTCTGGATTTTAAATGACTCAGGTGTTATAAGCCAACAGGGCGCAGCACATTGGCACTATATTTTAAAGTGTTCTTTTCTCTTGACTCAGTTATGCTACTTCTTTTCATTTGCAGACTCCCTACACATTTGCAGTGTGCACAGAGCATCGCGGAATACTGCTCCAAGCCAGTAATGACAAAGAGATGCACGACTGGCTCTATGCTTTTAACCCTCTCCTTGCCGGATCCATCAGGTGTGTGGAATTATCTAATCCTATGACCAGTACGTGTTAGCGTGATGATGATCATGTCATTGTAATTGTGTTTACACTTTTCTCTCAACAGGTCTAAACTTTCCAGAAGAAGAGCGGGTCAGATGAGGCTTTGAGAGGATTGCACACCTATATATGTGGCTGTCTGTGAAGAGGACAGAACCCACTAAAGCAAAAGACTATCCTTGTAAATAGAGCTCCTGAATCTCCAGTTCCTGTGCTCAGTCCCGTTTCTATCCCTCAACACCTTTTGCTCTACCTGTGTGTACCTGCACCCACCCTGTCTAGCACTAAGCACCTGTGTACTAATGGCTCCAATCGTGTGTCTGCAGGGGCCTGGATTCTCAACCCATAACCCTCCTAAACAGCTAAAGCCGTTACCTTCTGGGGGTATTGCGTTTCAAATAGCAGTGGAGAAAAGAAGCTTTTGCCTAGCTTCATCATAAATGCTTATATAGTCTCAGCAGCACCTGGATTAACGCTCCAGAGCAAATGAAACAGGAGGGCACTTACTTCCAAAGCTGTCTGTACATGAGAAACACACTTTAACTGGATTTGATGCATTGAGAAAGGTAGAACAAGTACCCAGATGGCTGTGCCTCATCTAGAGTTTGGAGAATGAAAAAAAAAATATTCAGATATGCCGTCACATTGCCTTATTGTGTTATTCTTTATGCGTGAGAGTCTTCAGGATTACAACATTCTAACTGGTCAGTATTGAAATCAGTAAATCATGTGTTTTATGTTGATAGTCAGCTGACAGAACTGCTGAAAAACAAGAGACACCAGTCAAAGGAACAGGTTCATCTTAGCTAGTGCACATTTTGGCCAGTGTAGAGGTTCCCATTAACATTTATCTAACTTTATCATATTTAAGTTAAGTATTTATTTAACATACATTTATTTATTTCATTGTGTATTTATTGACAAAAGTTTAGTGCAATCTCTGCATATGGCACTTTTTATCATAAGTTTTACTAACTTTAAATATCTTACTTATATATCACGCTACTCTCCCTGCCTAGTCCGCAGAAAGACCTTTGAGGAAGTAGGACAGCTGGGACAGCTGCTACTAGATGTAGATTACTTGAATTGTTCTTTTGTTTTAAATGGTTAAAATCAAGAGAGGGACCTTTTTGTGAGCATCATTACCCAGAACACTTAAAAAACATAAAGTCTGTACAATCTCCAATGTTGAAAGCAGGTTTTGTGGTAGGAAGTTGTAGTATTTTGTACAAGCTCCCCAGGTTTGGAAATGGGATATGATTTAGTGCCTCTTCTTTAAGCATATCTACTGTACACCTGTTGCTTTTTAATATTCTCATCTCCATTCTCATTTGCTGCTTTTACAGTGTGGTTACCCTATTCCAGGCATCCCTTTAGCCTCTCTTCATGCTCAACGGCATAATCACACTGTTCTGGAGTTGTAAATTCAGTTTACATGTTTAGTGCTAAGTCACTTTTTTCCAAGCATATGTAGTGATCAATTGAAAGTTTCTACACCTTGTTCGCACAAATCGACCCATTTACTAAACTTTTTTGCCTCCCACTTAGAGATGGACCTAATGTACAGTGTTTGTGATGCACCATGAATTCCTGAGATTCATCTCAGGATCTCCACACACATAAGAAAAACCTATTAATTCCTAAAAAAAATCTGTTTAAAACATCAAATTACCTCATATTTCCCTCAATTTAGATACTCTTGCGATGGCACTTAGAGACTGTGAGTTTAGAGGCTGCACTACTGCGTTTTAACAGCACTCATAGGTTTAATAATTAGGGTCTCATTGTTGGTATGCGTGTGATGTAACTGTTGGCTTAATGTTTTACGAGGTGTGCAAACTCAACGGTTTCGTGTCTGTGTTGTTACTGAAATGCCACTGTTTGTGTAAGAGCGAAAACCCTTGTCCACGCTGCCTCACTGCTAGTGTTGGTTAACAGTAGCTTTGTCGTGGCCAAGTTCAATTTCCAGGAATGTTCCGCACCACTGGTTCGCGCTGTTGTGGTTGGTCGTACTCACTCACATTTTCATGAACTCTTTACCTATTTGTTGATCCAGTGCTGAGTTTGTTTGTGCAGAGAGACTCATGAATTAGCCTAGGGGGTTTTTGTTGGCCTGACCTTGACTTGGGCAGTCACTGAAGTGGAGGCCCACTACCCCTGCTTGTTCTAACCAAGCCAGATGGATCGTGATGTGGTGTGAGATGATTGGAAGGTTCCCTGGGTTCCCTTTTGGGACACACATGAGCATGACTGAGGCCAGCCAACCTCCAGAGCATGCTTAGTAAATAACCAGGGATTCTTGTCGTCAGACAGCAGTTGATGACAGAAGTGAGTACGAAGTTAAATACATACATCTATATCTTTAGGTTCTTATGTAGATTCATTCGTAGTAGGGCTGCACAATGTGGATGTATTGAGATTATATTAGGATATATTGAGATGGTCTGTACTATGTTGACCAAAATTATTTAGGCTTCTTGTGGTTACCTCAGTTCATCATACTGATAGAAACTAATCAGGATTAGCCAACATTGGCCAATCACAGTAAAAAATAAGACAGTTGCTGATTGGTTTGAGTTGATCATTGATTTCCAGGCTTTGCCATAACAATTCACATACAATATATTGAGCAGCCCTAATTTCTAGTGGATCCATTTAGGTGAGTACCTTTTGTTGTGTTGTACTTGACCAATCATTGGAGCCACTTTGACATATCAGGGCTACTTATAATCATGTGATCCACACACTATGGAAATGCACTCTTTGCAGTGAACGTTATCTAACAATGTGCTGTCGTCTTTAACTGGTAGTTTCAGATAAACCGATTTTCTAGCTATCTACATATCGGTCTACATTTGTGCATGAAATTTGATTGTAGAGTCTACTGATCCATTCATATATCTTATAAAAAACAAACAAACAAACAACAATGGAAGGATAGCTGTGTTGCTGTGCATCCAAAATGTTATCAGAGAAATTGCTTTAGTTTTAGCGTGAGTGTGTATGCAAGAGCTGTCTTTTATCCGTGCACCTCTTTGAGAATGTTCTTGAGCGTGTGTTGAATTGAATTTTGTGTAATCTAGCCCATATCATCTCAACAAGAACCAGACATTCATTCCATTATCATCCTCAGTGTGTAATGAAAACTATTCAAAATCCAAGAGCTTACATGCAGCAGCCTCCCCAAGAAAAAAAGGAACAAAAGAATCTCTTCATCATTATTCACATTCATTTATGTGCTTCCATTTTCATTGTATGCACAAACTCCATTCACTGGCATTTTTCTAACTTTTCTTCTCAGTTTACTTTGCATTGTACATAAACAAGATTGCTGTGAATGGTGTAATATGCAGCTGTTACCATCTTAAATGGGCAGTAGTTTAATGTCTCTTTTGAGTGTTGAAGTTATGAGTCAAAAATGTTTGTGTAGCCTACACCTTAACACAATGTCTGATATAAAAATAAATGTGGAACTTATGCAACACTACTAAATGCCTTGTGTGTTTCTTGGATGATATTTTAAGGTCTTATACAGTCATATGCAGACATTTTCATACACCTGGTCAAATTGGGACTTCAGCAGATTCGGCTAATAAACAGAAATTATGCATTTAACTGTGTAGGTGTGTTTTTGTTGTAAAATCAACAAAACATGTAACTTGACCAGGATCTGCAAACTTTTGCATACGACTGTATATCAATGATGAAAAATGGTCCAAGATGATGATGAAATTATGTAATGATGAATATGATATAATTTCTGCCTCCTGGTTATATTGGTACATGCTTCAATGTCCATCTGCTGTTCAGAACAGAGACCCTGAGATCCATCAAGAACTGATTTGCATCCAACATATACAATACTCTTTTGTATTTTTTTCTATATATATACTTATATATTTAAAATAAAATATACTTTATTTTAAATCACAAACTAAAATCCTGCAAGACAACAATGAACTCTTTTGTTGCTATAATGATGCGTCCCTGGACAATAAGGTGTTATATGTAAGATGAATGGTCAAAGTTTCCACTGCATGTGAAAAGAAAAGAAATTATACCTGCATGTTCACTGTTTGGACTAAATTGGAAAACAGCCCAATTTTTGCTCGCTTAGATTATTTACTGACAAAAGTAACAGGTCATCAAAATGACTGCAGTCTCTGGGGTCAGAGACTAAACCACTGAACTATTACTTTAAGATTTTTTTTATGGTTTAAAGTCATCAGTGGAACCAGACAGAGGTGTTTTTTGCTTGGTTAATGTTTAAACGATCTGGGACATGTTGAGTTTGTTGGGTTGTAATCAATAGTCTTGTTCTGTTTACTATTACAGTCCTACCAGGTAGAGGAGAAAAAACATCTACAGTTTGTCTCCTCTGTTTCAAGCAGCAGTGTGTCAAGATATAAAATGACTCAGTATCTCATGATATTGACTAATTATGAAAAAAAAAATACTTTCTTGTACTATTTACACGGCAGTGACATGTTGCCACATATTAAGCGGCGAATGGTGCCGTTTCCCCTTTACCAAAATAAAACTAACCCACTAACAAATCTGTACGTTGAGTACATACTGTTACTATTATTATTATTATTATTAATTCTATTATTATTATTAATTTATTAATTCTATATTTTCTTTCAGTTTTATAAAGTTTGTTCAGCCCAATGTTTATATCCCAATAAAGCTTCACTGAATTAATTTAATATTAGTACTGACTCATTATTAGTCATTATTTTTTATTTTTAACAACATTATTTTTTTAATTTTAAACTAAGTATTTATTATGTATTATTTAAAGATGCTAAGCCAGTATTTTGAGAAAATAAGTAATTATTTCAAAATGTCTGACATACTGTTGCCAGAAACCAAGAAGACAGAAAAAAACACTTGATATTCTTAAAATACACATTTTTTTTATCCTATTGTTCAAAATTCAAAGTTTAGAGTTGACTTTCTTATGTGCCCCAGACGTTTAATTATTAGTTGTACGATGAATATGTTCTGGTCATTTTTATGAATCACTCTTGTGGCTTACAGAGTCCGAGAGAGGGTCAGGAGGGCAGTACAGTCAGGCTGTGAGGGAGTGTGCAGAGCTGGACTGGGGACTCAGACTGGCTGAAGCTTCTCTTGACGCTGGATGGCGCTGTTTGTACCTGAGGGCTTGTAGAGCAGGAGGAGCGTTAGGCTAATGCTTCCTGCATTACGGCTCTGTCTGAGCTCTCTGTGAGCCGAGCTGGAGGGGGGCAGTGAATGATTGACCAGATACGGTCTTCTGAGAGTAAGTGACCCCGCAGAGCCCGGCAGCTCTGACTGTCTGATTATCTCAGCTTTGTTCGAGTTTAAATACGGCTCGTTCTCGGCGTGATGCTCTCGTTATGGCGCTCGGCAGAACATGAAGGAGGATCAGTAACTAAAGCCGGTAAAGCTGCTTGACACGTGGACCACCAGCTTTTGTTCTTACTGCCAAGCTCAGTATTGTAGATCGTGTAGCTTGTTTTAGATGAGATAAGAATTAGCAGCATGTTTCTAGTTCGCCTGTGGGAATCAGGAAAATGAATCGTGTAATTCTGCTGGTCATGATTGCTTCACCACCAGCTGTAGGTGTCAGTGAACCTGCAGGTTATGGTGGAGCTGGTGGTTATGGTGTGTTGCGTTGGTTTTATGATGATGTGTCTCTGCCTCGTTTTAGACGATGTCTGAGAAAGCTGCTTCCTCAGTTGTTGCTGATCACAGCTCATGGGACAGAATCTCACCCCACGTGGGAGCGGATGAGGAGCCTGTGGCTGGGCCTACTGCTGCTGCTGCTGCTGCTGATGCTGATGCTGCTGATGACGAGAGGTGAGAGAATAAAGTCCCCATGTACTTTAGGCCTGAACCATCCGGCCCTTCCTTTTGTACACAGCTTATTTAATTTGTTTCATTTTCATTACAATGCATATAGTTCACATACACAATACATATAGTTCAAAGAACTCAGGGGACCTAAGTCTGTGTTTTCTGTCTTATTAGGTTGATCTTGTTCATGCAGGGAACCCAGCAAACACAGCCTTGTCACAATATTTCTTACAATGTTGATACAATATTGTCAAAAGGTGGTGTTTTTACATCGTCTAAGCAATGTTGTCACAACATAACTACTATATTAACTGTAGCATAACTAACTACTATATTTTATGATGATATAACTACCTGTTGGCAACTTTGGTGGAGTTACATGAAGATATAAGGGAACGTATGAAGGATACAGGATAACTTAGTTACAACTTTCTGAGGAATTACATTTCAACATTGTGGGCATTAAAACTGTTTGCAGAGAAACAGTAAACATGAGTATGTTGTCCAAATAATGTTACACTGACCAGTAAATACCCAGTATATTTCACCTCTTTCGCTCTCTGTATAAAATGAGTGGTCGTAATCTCAGTTAACGCCTCTGTAACCTTTTCTAACCAATCATGAGGCTGACGTCTATTGCCCGTCCACACGAAACAGTCTCAGGGTCTCTGGATGGCCTGTTACATACTGCTCATATACTGATTCTGCCCTGCAGCAGACGTCTGCAGTGTGTCACCAACATAAACCTCTCCAGTATGGCAAAGATACCCGGATGATGTGCTGCTCTGGCAAAATATTTGAGCACTGTCTATATACCAGTGTCTGCAGTTCCATTGCTTCGCTGATGATGTTCAGATATACATTTACACTAAACCTTCCTGCAGTTTTCCACCGCCTGCCTTGTTGAGTTGTTTAGCGGATGTAAGGGTTTGGATGATGGAGAACTTCCTTAGCTTAAATAATAAAATGGCCGAGGCTATTGTATTTGTTTCTCCTGCAGTAGTTAGGAGGTTTAGTTTCACTGCTGTTTGTATTCCTGGTTTTGATGCTTCTACCTCAACAGAGGTCAGAAAACTTGAAGTTATTTTTGACTCTGTGCTATCATTTGAATCTCCCATCAAAAATACAGCCTTCTACCACCTTAAAAATATTGCTAGGATTTGCCCCTTTCTCTCTTTTACTGCTGCTGAGACCATAATCCATCTTTTTGTAACATCCAGACTCGACTACTGCAATCCTCTGTTGTATGGCCTCCCTATGCGGGCCTTGAGCAGGCTGCAGTATGTGCAGAATCCTGCTGCTAGAGTGCTGACCCATAACAGATCTTGGGAGCATATTACTCAGACCCTATATCACCTTTACTGGCTTCCAGTACAGTACAGTATCGTATCCAGTACAAATTGCTTGTGTTGATTTTTAAATCCCTGCATGACCTCACCCCTTTTTATTTAAGTAGTCTACTCCAGTCTTACTCTCCAGTTCGTACCCTTCGATCCTCAAGCCAACACCTGCTTGCGTTTCCACCCTTTAAGTTAAGCACCGCTGGAAAAAGAGCATTCCAATGCTGTGATATAAGATTCCTGATGAACTGCAAGCCTGTATTGTTCAGTCAGGGTAGTAATGAAATGTAATGAAAATGAAATGACTGGCAGATGGAGGAAAACATGTTGTAGAAACCACACAGGTTCTCCGACCAGTCCAAAGCTTTCCTGTAGTATGGCACACGGCTTTTGTTGTATATTGGAGACTGTACAATGTAATACTGATCAAGCATTTAAGCCATGGTTTTATCTTATATTTTTTTATTCATGCTTTAGTACAACACTCAAGTTTAGTATCGTTATGTGTTCCCTGGGGCTTTTAAAGAGCGTCTATCATGGAAGATTTATCATGTGTTTCTGATGTCACAAAAGCCAACTCATGTACATAGATTCACTGTCTTAGTCCACAGCAGCTAGGCTACACCCGTTTGCACTGAAGTTGAAAGGAACATTTTGGTATTTTAATGTAGTATAATGCAGGACAGCCAAGTCTCAGTCATTGACCTCTGTAGCTTCTACATTGTGATTATTGGCCTCTCTGTGGCCTTTTCTGTGTCCCCTTCTTGCTTTGATGCTGAGAGAAAGGCCTTGAGTAAGCAGTACGCACTTGGGCGGTATGATGCTGCTTTCACTTCCTCAAAATTGATCCAGTAGTGATAGCAGACTATGGAGATTGGCTAGTACAAATTGTGTATGTCAGATGGGCTATACTCTCTAACTGTACACCAAAAGGGTGGAATTCTGAGGCAGCATTTTCTATTTAAGTGGTCACTTAGTGTGTGCTTTTGATTACTGATAACTAAATACAGATATATCTGTTTTACTTTTCAACCAGAATCTATATGGACTACAATGCCACAACACCAGTGGATCCTGAGGTGATCAGTGCGATCACAGAGGCTTTACGAGATGCTTGGGGGAACCCCAGCAGCACATATCTGCCAGGTATGTTCTCGGGCTGCCCTCATGGGCGCACACTGGACCTCTGGGACCTAATGAAGAACAGAATTACCCATGTTACAGTCTCTTTCCAGGTCTGAAAGCCAAAGACATCATGAACCAGGCCAGAGACAGCGTAGCTAGAATGATAGGTGGAAGGGCAACAGATATCATATTTACCTCTGGTGGCACTGAGGTGAGGACGTCTGCACTGTTTAATTGATCTCCTGTCTTCTTCCATTTCTACTCTTATAAAAACTTGATGGCTCTTAAGAAATTACATAATTACCTAATGTTGCAGTTTCTAACCACTGAACACAATTTAACCCCGCGTCATTGTTCTTCAGGCTAATAATATGGTGTTCCATTCAGCGCTGGAGTACTTCTGGAAGAGCAGAATGTTGGTCGAAGGAGGTCAGGACAAGAATCACCAACTGAACGGCAAGAAGGTCCTCCCTCACATAATCACCTCCAACGTTGAGCACGACTCCATCAGAATCACAGCTGAACACCTGTTAAACACAGGCAAGGCAGGTAATGAGAAAGATTTACACAGGATTATAAGTAATGCTCCTGAGGCTTATTACTCAGCATGTGCTATGAATTCAGTTACTACTCTGAAACTAATGAGTTATGAAGTCACACAATTGAGTTACACGAATTAGGAAACATTTGCGTTTTCCCTGATAGTGCTTTTTTACATTTTTGTTGTAGATATCACTTTTCTGCCCGTTTCCAAGGTGACGGGCCGGGTGGAGGTGGAGGATGTTATGGCAGCCATGCGTCCCAACACCTGCCTGGTCACAGTCATGCTGGCCAACAATGAGACAGGTGTCATTATGGTAAATGGACTGCAATACTTTATGCCAGCTATTTTTAATATAGGTTTTTGTGTATCTGTTAAGTGTTATAAGTGTTGTGCATTGTGTTTAGCCCAGTTCTTGGTGGCATTTAGCTTACAATAAGTCTCCTTTGTTTTATTCAGCCAATTAAAGAAATCTGTCAGAAGGTGAGGTCAGTAAAGAGGTCATCATCTTCTCCAAGAGTTCTGCTGCACACTGATGCTGCTCAAGCTATTGGGAAGATAAAGGTGGATGCACAAGAGCTGGGGGTGGACTACTTGACAGTAGTTGGACATAAGGTAACAAATAGAGCCTAAAGCTACAGTCACAAAAGACTTTTGCAGGTTGCATTGCGTCGCAAAAAAACGTGCAGTTAGTAACTTGAATAATTCCTACCTGTATAGGAAAGAAATACATGCGTGCACATATTTTACAATTTTACAGTGTTTTATTCATGAAGTACATTAAAATGACACTTTCATATGTTTTCTTACACTGTCATACACTCACATACATTTAATAAATTTTTTTTACTTCTTTTCTATATGGGTGGTGTGCAGTAGTGGTTAGCCATGGAGTTAACCATAGCAGTTAAAAAGCTCACTAACATGTCTAGAACAAACAGTAAAAACTAAAAGGTAAAAATAATGAATGGAACTATATAACTCCCTTGTATAATTCAGTCTCCTTTTAATATGATTGTTTATAACCAGTGCAAGAAAGTGGATGACGGGGGGAAAAAGTGTAATGCTGAGATAGGTTTTGTTGGAGGATGCAAATGTTGCATGCTAATTTAATTGCTCCGAAGTGCTCACTGTGGCAAATTCCATTAAAATTAATATAGAGCTTGTGTAAAAATTCAAGTGTGACTTTTTCACCTTAACTCTTTTTTTGGTGGATAATTTTACCTGTTTATATGTTCCAGTTTTACGCTACTCGAATTGGTGCCTTATATGCGAATGGTCCTGGAACGACGACTCCTGTTTACCCTTTGCTGTTTGGCGGAGGGCAAGAGCGTAACTTCAGGCCAGGGTAATGTATGGTTTTATATTATCAATGTTTTATAGCATTGCTGTACGTTTAAACCAAGAAAAAAATAAAAAGATAAAGGCTGATTCTGAAAAGTGATATTATTTCTACCTTACTGTTTTGTAGGACAGAGAACACAGCGATGATCGCTGGTCTGGGGAAGGTAAAACTGTGACATTTGCCAAGATGTTCTTGTATTTTCTTTCTTTTTTTTAGTGTACAGTGTTTTAAATATATCTTCTTTGGTAAAGGCTGCTGAGTTGGTGATTGCAAACCTGGCTGAGCACGAGGCTCATCTCCTGGACACCAGACTTTACCTGGAACAGAAGCTACTGGTCAGTCTTATTAGTGTGTTCAGTCACACTGTACAATGTATCTTGTGTATTCACTGCTCATATATTAAGCAGTAACTTTCAGGATGAGTGTCAATTTAGTAACATTCTCATGTTATCTTGATTCTGTGTTGCTAGGCCACATTTGGAAAAGAGAAAATTCGATTCAACAGCCATTTTCCTGGCACAGACACGCTGCCCAACACATGCAATGTGTCCATTTTGGGACAGGGATTGCGAGGTGAGGGTCTTCAGTCATGTCCCATCTTACATGTGTTACTATTTTTTGTAAATGCAATGTACAGTCGTACACTAACCTCTAGGAACCCTGGACATATTTCCTTCAGTTGTTTAAAGATAAAATGTGTCCTGTGAAAAGGATATTACACGTTTTACTATGTAATTTTTTTTTCGAGTGTATTAATGGAATCAATGGAATCAACATTTTGACTCCACTTAGTTGTAGCCAGCATAGCCTAAGAGCCAATGATGATGGGATATATGAAGGAATAAGCAATCTTAATTGTAATTTAGCCACTTTTCATTTGATGAATATTCATCTTATTTCACATAAAATTTGAGTGACTCACTGAGGAAATCATTACTGTAGTCAGCATTGTTTGAAAAGGCGAATGGAAAATTAATTTAGATTCTTTGAAAAGAAGTTGGATGTAATCTGTTCCTCTTTTTAAAAGGCTGAAGTTGGCCTTAAATTCACCAGCATCTTATCCGGTCCACCTTAAATGATGGAAAAGTTATTTGGTGTACCCCCTATGGCAGCATGACTGCAGTACTGTTTAAGTGAAAATATTAATGTTGTGTAAAACATTTTTTTCTGTTCTATTGTTTCCTTGTGTTGTTTTTGTTTATGTTCATTATTCATATCCAAATCATAATAAGAATAAAGATCTGCGGTTAGAAAGTGAGACTTGACACCAACTTCTAGACGTACTGGAGTCAAAGAATCGGCTATTAAGAAATGAACTCCCCATCACTACCCTAATGTAGCAGTAAATTTAGACATGCAGTTGGTGTGAACAGTCTGCCTTTTCTGTTTGGATTTTGGGTTTGTAGGTGTTTGTTTGGTTTCTGTTGAAGTGCTTGGCCAGCGATGCTTGGTCAGTCAAATATTAATGTTTAAAATTGATTAAAAAGATTATCCAATCAATTTAGTAATTGTTTTTTCATCGTGCGTCTTTTAAAAGTAGGTCAGGTCCTGACCTCGACCATTTGTAAAACACAATAGCTTCACTGAATTATTGATCTGACCTCCCCCTGCCATAGGTCGCAAAGTGCTGTCCACCTGCAGGAGGTTACTGGCCAGTGTGGGTTCTGCCTGCCACTCAGACCGAGGAGATCAGTAAGTCGCGTGGGCTTGAATTTACACTCTCTAAGCAAATGCGTAATAGCTCATTTGGGGTTTAGTATTTTTGGAATAGTAAGGTCAGACTGAGGTTGGCTAATGCTGAATCGGGAGTGACTTTTTATATCTTGTTGCCCAGATCTGGTTGCTCATTGCTTGTGAGTGTTTGTGAATTCGAGCTGACTGTTGGTTGCCATGGTTTAATTGACACCAAGCACAAAAAAATATTTCATACCAAAAAAAAAAAATCCTGGAGAAAAATCGCTTTAATCTCTGCATAGCATGTCGCTCTGTGTTCAGTCAGTTAGTTGTAGCCAGCATAGCCTAAGAGCCAATGATGATGGGATATATGAAGGAATAAGCAATCTTAATTGTAATTTAGCCACTTTTCATTTGATGAATATTCATCTTATTTCACATAAAATTTGAGTGACTCACTGAGGAAATCATTACTGTAGTCAGCATTGTTTGAAAAGGCGAATGGAAAATTAATTTAGATTCTTTGAAAAGAAGTTGGATGTAATCTGTTCCTCTTTTTAAAAGGCTGAAGTTGGCCTTAAATTCACCAGCATCTTATCCGGTCCACCTTAAATGATGGAAAAGTTATTTGGTGTACCCCCTATGGCAGCATGACTGCAGTACTGTTTAAGTGAAAATATTAATGTTGTGTAAAACATTTTTTTCTGTTCTATTGTTTCCTTGTGTTGTTTTTGTTTATGTTCATTATTCATATCCAAATCATAATAAGAATAAAGATCTGCGGTTAGAAAGTGAGACTTGACACCAACTTCTAGACGTACTGGAGTCAAAGAATCGGCTATTAAGAAATGAACTCCCCATCACTACCCTAATGTAGCAGTAAATTTAGACATGCAGTTGGTGTGAACAGTCTGCCTTTTCTGTTTGGACAAAAAAAAGCACAAAAAAATATTTCATACCAAAAAAAAAAAATCCTGGAGAAAAATCGCTTTAATCTCTGCATAGCATGTCGCTCTGTGTTCAGTCAGAATGGGAAGAAAGCAGTCATTGGTCCTTGCAATAGGCATCTATTTTTGGCAAAAACATGTTCACCTTTCATTCATGCAGGGGTTATAAGTAACAAAGTACAAATACTTTGTTACCATACCCAAGTAGAAATTTTGGTTATTTATACTTTACTGGAGTAATTATTTTTCAGCTGACTTTTTACTTCTACTCCTTACATTTACACTCCATTATCAGTACTTTCTACTCCTTACATTTTAAACATAGCCTGTCGTTTACTCCTATTTCATTTTCAGCTTGTTTTCATTCGTGCACATTTACATTCCAGTAAAGGTTATTGATAAGATGCCTTTGAAGTTTGGCTTTTTGCACCATTACAATACTTATAGGCAACTAGTCATCATATCGTAGTGCACATATATGCTTCTTTAATATATTTACATTGTACTAAAGTGCATTCATTTTCAATGGGCACATATGCGGCTGAAAGTGCATCCTAATTTAATATAACATTATAGTCATTATGGCTTTTAGAAGAATGGGTTTTTTGAGGGAGGCTAGGGAGGGAGGCTAGTGCACTATAGGCCCCTACATTACTTTTACTTTTATACTTTAAGTAATTTTGAAAGCAGTACTTTTACACTTTTACTGGAGTAAAAAGCTTGAGTTGATACTTCAACTTCTACAGAAGTATTTTTAAACTGTAGTATCTATACTTCTACCTAAGTAATGAATGTGAATACTTTTGACACCTTTGCTTCCATGTCTAGCAGTAGGCCTATAGTGATACACACATTACTTCAATACTGTAGACATTTGATGCCTACCGTGGGGTTTAGCTTCACCATTATTAATCACACTTGCCATCAGTTTACTACTTTGCTGACAGCTCTCTGTTAGCGAGCTGAAAAAGACTAGTTCAAACACTGTCTTTCTTTATGTACATTCTAAGTGTCATTATCTACAATGGTTTTCTGTGGTCTCGATGCAATTTAATCAAACAAAGTAATGACAGAATGCGGAGTGGCACTCTCCGATGTGCTGAGAAATGCGGCAGTGCTCAGAGTCACAAAGTGCAAGCATGTTATTGCTACAGAGTAAACCTAAGTAAACCTCGTTATGCTTATTGCTAAGGCCGAAAGGCATTCAGACCCCCAAATGCTGTGCCAAAAACTGAGGTCTTTAGTTGGTTAAATTAAACTATCACTGTGAGACTCTTTGTTTGGCTGTAAGTCCTGTTCTGCTGTTTACTGTGAAAAGTAATTAAAGAAAAACTGTTATTTACACAAAGAAAAATCCAAAATGATGTAATCTCTAGCATCCTATGCCTGCGTGACGTGCGTGTATGTGAAGTGGAGTCAGATTTTGCTGGGGTGTTGACATTTGGCCCAACAGTTTTCAAATATTTTGGATGTTGCTGGAAAGTCGTGCAGTGGCCTTAAACATGATAGCAGCTCAGTGATGGCTACACATGCCACGGAACATGTTCGGCGTTTACTCAGTTGCTCGACTTTACGCCCTGATGTCGTATAGGCTAAATGGATGTTATTTTGTAACAAAGCCTGTATTGTGTCTGACGTGCTTACTAAAGTGCTACACCACAGAACAAGTTTGATTTGAAATTTGTCAGACCTCGTTTTCATTGTCTAAACCTGTGTCATGGGAGCCCTGCTTAGTCAGAGTCATTCTGTACTGGGGTGTGTGGTGCGGTTTCCATAGTCTGCTTGCTAAGCTGACATTATGTTAGCTAATGAAGATGTAGGCAACAACCCACCGAAGTGCAGGGGTCCGTTGTTTTTTACTGCAGTAAAAAAACATCCATATTGTCATAGTCCTGTGTAGTAGGAAGAAATATCTAGCTGTGGAAAAGGGGGTTTCATGGTGGTGGAGGTAAAGCACCTGCCATCTTAATTCCAATTAGTAATCATCACATTGCTTACTCCTAATTTAAGCGTAGTGTTTACACAGCCTTATTTTTCTTATTTAAATGAATGACGCCTGCATTCTTTGTCTCATCATGTCACTGCTGGTGTGAATGTAGAGTTGGGTGATTGGAAGCTGCATATCAGAAAACAATAAATCTACTGTCTGTTAGCAAAAATAGAACAGAGGTATCTACCAGTAGTCTGGTACATTACTGCTGATTTTCTACTGTTGCAGACACATGCAAACTTTATCTCTGCGTATGTGATGATCATTTGTTATTATCATTTTTGATGATTACAAGGAATACCTTCAGGGGCATATACTAAAATCTACAGATGTACCTAGAGCTGAGCGATAAAACGATAACGATAATTATCGTGAAATAACGTTTCCTCGATAGAACTATAAGACATAGTCGATAGAAAATCAATAGAAATAAGTTTCGCCCATGTTTTAAGAGACAACACGAATAGCCAGAATAGCGCCGCCCCCAGACCAATCAGGTGGCTGAACCAGAGTTCCAGCCATTTCATGTTTGGTTGAAGCACACAGCGCTGAGTGTAGGCATAGCGGCAGCTTAACCTGCGTGCCACGGGGTGTTTGCGCTTCAAGTGCTCGTGTATAGCAGTTGTACTGTTGTGTTGTGCAGAGCTGACAGAGCACCACACTGTTGTGTTTCTGTGTGAAACACTCCCACAACTTTAGACACATGCGAGCGATTGTTTGTAGCTGCAGCTTGTACTCCGAATTAGGAGCAGCCATTTTGCGACGCATAGACGCACGTTATGCTAAACGACGTAATTTCATAATCTATAAAGATAAATATGTTTATTGTAGAGTTCGAGTAAGAACGCTGAGACAAAGTTGACTTTATGACCAAAAATCTTGAGGAGGGAAACTTTTTCTACCAAAAACAGAATAACTAACTCAGAGAGTCGACTCACCGCTAGGAGTGAACAGAATCCTTTCCTCGGTGCAGACTTAAAGGGCCAGCAACAGCATGCTTAACACAGTGTCTGTGTATTAATACTGTTTATACTAATACTGCCCCATATATATATATATGTGTGTGTGTGTGTGTGTGTGTGTGTGTGTGTGTGTTTGTTTAATTTATTTGATGTTCTATAGTACATTTGTCTGTCTTCTGATAGAAAGTAAATCAGAGGATAAAAAACAATTTAACAAAATTTTACTTTTTAATTCTCTCACTTCTCACTTAATGTAAAAAGGCAATAGTGATTTTATTTTTGTATCGTGATATATCGATATCAACTGATATGAAAAAAAATTGCGTGATAAGATTTTTTCCCATATCGCCCAGCGCTAGATGTACCAAATGCATGCTTACAGATAGTTTAAAGAGGTGAATCCAATTTCTTCCTAGTCTGTGCTCTCTTGCCATGTAACCGGGTCTGGAACCGTTCCTTGAACCATAAGAGCGTTATGCTCTTTATCTTGCCAGCCTTTTTAAGAAACAGAGACTACTAGTTTATGCCCATAAATATAACAGTCTGTGACCATATCTGTATTTTCTTCTGTACGATGATTGTGCATTAAACAGTGTTTATGTGCTTTGTTATTGTTGTTTGTCCCTGTGCAATGTAATGCCAGCATGAATTCATCCTCCGGGATAATAAAATGCCTATAACGAATATTACTTCAGCTACTGATAACATGCTAAATCTGCTTCAACACTGTGAGTATTGTTCATGTCATATCACTGTGCTCAACAGACCTTCACACATTCTGCTGAACTGTGGGATCCCGTACCACGTGGCAATGAACGCTCTGCGGATCAGCGTGGGAAGAGAGACGTCTCGGCAAGACGTGGACGTTGTAGTGAAGGACCTGCGAGACACTGTGGAGCAGCTGGAGCGAATGAACTAGTGATCTTTTCTGTAGTATCCTGTGTGCTGTGGAAACCGCTGCGCTACACAAGGAATCTGTACGCATTTGCTCTCACTGCTTTTAAGTTTTTTAGAGGGGCAGATAAAGAGGTACAGGGTCAAGTGTTACTTTTCAAAGTACCACAGATGGTCATGTGGCCAACTGTTTAGTTGATTGTACGTTTTACAAATTTTAAATATATTTAAACTGTATTTATATTTAAGGTCTTGGGTACCTGCTTGTCAAAATACATTGTTAAGTTATGGGGCTACTCCTCTTTGACCTAAATGCACTAGTTATTTAAGCGTGTATTGCTGAATGATGGTGAAATATTTATTGATTTGATTATGTATTCTTCATGTGTGCACTGTGGGGTTTAAAACCTTAAGGAAGCGTAGATGCAATCATTTCAATAAAGTAATAGCTGGAGTGTTTTGCATTGAAGATCTGCTCTTAGCAGTGCAGCCAACCAACAGCCAGGCATTGCTGAGGGACTTCAGCTGCTTGAACGTCTTGATGTTGATGTTGATGTTCTCATTAAATATTACAATCTTCAACTAAACTGCACCAGTCTAATCCCTTGTTCTCTTTGTAGGTGACACAGCTTGGGCTATTCATAGCAGCATGAATATTTAATGTGAGTTGTAAAAACCCAGAGTTAACCCTCTCTGTGCCTCCGTGGGCCAGTCCTCACATGTCTTCAGACTCTGGCTATCTTGTTACTTAAGTTTCCGGCAGGCCTGTGTTGCTCAGTCCAGCCATGTGTGGTGGCATGTGCCTGTCTGGGCACAAAGGCCATGCCGGGCTGTGAGTGGCCATACTTTTGTGCCGTAGCTGGGCTTCTTTCATTACCTTTACAGCTCACTGGGCCTGACCCGCTCTTCTGCGCCCTCCACACACACATACACACGTACGCCTGCCTGCCAGCTGGCAGTGTCTGTGGTGTCGGCTTCCACCGGCCATGCTAGTCTGTGTATGCGGTCAGGATAGGTTGAGCTTCTCCCTCGACTGGATGCAGCCGGCCAGTGTTGGTGAATAGAGACAGGAGCGTGATGGTGCTCCACAAGGCTATAGCTGCTGCCCGTACTGGGGATGTTGCAAGCCTGAAGGAGTTGGCCACAGCTGGGCGTCTGACTGAGGCCATCACGGACGCCCAGGGGGCGGGGCCTGTCCACCACGCAGCTCGGTGCGCTCAGCTGGACTCTCTGCGCTTCCTTGTGACAGAGGCAGGATTTCCAGCTAATAGCAAGGCCCTAAACGGGGCCACACCTGTCCATGATGCAGCCGCCACTGGACACACACAGGAACTGCAGTGGCTGGTACAGAGTGCGGGATGCAGTGTGCAGGTGAGGGGGATGAAGAGGCTGTAAGCAGGGTAAATGCCTGATCTTAGGGGGTAATACTGCATTACATCTCTTTAGGAGTCAATTATGTGCATCATAAAATCTCCCTTTATCACTTTTCTCCTGTTTTTGATATGGTTTAAAGTTGTTGCACTGAATGCACAAACCCAACTAAAGGTAGTATCCATACATTTAATTTGGATTAGAATTGTCACACAACCCTACCTGATATTGTTTAATGTTGGGAAGATCATGTTATTTTGAATTTGGAAATGTGTTTTTGTCTCAAATATTTTGCAATGTAATATTTAGGTGTAGAACTTTGTAGCAGGATGCAGAAGATGCACAAATAAGCATTAGGCATGGTGCTCCTCCAAACATTAACTTCTTAATAACTCCAAACAATAGGGGCAACATATTACCACAAAATACATACTATCTTCCCCTTCATCTTCAATTCTTACCAGTGTAGAAGAAGAATTGTGAGTTCAGCTGCACACTTCATCACTTTACTTGCCAAAAGGGTATCCAGCGGTAACAAAGCAACACGAGGATTCTTGTTTTGCTTCTATTTATATCTTTTTTTGTTTGCTATTGGGTGTAAATTCTTACCAATCCATGTTGGATTTGTTGCTATGGTGATCCATTATCGCCTCTTAAGGTACAAAATGGTGATGGGTCAGAGCTAGCTGGTCAGCATAGCTTGCTAACTAAAGTATATGTTGCTGCAAAATGATACATACAGGTCTCGGATGTACTGTCAAAACTTTTATTTCCGGTGCTGATTATTTCAGATAATTTTGGAATATTTTGAACTTTAAATCTTACATATTGCTCCTTTAAAGCAGAAAAAATTACTACAATTGTGCAGGACAGTTGAATCAGGATTAAGAAACACTGATTGGAAGTACACAAATTGATCCATTGACAAATAAATTGCTAAAAGTTGTATTATTGTTATTATTGTATTATTGTTATGGCCAAGAAACTATTACATGTTATTTACATAGGAGCATCCCTAAACCCCCATATGCATGAATATGCTTGTTGGAGCAAAATATAAACACTTACCTCGTTTCAGTTCCAAATTAAACATAAATGCTGAACTGTGCATAAGAGAGTACCGCAGACTACTTATGCTGCCGCACACCATGGCACTGTGCAGACCCTACAGAACAGGTTAGTTCCTGTCTTTCTCTCCCTTCAACACCAGTCACTGAGATTGTATTGCCTATACCTACATCCTGTTCTTTAAACTTTGGCGGTGGAGCAGAAGTAAACTGGAATGTGTGTGTTGTATATAAAGTTGTTTTAGCCTTCTCACTAAGCTCACACTAGTATAATGCAGCAAGTTCCACTCACTTACTGATTGTAAAGGAATGTAATAGGAAATGTAATTAAAGCATAAGCTTAAATTTGGTGAAAGAAGATTCCTTGTCTAAATGTCCTACCGTATCTGCAGCTCTGTGCATTAAGATCATTGGTAGAATATTTTGATAGCTTAAATGTCCTTATTGTAAATACTACCAACATTAAAAGGATTTTTATTCGGCAACGTCTTGTTTGAATTTTTCTGTTCCACCTTAAATGGTCCAGCAGGTATTATAATGCCTTTTGTAAAAAAAAATAATTAAAAAACGCAAATGAGGGTGAACTCACATGATGAAAGAAAACAAAACCCAAACGAAAATCAGGATGGGCACTGACAGAACAGAAGAAACATCAGATAGTCATCATGGTTTCTAGGGAAGGCAGAATTAGGGGGGTGGGGGTGAATTTCAGTAACAATGCACAACCTTACAGCTATAGGTTACACATAACTCCTTTAACCACAATAGAATTTATTCACAAATGCTAGTCAGCAAGTTCCAGTGTCAACATAGGCCTACCTTGAAGTTGCATGTGATATTTGCATGTGTATATGTGAAAGCTAGCATTGGTCAGTTCCACCTGTTCTAAGTATAGGACTTTACATAATACTGGGGACGGTTAGGGTCAGCTGCGTCAGGACGGTGTGAACGGTGTGGTTACATCACCCTCTCTTTCTCTGTGTGCTCTTTGTCCAGTAAAGTTGCATGACAGCTCTAATCAGGAGCAGATGGAGTGATGGGGTCTCACTCTACCCTCCAATGCTTGAGCTGTTTGCTGGAGCGGCCCGCGGCCCACAACAGCCCTCCGGGACCCTGCCGCAGCCCTCTCTCACACTAATGCAAACCGGCTCTTGTAACCTCAACAACCTCTTGATCAAATTTATGGCCAGCTGGGTTGTATTAAAGAACACGTTTAAGTGCCTTGTTATCATTCACTAAAGCGATAACATTATTCCAAGTTGGTGGTCTTACTGGAGTTTGTCAGAGAGATGTGCGTGAGGTTTTTTTTTTTCCTCAGACTGCATGCCTGCGTGAGGTCAATGTAGTATGAGGGTTAAATAATTAATGGACAGAAGAACATTTTCTTTAATGATTAAATGAATATCCCTCACTAAATTTGATTACACTGGTGGAGTTGCACAGTGGTAGCCAGTTTAGTGATTTGGTTTATAGAAATGTGACAGTTCAACCGCTACATGCAGTTGCTATGGTGCTGTTATGAGGTGACATCAGTAAATGATCTCTTTGTATCTGAATGTTCTTTTCAGTTTGTAGTTATGTTGCCCATCACATACAGCATAAATACTGGAGCACATTACAGGCTGACTGTTGACTGATTTCTTTATTTGCCCATTTCTATACTCGTCACCCACTCACGTACACCTGTCTTACAGGTACACAGTAAAAGATTGTAACCCCTCTGTTGTCATGCACAGTTTACCACCCATTCTTCTTTGTCATTGGTTGTCTGTTGTGCAGACGTTGTTTGAGTGATGGGTCGTGACACTGCTGTGATAATGCTGTGGTTATGACTGTTGCTGATCATTGCTAGATGATAAGAGTTCATTGCTTGTCCTGCTGTACTGTGATATGATACCTCATAAAATACAACCACATTTATCTTCCCGTTTTGGATTAAAGAAATTGTAAATCTAATCTTATTTACAGGAGCAAGATGCTGCTGGAACCACTGCACTCCACCTCGCTGCTCGGTTTGGAAGGGTGGAGGTGGTCAGTTGGCTACTGGCCTCTGGGAGTGGGGCTGAGCAGGAGACTGACTGTGGGGCTCTTCCGGCACACTATGCTGCCGCCAGGGGCGACCTCACCTGCCTGAAACTTCTGATTGGCCATGCTCCAGGGTAGGAAACCACACCTCACAATCCTAACATCCACTCATCTTACACTTGATGTTGGAACACTGATGTGAGGATTTGATTGCATTCAGCCACAACAGCATAAACAAGGTCAGTTACTGACATTGGATGATTAGTACTGGATCACAAACTCCACTCCAACCTAGGACTGGGTGGAATATTTACTTTTTACAGTACTGTATAGGATGAAAAAAATGGTTTAAATTGATGGATGGTAAAAGGGTAAAGGGGTAAGCTGTGGAGAGAAATGCTGGTATCACTAAGAAGACTTCTGTGTTAAACACTGGGATAGCAGCATGCATGGAAGTCAGATGCCCATGATTTTGTGACTGTACTGCACTAGCGAAGTAAACTGGTCAGACTGTATTTTGCTGTTTGTGTTGAAAAGGTTAGCAGTCAATTGAAGATAATACACAACACTGCTTGTAACATAATATGTGTCATGTTTAGCCATATTCAGTTTATATTTCACACTGACATGGTTGTACATGATTAAATGACAGTAAAGAGCATACAGCTTTTATAGGCACCTTCCTAAAACGGACTACAGAGTCATTTGAATTAAGACATGAAGTGGTTCGAAATCTGTATTTAAAGTCAATCCCTTGCTACCCTATGGTAGAAATCAATGGCGACTCAGTGTTTTGTAACGCAGCCAGCAGATGGTGTAGGTCTGCACTTTCCTTCTCCAAACTGTGCTCTGATACAGTCGGTGTTGAGCTCTCCACCAAAGCACAATGTCCACTGCTTTAAAGGAATCACTTGGTGGAAAATCCGGTTTAAACACTTCCCCGATATTGCAGTAAAACAAAGCAGGTTTGGTATGTACAGTTTGCAGTTTCAGTTTTGCGCTGAAATAGCAAGACTGAAGCATTACACTCTTTCCTCAAACAAAGACAAATTGTTAAATAATTTTAAACAGACTTATGGTTTCTGACACTGTACAGATGAAAGAACTTCACACAATGTAGTGGTAGTACTGTGTATTAGTAGTAGAAGTCATCTTAAGGCCTGAATTGAGTCCACTTTAAATAATAGATACATGTGATTTATATGATATTCTGCAAATATCATTAAATTAATTTGCAGTCCAAATCTGTAATTTTAAATATGAGATAAATCTTTTGCTTAAGGAAGGCAAAAGATAAAGGAAAAAAAGATCATTAAAGTTCCTAACAGAGATTCCCAGCAACCATGTAAGGTTTGGTAGACCACAAAATACTGTCACCAGATAAATAGCTGCCAAAAATCTGTTGCTAAAAAGGAAAAAAATGGCAAATCCAATCTTAAACATCATTAAATGAGTTTGGGGTTGTTTAAATTGTGAGAAGCAGAAAGAATAGTGTGGACACACTTTGCACTACTGAAAATATAATATTATATTTAATTGTTGATGTTTCTGTAAAATGTATGTGCCTTATGAATATATGTTCTCTACATTCTAAATAACTCATATTTAAATAAATAAACTCTAACCCTAACCCTAGCCACAGTGGGAAAAAAACATACTTTGAATACTAAGAACGTGACTATTGATTGCATTGTTTTCCATGAACCTTTTTCCATCCACTAAAACAAGCTTTTAATTACACTTTTTCCACTTGGGTCTCGGAAAGAGGCTCATGGGGTTAATTGGATGGTATAGTAGAAGTGAATTAATGCAGGAACTCATCTTGAGGTGACATTATCAGATTCTGAGTGTAACCCTATCGATCTTCCACACTACTTACTTCCAGCTACAGTGGACGTACAGATCCTTTATGCTTCGCTGACATGATTACCATGTAAACTGAGCCAGTAACGGGTGGCTAGGCACCAATAGAGGTGTATGTGTGTGTGTGTCTCTTAACATTTGCATAGGATTAGATTGTCACCTCCTCATTGTCAACAGGTCCTGAAAGACGCCACTATTTGCAAAAAACAAAACACAAACGCCGGAGATGTATAATGAATGAAGGGTGTAGTACGTCACATGTTGCATACGCACACTGAGCTGGCTAATCACTTGCTACTGTTATTCTACTTTGAGGTGTGGACCTTAAGTCCAGCACGTAGGGACCTGTGATCAGATCCATTCTCATTATTATGGCTTTAAACATGAAGGCGAAGACTGGTGTTGAGTGAGACCCACAGAGAAATAAACCACAGAGGTGCAATGACTTTGAACAGGTCTAGCTTTTACATTCAAGGAGCCTCGGCGTTAATAATTATGTGATTCCCCATAGGCAGTAAAATCATGTAAGAAGATGAGCAGTAATAGAGATATGTTTGTGAGTGGTAAGGAAAACCCGTAGGGTTCAGGATGTGGCTAAATATGACAAGGCCTCTAAACACTCAGGAGATCACTTGAACTTTACATAAACCCGGTGTGATTAATAGAGAAGACACTGATTAGTTTTGCAGAGCGTAATTCTCAGTGCTTAGCTATAGTCCCATTGAAGCAGCTTGAAACGCTTGGAAAAGCATTTTCTGCCGGCTATGTTTAACCCTCGATGTGAATCAGTGATCTCATGTTTAGGTTCAGAAAGTAAGTATCATGATTTTATATCTCACGACTTCTTTCACACATGGCAGAATTATGACGGGATTAGATAAACAATTCTCATGTTGCTGGCCACATGGATTGTATGGTTGAACGGACGAGTGGTGTGGCAGCGCAGAGAAAAAAAACGTTTGAACAGTGGGGTGAAAGGGCCGCTTGAAGGGTAAATGAAATCAGCCATGAGTAAAGAATGGAGAAATAATAACATGTATAAGAATTTCACACACTCGTGCAAGAGACACCCTGCTTAAATTAAACCTATTTTACTGTGGAAGCCTTTTGTAGTTCAGTGATTTTATTATTTTTATACTAAAGTTGTTGCTCACTATCTGCTAAAACGTCATTGCTAACTTCATGCAGCAAAGTTGTTGCTCTTTTTGAGAGAGCACTTTATTGCTAACTTTAGGCTAAAAAGACTTATAATAGTTTTATAATAGTAGGTTTCTGCTCCTGTAAGACAAGGTGTAAAAACTATTTGTGTTGTCCATTTTGTTACTTCCTTCAGATGTGTGAACCAGCAGACTTACATTGGAGCCACTCCGCTGTACCTGGCCTGTCAAGAAGGTCACCTACATGTGGTGGAGTACCTGGTAAAGGACTGTGGGGCTGATGTCCATCTTAGAGCACAAGATGGCATGACACCTCTGCATGCAGCTGCTCATATGGGTCACCATTCTCTGGTTGTTTGGCTGGTAAGACACACACACACACACACACACACACACACACACACACATATATATATATATATATATATATATATATATATATATATATATATATATATATATATATATATGTATATATGTATACACAGTTTCAAAGTTCAAAATGTATGAACTTATTGTAATATTCAATGTTACAGGAAGCCAATAGAAAATGTAAGACATTTAGATGTGTCCAGTTGATGAATGGAGCTGTAGGAATGGCTCAGTGGGCTTAGTGGCCCTGTGGACGAAATATAAAGATCTACACTGAGGCATAGTTTTGCAGTTGTAGTCTTGTCTGACTGCGTTGTTGTACTTGTTCCTCAAAGGTCTCGAACACAGACATCAGCCTGTCCAGTCAGGATAGGGAGGGGGCCACTGCATTGCACTTCGCTGCCAGTGGGGGGCATCATCACATCCTGGACAGGCTGCTGATCATAGGGTCAAAGGTCATTAAAGACTACTGGGGTGGCACTCCTTTACATGATGCAGCAGAGAATGGTGAGATGGAGGTACGGACTCTGAGGCTGTGTGGTTAGAAATCAGCTTGTGAGATTTTATGGTCTGCAGCTTCAGTAGAGTTCTCTGGTATAAGCCATACCTTAAAGAGCCTACATCGTGGCTGAAGTTTAAAGCCTTAGAAGATACCGTTCTTTCTCTAATACAGTGGTTACCAAACACAACTTTGAGCAACACAACACAAGATGAACTTTATCACAAATAACATTATGGCTGTGATGTACCCACCTTCAGCTCGTGCCATTAATCATCACAGCCATAACGTTCTGTACTTTTTTTGGTTTCACACAACAGTTCCAACAACGGATTGCTTTGTATATTCTTACATGTATACATTCTTTGCTGTGCTTCAGTGTTGCAGGGTCCTTCTGAGCCATGGAGTGAGCCCTTCCGAGAGAGATGTGGACGGCTTCACTGCGGCTGACCTGGCGGAGTATAATGGGCACTATGAGTGCGCTAGGTATCTGCGCATGGTGGAGAAAGACGTAAGGCCTGCTAATTTATAGATCATTAAAATTTGGTCTGTAATGATTATGTTTTGGTGGATACAAAGCTCCTTAGAAGATCTTAATTATTTGAAAGTAAATAATGCTGACTGTGTGGCATTCGCCTACATGCTTTCCTACTATTGGTCAGTTTGTGTAGAGTCTGTTTTTTTAACATGCTGCGCATGGTCACCTCTAATTGGGCAGATGGCATTCATCATTGTTGCAACTGTGCAACTGTCCCTTTTCATGATCATCAGGCTTTTAGTGCTGGACAGAAGGCTGTTAATTGTGTGCTTATCAGAATATTAGAACAACTCCAAGACTCAGATATGTCTAGTGTTTTTTCTTGTTTTTTTTTTTTTTATTATGACATAAAACTTTTTAATAGTTTGCGCTGTGTTCCCTCTTTCACTAATGGTACAAACCAGTTTATCACAGTCATTAAAACCCTGTATGCCCTGCATGCTCTGTACGTCAGATTTAGATTAGATTATTTTATGATTTGTTTGTATTTGTCTTGGCATGTTGACTAGTGCTTTTGTGTGTTATTATTGGATTCTCATAATAATAGATATGATATGCCTCTCATGACTGTAATGGGCTTCAAATGCAATTGTAGCTTTACTTGGGAGCAATGGAAGCGCCCTTAACAGTGCGATAAAGTCAGATCACAACAATCGCTCAGTGGTTCAAAACAGTGTTCTGACTGTACAGGTCATGTTCACAGCCATTCCAACAAAAAGTCAAACAGCATTAAAAGGCTGCAGAAAGAGGCAGTGCTCACCCCAGGTAGTTTTCCTCCCATGTGGATCGATTTTCTCCTCACGTACGACCTGCATGGGAATCATAAGCTGCGGATCCAGTTTCTCCGGCACTGCGACCCCAGGCTGCCCACTAACTCACTCTGCTTGTTTTGATTGACACCTCGGCTCCCACAGAGAGCTGGAGGCGGAAAGTGGAGGCAGATTGCAGGAGGTTAGCGTGCTGTCCGGCGCCTTGTTTCTGATGCAGATCTTAATGATCTCAGTGGCCTCTAAGGGCCTCTAAGGGCACCTCAGAATAAGGCCTTTTGTTTTGTGTGGTAAGCAAGATGTTCCTCAATTTGAGCCATGAATTTTTCAGAGGTGATCAGGGATAATGGAGTTGGGCACAGCGCACCCACTGAACCGAATAGAAATAAGAAAAGGAGTCCACATTTGGAGCAGGGAGCTGATGGATAAGGCCACAGGGTATTCTGCAGGTGTAGGCTCATATGCTTTCATTTATTGCTTCTTACTGCACTTTTCTTTACTTTTTTCTTTTTTTGAAGCCATCCTTCTATGTGTCAAAAGAAGTTCATGTGCAGAGCATTTCGAAGAATTATCTTGGGACATACAGTATTCCCAGCTGTTTCTGCCGTTCAAAATAAGAAAACTTCAGAGTGTGTTTGAAATTTAGATAATGGCTCAGATTTCCTTCCATCATAAAGCTGTCATGCACAGAAGGAACCAGAGTAATTCAGAATTAGGGATTTATACAAATTCTACAGGTCATGAATGTCGACCTCTGATGTCAAAAATTGACTTTTTGATATACAAACCTTCACGTTGTGCATTGGTTCATCAGCTGTTGAATTGTAAGCGTTCCTTCATACATCTTTACCTGTATTATGGATGCAGGTAATTTCCAGTTCCTTTCACTGGAAAGCAGAGCTGGTAGGTGGAAAAGCAACAGCCCCTCAAACTTAGCCACGTTAGAAATGTTTTTTAAAGCCTCAATCTGGAATCAATGTGACTAACTGTAGCCACAAAGCCTTTCAAACAGTAACGGCAGCCCTGCTCATATTTAGTGTTAGTGAGCTCAGAACTAGAGCAGGACCAGCTGTGGTGCTGTTTCATCAAATCCTGAAGCAACAGTAAAGCGAAATTTAGACATAGCCATAAGAGCATAAGATGCACTACCTTACCTGTGAATATCTACCTTCAGCGTGTTCACTATATGGAATAATAAATCACATTATACTGTTCGTAACGCAATCGCATTACTTTATGAGCTTTATGAGCTCCACCTGTTTGTAGGTTGGCTATATTGATACATAGTTACAGACTGTAGCTCATCTGATATTAGTCACAGTACACCTTTAATTGGCCAGTTTTAACCTCAGAACCACAGTTTACAGGATATTATTTGTGGATACTGTTAGTAACACTGTCATGGTAGTATGCGAGGCGCTGGTATGAGTGTATCAGTCACAGCGCTGTTGCTAGAAATTCTACACACTCCAGGGTCGCTGCTGGGTTGAGAGTGCCTTACCTCCCAGCTTTGAACTGACCACTGATGAAGGGCAGTAGATGGCTTACACAAATCAACATATGAAATACAAGGTGAAGGTGGGTGTTTCTAATAAAGTGGGCAGTAAGTGTGCACTTTTCCATCATGAGCCTGCAGCTCAAACTTCATTGGAGAGGGTCCTGGTAACGAGTTTAGTGGGTGGTTAGCTATGCAGCGTTATGTCCCAGAGACTGTAGTGAGATGGAAAACTACCCTGTTTCACTGTGGCGTGTTATGAAAGAACCCCTCATTATTATAATCACAGAAACAATGAAACACGATTTCTAACCCTGCATTTAACTGCCTAGTTACTGTAACAGCTGACAGAGTATAATGACTGGTAACCCGAAGCGCTGATGTTCACAACACTAGATGTAGATTAATGTCTGAAGAGATTTTTGCATCTTTTTTTGACAGTATTGAGCTTCGTTTCTCACCGCAGTCAGCTATACTATTAACCTTGCTCAGTAACTAGACACTAGCTAGTCCATGTTATGACGATCTGCAACATAATAATTAGAGTAAGGTGTAAAAAGTGGTTACAGTGGTTCTCTGCTGGTGGGGCTATGCAGGTGAAAAGAAAAGCTTTTAATGGTCACTTTTATTTATTTAGAGTGGAAATGGATGGATGGCACATGGATGCAAGAGCTCATGTGATGTAAGTGCAAGTAACAAATGACATTTTCTAATATTTTCTTTGATTCCATTAGAACCCCCCATAGCTGCCCCTGTGCGCATCATCCAGCAGGTCTATATGGGAGCAGAAGCCTCACTGGAGAGTATCATAAAGCTGTATGATGTTAAAGCCTTATAAACAGTATACATTCACCATATTTTGCCTGACCAGACAATGTTCTGTTCTCATTATATGAATCTCTAAATGATTGCATTCTCGTCAGCATGAAAATTAATTAGTGAAGTGTCTGGCGCACATATCTTGATTATGAGGGGGGCCGAGGTGCCACCAAACTCTAGAAATAATCCGACCTGCGTTAACAATAGAGAGCTAATTAATGTTGGGAGTGTGGAGAGGCATCTGATGCTGCTGTTTGCACCCTTTACACTCCGAAGCTGTATCAGTTACCTTCTCTCCGCTGGCCTGGCTCAAGTAGACCTGGTTATGGGATCCATACGGCTCGGTTTCAGGGTTTTCACCGTTCCAATGCTTGGAAGTGGAAATGTGATCCAGGAGCAGGGTTAGAGAGCAGGATGTTTGTTGGCCTCAAACGTGCATCTGATTGTTGTCTTGAGGTTTTTTTTGCCCCACTCTTCCATTGTCTTTTCTTGATGCTGTAGCCAAGGGTAACCCATCTGTGCGGCACTATTGGCATAGGTAAGCAGGCTAGATTGTATCAGCTCTCTAACAATAACAAAGCAAAAATTGACAAGTGATAGAAAATAAGAAACGAGGGGACAAAGAGAATTAAACATATTAAAAAAAATGCATCATTTACATGCAAGAGAAATGTCCACTAGAATCTGGATACTTTTGGGCCCCCAAGGGCCATACAACTGTAGTGTTGTTTTTAGTAGATTATTGGCCACATTCGCCATAACATTAAAACCACCACCTTGTATTAACATTCGTTATCCACTGTATAAACTCTACAAACCATATAGGAGCATTGTGTAGTTTTACAATTACAGACTATAGTCCATCTGTGTCTCTGGTAGCCCCCTTTTACTCTGTTCTTTAAAATTGGTCAGGACCACCACAGAGCAGGCGGTCATGGGAGTGCCAAGTTAGTGTCTGTTGTGCTGGTGTGAGTGGATCAGACACAACAGTGCTGCTTCAGTTTCAGGACAGTAAGTGGACACAGTATTTAAAAACACCACAGCACTGCTGTGTCTGATTCACTCACACCAGCACAACAAACACTAACGCACTACTATAACATCACTGCAGCGCTAAAAATGATCCACCCAAATAATACCTACTTTGTGGTGGTCCCGTCAGGCTCCTGACAATGTGTGTGGATACAAGGAGGTGGTTTTAATGTTATTTCTGATTGGTGTATGTATATTTTTATTATTAAGTTATTTCACCATCAGCCCAAAACATTCAGATTCATAATATCACAATTGGTCTTTGGATAAGTGGTCTTGTCTTGACTTTGCTTGGCTCGAAAAAAGTGATTTAATTATGTGCATCCCTCCCGTGTCACCGATTTGCAAGTTGCCATGCGGCTCGTAGGGGTTTTGTTCCACCTTAATGTGGTTGGGTCAGGCCTTCTCATTTCCTCATGGTGCCTGTAATGGATTGTTTGGGCCGTTGGCCAGAGAGTTGCGTGCTAGGCATTTCCTCATGTTTTGGTTTCATCCCAAAGAGGTCACCCTCCCTCAGTGCAGCCCGCTGCTCCAAGCGCTAGAGCCTTTTTCCCTGAGACAGCTGCAATCAAACAAGCAGAGCACAGGTTTATTTTACAACACAGATCTGTGCCTCCCCCCTCCAGTCCCTCTCAGTCAAGGGCTAAAGAGGCCAGCTGTCTTAAATGTGTCTCTTCTGGGTGCCCATAGAATCTTTACATTATCCGCAAGACCTGAGGTTGGAATGAGGAGGCTTAGGATTTGGAATTGTGCGGGAAAACGTAGCTATTGTTTTTGTATGAGGCTTCTATCATGCACTGATTGAGTAACAAGGTCTCTTAACCAGAACTTGATGTTTGTTGTGAGCGTTCAGCCACTAGAGGGCAATAAGGATGCTGTTTTATGAGTTTAACATGCTCCTAATTATTGAAGAAGAACCATCAAGCATGGTTCCCATCAGGCCTGCAGTCATATTACAAGAATGCTCAGATTGTTTCGACCTTTGTGCTCTGATCCTGGCGCTCAATGGTGTTTACCACACAGTTAAAAGTGTGTCAAAAATTCTTCCAGGAACAGGCATGCTCTGGTGCAGAGCCCATGAATTGCAGGAAAGTGACTTAAAAGGTGCTCTGGGGACTAGAGAAAGTGACACTGTAGATGGTTAACAGTTCAGTCAAAGGGACAGTTCAGCAACATTTCAAATGTACAATGTCCCCTTATTCCAAATGCAGAAGTGTCTGATTCGGAGGTCACTCAGCTATGCATGTCCCCTTCAATAACTATAACATTCTGATTCTGATTAATCTCGGTGGAAGCAAACTGGATCTTCATGTTTGCAGGTGAGCATGTAAAGCTATGTTTATAAAAGGGGTTTATTATGTTTGAATTTGTTGGCGATTTTTTGATATCAGGAAATCTCTTAATGGCTGTCATGGCGGGAGCTGTGGCTTAATTCCAAAGCAGAATCTCCGCCCTCCTCTTTCCCCTTTACATTGCTTACTAGCAGCTCAACACAGTCACATTTTACAGTGATCCAACAAGATCCTAGTTAATCTGATACACGTAATGAGTAAAAGCTTACATTTGATTATAATTAATACAAAATATCAGTATTTAAAAATAGAAGTTGATTATCCGTAGCATGGCCACTCGGGAACCTTAAGTGAAATTTGAGGTAGTTTGAGGCGAGAGTACAATGATATAGACATGCATCCGGTACATTTAAATTTTATTTGCCGTTTTAGAATGTGGGTCAGGTCAGGGCGCTTACAAAACAAACTTCAGACACTAAACACATCCTGGCTAATGGACTACATTTGGGGTCAGATTTTACTTTTTGCCCTGACCTGGTTTACAAAAAAGTCTAGAAGCCGGACACTGACCCTCGTAACCAAGGTCTCAATCTAAACTGAGACAAAGTGTTACGATTAACTCATAATTGTCTTAATAGATCCCCCCGCTTCATACTATACTACAGTATACTACTGTAATTTGAGAGGCACTGTTAAATGATTGATTAGGAGAAAGATGATCACAGTCATTTATCACAGTTCTGAATCCGCGCTTCATGCTTTACCACTCCTTTTATGAGTTTGACAGAAAAGACTTTTCAGAAATACTTGTATGCGCCTTATCCTAAATGATCTACTCATACATTAAGGATTGCTCAGTGTTGTATTTGGATGCAATGCAGGATAAAATTGGCGATGTTAGGTAAGTTGATTGGCACAAGAGTTCTGTCATCTGTTTTTTCAGGCTGTAATGGCTAATAGAGAGGTTGTCCCAAAAAACTGATCACACTGCGTCCTTCCAGCCTAAACTCTGAGGACCCCTGTGCTATTGATGACTGATTATTTCCATTAGTAAGGATTTGCCAAAGCCCCTGACACGTTAGCCGTGTGATCATGATCGTGCCAAGGAGTGGAAAAAAGCGGCTGAGAGCAGGAGATACAGTGTCTCTGCTCTTCAGCTGATTTGACAGCCTTCCGCTGCTACCTTTCCATAGAGCCACTGTTTGTTTGCATGTGGCTGTTGGTTTAATCCTTCATTAGTGACACTGCTGGCCATCCAATCCACTGTGTGAATTATTGAGGGCATTGTCCGATCAGAGTTTATTGTTTATTGGCTGCGGCACCAGCGCGCCAGTGGTTGTGATGTTCTCGATGGTGTCAAAGGCTCGCTGGTCTTGTTCCTCAGATTGTGTGTCAGTGAGTCGTCAGTCATACATTGTGTGGATAACTCTCGGGTGGACAAGTGATTTGTAAGTAACAGCGATTTCCATCAGATCAAATGTTTATTGAGCTTATTGAATAATTATGTGTGGGTATATATATGTGTGTGTGTGTATATATACACTAATTATCTAGTCACGTAATAGATTTTTATAATAAGTGAGATACAGTCACTGCTTTAGTCATCGTTAACAACTCTATTCATCACTGAAACCTTCTGCTAATACAATATTAGTATTATCACGCTAAACACTTGTACATGTATCTGCAGCAGAATTGGCTTTATACTATTGAAAACAATGGCCCATATGTATCAGTCATTTCATTGTAATATTGTCAGCATAAAATGTAAAGTTATTGGCTGAACCCAGATCAGCATACTCTACAAAGCTTGATTAATATGGGCCAGTGATTCTAAATTTTGCATAAGCGTGTTTATATGAAAACAATTATTATTATTATTATTATTATTATAATAATTATTATTATATTTCTCAGAGCATGTTGTGAAATGTCAATACTTAAACACCACTGCATGCTTGATTTAAAAAAAAGCATTTAGTTCTGTTGTATGTTGAATAAAAATGATTGGATTCTTAGATTACTAGTTCTTTTATAAATGTGGCAGAACTGTCTGTTCCAACTTATCAGCTATCGGAAAAATATAAATATCGTGACATACTGTGGAAAACCTCTTATAGTGAAGAAGTATTATAATATAGCATTCTATTTCCATATCTGCCAGCTGAGCTATCTCCACACAGACACACACACATACACACCCACACAGACGCACACACACAGTAAGAAAGTAAGTAAGCAAAAAAGCATGTAGATGTTATGTTAGTCGTAGCTGTGATTAAAGAGAGTACTTGTGTTACCGTAACTGAAGCTCATGTCAGCACTGCCTTCTGGCTATTCTCATCTTGAAGCTGCTGCATATGAACAGTTTCGATTGTGTGTGAGCCTTTAAGGGAGAGAGAAAAGAACCAGAAAGAGTAAAAACATGCTCCGTTCCACAGACCGCTCCAATGCAGGCTGTGTAAATGTAATGCAGGAATGCCATAAGTGATGATATGGAAAGAATGTGTATATGCTATCTACACACCTCAGGGAACAGGTCTGTTTTTAGCGTGCGGTTTTATGAGGTCAGTGTGGAGCGTGTGTTTACAGAGTGAGGATTTAGATTAGACACTCCATAGCATTTTCACTCATCCTTCTTAAATGCAGACACTTTCAGATGCTTCGGTTCTTGTGACCTGAAGTGGAAAGAAGATTTAAGATGCTATATGTTGGTTAAATATTAACAATAATGGGTGGTCTTAAGCTCACCCATTTGTATTATGTACAATATGCGTGAAGACAGGCAAGGCCCTGCCAGTGATGCCTACGTACCTTTTTGGGGTTTTTTTTGGCATTCTTGCTTAAAATAGAGAAAGTAAAACCAAGTTTTTTTCACTTGTAGTGTTATTTTTACATTTTAATTATATTTTGCACTTATTTGCGTCTTTGCTGTCAAAAAAAGCTCCATTTAGTTTCTTCACAAGATTCACAAACTCAAGCTATTGTGTATATTGTGTTAGTTTCTTGTTGAAATGGAACAATAGAAATGAAAATGAAAACATTGTGTTTCATCAGTTTCTGTTGAAAAGTAAGCCGTTTTATTTCTTCTCCTGTTTTGGAAAATTCTTTGGAGGTTTTGTTACAACAGCAATGACATTATGAAATGAACTGTATTTAAACACGAATTTTGTTCTATATTGGTTTGTGTCTGGACTTTTGAGAAACGACTAAAAGAGCATTGCAAAATGTGAAGGATGTTTTTTCTTTCCCCAAAAACAAGATTGTGTTCAAGAACTTTTCAGTGAATTCAAATCATAATAAAATCTCTCCTAATCTACAAATGTGGTATCAATTGAAAGCTTAGACTCTGTCCTTTTCACAGATTGTCTGTCCTTGTTTCAGTGAACTATGAGCTAGAAATGAACAAAACGTAGGAAGAGACGTTTCAAGGCAGGCAATTCATGGGTGAACTAAGACAATTATATGTTACAACACAAGACATTTCTGATCCCGGAACTCAACAGACTTTCTTTGTTTCTCGTGCTGAGTTAAATGAACTGAGTTGGCTTGATTTCTGTTGCTGTCATGGCCGTGACCTCTCCTGTATACCGAGAGACTGTCTCTAATGATGCCGAGCAACTCTAAGCATCAATCTGTAGAGCCGGGATGTGGAGTGCTATGTGTTTAGGGGTTTACTGCACCCCTCAGCTTCATCTTCTCTTATCAGTGCCTGTGTGGCCCATGAGGTGGAGGGAGAATAGGACAGCTGCAGGCTCCAGCATCCACCGCTCTAACTGCAGAGAAGTGGGTTGAGTAATACAAACCAAATGCTGTGTGTTGTTCACTGGCTTTGATTAAAGCCTCTCACAGGAGCAGATGATGGTGAGCGAGGATGTTGAACTGTTGTGAAAAGGTCATGGAAGGAAGGGATAGGATTCTGTTTTATTCCTGTTTCTCTCAAAGCCTCCATACCCACGTTTTCCCCCCGCCCCCTGTTTATCTATTTATGAATTGCACAACTTCTGGGAAGTTTCTCCTTGGCTGTGTCAAAGCGCATTTCGTGCTGCTTGGACATCAAAGTGCCGTGCAAGAGGAAACGAGGAGGACCACCGCGCCGAGATGAGGAACAACAGCGTACTACTGCGTATCAGCGCTGCCTTTGATGTAGCGGCGTTGTGAAGGGAGTGCTTGGAGAAGCACATTTGATATGCATTCTGCATGGACTCCATTAGGATATTGTGGGTTCATTAAGGCCGATTTAAGTGTTTCCATGCTGTGTATGCTGCATTTTGCCTTCAGTGGAGTAATTTTAACCCCTCAATTCAGGCTCTTTGTACTGTAATCACTAGTTCGTCCTATACAGTTGACATAGGCTGTGTCTGAAACATTAAAAATGCTGCCTGCTCTGTATTCTGAGGCAGCAAAGCCTCCAGTCATGTCCGAATCCTAATGCTGATATAAATGCTAAATGCTGAGGTTCTTCCATTTGGCTGCTTTTTAAAAGGTAGTTCACTTTCACCTTCACTACCTTGCATATCCCATTATATAGCTCTACACCAATGTGGTTAGAAAATAAATAGCAGAAAATGCTAGAACTTAAACAATGGACTTCACGGGCTAGACCCCGACTTGTAGGGCAGCAAGGCAGACAGTGCCATAGTGTGCAAATGACAGCACGCTGACCATTTTTCTTTGTGATCTCAGCATTGAAATGCCATAGTACTCGTTAGGGCTGTAGTATAAGCACATACATTGCAATGTTCAATTGCAGCATGGATCCTGGGTATAAAGAAATTATGATAAAATGAGTTTTTTTTATTTATTTGTAATTAAACAGAAATTAAATCTCTGTTAAAGACAAGTGCAAAATAATAAAATACTTACATCACAACTGCAAGCACATTTCTCATGAATTGTAAAGGCCCAATGACACTTGTGCGACCAACTGTCACATCCATGCAACTGGTCACAATAAGTCAGACTTTCAGGATGTATTATTTTGCATGCGACATTTGGCAACGAGTTCTCTGCAGACTTGCATTCTCTATCAGTAGCGCCTCTGCCTTGCTGAGCGGCCCTTTACATTACTCAGCATCCAAAATGGAGGAAACACGGTTGTCTAAGCATGAACATTTTGCCATTTGTTACACATGAAAGGAAGATAGAAGAGGAAACACATTAAAGTCACAACTCGCTCACTTTCTGCAAACCGCATATACACTTTTTTTGCTACAGATCAGTTTACAGCACTATGCTATGGCCAGTTTCAGTTATCAGATCAGAATTTGAATCAGAATCACTTTGTTTCACACAGTATGTTACCCATACAAGGGTATACACAATCTATACATTGTGTATAGATTATATATTTTTTATATGATATAGCATTTTGGATATAATTACTTTCTTTGTTTTCATTGCTTATGCCTGGCTGCCTAACTTGCTAACTCCTTTACTAGTCACCCCACTCCCACCAATCACAGTAGTTATCTACACATTTTTGTTACAATTCAGTGTGCAGCGCTACACTACACCTACGTGTATATAATTCTCTGATAGCAATTATTTGCTACTGTTTATGGTTAATGAGTTAGCTAGCTTGCTTACTGCACCAATGTGCCCCCTCAATCTTCCAGATTAGCCTCTGACCTGTTCATTCACAAAGGTTCAGTGTGACTACCGCTTAAGACTGATAGACATAATCACATTTTCTACATAATCGTACTAAAACAACACATTTCTTTCTTTAAAGAGCTCCTTATGGGTATGCATGTTGTTGTGATTACTGCTTCATAACCTTGTATTTTTACAGGCTGGTAATTGTCAATGCTTTCAATACACATGTGTATTGAAAGTAGCTGTCTAGCTGAGTGCTCTAACCAGGATTCGAGCTGCCTTCAAGGAAGGGCAGAGCTGATTCAGTTTTAGCTGACTATATTTAGGGATGTAGCAATACATTCTATGTTGATACATTGAGCAACCAGCAAATGATATGATGTCATTGATGTGATGCATAAACATTGATGCTTGTGTGTATATTTTCACACCTGTTCCAACACGATTCCTCTCTGTATGCTTCTTCAGCATAGGTGGCCAGTCCCACTAAATAAAGGCGTTGCTGGAGTGCATGTGTTCACATTAAAGTGCCTTACAATGCAGCCGCAACCAGGCACCCAGGCACTCGTTTGTCGTTTGTAACAAATCAGGGTTGTGGAAACATTTTGGTTTTAGAAAAAAATGACAAACAGACAAAATCATTTGCCTCTTGCTGAGAATGTGTCAGCTCACCTAAAAGCTGATGCAGTGTTGAAGCCAGTGGCTCATCATATCATTTTATATTATCATATTATTTTATAATGAATGCAGACTCCAATAACTGAATACATTTATTTACTTTGCATTTTTAGAATGTTTGAGGTGTCAAAATCGCTATTTTTTTACTTTATTAAGTGTTGCACTGTGATGAAACTCGTAATTTACACTGCAGTCAGGCCAATCTAATTATGTTTCTCTCATGCTGTGAATGCAATGGAATTTGATTCATTTTGTCATTATTAACTGTAACCATGTGATGATGATAATAATAACACATTTAACTGTGGAGGAGCACTAAGTACTGATACAAGTCTTAATCCAAAGATAATATGAGATGACAGCATCTTTTTGTGCAGATTACATAAGACCTAATGTATTAGTAACCCTTAAATAGCACATGTATTATTCAGTTATAGATTTATTAAACTTATTAAACTGATTAAACTTATTATTCAGCAACTATTTCAAATTATACAGTAAACAGCATGAAACTGGTATGTATCATGTAGTTATGATTGAGAGGTAAGTGTGGGCAGCATAAGGGTCTCATGACTTAATGGGTTAATTTTTTTGTTTTACTTTTCAAACAGTGTGGTACAGTAATAGTTTCTATAGCGAGAATAAGCGAAAGCTGTTCGTTCTTGTGTTACCTCAGTAACTGAAGCTCAGTAGGTAAAGATCATGTCATCACAGCCTTCTGACTATTCTCATCACCATGAACAATTTTTTTGAATGTGTGCAAGTTTTTAAGTGAAAGAGAAACCATTTTACCCGTCAGCATGTCTATACTGTTGATAGCATGCTAACCATTGTTTGATCTCAGCATTGTAATACCACAGTGCTCATGGGAGACTACACAAGATGGTCCACTGTGTGATCTTTTGTCTGAGATCTACGCTAGTAGACTCCCTGCTTATGCTTCCTAGTGGTGTAGATGGACACCCGTTAAAAATCAACCTGAAACAAAATAAAAAATCAAATTTAGGTCATGTTCCTGGTCTCTGGGATAAATGAATGTTTCAAACCATATCATATCACATCACTCATTATCATACACTATATGGCTAAAAGAATGTGGACACCTGACCGTCACTATATATGTACTTCTATAAAATTCACCATGGACATTTACATGGAGTTGCCCCCTTCATTGCAGCTATAACAGCCATCACTCTGATCTCACAACATTTTGTAGTGTGGGAATTTGTGCCTGTGTAGTCAAAAGCTATAATAATAATAATAATAATAATATAAAAATGATGTCTTTTATAGACCTCACTTTGTGCACAAGGGCACAGTCATCCTGAAATAGAACCTTCTCTAAAATCTTTTTAAAAAGTTGAAAGTATATAATGGTATAAAGTGTCTTGGTGTAGCATTAATATTACTCCTCACTGAACTTGAATGGTTGCAACCAAACCCTAAAACAGCCCAGATTATTATCCTTCCTCGACCAAACTTTACTGTTGGAGGATTCTGATAGGTAGTGTTTTCTTGACATTGACTAAAAGCTGATTTTTCCATAAGATTGCAAAATCATTCCACCTCAGGCTTGGCACTGTGCATAGTGCTCCCTAGCCTTATTTTCAGCTGCTTAGATGTAAAAATAGGATAAATCTAGCAGTGCAGAAAACTCACTTGTGGTAAAGGCAACATATTATGAAATTGCAATGTTTTACATCACCAAGCTCATCATGACAACCTATTCTACTGCTCCAACTTATCACTGAATAAAAACCACAGCTAGCTCACTCTCCCAAGACTCTTCCTGATACTGTGTTTTACTTGGAAATCTGCCACAATAGCAACACTCACAGATTTAAGTTATTATTTCCGATTCACACTTACCTTAAGGGAAAATCTTCTCAACCACACTAATAATATAATATAATATAATAATGCTGCGTCTAACCTGGCCTGGTCAACAATACAGTTAACAAGAGCAAGCGTATCAAACTAGAGTTCACATCGTTAACAGCTATTTTAAGCTTTTGTTCAATCAGTCTGATGTTAAGGCATAAGTGACGATTATTCTACTCTTCATCTGGATTCGTCTACTTGATGTGTTGACAAATATTTGCATTTTCAGTGTTAGATCCTTTAGAAATTGGCACAATTACAGTATTTAGAGATTGTGTTACCTAAAAGTACTGAATCAACAATTTTATTCTTACTGTGAATCTTTTGAAGCTGCATCCACAAAGAAAACTGTAAGCATTACTTTGAAAATCAAAGGCTAAGAACAGCCAAGTGTTTAAGAAAAACTGACTATGAGACAAAAACTCAGCACAATGGTTTGAAAGTACCCTGAGCACCCGGTTAATCTTTTTCAAGTTTTTATTGTATGCATTACTTTGTCCAATGAATCAGAAAAATAAATATTGTCTATTATGAACACCTTTTTCATTTTATATACTCCAGCTCTCTTGCTAAACTGTGTGTATGTGTGAATTTGAAAAAGAGTCTGTTTCTAGACTAACCTTAGTGACAAGCACATAGAAGCTGTGTTGCTAATGGACTGTTGTATAAGCCACTTTGGATAAAAGTAAAGATGTCATTAAACAGATACGCTGTCTTCTCTGCAGCCCCATAGTGCTGCTCAGCGCCTGGAGGACAGCGGCCCTTTAGAAGAGGAGCCGAGAGAGAGGCCAGTCCTGTCGTGGCAGCCCAACTCAGGGGATTACTACAGACACATCAGCGAAACACACAGAGACATGGACAGCCTTAAGGTTAACCCCATTTACACTTCATAACTGTCCCTATGACAAGTACATGGGGCATGTGGGATGAGCCATGTCTTAAGAATAGCCACTACAGGGGTTGCGGTGTACACGGCCAGTAATGGTTTTTATTGTTTTCAGATATTCCATCCGGTTTGAGCTCTACAGTATACAGATGTGCCTTGTATGAAACAGCAATAGTGAGGAACAAATTCAGTTCCTAGAAGCATCATTGGCCAGTGAATCATTAAATGGAAGAGGTAGATTCACTATGACTATGCTTCTGGGAAAGGGGACAAATTGGACAGCCACCAGTTACAGAATCAGAGTTCAAGCCAAACTGTAATAAATGGTAGTGGTGCCACTTCTGGAAGTAAATTCTGGAAGCCTCTCAAAGTCTGATTCTTAACTGACAGCACTGCTTCTTATCTGACACTTATCCTGAGCAAGCTGGAAGGTAGTTTAAAGTAGAAAATGTAAGTATTTATATTTTCTAACAGATTCTATACAACTAAAAGTTGTTCAGTGTCAAGGCTGCAGTGGTTCGTTTGTATAGAACAATGCAGTTAGAGCGAAGTTAATGAAGTACTGTTTCTCAAGCTGTTCCTTCGGACCGTTCAACATGTTTGCTCTTTCACAGCTTCCAAAACCATTAAAGAAATGATTCAGCTAAAATCCCATTTACCACTTTCCATTTTCCACTTATCCTAGTCGATCAGCCAAGACATGTTTGGTGTCCAAATTTTGCTTCTTTACTTTTATTGTTGCTAACAAACACTCAAAGTTAATAGAGGTCTAAATCGTTTTCTGTAAATGCATCCCAAGAACTTCCCTTAACCCCATCCAGCTCTTCATTAAAGTCTCATGGACTTCTGGTTTAGGACACAGTGTGACTAACTCTGACCTATGAATGCGAACAAAACTTCTCAGTGATATACTAAACACAGTTATACGTAGGCATATTTGGGCAAGTACATAGAAAAGGCTAAAAATATCTGGCCTTTACTTGTATTTAATTATTTGATTAAGATATTCTTAAGAAAAGCATACTTGTATTCTTGCCCTCCACATAAAGGCATCCAGTGCAATATTTGTTTAGAAATTTCATTTATAAATATTTATAAAGAATCTGTTTCTTAAGCTGAGTATATCTGAGTTCTGTGTGTCCACTGGTGATATATAATGATATAAAAGAATAAGAATAAAATTGATATATAAGCAGTAAATTATAAGTAATATGTTCGTTTTACTTTTAGTTTAAAAACATAAAAACTAGAAGTTTACTGAGAGTATGTTTGAAAGTAAAATAACTAGAAGTGGGATAGTATATAATTTGTCACTAAAAGGCAGCTTGGTGGCACAGTGGGTAGAGTTGCTGCTTCATGGCCAGAAGGGTCTGGGTTTTATTCTCAGCCATAGTCACCGCATTCCTCTCTGTGTAGAGAGGTGAATTGTGAATTGTGTGTATGTCTGCATGATAATCTTTTTTGATGATGAATTAACAAACTAGTAAACTAAGAGTAAACCTATAAGTTTACTTTTATTCTAGTCACAGTACAAAAGATGTAAACCAGTTGTGTACTTGAGGTTTTCTACTCTTACACAAGATCTACTTAAAAGTATACTTTTATATACCAAAAAGTGGGCCAATTTAGGCCCAAGAAGTATGAAAATAGTACACATGTAAGTGTACTAGTAGTACAATGAAGTTAGAATACTAACTACTTAAAGTATACTTGAGAAATATACTTAAGCTTCCATGTGCTTGTGTGAGGTGTGTACAAATCTGACAAGTTTAAAATAGTGTTTAGTGACACAGTGAAGTTTTATTCAGTTTTATAGTCCTAAACCACCTCTACACCACAGGTCTGTGCAGCCTTAATGATGATGGATGAGGTTTGAATGGGTTGAAAGAAGTCTTTGGGATGTATTTATGGAAAAGATTTGAAAAATAAACATTTCTATTGACTCTGACTTTACCTAAACTGTCCATAATTTTTTATTTTAATTGGTTAATTTAATTTTAAATGGGTATGTAGCATATTAAGGATGGATTTTAAGTTCATGTAATGTAAATAATGTATTACTATTATTATTTTTATTATTCATTATATAATCTCTCTCCAGCACCCTGAGACTGAAGATAGCCCCCAGGCTCGTTACCCTGCTCCACCCCCTGCTCCCCCTCTGCCCTCTTCGTTTCCTCCACCTCCTTCATCATCTGTTTCCCAGGAGAAAACTATAGTCAACAGCATCCAACATGTCCACATGGCCACCACGGGTAAGAGAGCCTCAGGTGGACTGTTTTTGCCCCCATGCACTATGCAGCACACTCTTTACTTCTGACAGGCGCTTATGGGAACTGACGTAATTATTGACTCATCCTCCCTTAATTTCACTTAATGACTTAATTCCACCGTACTGAGTAATGCTAATCAGCCTGTGTAAATATGATCGGAACATGAATGGAAACATATGAGGGAAATAAATAATGTTCATGTCATTGCAGTGGTGAAGAGCCTCAGTTCCAGCAGTCCTACGAGCAAGCCTGTGCCAGAGAAAGGGAAAAAGCTGCTGGGAGAAATGAAACTGGGAGACATGAAATCAATCACCTCTCTCAAAAGCTCCAAATTAGCAGAAAATTTTACTCCCTCTGTACGTAAATGCAGTTTAATTTGTATTTTCTCACAAAGAACAAGTGTTTGACTGTGCAGAATTTCCCATTATATGCAGTTTGATTGCCCGTAGTCATATGTTTACTTATGGATTGTATGGCTTGGGGCTGTAACCCAAAACCAATCAGCGCAAATCTAATACAAACAATCAAAACTATTTTTAAAAATACAAACTGCATATATATTTATACATGCATTTACATTTATACATGAGCATTTACATTACAAATAATAACAGATTTACCCAAAATGTATAAAATATATTGTATTGTTGCATTTTTTCTTAGAATAAGATGGTGGTGTTGCCCACCGAAGAGGCTAACCTCTCTGATATTGACTACCTGGTGCCTACTCATGATGAGAAGGGCAGACCTATAGCTGAATGGAAAAGACAAGTGATGGTACGGCAGCTGCAGACTAGACTACTGGATGAGGAGGCCCAGAGAAGGAAGGTAAACCTGTTCACGTCATTGTGTACCTTGTCTTTAAATGCTGGCTTTGTCTTAAACGTCGAAGAAGGGATATCTTGGTTTTAGAACTGACTGGGCTCGTTTCACATGCTTTTACAGGAAAATGGAAATAGATATGCAAAGATGGACAGCTGGAGGTACTCTCAAGCACACAATGCCATTCTGGGTCCGTTTGGAGAACTGCTGACTGAAGATGACCTCATCTACCTGGAGAAACAGATCAAAAGTGTCTCTATGCAGAAGAACTGTGAAGGCTATGAGATGGAGCTAGCTCGTCTAGCGGAGGAGCTCCGCAACATCCTTCCAGCGCCAATTGTCAACATTACAGTCAATACTCAGTATGGGAACCCTGACACACAGATACCATTGCCTGTGTGGTGCAATCGGATATCAGGGATTGTGAAGAGCATGTCTCTCCTCATGACTAACTTGACTGACCAGCCCTATTGCAAAATGCCCAACACTGAGCTTGTGAGTGTCTTCTCTCAAAACTTTCAGAGGCAGAACTCCAGGGGTAGGAGAGAGAAGATCGAAAATGAGATCCATGAGTTTGGTGTGTCAGTGCGCAATCTGAAGTCCAACTTTGAGAATCAAGATGTTCCTGCCAGTGTGGATTCAGAGAGTACAGAAATGTCTGTGCAAAAGGAAGAACCAACTGTGAATGACTCAAGAGAAACCTCTGAGAATCATGATCTGGCAACAGAGGTGATGCCTGATGATTATGTGGTTGGTTATGATGAAGCCAACGATGTGATGGAGTCAACGAGCCTGCGCAAAGAACGTATTGTGGTCCTGTTCCTGGGGCATTGGAAGAAGTCTGCATATGCTGTAACTGTCAAAAATGCTCAACGGAAGCACAGCATGGACAGTCAAGAGATGGTAGAGAGGAACAAGCTTCACCGCAAGGCCAGTTTGGATATCTCACCCAAGAAGATGATGGAAAATGGTTCCTTGGGACACTTCTTCAAGCAGAGGAGTGCCATCAACAAGATGATTGGCAACTGGAGGAGCATGATATCCATTGTTCCGTCCCGGCAGATCCGTCGACTCAATCGGCAGCAGGCCCTCTATTCCCCTGAGCAGTTCCTGCCCCGCGTGGATGGAGCTCCTGTAGATTATGACACCCTGACATTGGACCTTTTCATGCTGGGCTATTTCCACATTCTTGAGCTGGACCTTTCGTCAGACGAGAGGAAGATGAGGCACCTGCTGTGTTTCGAGGTGTTTGACCACGTGGGCCGTTTCAGTTGGGAGACGGTGCGGGATTTCCACAAGGCTGTAATGCAGGACATTGAGGCTGGGAACAGGGAATGGAAGGACGGGTTTGAGGATATCAAGCTCAGGTTCTTTGGTGAGGTTACCAGCCAGCCAGAGGTGGGAGACCTGGAGAAAAGCCCACCGGCAGAGACGAGGCCAGTGCCCAAAGTCATTGTGCAGACTCCCACTCCAGATGAGGGTGATGTCCTGTCGAGAAGCCCAGACATTACCAGTTTGAGCAATGACGAGATATGTAAATACATTGACAGAAGTTTTGCTTTCTGGAAGGAAAAGGAAGCAGAGATTTTTGACTTTGAGTGATATGGGCAAGCAGTTTTGTACTCTTCTCTTTTGATATCTTTTTGTGTACAGTATTTACTGGACAGAAAATTTTATCTGAACACTGTTGCCTTGATTTTTGTTTGGTTAGATTTAGAGTCCTTTTGTAACAGAGGTGTGGCAGCTCTAGAAACCATTTGTTACTTGGATAGCTGTTTCAAGTTTGCTGTTTGTATGAACTTTGTATGCAATTTTTTTGCTCATTTGTCATATGTGTTCTGATTCACATTTCCCTGTGGTTTCAATTACAGGACTGGCATAATAACCATTTCATAATCTGTTGCAATTCCTCAATTAATAGAATTATTATTACTCTTAAATGTGTAGACTTACTGCCGTATTGTATTCAGTCATCTGCTTAACAAGCCTTTTTAATCAATTCTCCATAGAGTTTATCTGAGTATCAGTGTCCACACTATTACAGGAAACTGACGCTCTGTACCTGTTCCAGTGAGCTCTAGATCTGGCAGCGGCTCATGACTCTAATGATTAAATGAATTAATCATCTGACCCACTCCAGTGTACCCGAGGGTAAAGTATGTGCGTTTCTCTTTAAGAGCAGGTGGGAGCTGAGCCTGTAGTGTTTGGAATCTGAAGATAGTCCCTCACTGCTGACTGAACTAAAAATAGTTGGGTGAAAGACAAGCATGCTGTTCCTATGACTCGGCGACAGCATTTTGTGTCCCGGGTTTAACAAGCAGCAACAAGAGTCTGAGTTTTTAACCTGTTGTTATGAACCATGTGTGATTTCTGCTTTCATTTGGCTCACAGGTAAGCGCCTGATTTAATTCATTCTTATTTTTTTAAGTATAGGGGGATTTACAGACATAGGAATGTATTTTTTTTATTTGTGTCAATCTGTGAGCTTCATTTTAGCCATTAGGTGCTACAGAGTAAGCACAAATACAACCATCCTACTTGTCATGTGAGTATTTCTGTCACATGATTAGCAGAATGCTGAAGTTTTGGCAGCATGTTGATACTGAGAGAAAACTGGTTGGTTGACACCATGTAAACATGAAGTAAATGCTAAATTTTATCACATATTAATAGTTCACTCTATGCCTAAAACATAATTATCTGTACAATAATCTGTTTTATCTGTTTTAAAATTATTTAAGACATATTTTAAAGATATTTTTAATAATAGCTCTACTTGTGCCCTAAATAGCAATTGTCTTTAAATTTCTACAGTAAAGAAGGTTTCCTGTACAACACCCATGGGCAAAGAAATAGCTCTGCAGTGTTCTTTCTATTTATGACTTGTATTGTTATCTCTCAATATATTGAACTACCACTGCCAAGCCTATAGTTAGACATAGTTAGTCCTATATCTGCTGTCATGACTTCATCTGTTCTTCTTCAAAAGTGCTCAGTCACCGTATCACATAGTGGTAACCTACGCCACATAAGTTGTAAAAGGTTTTTAAAAAACAAACCCCTTTGATTATAATCTTATGAATTGCAGCTGTTTATTCATCTACTTTCAGCTGCACTCATTGCTGACACAGCTTACGTAATCACTATAGAAAAGCACTGGCAATAAACAAGGACGTTCCAAAGCTGCCAAAATTTAGCCTAACATCACTACCAGCAAAAGTGATTTTTATGGTCCGTATATAGGAGTACAAGCTTTCAGCTGTTGGGCCACTTTTCACTATAACTAAATATTCCTTTTTGAAATAAATGTTTAAAAGAAAACCAACACACAAATATGCCCATTAGTCTACAGTGGTTTAGCTCTGCCCATTCATGCTGAACTGCAGAAATGTTTGCTGCTGTTCCTGTCCTCCTGTCTTTCTACTGCTACTCTCCTGTCCTGAAAAAATGTGGAGAAGTCGAGAAGAAGAAAGTAGCAGGAAGATTGGAGAGAATGAGCAGAAATTGGGGAAACGGGACAACTGACTGCTTTTAAATGTCATTAAATTAGATGTAATTGCTTGATGACATGAGCCAGTCACAACATTAGTTTAAAAGCATGGCCTAAACCGCTGCACAGAGCCTGCCTATTCACTTTGTGTGGGTTTCTACTCAATGTTTTTATTTTACATTTTATTTTATTATACAAGTGCAAAATGTAGAACACAGATAACAAGAAAACAGAATTTCCAAGTTTAATTGGAATGCTCTGTGTTTGTCCATCCTCTTTGGGGGTGTCTGCAGGGATGGCACTCTTAAATCTGTAAACGTGTTTCAGGGTAGTTTCCTCTGCTTATAGTGGCTTCGGCTTCTGTTTGAAGTGGCTCCTCTCATCTCCTCCAGTATTCGGCCAGCTGGTAAGGTGGCGTCATAAAATTGGTTTCCAGGTCCTGGAGAAAAGGAGGAGTATTGGTATGAAAGAGCAGCAACTTTCATGGTTTCTGGACACAGCCAAGAAGTGTTTAAGCCTAGACTGTTTTTGAATTAATCAAAATACAGGGTAGCCATTCAGAAGAGGTTGTTTGGATTACAGCAGTCTTAAAAGCGCAGTAACAAAAGCAGCTCTTTTCATTCTAAGAATGTAGAATATAATATATTTGATTTCAGAGAAAATGTTGGATGAGCTGTTGTCTTCAGTAACAATATTTGGTAATATATAGTTTGATCCTATAAAGCCAAAATATAATTGATGGGTAAAGTATGTTCGCTCACAGGCCCTTGCTGAGGGCAGTTATCACTACACTACTTCAGTAGTACTATGAATCACTATGGATCACTTATACTTCATCTCATCTCCCTGTGCAGATAAACATTGGACCTCAGTGTTGGTTGCCTTAAAGCCCAAAAAGACTGCTGGCCTTCAGGATCAAAAAGCATCATCATGGTGCGTAATGTGGACGACTTGGATTTCTGCCTGTCCTCTCACCCTCAGAGCATCCTAGAGGGCTTGCGCTCTCTCTGTTCCCACCCCAAACTGGTGGATGTCACCCTGAGCGCTGGTGGACGAGACTTCCCGTGCCATCGTGGCATCCTAGCTCTCTGCAGCCTCTACTTCCGCTCAATGTTCTCGGGGGACTTCGTAGAGAGCATATCGGCACGTGTAGAGCTGCTTGACGTGGATCCTGATGTGCTGGCCACTCTACTAGACTTTGCTTACACTGGAAAGCTTACGATCAACCAGGGGAATGTAGAGGGCCTCATATCAGCCTCAAGTCAGCTTCAGTTCCATGCTGTGCGTGCCGTCTGTAGCCGGTACCTCCAGCACCAAATAGATGCCACCAACTGCCTAGGCATCCAGGAGTTTGGAGAGATTCACGGTTGCCCTGAGGTGGTGGCTAAAGCCAAAGCTTTCCTGCTGGAGAACTTTGAGGCTGTGCAGCAGCATGAGGAGTTTTTGCTACTGGAGAAGGACAAGCTAGTGGCCTGTCTGAGAGACGATGGTCTGCAGACGCGAGATGACTGTGCCCGAGCTGCAGCGGCTCTTGCCTGGGTCAGACATAGCAGGAACAGTCGGATCTCTCATCTGCCAGAATTACTGAGGCTGGCGAGACTCCCTCTTCTACCTGAAAGTTACCTTAGGGACAACCTGCTGAAAGATCCGCTGGTCCAGGACTCAAAGGACTGCAGAGAACTGGTGGAGGTTGTTTGCAGAGAGGTCAGTCATTTTCTTTTTATTAGCAAGCACTTCTGGTCTCTTATGTTTACACTAACTGGGCTTCCGGATGGCGTAACCCCCTATGCTTAGTTATTGGGATATCAAGTTGAATCCAGATCACGCCACAGGTCCAAGACAGCATAACTGGCCTCACTCTGGCTGCCTAAGATGGCCCTGTCCCAAATGTGTTAAGTGGTCAAATGACATTGCGGTAGTGGCAGCTTTGTGTTATAGCATGTTATAGCCTTATGCTTCCAGCTTTCTAAGCTTTAATTAGGTTTCGTTAGAGTTATGTAAAGAAATTTTAGATGACAAACTACTAGGATTATGGGATGCATCAAAACAAGGAAGATGGAGAGACTTAACTCTGTTTAACTCCTTACAGACATTTTGCCATTTTATGGCTGTGACCCACAATTAATTTCCCTTCACTCGAATATCACCAGAATGTAACTGCTGCACTACTTAAAGTGAAACAGGAATTTTAGATAAGTTTAAGTAGATTTTGTTGGGGTGGAGTTTAGAGTCACTGTTTTCAATAATGAAGTCAACTGTGTTACAGACACATGCATAAAATAAACATGTAAATAAAAACATCACTACTTAGGAATTGTTCCTATTAGTTGTTGCTCCAAGCATTCAGTTTATAATCATGTTCATAACTAGTGTCAGGACACCAAGGACCACAGAATTTTTTTTTATCTTGTTTGAGATTCAATTCTAGCTGGTCTTAGAACTGCAGATGTTTGGTCTGAAATGCCAGAGTATGTTTATCTCTGTACGAGACTAAAGTTACCTAAAGACTAAAGTTAAATAGAGACTAAAGTTAACTAGAGTGACTACTGACTTGTTCAAGCAGTGCACAAGAGCTAACATGCAAGATATCTAGCTATGGTGTAAATGTTTGTAAGAAGTGTATGAGAGATAATTATTTGCATTTTGTTGTTTACATTTGGATCACTTGTAAAATTGCTAAGCTAAATCAACATGCTTCAGTCTAGTTCCAGTAGGTGACCGTAAAACTGCTGGCTGATTTAGTTCAGGTTTCAGCATGAATTTCCAGCTATGTTTTCAAAAGACTGGACGCATGCTTTATACAGAAGGGTGCTGTTGGTTAGTGATGGAAAGTGTTGGTTGGTTTTATGAGGATCCAGCACTCGGTTTGATGTTACTTGTCTCAGTCCAGCAAATTTGTCTAGAAAGTTAGTTATTGTTTAACTTATATTTAAAAAAAATATTTGATAACTGTATAAACTGTTTCCAAAAATAGTCATTTTGAACACAATATCTAAAATGTGTGCCAGAATTTCAGGTATATTCTGGTAACAGTGATTAAAGATTATTACTATCAAGTGTTGACAAGCAATTACGAACCTTAAAACAACAGTGATTGATGCACTCTGCATTCTCAGGTCTTGTGTATGTAAATAACCTTTATTGTTTCATTTTTTTTCTTTTTTTGTTTTAGAAAATGAATATGCATGTGGGTGAGTTGGAGCAGAGCCTGTTAGAGAACACCCCTCATAACCTGCAGGAAGTGCTGTTTGTGATGGGCGGACGTTCACTGGATGACTCTGATGATGAAGACGAGGAGGAAGATGGTGAGAGAGACATCAGGATTCATCCCAGGAACTGTGCCTTCTACAACCCAAAGCTTCGTAAGGACGACAATTCACCTTAATCTCGTATCCTATCCACAAAAACATGGTGATTATTTCTTACACCTCATGTCTGCACCAATTCTTCACATATCTTCTATTCTGTTCACAGAGCAGTGGCATCAACTACCCGATTTTCCCAACTACAATAAGTGGGGTTATTCTGTTGTCTCTTTAAATAATGACGTTTATGTCACAGGTAAGCAGCACTTCATCTGGTGTTTTATCTGTTTGCTGTTTTTTTCAAGTACGAGGGCTCAGCATGTAGGCCCACACCTAATTCTCCCAGGCACTTACTGTCATAGTAGTTTTCAAATAATGTATTAACTTAGTTAAATTAAATCTCATGGCAGGGGATCTGCACAAGGCAGGCTCACTTGTGGGTCATGTGTGATCTGTGAAATAACATAAACGTTTACTTGTATTTTGCGTGGAAGTATGATGTGTCTGAAAGCTGTTCCACATTATTGTGTGTTGCATGTACTATTCCAGTGGACCAAATTACAGCAAATGAGGCAAGAAAGAGCATTGTATAGCTCAAAGCTGATGGGTGAGGGTGGGCATGACGTGGTTGAAGCGGGTGCAGGCGGATGTGATTAGTTGTTGAAGTGGTTAGGTGTGGGTATTATTATTAAACCTGTGCAGACCTGTAGTTTAAAGGTTAGCTTCATGGAACTGAGGGTGGTTACACAGCCCATTCCTCACCACCTTAATTACATCATGTTGATATTACTTTAAGATTAGTTACTGGATAAACAAGAATTACTGAATGTGGTCATTGTATATACACCTGACATATAGATAAGCCTTTAACACTAATTCATTCATCCATGGCTTATCTCATGGCTGGGTTCTAGCTCTGTATGATCCAACTGCCTGAGTGTAACTTAATTTCTACTCTTGAATTATTACTTCAGAAAAGGATGTGTTCTCCTCTTCCAGCTATTAATTTCTAGCTTTTAGTTTTTTTTCCTTATACTTTTGGGAAACACAGATGCATGTTGGCACACAGCCTTCTTCAGTGTGCTCTTTGAACTTCTTCTTTTTTATTAAACCTTTCTTGGATTCTACATTTTATAGGCTATTTGTGGGAAAGCATGTTTATTCAGTTTTTTTTAAACAGTTTTTTTTTCTTTGTGTTTCTTCCTCATTACCTTAGGATGCTTTTTAAATCTTGGTTCATCTCAGTGTTTCTTCCTCATGCTGATCCTGCCAGGTGTCTCCTTCACCAGCACTCATTATTAACATCAGAGCTGTTTCGAAACACTGGGCCAGATTCATAAAACGCAGCCTGACAGTAAGAGAGTCAATTAGCGTGGCAGTAACACAGTCATAAACAAGGGTTAGCGGCCTGTTTCATTGCTTGTGTGATGTGAGGCGTAGCCGCATTGTTCTTATTTAATTATAGGGCTTTAAATCAATAACACAATACTGCAAGAAAAAAAAAGTATATATATATATATATATATATATATATATATATATATATATATATATATATATATATATATATATATATATATATATAAAATAATGCCAGAACCCAAAGGCATAGATTTGCTCTTGACATTGGTGGGGACCTATGAATCTTTACTTCAGCCATAGTGCAAACGAAACAGGTCTCATACATCAGGGTTAATACATGGAGCACTGCATAACCTGGTACTGTTGTGCCAAAACCAAGATAACAATCCCTCAATAATCTTTCTTAATGTCTTGTTTCAGCTCGTTTCAGCCAGTCTTAAACCAGTAAACACAGCCATAGTGCAGCTTCTGTCACCTGTCAAAATAGGACGTAAAAACTGGATAGCTACTTCAGTCTTTCTGTGCAGTTCTTGAATCATCATTAATGTTTACACAGTGCGTGCATTTTTAAAACAATTTGTGCCACCTGCACTGCAAAGTGGAATACTTGCGAAAGCACATAACTTCCTCATGATACTTTATCTCTAAAAAAAATGAACACATCAGTCCCATTAGAATGAAAAGTTATTGTGTGTCACCAAAATTCTTATGTTAGACATGTCGACCTAACAGCCTATGTAGGCTATTAATATCCTTGCACAAGGCTGCAGTTTTCTCTGGCATAGAGAGTTTCAACTGAAGTTAGACATGCTGCTCTGGGAGACAGTAAGAGAACTGACAGTTGCTAGTTTGTTGTGCAGTTAATTTCCAGACCATGTTGTTCATAACTACAGACGATGTTAACCTGCTGTATGCTGTACGCCAAAGCCTAGCATTGCCATTAACGTTATTATGATGGATTCAGTTCATTAGCAAATCTCCACCCTCTTCTTTTTTGCTGCCATCCTCACTCGCTGTTCACACCCATGTGTCACTCAAGTTGCACCTGGGTCTTGCACATTGAGTCTCGCTTATGACTGGAAAGTTCTCTTTCCAGTTTTGGAGCTGATAATCACTAAAAGTAACTACAGAGCCTCACTTGACAGCAGCGAAAGGCACAGCCAATCACACCAGCCATGTGTGTTACGGAGAGGTAGGAATCGAGTAGAGAACATGCTTTAACCCTTTCTGCACCTCTAGATTAATGAGACGTTGACAGGTCGGGGTTTGTTTTTGGAGGGGATCAAACTATTGGTATGGGCAACTCAATAATCACTGGATACTGATGGGGACACGTCACTTCTGTCCATGCTAATTCCACGCCCTTGCCAGAACCACTCTGATGGTAATTTATGCAGAAACTAATCTGGATTAAAACAGATTTCAGACTGAAAAGTTGAACTGACACTATATTTAAAACAGCCCTTTTTTTCCTGCATCAAATCCGATGGACGAATGCTTGTGCATAATTTTTTACTAGTCAGTATTTAATACTTACTTTAAATGTTTAAAATGTCATTACTGAAATCATGTATAATAGGAAGTAAAGTTTGCCATAGTCATTAGAATTTTAGAATTGTATTTTTAGTTGGTTAAATTTAACTTATGTTTTAAATGTTACAGTGTCAGCATTTAAGGTTAAACAGAAAGTTTACGAAAATAAACTGGCGAATAGGAAGCATGCTACCATGTATATAGTTTGCTCTGCACATCTCACTTTGGACATTTTTTAACCATTGCTTAAAAACCATTGAAGCGTGCACAGCATTTGATTAAAATAAGGAGCAGTTTCACATTTATTCCATCATAATACAAATCACAACCTGTAAGCAGCAGCCATGCTGTGACTGTATAACTTATTTTTAATGGTTGCAGTCAGATCATCTTAAACTTAAAGTTTTATAGTGGGTGACAACTTTTACTTTGTGTTGATGTCATGGTCAAAGGTAGCAGCTAGTTGTCATGTTTGTAGATGAGACGATGGAGGCGAATACATTCGCAAAGTCTTTTTATTAAACATACTAAAGAATAAAACAAAAGAAACAAATAATTTCAGTATATTTATGTTTAAATGCTGAACTGAATAAATTATTTATAAAACTGCTAAAAAATGTTTTTTTCCTCATTTGAAGTAAAAACAAGGGCTACATAAAAAATAGAATGCTTTGAAAAGAAGTCTATCTTAAAAGGTTTATTTATAGAAATAACTGAGTTTCACAGCTTGACCTGTTGGTTCGGAGCCACCTGTTGGAAGAATAGACATAAGTCTCTCCATTCCTGGTTAAAACAGTCGGGTTTCGCCGTCAGCGTTACTTTTTTAGAGCATGTTATTCTTTCTCCAAACTGCTTTATTTTCTAACTGCTGCTTCTTGCTTCGTACCTCGCCTGTGTGCGCGCTGCACTCCTGAATCTGCACAGATCTGATTGGCTGGGGAGAGACTTTGGTGATATTACAATGCACTCGATTGGCCTGTGAGTTTACTGCGCTGCAAAGCCCGTATACCGCAAAGACAAGAAAAGCTCCGCCGCTTAAAATAATTTTAACGCTTAAACACCTTAAAAATTAAATCGCTTTTAATAGTTTATCTGCTTGGGTCCGCATTGGACAACGTCTGGGTCCGACCTGGACTGCGGTCCGCCTATTAATGACCTCTTGTATAGGTAATATTAACTCCTAGCAAGCTCCAAGTAGCTAATGTTAGAATAGCTAGTATGATGATAAAAAAATAGAAACAGCTCATTTTATTCTAGGGCCAAATCATAGGGTGTAAATTGGCATGTAAAACTGCACCAGGGCATTTTTCACGCTGACCAGGGTCACGTATCTTCTATTTGAACGTTACATTTTTGGAAGTTTCATAATGAGCCAACAACTCAATAATTACACTCTGTGGCACCTTTAAGACTGATCACTGATTAATAATAAGTCTTGGGTGAAAACTGAACTACCATGTGTTTCAGAAACAGAGCAAGAAAGAGACTTAGAAGAAACATTGAACGGATTCTATTTTTAACATGAAAACAGAAACAAACCCAGCGTCAAGTCCAGGGTTTTGAGGGTATTTATGGTAACTGGGGCTTTTGGAGTGAGGATCAGGCAGATTTATGGTTTCCCTGCCCATATTTGAAAGCTATATTACATGAATGGAACATCATATCTACAGAGGATTTGGAAAGAATGAAGAAGAAAACTCTGCTGCTGCACAGAAAATCCCCCTGAGATTCGTATAAGAACTGGAACCACTTTAAGAAGTGAGGGCTACTACACACACTTGCTAATGGAACACTAGCTTTTCAAAGACTTGGCGAGAAATATTGAAGTCTCTTCCAACACATCGGCCTGTCCCACTCTTATGTTACCCTGTTTTCATAGGAGACCTTTTGTACTGCTGCTCTTCTGGGATTTTATTAAAGAGCCATTCTTACCCATTAATATTTTTCTAATACAAAGCCAGCATGAGAGATCCAGTGCAGACAGGAAAAAAGCATGATCTTTTCTGAATGCATTTTATTTCTTTTTTTTTCAGGAGGTTCACGAGGTTCCCAGTCCAACACCTGGTCAACCACAGAAACCTGGAAGTTTATCACTCGTGAAGGGAAGTGGGTTACAGTAGCTCCAATGCTGCGGCCCAGGACTAACCACTCCTCAGCAGCTCTAAATGGAGAGATTTACGTCATCGGTGGTAAGAAAATAAATAAAGATAATTGAGTGTAGTGCCTGCAGACAGTATAGGGAGATTTGCTGATTTCTCTGAAGAATCTGCCCCTTATTTGCCCTCTTAATCTGCAAACAAATTACCAAATTACCAGGTTTAATATACCAAGGTCAAATGTGTCCATAATTTTCGCATTATTTTTCAAAAGTTTGCCAACTAAAAGAAAATTGAGCTAATTAAATTAAATTCATTGCACTTTTATGACTGCATATATTTTAATGTGATAAAATGAAAGAAACACCAAAATTAAAACAGTACAAAAAATATAAATGCAACAAGTAGTGCTTTTCTTTAACTTTTTTTAGCTTTTTTCTTTAACTTTTTAAAATTTATTAGTTTGTTTGAATTTTTCTAATGATATATTATGTTTTTACTTAAAAAACACATTGTTGCCGTAAATGGTATTAAACAATAAGCTTTGGTGCCTAAAGAAGCAATATGCAGTAGTTTATATCAGCCTGTTTGTCTTCCAACACTTTAGCCCTGCCCATTCACACATGAAAGCAGAGTGTACCAATTATAGTACCACTCGAAAAGTTTTAGAACTTTTCTAAAACGTTTGACTGGTAGTGTACTAAAACGTTTGGCTGGTAGTGTACTATAACGTTTGGGTGGTAGTGTACTAAAAGGTTTTCTGGTAGTGTACTAAAACATTTAACTGGTAGTGTACTAAAACCTTTTGGCTGGTAATGTACTAAAACGTTTGACTGGTAGTGATCTAAAATGTTTGACTGGTAGTGTACTGTAACGTTTGGCTGGTAGTGTACTAAAACGTTTGGCTGGTAGTGCACTAAAATGTTTGACTGGTAGTGTACTAAAACGTTTGACTGGTAGTGTAGTAAAACGTTTGGCTGGTAGTGATCTAAAGCGTTTGGCTGGTAGTGCACTAAAACGTTTGACTGGTAGTGTACTAAAACGTTTGACTGGTAGTGTAGTAAAACGTTTGACTGGTAGTGTATCTAAAACGTTTGACTGGTAGTGTACTAAAACGTTTGACTGGTAGTGATCTAAAACGTTTGACTGGTAGTGTACTAAAACGTTTGACTGGTTGTGTACTAAAACGTTTGACTGGTTGTGTACTAAAACGTTTGGCTGGTAATGTACTAAAACGTTTGGCTGGTAGTGTACTAAAACGTTTGGGTGGTAGTGATCTAAAACGTTTGGCTGGTAGTGTACTAAAACGTTTGGCTGGTAGTGTACTATAACGTTTGGGTGGTAGTTTACTAAAACGTTTTCTGGTAGTGATCTAAAACGTTTGACTGGTAGTGTACTCGAACGTTTGGCCGGTAGTGATCTAAAACGTTTGACTGGTAGTGATCTAAAACGTTTGACTGGTAGTGTACTAAAACGTTTGGGTGGTAGTGCACTAAAACGTTTGGGTGGTAGTGTACTAAAACGTTTTCTGGTAGTGATCTAAAAAGTTTGACTGGTAGTGTACTAAAACATTTGGCTGATTGTGATCTAAAACATTTGGCTGGTAGTGTACTAAAATGTTTGACTGGTAGTGATGTAAAACGTTTGACTGGTAGTGTACTAAAACGTTTGGCTGGTAGTGTACTAAAACGTTTGACTGGTAGTGTACTGAAACGTTTGACTGGTAGTGTACTAAAACATTTGGCTGGTAGTGATGTAAAACGTTTGACTGGTAGTGTAGTAAAACGTTTGGCTGGTAGTGTACTAAAACGTTTGGCTGGTAGTGTACTAAAACATTTGGCTGATAGTGATCTAAAACGTTTGACTGGTAGTGTATCTAAAAAGTTTGGCTGGTAGTGTACTAAAACGTTTGACTGGTAGTGTACTAAACGTTTGACTAGTAGGGATCTAAAACGTTTGACTGGTAGTGATCTAAAACGTTTGACTAGTAGCGATCTAAAACGCTTGACTGGTAGTGTACTAAAACGTTTGGTTGGTAGCGATCTAAAAGTTTGACTGGTAGTGATCTAAAACGTTTGACTGGTAGTGTACTAAAACGTTTGGCTGGTAGTGATCTAAAACGTTTGACCGGTAGTGATCTAAAACATTTGTTTTAGATCACTTTTGAAGAACATTAGAACATTTGTTTTGTAGTAAAACGTTTGGCTGGTAGTGTACTAAAACATTTGGCTGATAGTGATCTAAAACATTTGACTGGTAGTGTATCTAAAAAGTTTGGCTGGTAGTGTACTAAAATGTTTGACTGGTAGTGTACTAAAACGTTTGACTGGTAGTGTACTAAACGTTTGGCTGGTAGTGATCTAAAACGTTTGACTGGTAGTGTACTAAAACGTTTGACTGATAGTGTACTAAACGTTTGGCTGGTAGTGATCTAAAACGTTTGACCGGTAGGGATCTAGAACGTTTGACTGGTAGTGATCTAAAACGTTTGACTGGTAGCGATCTAAAACGTTTGACTGGTAGTGATCTAAAAGTTTGACTGGTAGTGTACTAAAACGTTTGACTGGTAGTGATCTAAAATGTTTGACGGGTAGTGTACTAAAACGTTTGACTGGTAGTGTACTAAAACGTTTGGCTGGTAGTGATCTAAAACGTTTGACTGGTAGTGTACTAAAACGTTTGGTTGGTAGTGTACTAAAACGTTTGACTGGTAGTGTACCAAAAACGTTTGGCTGGTAGTGATCTAAAACGTTTGGCTGGTAGTGTACTAAAACATTTAACTGGTAGTGTACTAATACGCCTGACTGGTAGTGTACTAAAACGTTTGGCTGGTAGTGTACTAAAACGTTTGGCTGGTAGTGTACTAAAACGTTTGGCTGGTAGTTTACTAAAACGTTAGACTGGTAGTGTATCTAAAACGTTTGGCTGGTAGTGCACTAAAACGTTTGGCTGGTAGTGTACTAAAACGTTTGGCTGGTAGTGTACTACAAATGCGAAGAACATCTGAAGAACAACGATTGAGAAAGAAGTTCTTACATCAGGCAAGGGTGAAGGGCTGTGTTTATATGAGTTAGATGTTTTCTGAGAGGATTAAGTTAGAATCCTGTTTACTACTGCACCATTTAAGGTGGAACTGGAAAAGCTGAACAAGAGTTGGCGAAAACAAAGCTGACTTTATGAACAGCCGAAAGGCATGAGAAGGGATTAGGAGGTGTTTCTGCTGGACAGGTGGCTAACATTAACTTATTTTTCCTGTTTTACAGAACAAATGGGTCAGTATTGTTTTGTCCAGTTGCTAATGGTTGTGATGCTAACATCAAAGCAGCAATTGTAGCAACAGCTTGCTATACATTTCGGCTTGCTATCCACACAATGCACGGCAACCAATCAGGGCAGTTATAAAGGCACGCTGAATAATTCTGAAGGATAAATGGTCATGTAAAAATTAATCATGACTCTTTTGCTGCATAAACCCAAACAAATGTGACTGAACTCTGGTGGGAAAAATAAAATGCAAAATAATGAAGGGTATAGGTACAAACAGGGTACAAACCCTGTGATTTTTAATATAAAAATATATGTTTTATATAAGAAATACATCTAATAATATAGTGATATAATGAAAAGTAATATAATGTAATTGAAGGCACAGATTACTGTTTGTTAATGTACTATTAGAAATGATAGGTGACTTTTTCAGGTTATAACAACAAAGCTTTTTAAAGTCTTTTAGCAATTGCTTTCACCCATGTGATTCTCCTTGAGGGTCTGATAGTGTTGTCTTTTTCCTCCTAGGCACTACGATGGATGTGGTAGAAATAGAACATTACGACCCGTATAGTGATAGCTGGGCACTCACTGCCCCTGCACTGAAATATGTAACAAACTTCACGGCCACCGCATGTCTGGGGAAGCTGTATGTCATCGGCTCCTGCGCTGTCAAATATAATGCCCTGACCCTGCAGTGCTACAACCCTGTCATAGGTGGGAGTCACCAAGGATCATGAACTGTCTGTGGTTTGTTATTATAGTGATTGCAACCAGATGACTAGCTGCTCAAGGATCAGCCCCTGTCATATTAGACTTACCTATCACGTAGGGAACATTTGTAATACAGCTTAAAAAGTAATGAACAAGGCATATAACCCCATACAACCTTCTGTAACTGTAATTAAATTATGGTCATGCATTCAGCATACTCTCATCTCCTGAGAGACAAGACAAAAGACAAAACCTCAAAATGGTAAGCCTAACAAAAACTGTGCATTTAATATATTTAAATTAAATGTGAACATCATTTCTACACAAAAAAAATACATTCATCATCAGCTCAGCTTTATCTTTTAGTTTACTTTATCTCGCTGATAATTGCGTTAATAAAATAGATATTATTTTTATGGGACTGACCTACACTATTTAAACTCTAGGCTGGTCTACTAGACATGGATATTCACAATATCACTGTTGGAAACTATTTGAAGTGTTGTACGTAGTCTTATGTTTGAATTTTTTAATGACCTCTTTTTTTCTTTCCTTTCTTTTTTTCTTTCTTTTGTTGCTTATTTGTTTATTTACAGATGGATGGAGTATAATCTGCTCTCCTTTCATCCCAAAGTACCTTTCCTCTCCTCGGTCTGTTTCTATGGATGGGGTCATTTACCTGATAGCAGACAACACCAAGAAAGTGTACCTCTATGACCCTGATGCTAATATATGGCAGAAAGTAAGTTTTAGGTATTTGTACTGTGCACACATTTATGTATTTAATACAACACAAAACACACATACAAAACAGAAAACTACACAGAAACCTCAACAATTAAATATAAAAGAGTAAGTACTTTGGCTTTATCATAGCAATGCTTTTAATCCTCACCTCCAGAATTTAGTCTCGGTTGTTTTTCCTTTTCCTTCTTATAATGCAAATAATTAAAATTGATTTTGTATTAATTGTAGTTGTTTTAAAAATACAAATTCAAACTCATCAGTTCATTAAATCTTACCCATTTAGTAATGTGACAGTCCGGTGAATTTATTGATGCATTGACCAGATGGCAAATGATCTGGTCATCACTAATTGTGTGTTTACTTTCTCGCTCGTTTTAACATTATCTGCATGATTCCTCTCTGCCTGCTCCTATGCTGTAGGTGATAACATGCAGTGCAGGCTTGTTGAAGTCCAAATAAAATGTTGCTTGCAGGCTTGTGTTTACAATAAAGTGCCTAATAATGCAGCAGCAATGTACCAGTTATTCAAGCAGGGAATCAAACTTTTACAAACTTTTAAAAATGATAGACAGACAGTTAAGACCTTTGCCCCTTGCAGAGAATAGGAATTAAGATACTCATGTAGTACCACAACTTGTCAGATCACCTGAAAAAGCATAGATCTGGTCTGTAACTCAGGCTCTGGCTAGCACTTGGCTCCCACTGCTAACTGGCTGGGCTCCTCTGGCTGCATCTGAAATTGCCTAGTTCCATACTACTCAACCAGCGACAACCAGTATGTAAACACTACCCGAATGACCTACTGAATCAGGAGACATTTTTAAGTATGTGACTGCAGCACATTGTGCTATCCCATGATTCAACTGGAACCGCTGATTAGTTCAAAGCAGAGAAAAAAAACGACGAAAAGTGGTCCGCTGGTTATGTATATGTAGCTACTGCTAGTGAACTGCTGCTACAGAAGGTAGCACAACTTATGTGTTCTTCTGAGGTAATGAATATTAAATTCTTCCTGGTTCTTCTTCTCTTAGCTACAGCTCAAACTATCTGATTATAAATTTAGACAAAAATGCTGTTCAGTGCCACAAAAAGTATCTAAAAGGAAGTGTAAGTGGGGGACTTTTGTAGTGGTGGTCTGACGTTTTCCATCAAAGGATGTTGATAAGACGTAGTGTGTTTGAGGTTGTGTGGATTCTAAACACTTGCGTCCTGAAACTGCCTACTACTCCACTGCTCGATCAGCACGTAGTGGCTCCAATGTAGTACCTACTGACTTCGTAGACGATTTTGGACACAGTCTCTGTTCACTGCTAGTTGCTCATTGTTTACCTCAGCACATGGCCTGCCAATCAAAATAAAAGTCAAACTAAAACTAAATGACTTCTACTGAGGAAAATAACTAAACTAATTCAGGCGTGCTCTGCTGTGTGTTCTCTTTTCTGTAACAGCTCCTGGAAATAAACATATTCTTTAAGATTCATAGTATTGGGTTTTCTTCTCACCATAAAAGGATGGACTGACAGACCTTCGAATGTTTATCATCTGAAGCAAGAGTGTAGCTCGATTTCCCCCTACCACTAGTTTTATCTCTTTATATCTGATCTAGAGATATCTGCTTTAGCTGTTTTAGATGGTAATGAGAAAGACAGCTAAGGTGTGTTTGGGTAGTTGCATGTGTGAATGTTAGTGTCTGTGAAGAAAATGTCAGTGGCTTTTACGTAGTAGCTTGCACAAAACGGTGAAAAAAAAGTATTGGCATATTTACAGAGTGTTGGTTTTGTGTTTTTATTAAATATTCTGCATTTTCTCCCTCAATGCTAAACAATGAATTAATATGTTTGGATCTTTTTCAGAATACAATGAAAGTCTAATGTATTCTTTTTGCTTAGATCCAGTTCCTGCATAAGCTTCATGAGAACGGAGGTTTGGTGGTCCTGGGAGGGCAGCTGTATGTGACAGGGGGGCACTGGAAAGGAATGGAGGGTGATTACAGTGTGGAAGTAGAGGTGTATAAGCGAGCATCCAACTTGTGGAGGGTGGAGTGCTTTCTGCCCAGACTGTGGTACTACAGCGGCTGCTGCACCATCTTCCTCGACACTGCCCATTGGCCTGAACTGTTCCCAGAGGAGACATGAAGGAGCCGATCATGGCAAGAAGTTGTTGTTCTCCCTGGACCTGCTGACCCTAGCACAAGTTACACCCCAGTTCCACCTAGAACCCTGTTTTGGTTGTATTAGAGAGAATCTGCTAGAATACAAGTGATTGATAGAATTGTTCTTCCAAGAACAGAGAAAACAGTAGTACTAACTTGAGGTCTTGTCTCATTTTTCCTGACTAACTCTATCATCTTTTACTAAATATAACCTCAAATATGATGACACCTAAACTTCTGATATAATTTAAGCATTACATTTCATGTAAATGAGAGTAAATATGAACAAAAATACTAACTGGTATTTAAAAAAGCTTGAAGAAAATATTTCTTTTCCAGGCACGGGACAAACAGGGCTTATACAAAAATCTAGTGAACAGGGCTATGTTTATTTGTATTTTACTCTACACTGTTAGATTGATGTGTAAAATTTTTATGACAAGAACTACCAATTCATATAGTTAATAAACCTTTTTTCTTACATACTGGCCTGCAATTTGACCATGTTTTTGCTAAAGTTAAAATGGCTTAGTTGTCTGAAAGGCCCATTTGAACCGCCTGTTGGTTCAGTTCCTATGGAATCCAGCACCACTGTAACAAAATATATAGCCATTTAGTAAATCATCATAATGAGAATGTTACTAAGTCATTAATTGACAGGTAATAGCACATCTTAAGCAATTTAAAAATGGTTGCTAAGACTATGGCAGTTACTATCGTATATTACATGGTTACTATGGTGATTGACAAGTTGTTGCTAGGAGGATGGCATAATTGACTTTGTTTACTGGGTGGTTGTTGGGGAGTCGGCAAGCGGTTGTTGAAAATGAATGAAAGTCTATGGGAGAAATATAAGGAAGGAAAAAAGACACATAGAGGAGTGAGGATCAGTATCAGTATGACTGTGTGTTTGACACATAGAGGAATGAGGGCGAGTATGACTGTGGATTAGACACATAGACAAGTGAGGGTCAGTATGACTGTGGATTAGACCCATAGAGGGGTGAGGGTGGTTATGACTGTGATTTAGACACATAGAGGAGTGAGGGTCCGTATGACTGTGTATTAGACACATAGAGGAGCGAGGGGGAGTATGATTGTTGATTAGACCCATAGAGGAGTGAGGGTGGTTATGACTGTAGATTAGACACATAGACAAGTGAGGGTCAGTATGACTGTAGATTAGACACATAGAGGAATAAGGGTGAGTAAGACTAGATTAGACACATAGATGAGTGAGGGTGAGTGAGACTGGATTAGACACATAAAGGACAGAGGGTGAGCATGACTGTGGATTAGACACTTAGAGGAATAATGGTCAGTATGACTAGATCAGACATATAGGGGAGTGAGGGTGAGTATGACTTTGGATTATATACATAGAGGAGTGAGGGTCAGTATGAATGTGGATTAGACACATAGAGGAGTGAGGGTGAGTAGGACTGTGGATTAGCCACATAGAGGAGTGAGGGTGAGTATGTCTGTGGATTAGACACTTAGAGGAATAATGGTCAGTATGACTAGATCAGACATATAGAGGAGTGAGGGTGAGTATGACTTTGGATTAGATACATAAAGGAGTGAGGGTCAGTATGAATGTGGATTAGACACATAGAGGAGTGAGGGTGAGTAGGACTGTGGATTAACCACATAGAGGAGTGAGGGTGAGTATGTCTGTGGATTAGACACTTAGAGGAATAATGGTCAGTATGACTAGATCAGACATAGAGGAGTGAGGGTGAGTATGACTTTGGATTAGACCCATAGAGGGGTGAGGGTCAGTGAGACTAGATCAGACATATAGAGGAGTGAGGGTGAGTATGACTTTGGATTAGATACATAGAGGAGTGAGGGTCAGTATGAATGTGGATTAGACACATAGAGGAGTGAGAGTGGGTATGACTGTGGATTAGACCCAGATGAATGAGGGTCAGTATGACTGTAGATTAGACACATAGAGGAGTGAGGGTGGGTATGACTGTAGATTAGACATATAGAGGAGTGAGGGTGGATATGACTGTGGATTAGACACATAGAGGAGAGGGGGTCACTTCACAGTTGCCATGTTAAATGCTATTTTTATTTTCCTGCACTGGTAACTGAGCTAAAATCCAGCTCTCTTATCAGATTTATACCTGAATCCTATCTAAGAAATCAGAGTATGCTGTTAACATGACTATTTTAATAAGCAGACAAATGCAGAAACCGGATTGTGATCAGACTATGCATGTAAACCTTTGAATGTGTGCGCAGGGGTCTGCACTGAGCTTTTAAAACGGTGTACAGTAGGTGCTCATGCAACTTTTTCACTCTAATTCATTCTTAATGCAGAATTTAACAAAGACAACCGGCTGCAGAAAATTGTGTACAAGCTGAGCTGAGCTGGAACTGTATTGATTATGTTGACAACAGCGGGATGAGTTAGCGCCCAAAATCTGGCAAATAAACAAGAAGGAAGAAAAGAATGCTTGGATAACAAGGGGTGTTAATTACTGATCATGGAAAATAGTCTAAGTGTTATGTTGTACTGAATATGATTCAAAGGTTTACATGCAAATAATAACTTCCACACTTTATTAAAGACCAGGAAATATAACAACATCTCCAGGACCACATGTCTGCTCTGCTGTACTGCTGCTCTGCAGCTGAAATGTATATGTATATTTTATTAAAGATGTGAAAGTTAACCCACAGCTCCAGGACTACTGTGTTGCACTGCTGCTGAGCTGTGTCTGAATATTTTATATAAGACGTGAAAGTTAACCTACAGCTCTGGAACTGCACTGCTACACTGCTGCTCTGCTGCACTGCTACTGAGCTGTATCTGAATATTTTATATAAGATATGAAAGTTAACCTACAACTCTGGAACTGCACTGCTGCACTGCTGCTGAGCTGTGTCTGAATATTTTATATAAGACGTGAAAGTTAACCTACAGCTCTGGAACTGCACTGCTACACTGCTGCTCTGCTGCACCGCTACTGAGCTGTATCTGAGTATTTTATATAAGATATGAAAGTAAACCTACAGCTCTGGAACTGCACTGCGGCTCTGCTGCACCGCTACTGAGCTGTATCTGAGTATTTTATATAAGATATGAAAGTTAACCTACAGCTCTGGAACTGCACTGCTGCACTGCTGCTGAGCTGTGTCTGAATATTTTATATAAGACGTGAAAGTTAACCCACAGCTCTGGATCTGCACTGCTGCACTGCTGCTGAGCTGTGTCTGAATATTTTATATAAGACGTGAAAGTTAACCTACAGCTCTGGAACTGCACTGCTACACTGCTGCTCTGCTGCACCGCTACTGAGCTGTATCTGAGTATTTTATATAAGATATTAAAGTAAACCTACAGCTCTGGAACTGCACTGCGGCTCTGCTGCACCGCTACTGAGCTGTATCTGAGTATTTTATATAAGATATGAAAGTTAACCTACAGCTCTGGAACTGCACTGCAGCTCTGCTACACTGCTGCTGAGCTGTATCTGAGTATTTTATATAAGATATGAAAGTTAACCTACAGCTCTGGAACTGCACTGCTGCTCTGCTGCACTGCTGCTGAGCTGTATCTGAGTATTTTATATAAGATGTGAAAGTTAACCTACAGCTCTGGAACTGCACTGCTGCTCTGCTGCACTGCTACTGAGCTGTATCTGAGTATTTTATATGATGTGAAAGTTAACCTACAGTTCTGGAACTGCACTGCTGCTCTGCTACACTGCTGCACTGCTACTGAGCTGTATCTGAATATTTTATATAAGACGTGAAAGTTAACCTACAGCTTTGGAACTGCACTGCTGCTCTGCTACACTGCTGCACTGCTGCTGAGCTGTATCTGAGTATTTTATATAAGATGTGAAAGTTAGCCTACAGCTCTGGAACTGCACTGCTGCTCTGCTGCACCGCTACTGAGCTGTATCTGGGTATTTTATGTAAGATATGAAAGTTAACCTACAGCTGTGGAACTGCACTGCTGCTCTGCTGCACTGCTGCTGAGCTGTATCTGAGTATTTTATATAAGATGTGAAAGTTAGCCTACAGCTCTGGAACTGCACTGCTGCTCTGCTGCACCGCTACTGAGCTGTATCTGGGTATTTTATGTAAGATATGAAAGTTAACCTACAGCTGTGGAACTGCACTGCTGCTCTGCTACACTGCTGCACTGCTGCTGAGCTGTATCTGAGTATTTTATATAAGATATGAAAGTTAACCTACAGCTCTGGAACTGCTCTGCTGCACTGCTGCTGAGCTGTGTCTGAATGTTTTATATAAGATGTGAAAGTTAACTTACAGCTCTGGAACTGCACTGCTGCTCTGCTGCACCGCTACTGAGCTGTATCTGAGTATTTTATATAAGATATGAAAGTTAACCTACAGCTGTGGAACTGCACTGCTGCTCTGCTACACTGTTGCACTGCTACTGAGCTGTATCTGAGTATTTTATATAAGATGTGAAAGTTAGCCTACAGCTCTGGAACTGCACTGCTGCTCTGCTGCACTGCTACTGAGCTGTAGCTGAGTATTTTATATAAGATATGAAAGTTAGCCTACAGCTCTGGAACTGCACTGCTTCACTGCTGCTGAGCTGTATCTGAGTATTTTATATAAGATATAAAAGTTAGCCTACAGCTCTGGAACTGCACTACTGCTCTGCTACACTGCTGCTGAGCTGTATCTGAGTATTTTATATAAGATATGAAAGTTAACCTACAGCTTTGGAACTGCACTGCTGCTCTGCTGCACTGCTACTGAGCTGTATCTGAGTATTTTATATAAGATGTGAAAGTTAACCTACAGTTCTGGAACTGCACTGCTGCACTGCTACTGAGCTGTATCTGAATATTTCGTTTAAAAATGTGTAAGTTAGCCTACAGCTCTGGAACTGCACTGCTGCTCTGCTACACTGCTGCACTGCTACTGAGCTGTATCTGAGTATTTTATATAAGATATGAAAGTTCACCTACAGCTCTGGAACTGCACTACTGCTCTGCTGCTGAGCTGTATCTGAATATTTTATTTAAAAATGTGTAAGTTAGCCTACAGCTCTGAAACTGCACTGCTGCTGTACTGTATGTGTATATTTTATTAAAAAGGTTAAAGTTAGCCTACAGCTCCGACACTGCGCTGCTGCTGAGCTGTACCTGTATATTTGATACTAAGTTCTGAGAGGAGAGACAGATACGGGTAGAAACTGTCTGTAAGAAGTTGCTTTGTTGTTCTAAAGGAAACTCTAGGGGGGTTTCTGGAGCCAGTATGCTGTTTCAGTAGCTGTTTGTATTTCTGCCCAATCTTCTGCTCTTGTCCCGGCTTATTAACTCGGAGACGCTCAGACCGTCGCCCCTCGCGTCACTGTAACCACGGCAACGGGAAAGCTAGCGTTCTATTCCCTTGGAAACCGCCCGGGAAGCGTCCCGTTTCCATCCCAACAGGCGCGACCCGCCTCGAGCTGAGTTGTGTTCGCGGTGGGTTTTTACTGAAGTTTTGCTCAGAAATTCTCCAACACAGCGGCCTCCTCTCTCTAACCGGGCAATCATTAACACCAGGCTCGGCGGTGACCTCTCTGTGCCGTAGACCGCTGAGGCTGGAGCTCTCACTCTGAGTTAACTCGCTTTATAAACACTACGCGCTGCACTTCACTTTCTTCGCTGCAAAACTCGTGCGTTTGGCTGCTGTTCGCATTCAGCTCGGCTTCCGCATGAATTCCCGAGGGGTCCAAGGTGGGCACTCGCCCGGACTGGAGGCTGTGATTCAGGTACGTGTGTTCCAGCAGGTAATCCGACCACTGCTGAATGTGACCACGGGCTAGACTGATTCTGGCCCCGTCACCTACTCGAACCCGCATGTGCGACTGAAAGAGGAGAGAGCTTGATTTAATATTAACGAGGCTTGCAATGTTTCAACAAATTAAGGTCGATCAGAAGGTCAGTTTCAGTTCCATCCTGAAACCTGAAGACGAGCGCTTGGCTATGCTCTTGCCGGTTAGTCGAGTTTCAGTGCATTTATTTAAGGAAAAGTATGAAACCAAGTGATAGAGAAGACAATGAAGTAAGTACTCCTGTAAAGCTGAGCAGTCATCAGATTAAAGTTATGGGTCATTAGGCCAGAGCTCATCTGTAGATTTCGTAGATTGAATCTGACCTTCTGGTGAGTCTTTATTTGGTAGAAAATGAATTGGAAATGAGGAAATTACTTTGAATTTGTTGAACATTGCAGGCCTCATCAGTGGCTCTGTCCAAATAAAACAAAAAGACACACATGCAGCACACATACATGCACATAGAGGTTGAGATCACTTTAGTATGCCCTGCTAGACAACCCAGCAAGACAAACCATCTTATTCGTTTGATTACACTGACTTACGTTAAATGTATTGTAAGATTTTTTCTTATTATAAAGTTATTGTTTTGGAGGTACAAGGTTGTGGACAGCAGTGATACGGATGCTGGTATGCTGGGGCGTCCAGCTAAACCGACATGTAGCTTTGTGTCAAATTTTTGCCCATGATGATGTTACAGAAACTAGAGGAATCCCTGCTGAACCCTGACAGCAGTGTTGAGGAGAAGACCCTCACTGTCCGTGGAGGTGATGTGGATTCCACCGTCACACCAATTCCCGCTCGCATCCGGCAGATCATCACCCGAAACCTGGCCGAAGGGCCTGCAGGTACAGACTCTCCCCTTACATGTGATCCAGCAGCGGGGAGTAATTAGCGAGCAGGTGTGCCTTCTGACCTTTCCTCTGGTCCACTCCCAGTGTCCGGTGCTGCTGTGGCTGCTGGCAGTGAGCAGAGTGTGCAGGAAGAGAACCAGCGCCTGAAGGATCTGCTTTCACAGACTCGTCTGGACAGAGACCAACTACTTAGCAAACAGGCCGCACTGACCAGCAGGGTAGGAGCATGCCAGTGTATTTCCATGCATAAGTTTAATCTGTGCATTCACTGCTTCCTGGTTAAAAGTTGGGAATCTGCTTGAAACAAGGCACTAGAAGTCAGTTCCACATAAACAGAATGGTTAAAGGATTTAAATCTTATACTTCAATGTGTGAAATACTAAAAAGGCGATGTAATCATGGAGTAAATGCTTGCATGGTTTGTAACCAATTGACCTTGTTTACGTTTTTAGGTCTTAACTTTTCATCACATTGTATCGCTGATCACAGGATGCTGTTGGCTGGATAGGTTTGGTTGGTGGCCTATCCTCGGTCCAGCAGTGACTGCTTAAAACTCCAGCAGCACTGCTGTGTCTAATCCACTTGTACTAGCAGAGTAACCACCCCATAATACCTGCTTTGTGGTGGTCCTGTAAAGGTCCTGACCACTGAAAAACAGTATGAATGAGGGCTAACAACATATACAGAGAAACACATGGACTACAGTGTGTATTTGGAGAAGTACACTTAAGAAAGTGTACTTATATGGTAAACAGAGCTCTTAAAATGGACACAGAGTGTGGGTATAAGGAGGTGTACTGAATGAAGTGGCCACTGGGTCTGTGTCTGAGTTGCTGAAAAATGGACAATTTGTTTATTTACAAAAAAAAACCATTTCTGATATAAATGCAGTATAACTCATTCGATTTTGTTCGATTTGGTCTTGGAGGCAGTACATGCCAGTCTGATGTTTTATTTATTTATTTTTTAGGTTAATGTAAAAAAAGAAAGCACTATATTAAATTACCAACAAATAGAAAGACTGAGTTCTTAGAAACACATAAAAGTGAGTGTGGTGACAAAGAGCTACAATACTGAAGAAAACAGTGTCCAGTAACAGAACATTTGGAATGAGGAGGATACTGTGTTTAATTCAGGGATCATGGTACAGAAGAAAACGGCACTATGGTTGCTAATTCACACCAATTATTATTAATTAATTATTGTTTAAGTATTGGTTTTGTCCTTTTTAAGTATTCATGAAGTTGAATGCTTGAAATCGTGCTCTCAGTCCCACTTATTTCAAAATGACTACAAGCACATTCAGTGTAAAATGAAAGTGGCATGGCTATGCTAATTCATCTTTGTGCAAGAACTGGTATCGCCTGTTAGTCAGGTTTGCAGACTCACTAATCTTGGTTAAGGCCGAGTGTGAATATCTCAAGACTAGCATTAAAGTTTCTTTGGTAGAGAAATATTTACATTTTACTTTTACTAGCTAAATAAAAGAAAAGAAAATGAATCACACAAGACTAAAGTCATCTTCTTATTCGCCAGTTTCTTGTTTTTTCTATCCACCTCAAATAGTAGTTGCCTTTTTTTCTGCAATTTGGGGTAAAATCATACCTGAATTACACTGTTTGTTTTCTTATGAATTGTAGTGTGAAGCGCCTCTCATTCATGTAACTGTAAGATATTTGTTTTGTTTACATGTATTAAAACATCCATGGTGATGAGTCTTGTTTATATTTTAGCAAGTTTCAACAGTTAGCCAGATAACTTTGTAGTTTTGGAAGTTCTACTTGTAATAAAAAAACATTTAAAATCACGATGAACACAAGCATTTATATTTCATTGTTAAGTCCAGCTGTTTTAGTTTAAGCAGATAATCTCTTGTTTCATTCCTGGTTTTGTTGCTTTCCCCTAATAAATGCATCCTTTTGCAGAATGTTTAGCTACTCAGTCCAGCTGAGGGGGTATATTCTGGCCAAAAAGTGCATACCCTCTGTGTGCTAAAATAATTTGACTTGATTGAAAAAAAAACACTACACTTACAGCAGTGATGAGCCCAACATAGAAATTAATGTACTGCCTACATACCATGCTCTACCAACGTGTGCAACAGCATTAAACATGTTCTCTTTTGTAGAATTTCCTTTTTATGTAAATCAATCAATCAGTCCCTGGCAAAGCTGACATGTACACATTCAGAGACATAGCAGAGCCCCTGTTGGTAGGAGAACATGACTGGACTTTGTGCTGCATTTGCAAAAGGTGGATAAATAGCTCAAACCCTTTTCATTAAAGAATGAGGCCGTTATTATAAATAACTCTGAAGGGCCTTCTTGCAGGCTGTCACCAATAAATGGCTTGCAATTAAGGTGCTATCTGGTGCAGACAGACTTTGGGACTTGGGCCTGATCCTGGGGCTGCTCTGCTTGTGCATGGGATTATTTCTTTGGATCTGATTTCATTTAAGAAAAAGTTCTTTTGGAATAGTTCAGGCATAAAAGCAGATTTGGAGTTGAAAGGATATGACTTTCCGATTCAAAACTAGACTTGTGTAGATTATTAGACTTGAGTTTCCAGTATCCAAATACATGGATTCAATGAATGAAAGCCAAATTATGCAGAGAGCATAAGAGTTTCATTATGAAACACTTATTAGGAGCAACATGGCCTGTGTGCCTCATTTGGGCCTGGTCATGTTCTCCAGGCAGTAACTCTGGCACCATTTGCAATAAACAATACTTGAACATGGCACCAATATACTTCCATCTGGTTTGAATATGGGCCTGCCTAGTGTTTTAGAGAGCTACATTCTTTGAAACAGGGCTGGTAGCACTGGCATTGCATCACACAATTGTTTGGAAGCTTACGTGTGACACAGTTCCAGTTGTGTTTTGGTAAATCATTGCTGGCTTACACAGTGGCAGATGTTTCCTGCAGATACCTTGCCCTTGTTCCCCTGTGCTTCAGGTGAAAGACCTGTCCTTTAACCACCTCCCACTGTCCCTTTTATCATGCTGTCCACATAGATTTCTCTAGTCACTCCACTTCTGTACTGCATAAGTTATATACAGTGTTGAATCAAATATCCACAAATGAAACTGTTCCAACTGCATACACACTTGCTGTATGATCTCAAATAAAGGTGCTTGTGTGGCTTCCCAGATTAAAAAAAAACACTTGATTTGATTTGATGTTGACCAAAACCATTAAATCAACATAGTTCTCTGATGTTAAATTTGCATAGATACTGCAATGAATGTGGTATTAGCTGTTGATTCAGTGTTGGGAAAAAAAACAACACTGTTAAACATTGATCCAATGTTTTTTCGGCAGCACACACTGATGGTTGAATAAGTTGAATAGCTATTGATCCTTACTCATGTTAATTTTATGTTGAAGCAGTTTTTTCTGGCTGTGCAGTGTTAATACAACACTGAAAGCAGAGCAATTACAGTTTCAGTAGTAAATTCAGTTTTATTGCTATATGGTGGCATTGCCTGGATCAGGATCAAACTTCCAATCTTCTTCTTGCAGGATGATGTTGGGAGCCATCGTGAGATCTTTTGCTTCTATCTTGTGAGATATGTGCTTGACAACACAAGGTGTTATAGCCAAGTCAAAGAGATGTAAGGGGCGTGGGCACATTGGGACCCATGATACAATAGTTATTCTGAAGTTTTGGTTAATGTTAGATGCCAGTAGGTGAATTGTTATGGCTTGAAACTATCAACTTGTTTAAGTGATACCAATTATGAGTACATTAATCCAATTGTCATTTTTTATTAATTGAAAGTAATATTTGTAGGGTGCAAGTTTGCAGTGTCGCTAACAAGACCCTAGTTGCACCACTGGATGGCGCGCTGGCAAATGCAATCAATGGGCGGTGCCATTAGCAAGACTGCTGCAAATTCAACATCAGTGATCTATGTTGGTTTTGGCTAACATGAAATCAACAATGTTGGGTACTTATGCTGTGGTTCTTAAACCATTCCTCAGGGGCTCCACATTTTTGTTCCCAATACTTACGCATAGAGTAACATTTGGGCAGTTTGGGGGTCCCAGATGACTCTTTTGAGAAGCACTGATTCAGTTAACAAAAATAGGTGAAAGAGGTGATATTCAGTCTTCAAGACAGCTACTAGTACTTCACTTAGCCATGCATTGTTGCAGTTTGAAGCAAATGTGGGATAATTGAAGCGTGTGGTTTGCACAATGCTAATAGAGGATCAGAAGCTGCCATTACGTAGCCTTGTAGCTCTACTGCAAACTAAAAAAGCAAACTTCAGACACCAAACACATCTTGGCAAATAGTCTGAGGAGGAAAACTGAATCCTGTTTGAGCTGTCCAAGATAGCTGCTTCAGTCTCTGTGCATACCTCTGCACTGTGTCTTTCATCTACTTGTTCTGCAGTTTTTAATTTAAAATGAATCTGCTAAATATCCTGATTTAATCCCCTACCAACTTGGAACACTTAATACTGCTGAGAGTCTGGCTAAGAACCTTTCCTTCAGGGAACAAAATGCATCCCGCAGTGCAAGTTCTTTATTTTTGCTACTTCTTAAAATTCCACGAACCCTTATCGCTTGTTGCAACCACTGTGTGTTGACAATTTTCAAAGATCTCAGTATTTTTCTACTATAAGCAGTTGGAATTGATGGTGATGCCTCAGCATTCCCTTCTCAGATGCCCACATGCTATTCTTTACCTTTGCTTTGTAGGTTTTTTTTTAATGTTTATCATCTATTTTGTTACCTTGAATCCAAATCATGGTTTAAATGAACTCTAAAAAACAAGTGTAAACAAAAATCTCATGCAAAACAATAGTAAAACAGTATCTCAGGGATGAAGCAGTGCATTTATAACTGCTTTTGGAATAACTGTGATGTGGCTTTTAAAGCCATTATCTTGGTTTTATGAGAAAGCTGGACGCATTATATGTGGCCTATTCAACTTTAAGTGGTTTTATACATGTAACCCTCTTAAGTGTTATATTTTATGCTTATCAGCTACAGTACTGTATGAAAACTGAGCTTTTTCTTTTATCATGACATGTTTTTCAATGACATGTATTCGTGGGGGATGTTAAGTTTAGGTTTTGTGGGTGATTTTAAGTGTCATCTTAAAAAGCAATGCCAGTAAAATGGCTGAAAATTAGAGTAAAAACACCATGTAGTAACTTGTTGTGTGCTCTTTAGATTTTAGAGTCTATGACTGTAGACAAGTAATGCCTGCTTGCCAAAGGAATCTCAGTAAATGTTAGGTTCACATGACGTGACATGATGTCAGAGGCATGGCCATCTGGCCCCTCTGTAGAACTACTGCAGAAAGCATATCAAAATATTATTGATATTGATAAGGTGTTAAAGCACCCAGGCTAGAGAATTATTCATTATCATCTTTATCCCCTTTTTTACACCATTCTGTGAAAAACATGAATGTAACTCAACGTTTGGGCATCTGGGGTTCCTAGAGGACTCTTTTGAGAGGCACTGATCCATTGCCCAAAAGTAAAGGTGATATTTAGGCTTCAAGAGAGCTGCTAGAACTTCACTTAGCCATGCATTGTTGCAGTTTGAAGCAAATGTGGGATGATTAAAGCATGTGGCTCGGACAATTCTAATGGGGGATCAAAAGCTGTCATTATGTAGCCTTGTAGCTCTACTGCAAACTACTGTAGCTTGATTTTTTTTCCAGTCTAGCTTAAGTGTTGCAGCAGTTTAATGGTGTGCCAGGGCCAAAATGTAACTATAGCACCATTTAAGGAGGAACGAACATTTGAATAAGAAGCTGCAAAAATGAGTGAATGTCAGCTTCATCCTCTTTTTTACATTCTTTGGAAAACATTGTTTTTGGGTTTTGTTTCCTGTACTGTTTCTCCTAATCGTTTATTGCAGTCAAAGTTATGAAGAAAATGAAGAGCTCCGTTGCAGTACATGCAGTATATAAACTGGCTGGTGGGCAGTGCTGGTAATGTAATGTTAATCTCTTCACTGCTTCTTATAAGTAGTAGATTATAAGTCGACTCCCAGCATTTGAACTCTTAAGAGTCATTGGCCAAGAGTTGAACCTGACATCCAGACATGCTGGAGTCTAAGAATTCACTCTTTTAGAATTAATTTCCCCATCACCAGCTCAGACACTAAGCTACAACAGTGTTATTGTAGTTGTTCTGCACTCGCAACAAAGAATAAGAAGTGCATAAGCACTGATTTAACTTGAAACTGATCTAAATTGCTGCATGTGTAACGCTCTGCTTTAAGCTCTTACCTCAAGCAGTGTATCTTTTTACATACCATCTATTTTCAAAATGTCTGTTATAAAATACAAGTGTATATATATATATATATATATATATATATATATATATATATATATATATATATATATATATATATATATATATATATATATATATATATAAGTCATTGACTTTGCTTTTAAACCTGATACTCTTGGTAAACATTGCCTAATTTGCAACACCTTTGAAAAGCCTTCTATCTCAGATTAGATCTCTACTTATGTTTTTCATAACTGTTATTTGTGCAGTTCTGTTAACAATCATTTTACTTTTGGAGCTATTTGAAATGTTTACCCTCTCACCCTAAAATGCTTTAAGCAGCTTTATGAACACGTTTTTCGGTACAGTTTCTGTGATGCTGACTTTGGCTGAATTCTGTTGATTCCAGATGTAGGTTTAGCCTGGGATGTTGCAAAACATTTGCACACCCTTAACAAACAAAGACACATTTTTAAACAGTCCTGGACACAAAGTAGAAAGAATCCATGGTTTGCTTGGGAACTTGCCAGTTCCTAATCCAAATAGCACCAGACTAGCAGTGATATGGACTTATTTAAAAATCTAATTTTTACTCATGACTCATGACTGATAGTTACTCTACAGAACAACAGAACCGCATTCATGAAGAACTGAAAATTAAGTGCTTTTTGAATACTATAAAATTAACTTTCATGACATCCATTCAACCTAAAACACACAAAAATGAATCATATTAAGTGTTTATTAAATAAGTGTTTATATAATTATAATATAGAATTAATAAACACATTAACAAGCATTGCATGGAAATGTAATGGGAGGTTATCACAAAACTGCTGAATAGTTACAATAGTATCTTTCTCACACTCAAAGATGCTTTGTAGGAGAAGATTACATAAACCGCATAAACAAAAGGGCACAAAAATCGATGCAGAACACATACAGTACACAAGTGCCCAGGCTAAGTAAGATTCCTTTTGGCTTGACCTCTGATGACTTGCTGTGTAAATTGTCTTATGATTAAGTAAGTCCTCTAGATGTCCACTGGTTCAGTCCAAATCTCACAGATAATGATGATGATGATTATGGTGATTATGATGATAACTGATGATAATTAGATCTGTGATGAGAACTATGTAAACGATGCTGCTGCTCTTAATGATAACAAAACCCCTTGATGATAATGTCCAAATTAATGGCTGATATTGAGAATGTTGAGTACACCAGGGAAGATGATCTTTGTCCAGAAATGACAATGACAAAAAAGTTGACGACGATGAGAACAACGCTGGCTGGAGTCCACTGATCTCCACCTGTGTTCCTCGTGTGATTGCTGATGTACATTTTCTCTAATTCTCTTTCTCTAATTGTCCAGCTGTGTTTCTTAAAGGGTTCCGTTGACAAAATACACCAATACTTCAATATATTGAAGCAGTTCTCTTGTTAAGGGGGTCTTGCTAAAGCATTGGTCCAGAAGAAATCTCAGAGTCTCAAATACAGAAGGTCTGCTGCGCCAGGTTACTGCACAGAGGACAGCGAGAAAGAGAGAGAGAGAAAAGATAATCTGAACATGGTTAAATGTGTTAATGTACCCAAATCATCCATCAATTGAAGATAATAACCAAATGCTATAAGAGAGACAGAACTGAAATACTTCAATTATAGTAAAGTGTCCACTTCCACACTTCGTCAGTAAACATCCACAGGTCACACAGAAATCTGACTGCATCTGAAAAATAAACACACACTCACTTATTAAAATACTACAATCCACAAAAATCAGTACAACATTTAAAATAAAAAGGTATAAAGTAGGGGATTAAAATCCTGGGGGTGGTCTCATTGGTGTGAAGCCGAAAATGGAAGGTGCGGATGTCTCCAGGACCTGTGTGTCACTGGAATCATGACACTTGAAACGTCCTTCCTCATCAAGTAGTTACCGTAGTACAGTAGTTTCAACATACCCACTCACATTTAACTTTATGTTATAAGTTAAAAAGCTTATTTCAGTCCTGAGTTCATTTGTGAAAATGAACATTTTTGGTAGGATGTGGGCATTAAGTGTTTTACGATAACTCCTTTTAACCAATCCCTAGCATATTAATGATGATAATTTCTGTAACGGCATTCTCACTGGAGTAATGTTGCTTTTTCTCCCCTTACTGGAGGAATTCGAACTTAGAGACTGATCTGATTGACTGAAAGGCAGGGGGTCACTTTTTTAAGCAATAGGTCAGCTATTTCCTTTAGTAGTGATTTCACAGTGTTGTTTCTTGTAGGTTGTATCATATGTTGTATTTCTTTCATAACCGTGATGTCAATTGGACTTTGTGTATATATAATTAGTGTTTAGATATCTAACTTCAAGCTTCCCAAATGCCCTCCCATGTAGAGTGCTGACTTCAGGTTTGCTCTTATATATGAGATGGAGAATAAATGAAATGCCTTCATTAATAAAACAAAAGGAATAACAACTGAATAATTCTGTTTATTGTCTTTTAGTTTGGTAATGAAAGATAGACTGATCTGTATGGAGTAGAAATCAGGGCAGGCAGTAACAGAGGTTCTTTGAGAGAGAGAGAGAGAGAGAAAGAGGGAGCGTGAGGGAGCCACATGGCTTTGAAATGGAATATATGCACAGTAAACATCAGAGGCACATCGCTCTTTCCAAGAGGGGAAGCCCATTTGGAGTTTTCAATAAACAAACTCAGCGGCAAAAGACCATGTTAAAACGAGCTGTGTCACATGGAACCGAAAATATTTATTTCTGTTCGAACAGACCTTAACTTTAAAAACGCCCTCTCATTACCACGCAGGCAGAAGGTAAACTCAACAGGAGCCATAACGCTTCTCTTTAATGTTCAAGTTTCGTGGCAGCTCATCATAGCAGTGGGCAGGGGGTCTACGGTATGAAACTCTCCTTAAGATCCTGCACCTCCATCTCTTTTGCTCTCTGCTTTACTCTCTCTCTTTCTCTTTTTGGAGGGCCTTGCATCACCCTGTCCATTGCTGCCCCCCTTCCATGCTGGGGATGCCGTTTATTTGGCGGGGGCAACAGGGAAGGTCGCTGGCCCCCCACTCTTGGGGCCGTGGAAGAAACAGCTCATTTTTCACAGGCCACAAAGCTGCCATTGGTGATAACAGTGGTTGCTTTTTGCTGCCTAAACTTAATGAACGCCCCCTGTGCACATTGCCACTGGAGCTTATTTTAGGATTTGTGCTATAAATAAAAGTTAATTAGTCTGGCTGGTATAAATAGACTGTTTATTTGTTGATTTATTTATTTATATGCTGAGGGGTCGAGACAGAAGTCAGACTGTGTCGTGGACTTCGAGCATGCAGATGTTTTTTTTCCTAGTCTTTATCCAATAAAGGGACAGAGTTCTGGCTTCTTTTCTCATGCTGGAAAATTCAGTTTTATGGCTCCTGTGCGCTGCGGTGCTGTGCATGTCTCGAGTCAAAACAGTCTTTATGAATCACTTGACTGATTTGCAAAAGGCTTTTCTAAGGCGTCTGTCTTGACCTGCAGCTTCTCTGTTCCTCACCTGCTCTTCTTCACTCCTTCACCTTGTCGGAGAGCATTTCGTCTGATAACTTGACAGAGAGCTGACAGGTTAACGCACTTAAGCAAGCGATGCCCTGGAGAAATGTGCTGTTGTGAGTTGGCTCGTGTAGTTGCACAACCAGTGCTAATGCCATCTTACGCTCCTATATGCATGCTTCAGTTTTTCCCCAAATACTCACTTAGTTGTAATTTTTATAGTTTAATTTTATTTAATTTCTACAATTTCCTTTTGCCTTTTTCAACATAAATGTATGGAATCCAAAGCAAAGTGCACAGAGAAAAGGCACGGCTTGAGATTACTGTTTGTCCGGGAGTACATATGACTATCTCTGTTTTGTTTGTTTTTCTTTTTTTACCACCATTACTCTGAGGCTGCATGTGTGGTCTTATGCAGGGAAGCAAAGGAAGATATATATTATATATTATTATATTATATATTATATATAAAAAAATATGGTAAATAAAATACAAAAACATCATCTTTGTGGTTTTTTTTGTTTTGGGCTACTAAAACAAAGTTGTCTTATGACACTTGTACATACTTCTTGTTCATAAACATATAAAAAAAGTGTGTTTTAGGCCAAAATCATAAAAAAACCCTCAGAAAAATCATTTCATATTATACTTTTCCACCACCACTGTGAACATATCTTTCTCTAGAATGAAGCATTTCATATCATGCTGCTAGGGCTGGGCAATAATGATACTAATAATCGCAAAATAACGTTTCCTTGATAGAACTATAAGACGTAGTCGATAGTAACTTCATATAATTAAGTTCCGTCCGTGTATTGAGAGACAACACGAATAGCGCCGGCTGTAACCAATCAGGTGGCTATACTAAAGTTTCAGCCATTTCATGTTTGTTTGAAGCCCCCAACACAGAGTGTAGGCATAGTGGCAGCTTAACCCACCTGCTAATAATTTGGTTACTGCAGGCGTTCACATTCGTTGAGAGCAGTTGTACTGTTGTGATCATCTCCACTGTGCAGAGCTGACAGAGCACCACACTGTTGCGTTTCTGTGTGAAACACTCCCACAATTTTTATTGCACGCAAGCGATTGTTTGTAATTGTAGCTTGTGCTCTGGATAAATCCATGCTTTCAGTAAGCGCGGCATATATATATATATATTGTAGGAGTTCGAGTGAGAACGCTGAGGCAAAGTTGACTTTATAAACAAAAAATGTTTGGAAACTTTTATACCGAAAACAGAATCGCTAAACCAGCTCCCGATTTGAGCAGAACAGCCTGCTTAATGCAGTGTCTGTGTGTAAATAATGTTCATGAGTGTGCAGTAGCCCCTTCTATATATATATATATATATATATATATATATATATATATATATATATATATATATATATATATATATATATATATCTGTGTGCATGTGTGTGTGTGAATGTGTGTGTGTATAATGTTTTTGAAATATAGTTGTTTAATGTTCTATAGTACATTTGTCTGATCTGATAGAATAGAATCTTCTGATAGAAAATACTTACAATTTAACAAAAATTTGAAATTAAGCAATAATTCTTTTGTTTGTCATTCACTCATAACTTGTAGTTTGATTGTCAGACTATTATTGTCAGACTATTTATTTTGGTCGTTTTTCCTTCAGTTTGTGTCTCACTAACTTCTCCAAATGGCACATTTTAACTCTGTAAACTGAAAATGTCTGTTTGTGGGCCCACACAATTCACAGAGACCCCAAAAGTGTTCTAACTCAGAAATGTTCGCACTGTTAATGATAGAAACCAGATGTTCAAGATGTGTAATGCTTCTAATGATTTAATTATTACACGTAATGGTTATGAATGTGCTGTCTGATTCCTGTGACATGTATCTTTTGAGCTGGAGATTTTGGTCTAAAGTGTATGTTTTTAAATGGTGGAAACAGACTTTTCAAATTCTAGTGTAAATAAAATGGCATTTTTTAACAAGTACCAATGACCTGGATCCCTGGATTCTGTCCCCTCAGGCAAGATGTCTGAGCTAGTAAGTGTCTTCAAAATGAATCTCACATTAGCCCATGAAATATTTTTTATTGAGTTTATGATTGAATTATGTAGAAATTTGTTTTAAAAGTTCTGTACAATTCCCATATTAAATGATCTACATAGTTGGCAATATCCCGTTCTTTTGTGATCTTGAGGTTGAGTTCGGAATGAAGTAGTGTTTTGGCTTTGGTGAGTTTTGTTGTTTGTGCCCCTCTTTGTCTCTCCTACATTGAGCTTTAGCTCCACACATATGAATCAGATTCACTGTGGCACATGGTAAAGCATTTGACTAATTGAAAAACAGACATGATCCAGCCGCCGCCCCTCCACATGGCTTTTGGGAAATTTTAGAATACCTCCCCCCATCTTCTATAAACAAGGGGGGTGAAGAGGAACATTCAGGCATTAGGTTATGCTCTCAAAAGTGAACCTTTGTATTATGGAAAAGCCACCATGATTCCTAGTGACCCCTGAAAATTGCCCTTGAACCAGGATAAACCCTGACCCAGATTGAACTGGGATGAAGCATGACCCCTCTGAAAAGCTGCATCGTCTCAGAAGGCTGGAGAACAAGTTGGGGCTGAACTTTGACCCCGCTGTGTTGATACTGGAGTGTTGCCAGATTGCAGTTTCTCAGGCACCCAGGCTGTATGTGTGTGTTTTTGAAGAAGTGTGTCCGTTTGTGCATGTGGGTGTGTGTCAGGGGATTACATGGGTATATTTTAGAGCTCTGAGGCAGCTTTTGGACTGAGCTTGTGTGAAGCAGCCTGTTTTTTATGGGGGGAGTGACCTAAATGCAGTCAGATATATGATAAAGTAGAAATGTTAACCAAATGGATCACTGCACAAAAATAACAATCACACAACAGACCTTGTGCTTTTAAGCATAAATCAAGTCCCAGTGAACATAGAGTAAAATTCTAATAATGTCTGTATGATACTAAAGCTGAATGTTGTATTAAAAATCCAGTCTGAACAAAGCTTAAAACTGCTGATCAAATCAATCCGAGAACTGTATGGGCATGGCTAATGAGCTTGATTGACAGCTCTCTGTCCAACTCTCCTAGCCTATAGAACTTTTAGCTTGTATGTGAGAGAACCTGAACAAAAAAGTCACAAATGAACAGATGGACAAATAAACAGACTGATGAAAAAACGACATGTGAATAAAGGAACAGACAAACAAACAATGTTTTGTATTGATTGATGAATGAACAGGCGTCCGGCAGCTACAGACAGGTGATTTGCTAGCTTTGGTTGTGCTGGGTTAGCTTTAGTAAATGCTTACGAACGCATTGCTTAATATCAGCGAGTTTACTGGAGAGAAATATGGTGAAATATATCGGTCATTTACTGGTCAGAACATTAATTAAAAGTTAGACTTGGTACTGTTTTCCTGCAAGAAAGTTACCTTAAAATTAAAGAAAACTCAGATTTAGGTTCCCTGGGTCTTTAAGCAAAAGTGACCATGTCTTCATTTTTAATGTACTCTTATCGTAATGAATCATGTGCTTCACATTTTTCACTCTTAAGTAAAGAGCATGATGTAGAAAAGCCAAAAAACAGACAGAAATCATACAAAAATCTTCCTAAGCAAGATAAAGGAAATCTACTTTATGCTTCTGTTACCTTTGATTGCTATAATGGCGCAAATGAATGAAAATCCCTGTGATGTGGATTCCATTCTTTGTTTCTTCACATGCTTGCTCATAAACTACTGCAGTGCGTCAAACAGTAAAGGCAGCATGTGTTAGGTAAGAAAGAGTTAATTACTCTGCTGAAGACTTCTTGACGAAGCACTCCTCAGTGCTTGTTTTGATCCTCTACGCTTTACTCTAAGGGTGCCTTGTCAAACTCAGCTAATGCCGATAAGGCCTGTTTTGTTAGGGCGAGTGTGGGATGGTCTTGCAGTCTCTCCTGCCCTCCTCAGTTTGTTTTTCTTGCCTGTGTAAAGCTGCTGATACGTGGGCTGCTGCGCGTGGCTCCAGGCCAACCGGGCCACTCTTCATGCTGGTCCTGAGTCATAAAAATGATGGCCACTCTCTAGAGAGAGACTAACCAGGGCACATCCCAGAGCAATCACTGGGTCTAATGAAATTTGCCCTTTGTTGTTTAAAGATGTAGGTTTGTATATGGACAGTAGGGACATGTCTTCACTGGCTTTGTATGTGAACGGTAGAAACATGTCTCTACCAATATTTTGACCAATATTTGAATATTAACCAATATTTGAAAGAACTCGTTTGCGTTATCCTTGGAGTGAAGTTGTAGTAGATCGTTCCAATGTGCTTTCCCAGAGGCTCTGTCTCTAAGATGGCGTTAAAGCATGCTAGCATTTGATTGGCTGAAAGGAGGGGCTGTCTGAAGACTCGACATGGAAAGATCATACTTGCCAGACAGAGTGGAGAAAGCCAGAGCTGATTGGTGTGCCAACGGTCTGTCGGTTCACATATCTAAAGAATGGGTGAAAATGTAGTTTTTCTGAGGATGTAAGGCCTGTTCATACCAAGTCCGATTTATAGGCATGGCACAAAAAAAGCAAACACACAGTAATGTTACAAGGTTTATATTTTGAGGTTTATTTTATGTTGTCTAAACAAGATTGTCACAACATCACAGCTAAATAATGTTGTTTAATGGTATTTTGATTGCCTGTTGTTTACTTGGCAAAATTCCATGGATATAATGAAATGTATAAAGGATATTAAGAGGTTATGACAATGTACTAATGTTCTAACTTTCCAAAGAATTACATTTTAATGTTTTGACAACGTTGTGGGCAAAACAATACGTTGTCACAATGCTGTTATAACATAACATTGTTTCCAGGGATGCACATTAATGCCATCCTTCACACCAAGTCTAAAAAAGGACTGACAGCGCTGCGTAATGTCTCAGTTGGAGCTGCTCTGTTTTCTCCTGTATGAATGCATTAAAATCAGACTGACTATGAATTGCATTTATGGACCATTGTTTTTATCATGCTATTTAATAGCAGTTCTTGCTGAACACACCCCAAACAGGTTATGTTTGGGATTTTGAATCATAAACAGCTCTTGGAGCAATTAGGGACAGACCTCTGATGGAGGTGGATCTCTACAGTCCTTGTTTTCTTTATGATGCTTATGGCAATTTTGTGAAATCATGTGAAATATAATATTTCAGCAGAAGAAACAAATCACACTACATGGATATCAAAAATAGGTTGCAATGATTATTATTTATAGTTAATGAATTATAAGTCTAACAAGCAGTGGCAGTAGCAGTGGTGGCAGCATTACTTGTACTGTTCTAAACACTTGCTACTTGTTAAATACTTGCTACTTTACTGCTAACACTTTATGACGTATTTATGTAGTAAATAAACTGCACAGCTCATCATGTTTCACCTTATTGTCTATGCATCACATTTATACATGCATGCACACATGGTCCTGCCCATCCCCACATTGCTCAGCAACATTGGCAGGATTTGCAGTAATAGCATTCTCCTCCAAGCGTGTTGAGCTGGCCAATGACACTGTGTAAATGGTAGTTAGAAAATATGCAGTGGGTGAGACAAAGCTAGCAGGTGGGAATGAGTTACCTCAGAATTGAATAGGTTGACCATGAAATTTGTTAGATTTTATGATGCTGGCCAAGTTAAACATTCTTTGTATAGCAAGCCCAAGTATGTTAAATTATAAATAATAAAACCTTTTTAAGGTAGATGTCCCCTATTTTTTGTCACCCAGGGTTTATTGTGATTTAAATTAGAGAATGTGCTCATATGCTGGTTTGCAGTCCGTCAGTCATTTTAAACTGAAATGGTGCTATCTCACAGGTCTGTGTGTGTGCATGTTTGTGATTGTTACATGACTGAACTCACTGCTTCTCTTTTATATCCGATTTACAGTGGTTGTGACTGTGACTGTGGGCTGATGATGTTTAGTTTGTACCCATGTGAGGGTCCTGAGTAAAGGCCTCTGTCAGCTATCTGTTTGTTGGCCTGCGTTGTGTAATAACACTCAGTGATGCAGCAAAAACAGCTTTCACAATCCGCGAGGCCTCTCTCACTGGAGCGTCACTCACAGCGGGACTCTGAAAGGGGCAGGCTGTTAAAGCAGGACAGCATGGTACAAGAGAAGTGTGTGTGTGCTAGAATGAGAGAGAGAGTATGCGTGTGTGTGTATGGATTGTATGTCTGCTCCAGCTGTGTTTGGGAATCTGACAGATAGTTCACTACATTAATTCCCTTTATTAAGCCTCTGGGTTCAGGCCAAGGCAGTGAGAAACACTCCCAGCTGTAACCCTTCAGATACCAAGCCTCAAGAAGTGGAGATGCTGCAGAAACTATACAATTACATTACACTTCTGACTTCATTGACTTTTTAGAACATACTACATGTCCAAAAGTTTGTAGACATCTGTTCATACAGCGTTTTTTCAGAAATCAAAGGTATTTAAGAGTTCTGAGAACTTGTCTCCCCAGTGCTTCACTAACAGCCTCTACTCTTTTGGGAGGTCTTTACTGGATGTTGGAACATAACTGTGAGAATTTGATTGCATTCAGTCACAAGAGCATTACTGAGGTCAGGTACTGATGTTAGATGATTAGTTCTGCATTACAAACTCCACTCCAACTCTTTCCAAATGTATTAGATGGAGCTCCAGGGAATGAAGTTTTAGTGCTCCACAGTCTAATGCTGGGTGGCTTTATACCCATCTAATTGATGTTTAACAATGGCCATAGTTGTGACATAGTGACATAGAGCGGCAAGAGACAGAGCCACAAGTGACAAATCAAGCTGAAATTTTCTCAACTTTATTATTATATATATTGAAGCAAAAATATAATTTATTGACTCAAACAAAATACATTACTTATGCCAAGGTATTGGGACACCTGCACACCACACTTATGGGAGCTCTTGTGACATCCCATTCTAAATCCATAGGCATTATTATGACTTTGCTGCTTCAACACTCTTCTGATAAGGCTTTCTACAAGACTTTTAAGAGTGTCTGTGGGAATTTTTGCGCATTCATCCAGTAGAGCATTCGTGACATCAGACACTGACGTTGGACAAGAGTGCCTGACTCTCAATCTCTGTTCTTGCTCATCCTAAAGGTGTTTGATAGGGTTAAGATCTGGGCTCAGTGAGGGACAGTCATGTTTTTCCACACCAAACTCACCCAATTATGCCATTTTGGGCCCTGCCTTGTGCACTTGGACACAATCATGCTGAAACAGAAAAGGGCCTTCCCCAAACTGAAACATTAAAATTTCTCTTCACTAAAACCAAGGGGTCTTGGCCAACCCCTGAAAAACAACTCCATAGCATCACGCTGCCTCCACCCAACTATATAGTTGGGACAGTGCAGTCAGGCAGGTAACGTTCTTTTGGTATTTGCCAAACCCAGGCTCATCCATCGGACTGTCAGATAAAGAAGCATGAGTTGTCACTGCTCTAAACACATTTTTACTTGCAATTGTGCTTGATAATGTAAGGTTTGCATGCAGCTGAAACTCATAGAAACCCATGCTATGAAGCTCCCGGTGCACAGTTTCCATGCTGATGTTAATGCCAGAGGAGGTTCGGAACTCTTCAGTTATTGTCAGTAAAGCACTGGTGACTTTTACTCAGAGTTGCTGTGATTCCCAATCGCTTTCACTTTTCAACTGACTTGGTGCAGCAGTGGCATCCTATTACACTTCCACGCTCAGATTCAAACAACTTTCCCTGATGGTAGGCACACACACTGCACTACTACCCTACCAAACAGCCCCTCACTGAGCCAGCGCAGACTAGCACAAGCAACACATTTCCAAATCTTCAAGCTAAAGTCAAAAGAAGTAGTTGTTTTGTTTATTTATGCTGGCTGTATTTGGTAGTGACTGGATGTGATGATATTCCTGTCCTGGAATGTTCTGAGCAGCACATATTTACTCTGTTCCTGTATGTTGTGAGTTGGGTTACAGTAAAAAATATTTTTGGGGGTCCCTTAGGACCTGCTTTAGAAACACTACTATGTGTGAAGAAGGTTGCTTGTAGAGAGATATGTAAAGGAGGCTGTTCTTGGGAATACCAAGGTTCAGAAAGGTTTAGAACCATGGAACTAAGTACTAGCCTTCTGGACCAAGTTTTAACTTGAAAACTAGTGCTCCTGCTTTCTACCGCTCCTTCTACCGCTGCTTTATCTCTCATCTCTAGTCTACAGTTAACAGTATAATTGTCACTAGCTGGAGATTTATAGTGTATTATAGTGAGGTGGGACCTCTCATACAGGCACTCACAGTGCAAACTCAAAGCTGGAACTGAACTAGATATCCAATTAGACATGGAAAATGGACATGATGCTAAACATATTTGCTCTCATATTAGTAGGTCATTCCAGAGCACAGCTCTTCCGAACACATGGGGAATGAAACAGAATCTTGTGGCAGCGAGTTTTGGCCCTCACGCAGAGAGCTTTCAGTGGCCTTGAGAACTGTTCTCTTGTTGGTTATTGGCAGCTGAATCAAAGCGCTGTTGCTCCTTGATGTATTTTGAAATATTTATCAAATGAGACAATAAAAGGAGTGGCACAAATCATAAATATTAAGTAATATAAAAACACTAACGCAAAACACATTTGAGAGGACAGCACAGGGCTTCTCCCTTCTTGAAAGTGAGACAAGATCCAAGGAATAGATATGAGGAGAAAAAAAGGCAGTTGAAACCATATGGCAATATAAAACACACGCCCAGGAAGTCTCTTGCAGTATGAATCGCATGTTGACCGTAAAGGGGTAAAACTAGCAGTGGATGACCTCAGATGACAGGGCCCTGTTTGGAGTAGGTTCCGACAAACCGAATGCTTTCTGTAAAGGGCTTGTTACCCTAAAATGTGTTTTTGTGTTTGAGTGACTGTTCTTATGTGTTTTTATTAGCTGTTTGTCACAGTGTGTATGTCTCAAAAGGTCATTATTGAACAACAGCTTTAGTTTTGGTATATCACCTTGACAGGCTACCTGGTGATAACAGTGCATATTTGATGTTGCTTTGCATTTCCCATCATTTTAAGAACAAAGAAAGACTCATAAATCATTGCAAGCATGGGTCTACTGTACTTGTACCAGATGCCATAGTATGTAATACAGCAGCGTTCCTCAGCAAATGTTCAAAGGCCAGATATTGGTCTGTCAGTGTAGATCATATTTGAAGTACTTTTCATCTTGACAACAAAAGAAATTTCAGGTGTGGTCAGTGGTGACTTATTAAACTTGTTGAAACAGAGTTACCTCTGGATGCTCTTTGGATAGATGCCCAAACCGGTGGTGCTCATTGGCTGAGACAAGAAAGGGTTGTTTGGCCCCATCAGCAGGGATTAAATAGCAACATGATTGTCATTGCATCATTCATCAGTTCAAGTTATATTCTTGGCCACTCCATGAGTGCATAACTATTGGTCTTAAATATAATCTGTGTTCTCTTATGAGGATTACGGTTTTGTCCTAGGTAGAAAACATCTGCACTCTACTGCACCTTTCTGCTGCCTTATGTCTTATTGGTATGTGGCACAACTTCTTGTTTTTCGTCATACCTTGCATTTTATTTGTGATCTTAGACTATATGAGTAGCAGCAATTGTTTATTGTTGCTCTTTCCATAGTCTTCAGCCACACTTAAACTAGTAATGTTTGGGAATTGTTTTGTTCACTCAAGGAACCCTTAAATGGGATTTTGCTGGATTTCATGTGTTTATATCTGCCATAAAAAATCCAGGGTGTGATGTCTTCAGCATAAAAGTCACCAGATGAATAATTTTTGAATTATTTCTGTGATTTTATTCACTCACAAAAACTTACAACTTGACTAAGAATGCAAAAACCTCACACAAGCCACGTTTGAATTTTGCTTCTTCTCTTCAAACAAAGTCTGGCAAGATTTGGCCTGTCAGGGACAGACCCTTTAAGTCCACTACCTCACCCAACATAATTTTATACTACCTACGCCTGGAACTTATTAAATCTGTATGTTTCTTTGAATATTTATGTGTTTTTATAACAGAATAAAGTACAATGAAATAATCGACCTTCTAACTTCTCTATTTCTTTTTTGGCTGTATAAAGTTTGTGTTAAGGAAATTCCAAAACTATGCAGTGCAGAATTGTAATTTTTAAACTGTTTATCGTTTTTGTGGTTAGGATTTTGTGGATGTGGGGGTTAAATAGTGAATCAATAACACACATAAGTCATACCTAGCATGACTCCTCCCTTAACACTGTAGAGCACATTAGCGTCAGCTATGTCAGTGCTCAGCGGCTACATTTCACACTGTAAGCCTTGGCTCCTCAGACAGCACCTGCTTCTCTAACTTCAGCTAAGTTGACAGTGCTATCAGCTACGCAACACTTTGAGTAGCCAAGTATAGAGTCAAAATTGGGTCATAAAGATTTTGAGTTTGTAAAACAATAGTCACAAATGTACTTAAACTTGCAGCTGTGTTTAAACAACTACATGCACATAAAATCCCAATCCACAAATGAACTGGAATGTGCAAACTTGAAACAAAACGTGATATTAATAATAATTCAAATGTACAAAGGTGGAAAAATATTTTAAATATATAAAAATATTTATGTTTTTATTTGTAGAAAAGATTTGCTCTCTTGCTGCAGTTGTGAATTTTGACTCTGTTTTGATGGCTAATTCATGGACCAATAGGAAAGCTTAAGCTGGACCAATCAGGTTGCGAGGTTTGGTTAACCAACCAGACCACTGATTTGGTGCTGTCACTCAACTTTTGCACGCTGTTGGAACACGCCTCTCAAACTCCGTCATGGCGCTGCCAGGCACAGATACAATGCTAGTTCATGTTTCTTTAGCAAAAAGTTAGTTTTAAAGAATTTAATTTATACTACTGACTGTTGTGCTAGCTTTGGATAACTGTAGCCAAATAATTAACCATCGTTAGCTAGCTAGATAACATAGCAAGAGAAGTTTGTTTTGCTCCATGGTTTCCCCCGTTTTTATATTAATGCAGCACAATTATCTTGTAATGGCAGACAGATTGTATCTTTTGATCCCTTTTGGTTCTGCAGGCTAGCTAACTAGCTATTTAACTAACACAGGCATTTGCTGAGCTTTGGTCAGCTTTTGCAGTAGAAAAAACACAGTACACTAGTTAGCCAGTATATCATGTGAATACCATGTGAATAGTTTAGAGTAACTGTGGTGCTTCTATTAGAAAATCTGGACTATTTAAACCACAAAGCAACAAAACGTACTGTTTTCATACCAGTAAACACACAAACAGCTAGGGAGGCAGAGAGCAGGAGAAAGAGGCCAAGATCCACAGTAATTATTACTCTTTATTAACATTTTTTGACAGATGAGTAATTTCACACATTTTCAGAATTTTCTGAAGTCAGTTCATTAAAGGTTATGTTGATCATGCTCACTACTAGTAAAACAGTCACTGTACAATTTTTGTGTGTTCTGATATACTGGCTAACTAGTGTCTTACATTGTTCTCTTCTACTGCAAAAGCTGACCAAAGCTCAGCAAATGTCTGTGTTGGTTAACTAACCACTGCCACTGCAAAACCACTGCACAGAGCTGGCCTGTTTTCTTCTTTAAAACAAACTTTTTGCTAAAGAAACATGAACTAGCTTTGTATCTGTGCCTGGAAGCGCCATGACGGAGTTTGGGAGGTCTGTTTCAACAGCGCGCAGAAGTTGAGTGACAGCACCAAATCAGTGGTCTGATTGGTTAACCAAACCTCGCAATCTGATTGGTCCATTTTAAGCTTCCTTTTTGGTCCATGACAGTCAAAACAGGGTCAAAACTCGCAACTACAACTCGCAACTGCAGCAGAGAATGTGAATGTGAGGATTTTTACCTCCACACTTTCAGCAGTACTGATTCACACATTCCAAACATGGATTTACAAATGCAAATCTTTTCTACGAATTAAAAAATATATATTTTTATATATTTAAAATATTTTTCCACATTTTAATTATTATTAATATTAAATTTTGTTTCAACTTTGCACATTCCAGTTCATTTGTGGATTTGGATTTTACGTGTATGTAGTTGTTTAAACACAGCTGCAAGTTTCAGTACATTTGTGAATATTGTTTTACAAACTCAAAATCTTTATGACCCTATTTTGACTCCATAGCCAAGCCTTGACATGAAGACCTTGCAAGGTAAACATGTTGTGTATCCAGGCAAAACATGAACCGTAATTGTTCTACCGTGTCGAAATATCCTACCACGACACATACATAGATAGCACTGTACATAAAACCCCAAGTAGGATGTTTTGGTAGTGTAAAAATTATACCAGGAAAAAAAAATTGCCCTTCCACCTTAAAATGTTGCAGCAGTTATTATAATGCTTCAGGCGTCAGGATACAACTATTGCACCTTAAAGGTAGAACAAAACATTTTTAAACAATGACCTGTCAAATGTCATTGCCAGAAATTGTCACCAGCATTGTAAGAGTGACCCGCTTAAGTAGTAGTGATATTATGAGTCTGTATTGAATTCGCATTAAAAAGGCCAAAATAAATACTGTGTTACTAGGCTGTACGAATGATATGGGTAGAACCACTCCATAGAGTAAAACAAATTGTTAGAACACCAGAACAGATGCTTTGGGAACAAAGCTTGCAAGGTACAGACTACTACTTCTCCAGTAGCTTATGCTAGCTACACCTTGCCTAAATGGGAGGAAAAAAATGGAACTAGATTCTGACTTTGGTATTCCAAACATATATGACTGTACAAGTCCAATAAATCGGCTAGACAGAGCATCCATTTTTTACGTTTTTGTCATTATAGAGAGGCCGCATCATTCCCACGATTGGGCATAGTTTGAGCTCTTTCAGTGGACACAGCCTCAGCATTTCGGAGGAGAAGAGTTTAAAACTTAATGTTACATGCTTGGAGATTTTTAGCCATTCAGATACACTTAACACAGACTTTACACGTTGCATGTTGGCCCCACTGTTCAAAAAGTCCTGACTGTCATGAACGGTTTAAACATGTTGGCTAGTTGAGGGGAAAAAGATACTGCACTAATTTAGTGTAGCTCCATTATTGCCTTTTTTATTGATTCTACTTTTTCATGATAAAGACTAAATGCACTCAGTCAGTCGAATAGAAAATATGAAATGTATTCTTATTAGAATTAGGGACTGGGTGTCAAAATCTGATACCACTAACTAAATTTCACGAAGTATCGAACAGTTGTAACACGGCAATTAAATTAAATGGTGTCGTAAGTAATAGTTAGCCATGCATGCTTGTTTCTCTAGCGCTGATTGTTATTAATTCTAGCCCTTTTCAAACAATCTGCAGGTCAGAAAATGTTCCCATTCCCGCACTTGGTGCTCATTTCTGATTCCACAAGGTATCAAAAAAAGTCTTGTACAGTCGTATTCTATCAGTATTGGAATCAAAACGTTTGAAATATGGCCAGCCCTCATTTTCAAGTTTACATAAAGAGTGGGTACGGTTCCAGTGCTGAGCTACTACATTCGACTGTATTACCTTAATGGTTTTGCATGGCTCTTAAAAACGTCCTTGCAAAGACGTGCTAATGCAAACCCATTTTATGCTTTGCCGATGCTTAAAGCCTGCTTGGATCAGTGCTGTGCAGCAGCAGTGACCCCATGCAGCTTTAAAACGGTGTAATAAAAGTGTGTGTGTGATTGTGCCATTTATTTTATGTTTTTGAATCAAACAAACTCAGTCGCCTTTCTGCGGCTGCAGCAACAAATTGCCAATAATTGCGCCAAAATAGTTGCAAAGACACATAATCGATAGTGTTGCACACAGCTGTTTCCAGAGGAGCTTTTAAACACAGCTGTTCTCTCTCTCACGCTCTCTGTCTCTCTCTCTTTCCCCCTCTCTCTCTCTCTCTCTCTTTCTCTTGCTTTCTCTCTCTCTCTCGTCCTCCGCCCATGTTTTTCGCTCCCTGCTCTTTCCCAAAAAGCTGTCACCTTAACAACGGACTGTAAAACAGGCCCCCGTTCCCTTGTGAGCCCTGAACCCCAAAACCGCCCAAAGCCGGGTGCAAGTTCTCCCCTCTTTGTAGTATATGGAATAAAAGCCCTCAGAACGCCTGTTTAAAAAATGTTTTATTAAGGTTCGGGAAGCCCTTGGCTCCAGGCACGAACAGTGGGACTATTGTCCCAGCCCCTTACTGAGACTGCTGCACAGATTAACAGCATTGAGAAGAGGCTCAGTGTGTGAGCGTGTCTGTGTGTACGTGCGTGTTGGGGTTTTTGCTGTCAGTCTATGATTTTGGGTGATGTTAGGTTTGTGTGTATGTATGTTTAATGTAAGGATAAAGGGCTCTCTCTCTCACTCTTGCTCTGTGTCTCCTTCTTTCGTTCTGTCTCTCTTTCTCTCTCTCTCACTTTGTTTTAGCCAGCTGGGCCAGCTTGTTGATGTGTTTGGAGAAGCATGTGGTTTGTGTTAGTGGGGACTGGGTGTCTGGCACCAGGCTGGGGATTGGGGGATGAGGAGGGATGTGGGGGGATGATGGGTGGAGGGGCTTTGGGGTTGGGGAGGTTAAAGGACTTTGAGATTGAAGACCTAAGAAGGCGCATTTGCTTGGCAGTGCTTCTCCTCACATTCTCTCCTCTCTCCAGTTTCTCAGCACTGATATATTCTACAAACAAATATCCTCCTTTACACATGTCCATTATTTTAAAGACTTTTTTACATTTTTATTCACTGTCATTAATGTTGGTAATGTTGTTGTTGTTGCCGTTGCAAGCACCTCCGCTTATCAGCAGCTTGTTAACAGTCAACTACAAATTTAGGGAAAGGTCAACGTTTAGCTGGTTCACTGAAAGAGTTTCTGTCGTTCATGTTGTTAACTAGCTAGAAAGCACTGTTCTGCCTCAGGGTGGTGCTGCTGCAGATTCACCAAATCCTTTCCTCAAACACTAGCAACTGTAACTATGCTTACTGGTAAGTGGCCAGTAAGGATTGTGTTGAGAGATGATGTCACCTTGTAACAAGGAAAAGGGCTAAAATTACATTGAGGCGTTTCAGGCAACTAGGAAAAGTGTATGTCAGTGTAACCAGACTTATGTATCCAGAATTCTGGGCCCTTAATTTTGATCCATTCATGGTAAAAATTACACATAACTTAAATACAACTTTTATGTAAATTATGTTAAAAAACTGCTGATCAAACTTATGAATTTATAAAATCAGAAAACTCAGAGTAGTAGCTGTACTCCTCAACATTGTCTGATAGAAGTTAGCATGGCTGAAAAAAAGAAAAGAAATACTGCAGTGAAGCATGTAGATGTAATTATACAAGTACAGAGAGCACTTTACATGCTGAACAAACACTTATCACTTGCAAAGGAAAACAGTTCCATTAGCATTTTTTTTCCTAGCTAGCTTGTTTTGCTTGTGTTTTTGATTTCTTCAGACATTAAAAGAACACAGCACATGTCCACTACTGTCATTCATTCATACTCCCCACTGCATTGCTTATATTCTTTTTATTATGAACTAATGAACACTACATTTAAGGTTGAGCCTACTGTAGCAACCACACAGGCTAAGAATATTATTATATATATATTCATCACCTGCTGAACCGAGTCTACGCTCACCTGGATAAGCCAGGCAGCACTGTGAGGATCATGTTTTTTGACTTCTCCAGTGCATTTAACACCATTCAGCCTGCTCTTCTGGGTGACAAGCTGAACGTGATGCAGGTAGATGCCCCCCTCGTGTCCTGGATTGTTGACTACCTGACTGGCAGACCACAGTATGTACGTCTGCAGCACTGTGTGTCGGACAGAGTGGTCAGCAACACTGGAGCCCCGCAGGGAGCTGTCCTCTCTCCCTTCCTCTTCACCCTCTACACCACTGATTTCAACTACTGCTCAGAGACCTGCCACCTTCAGAAGTTCTCTGATGACTCTGCACTAGTTGGATGTATCAGCAGGGGTGATGAGGATGAGTACAGGGCGACGGTGAACAACTTTGTTGCGTGGTGTGAGCTGAACCATCTGCAGCTCAACGTGACAAAGACAAAGGAGCTGATGGTGGACCTGAGGAGGGACAAAACACAGGTGACCCCTGTTTCCATCAGGGGGGTCAGTGTGGACACTGTGGAGGACTATAAATATCTGGGCGTGCACATTGACAATAAACTGGACTGGGCTAAGAACACTGACGCCCTCTACAAGAAGGGCCAAAGTCGTCTCTATTTTCTGAGGCGTCTGAGGTCCTTCAACATCTGCAGGACTATGCTGAGGATCTTTTATGAGTCTGTAGTTTCCAGTGCCATCCTATACGCTGTTGCATGCTGGGGCAGCAGGCTGAGGGTAGCAGACGCCAACAGACTCGATAAACTGATCCGCAGAGCCAGTGATGTTGTGGGTGTGGAGCTGGACTCACTGACGGCAGTGTCTGAGAGGAGGATGCTGTCTAAGCTGCAGGCCATCGTGGATGGCTCCCACCCTCTTTATCACACAGTGATGAGACGCAGGAGCACATTCAGTTCAAGACTCATTCAGCCAAAATGCACTACAGAACGCCACAGGAGGTCATTCCTACCAGTGGCTATCTGACTTTATAACTCCTCTCTTACTGTACGACACCTCTCACATGTACAGTGATACCAGTAGAACAATAATTTAATTATGTATGTAAGAACTCAAATGTGCAATAACTTTCCTACTTCTAAACTCTTACTACTGTATACAGTATATCTGTACTTATTACTATAGCCACAGTCACTTTACATTTTATTATTCTATTGTATTATAAGACTTATATATGTGTACATATGACAAATTTCTTTTATGTTGTAAATTATTATTAGAGTGAATATTCTTCTTCTGCTACTGTAAAAACTGCAATTTCCCCCTGGGATCAATAAAGTATTTCTGATTCTGATTCTGATTCTGATTCTGATATAGCAAAATATGGGTAAACAAATAGGATAGCATGTCTGCTTAATGTGGAAGAGCATAACCACTCACTTACAGCTATAAAATGCTTAGATACTAGTGCAGTTTGAAGTAATGCTATCTGTACATGCTCGACAGTGGTGCGCTTGCGTGGTGCAAAGGGTGGGTAAGGCTGAGGTTGCAACAGGGTGTACCCTTGTAGGTACCTCAACCCCAAAAGTTGAACAACTTGGTCTCAGACATGTAGTGTCATTATAGGATCATGTGTGGCTCCACGAGACTACCCACACTTTTGTGCATATGTACCTGTACTTAACCATGTTGGTGTATGAAACCTGCCTGCAAACGTGTGTGTCTATAATCATATGTGTGTGTTTGTGTATGTCTGTCGTTGTGTGTCCTTGCAGCTGGAGCAGATGCTGGCTGTGCAGTCTGGAGACTCAGATCAGGAGAGTGCATACAGCGGTGAGCAGCAGCGACTGCAGGATGAGAGCCGTGCTTACAGGCTCAAGCTGCAGGCCTACCAGGACAGCCAGCACAGACAGGCCCAGCTGGTGCACAAACTACAGGCCAAGGTCCAGTAGCATGTCTACTTGTACTACTCTGTGGCCACCCACACTTCCCTGTGGTTGAGGGAATGCACAGTGATAAAACAAAAAGAGCCACAGGCTGTTTACTGTCGTGTTTATTATGATTCTGTAAGTTGACGCGGTTCCTATATGGTAGGTTCTTCAGTATAAGAAGAGATGTGGAGAGCTGGAGCAACAGGTACTGGAGAAAACCTCAGAGTTGGAGAAACTGCGTCTTTCTGTAAGTTGACCTAAAAGTAAAACATGTTGCAGGTTATTAGGCAAAGACAAAAGATGCTTATGTCTTAATGCTGGTGGTGGGGGAGATTTTTGATGGGATCAAAATGCTCAATATGACTTTATGTGAAAAATCTGTATCTGTACACTGTTAATATAACAGTTGAGTTTAAAGTTTTTGCTAGGAGAAAAATTCACTTCAGTATGTGGTTCAATGTAGGAATAAAACAATATTAGACTAACTTTGTATATTTTCATATGCAAAAAAAAAATTATTTCTTTTGGAAGCGCATCCCCAAAATGCCCTGTTAAAAGACCCCAGGCCCTGCCCTTGTCACAGTCAAGGCAGTGTACAGTGCTGACTAGAGATGAACAGTGTATTGTGAAATTACGAAATCATGAAAACTGTGACAGTGTGCATCATGGACAGTGCATTATGGAGAAAAGACACTGCTATGTTATTATGTCATCTTAGGCAACTGCACTAGTTTAACACCACTGCTTCTAACAATCAGCGCCTCGCTCCAGTGCTCCTCCTACCTCCCAGTCTCAGAGTCATTATGAAGTTGTGCAACAACATGATGACAATTTTCTTTCATCCAAAATTGTTCAAAATGTTGTTATACCCCCACCACCCCTAATACCATGTTAACTTTTCATGGAAGTGACAGTGCCACACTCTATACTGCGGTCTTTTTATGACCTTAAATTTCGACTGATGTGTGTTTGTATGCATATGTGATGTAGCTGCAGTCTCACCTGGACTCCTCTGCACATCGGCTCCAACTGTCAGAGCAGGAGCACAGCCTGGATTCCCAGAGCAAACTCGCCCTTCTGGAGGAGGAGAGGAAGAGGTGAGCAAGCCTCACACTTAGACTGTGAGGTATTACAGAGTTAGAGAGATGCAGGCAGATAGAAAGACTGAGAGAAAAGAGATGAGAGAAAAGAGAGAGACATTTAGAAAGAAAGGGACAGGGCGGGAGAGAGGCAAAGCAAGGTAACAGTTGAGAAAGAGAAATTAACTGTCTCAGGGAAATGTTCAAAACAACTGTCCAGAAAGCGAGTGGGGAGTCTGTGTTTGGAGCAGCCGAATAGTCATAAATTCAGGAAAATGAGACTGAGAAGCCTCACACAGAAACAGTCTTGTTTTTCCTCCTCTATCTCTTTCACTAGGAGACAAAGCATGAGTGCTGTTTTCCAGGGATGAAAGGACTACCAACGTATTTTCATTCCTCCTATATTGCATTTAAGCAGCTTTAAAGAGAGTAAAAAACACTGCCCATCTAATTTGTCAGGCTCAGTTCATGGGGCCCTGTGCTCTTCCACTGCCAGCGCGTGGTAAAGCCGGCTTGAGCTCTCCATGCCAGCCTTTAAAGAGAGGTGATTTACTGTGCTGCTTGCCTTTAATTGAAGCAATTACAGCAAATGCTGGCCTGAATGCCTGCCAGGCTCTTGCTCCTTTCACTGCCCTGCTTGCAGAACCATTGTCACCGCCTGCTGTACGACTTCCATGCATAGCCATGCACAGCCAGTCCTACTCCATAGCTTTGAGGATTAGCAAAGCCAGTTACACTGTGCAGCGGTAGGTATAGCAATTCAGTCATACTGCACAGTTTCAAGCCTTGGCAAGGCCAGTCTTATGTTGCAGCTTTGGAGCTTTGGGAGTCTTAGTGCAAAGCATTAGGCTTAGTGAAGCCAGTCTAAGTACACAGCATCAAGGCCTAGCAAAACTAGCCTTGAAGTCTAGTTGGACTGTGTCGTAAATCTTTCCCTAAGCCCTATGGTCCTCCCATAAATGTACACAATTATGATGTTGTCAAAGCGTGAGTAAAAAGAGTGTTTGAGAGCATAATTGAGACACACTTCACTCAACGTCCATTTATTTGCTTAAATGTGATTTACCATGTTTAACAATCATGCTAGGTTTTTGTACTTTTTTACCATTTCTCTTGAGCTCCCCCTCAGCTTTATGACTTTGATTATTCCCCTAATAAAGACATTCAATTATATTATTATTATTATATTATTAGAATGTTTTATTTGAGCAGAAATGTATAGAAACATGGACACAGTGGGCTAAATTAACTATGAAAGCTTTTCCCATGTGAAAAATTATGTTTTGTACATCTCAGCTTGGTTGTTTAAAGCATGATAGGAAAGGTTTGCTTGGGCACAAAGGTTACACGTTTCAGTTCATTGTAATATTGATCATACAAGTCTTCAGTTTTGTTATTTGATATTAACAGCTTTCCTTTTTCACAAACTGTCATAAGCGAATCCTTACTGCCTGGCTCATAAATGATAATATCACTATGGCTAGTTACATATTCCATTTAGCATTTTCAAACGCATGACCCTTAAAGTCATGTCAACCTTCATAAAGACAAAGATAAAAGATTCCACTTCAACCGTGCAATTGGTTTATGGGAGGAACATGGCAAGATTATGGGTAATTGCCATCGCACAAGTGTGGCCTGATGCAGACTCACAAGAGGGACACATCATGTGCTTTAAGGGTGCCGATTGGGTAAAATTATAGAAATGGAACATGCTGTAGCCTTGCACACCTAACAGGTCATGTGCAAACGAGGGGTGCAAGGCTGTGCAAGTGCCAGCAATAGGATAGAGCCTTACTTTACAGCTCAGAGTCTTAACAAAGTAAGGGCTACTTCATAGCATGGTTCTGAGCTTTAACAGAATCAAACTTACAGCACAGCTCTTATCAAAGACATTCCTACTATACGGATCAGAGGCTTAGCAAGGTCAAGTACACTGTACAGCTCTAAGGCTTTGGTATTCCTACTGTACAGCTCAGTAGTCTAGCAAATCAGGCATACTGCACAGCTCAGCAGCCTAGAAATGCTTGTCATTATGCATAGCATCAAGGCTTAGCAAGGCCAGTTCTGCAGCATGAGCCTTAGCAGAGTTAGTCTTGCAGCCCAGCTGTAAAGCTTGGCAAGTCTAGTCCTGTTGCACTGATTTAAAGCTTAGCAAAATTGACTCTGGTTCTCTGAATAAACGTATGGGAAATAAGTGTCGGAAAGTGAATGCACACTACTTTTCACTCTCTTTGTAAAAGGATTGTCATGGTCCTGGGCAGTTCTCTCACACAATTTATTCTCTTCTTGTCTTACATGCATGCTACTTCACTGGCGCCGGCGCTGTTCGGAACTGGGCGTCGACTGCCACGGATGATGTAAACATTGTTGTAAATGACTTGACGAGCAAATCTGCTGGCAATTAGGCCAGAGTTGACATGGACTTTGTAAAACTGTCACGCTCGTTCCCCTCCGTAAGCATGGCTGGCACCGCGAAATGTGAGGCAGGCCTTTACGAGCTTATAAATGTAGGAGTGATATAGCAGGGTGGGGGTGAGCGGGACTGGGGTTTGCTGGAGCAGTCCCAAAAAAACGTTTGAGTACAGCTTTAACAATTGAAGGTGCCAACCTGGCAGCAGTTCTGAAATGGCTCCATGTGTTCTGCAGGTGCTCCGGCCTGAGCAAGGTCAACGCATTGCTCCGAGAACAACTGGAACAGGCCAACGAAGCCAACCAAGCTCTTACAGAGAGCCTCCACAAAGCCCAGGAGGAGGCAGAGCAGAAAGACACGCGACTGAAGAGGGAACAGGAGGTGAGAGAGAGGGGGAGAGAGAGGAAGGAGAGATCTGCTCTGTATGTTTTTATCCAAATCCACAGTTCAAGGAAAATCTTTCCTCAATCCAACTCAATGAAACTCAACTCTGGAACTTGTGGAATTCTACCCTGGTCCCTGTTTTGTCAGTCTGGACACTGTCTTTGTTTTAAATCATTGTTGTGATTTTCTCAGCTGTTGTTTCCTGTGAAAACATTCCAGTCGTTTGGAAAAAAAGAGAGAGAGAGAAAGAGAGAGAGCGAGAATTCATTGCAGTGAGCAAACATCTGGCAAGATTAAGTAGTCCATGTTGCATTCAGCCACGTACAGTCAGGAAAAGCGTATTTTACTGTACACGTGTGTGTGCTTTTGAGTGGGTGGGTGAGTGCATGTTTGCATGAGTCTCTAAAAGGACAAGGAAGGAACAGAGAGAAAGTACGTGAGCACATGTAAGCATATGCAAGTATGTGTTTCTGCATTTATCAATTTATATGAGTTCAAAAGAATATAACAGAACATTAATATGAGAGGTGGCACAGCATCTTAAACACGGCCTGTTGCTGGCCCCATCGTGACTTCCAATGTGAAATCTGCTGACCATATGATCATCTCCCAACAAATCTGTACGCTTTTTCATTCCAACAAGCCCCCACCCCCACTATGATTCCCTGTTTGTCTCCCCAGATGAGTGCCTCCAGGCTGGGTCATGAGCAGGCCCGTATCAGAGCCCTGTGGCGCCAGGCCGCTTCGCTGCGCAGCACCTTTACCCAGCTAAGGGCTTTCACTGACAGGTGAGTGTGGTGTGCTGCCAAAACTAGCCTGTCACTGCGGCTCAGGCCCCATCCCCACTTCCTATACACCCCCCAGCCTGGCTTGATCAAAGCCGTGCGGGTCGCTGGGGTCTCCCGCCTCCCGTCCTTGCTGGGTCCTCCTGGGAGAAGTGATGGTTGGAGTGCCCCTCGGGCCAGCTCTCAGCCATCCATCAGAGCAGAGCTAGATGAGGACTTGGCCTGCGTTGTGTGTAAACGCTGTGATCATTGTTGAGTAATTTGCCATAATGCGGATTACTCAACACATGGTCGAGAATGTTCAAGGCCTTTATTCAGACAGGACAGTGTTCAAAGAGCTTGGTCCCTAGTCACGATATGGAGCCTAATAGTTTCAACCATCTGGCTCTCCTCAGCTACAAACATGAGTTCTTGGGAATGTGTTGAACCCAAGAGTTTTTAGTCTTTAGTTATTTAAAGATGGCAGTGGCAATGACCTTTTGACATGCCTCCGTTTCCTGTTACAGTCTTGGTTATCTTGGTCATTGTGATGTACTCATGAGTGGGTCAACCATAGAAAGGCACATTCTGAGCAAACCTAAAAGTATCTAGGCTAGCAACAGTATCAGTATAGTGTGCAGTACCACATGTGATTGCATAACAAGAATACACCTCTGGGGACAACTTTTTTGCTCAATTGTAGAGCCAATAAGGGTATGCTCCTTCTAAAACCTGCACCCAAAGTCCTCTAGTTTGTGCTCTTGTAACTGTTTTAATGGCTATTGTTGGCGAACAGATCTGTTGTACTCCTACAATATAAATTTATTACCTACTTTTTTTTTTAAATATAAGTTTCTTTTTACACAATGTAAAAGGCCTGCAAGTTTTTTGGGGGCTTTTCAGTTATGCTAACATCCGTGAGCTGATAATAAGCTTATTGTCAGTTGGACAATAATGACCAGCACTTCAACGCTCAGTTGGTTCCCACTTACATTTAGTCTAATATTTATTTCTGTCTCCAGATCTTTGTGTTACACAATCACATCTGGCCCCATAAGGTAGAAATAATAGCTGACTACCTATGTATGTTACCAAGCTAAGAAGAACAAAGGCAAAAAGAACTAAATTGGCATCGGACCAGCATTGCCAAGTTTGCTGCTGTTACCCAATAAAAACATGCTTGTAGATGAAAGCCATGCTCCTTGTTTATGCTGACATCATGGTTTGTAAATTAAATCCAGCACAAAGCCATTGTTTCTTTAAGTATGTAAAGCAAAAGTAAGCAAGTGGAAAGACATTATTTGTCTACATTTCATGCACCTTAATCTAAATGCTATGTAAAAATATTGCTCTGTAAAGAGATGGGATTGACCTGTCCTGATGCTCTCCTATCCTGATGTAATTGTGTATAACCATAACTGCAGGAATCTGTCTGACATGCGTGGAGAATGTGTGGCTGCTAGCCATCGACTGCAGACGGCCTGCGTGAATTTACAGGCTAGCATGAGTGAGCGCAGTGCCCCTGCTGGCCTGGAGGTCTCAGCGCTGGAGAAGCAGTTGAGAGACAAACTGAGAGAAGCCATGCAGCTCCAGGGCCGCTTCGATGCAGAGAAAGTGGAGCTCAACTCCAGGTCTGTGTATCTGTTTATCATCCACTGTGCTCATTCGTTTTTCAGATGATATGCAGCCAATTACATAGTGATATAGTACACAATGCTGTTTAGACTTGAATTGTTGTGGTCAAAGGATTATAAAGTGTCAGATATTTCACAGGCATGTCCCAAAATCTATAACACTGATTTTTTCTTTTGTCTTATTAAACATTAACATATCCTCGATGACTCATTGAGCATTAATCTGATTACTCATATACTAAAGACTGCTTCGGGTGCTTTGCGACCATGTGAGAAGCCAGGAAGAGAGGGAAAGAGATGAGATAGCGAGTCTGTATTCGTTTTTAGTGAGCAGCAGAATAGTATCCAGTTCATCCTGAAATTATTCTGTCATGTAATATGTCAGTGACCTTGTTTGATGTTTTTTTGTTGGGATCAGATCCATAGAACTGACTGCGCTCTTTGATGAATTTAGTCATTGCACCTTGACTCTCTTGGATCTTTCCATCAGTGACAGTTCTACAATGAGCCAAGAGCAGAGATCACACTCCTCCATGACATATGACCCCTTCACTGATTGTAATTGCAGAGGGGGAAAAAGGCTGAAGATGAATAGGCATCAGATGGGAGCTCTGTGGGGAGGCATAAATGATCCGTACTTTCACCTTTGCCTAATACACTCAGACAGAGAAACCATCTGCATGACTTTGAAAAACACGACTGCATGAATCTGACGTTGCATGAATGTGTGCCAGTAAAATGTCACATTGTCGTTATAAAACATCCAGCTTACTGTATCTCTCTAAACCTCTGACAAATCTCAGGAGATATCAGAATACAGACTGGTATTGGTTAACTACTTCAAAGTGGCGCCTTCAGTAGCTGGTTTGCTTTGTTATGCTGGTCTAGGGCTGTTTTTCTGACAGCAGCATATGCAGGAGGTTAGCTTTAGAGAAGTAGACCAAAGTAGCTTTAAGTTTTATTAGTGAGAAGCAAAGCGCCAAATATTTCTTGACCCTAAACAAATGCACATGTTGTTATCCATGACCAGGGCTGGGAGGGTTATTTAAAAATGTATTCTGTTGCAGATTACTGATTACCTGTTAAAATATGTAACCTAATGCAAAGAATAACTGAATAAAAGTAACATAATATGTTTACTTATCTGCACTAGTTTTTGATGACTTGTCTTTTTAAAGGCATATATTTAAATAAAGGCAAAAGAAAAAAACATAGACTATAGATGAAGCGATATGAAACAGGGAAATATGAAAAAGAAGCTAATTTCAACTTCAGTTTTAATGCTGATAACTTTAGTATTAATTTGCTAAAATAGTTTAAGCGATCAAAAGTCATACCTAGAGATTAAAGTAGGGAACCACTCATTAATAAGTTTTATAGTAGGACTTTTTGCTGCATGCTGCACCTGCTAATTGGGTTGATGCTGGGCAGTATGTAATGTGAGATTTTTCGAGCATGGTGATCAAACACAGTTTTAAAAATTAGTTACATTTGAAATGGTACAACTAACTTTACCCTGATGTCAGCAGTTTCTGTGATGGCAACTGTATTTCAACGAAAGCGCATGTAAAAAACAGAAAAACCATGGTTTTATCATGGTATCATGGTTTATCATAGCAGCCTTGAACAGGTTACCAAATACAAAGTGAGAAAAACTCCCTTATTCATGAGTAACCACTAACTCACCAATGACTTAATTGAGTTTTACTGCAGATTTGAATCGGGGTGGGATCAAATATCAATACAGCGATATATCGTAACGCTTTCTTTTGCAAGATATTATAGATACACTAGCTCCAAAAAATGCTATTTTTATTGAAACACGCAGCCCTTCTAAACAGACTTTGTAGTCATGAAGGTCTTTGAACGCCTGGTCCTAGCCTACCTAAAGTCTTGCATTTGCATACAGAGCTAACTCCATTATGGAGTTTCTCTAGCTTCCAGGCACCACCATATCTGGGACCTGAAGTGGGAGAGGAACACAATCTCTATAGCCAAGAATACACAGCAAAGAATGTTCTTCCTGAGACAGCTGAAGAAATTTTACCTGCCGCAGACCCTGATGATCCAGTTCTACACAGAACTCATCAAGTCCTTCATCCATAGCCTTCTGGTTTGGTTCCTCTACCTCACAAGAACAAGCCAAACCCAAGCACATAATCAGGACAGAAGAGCGGATCATTGGATGTAATCTGTCAAATCTTTAGGACATGTACAACAGTGGGGTGATAAAGTATGCTGACAACATTACAGGTTGCCCCTCTCATCCTAGACATTAACTCTTCCAGCCACTTCTCTCTGGTAGACGACTCAGGGCCATCAAAACACTGCACGAACAGACATGCCAACATCTTCTTCCCCAGAGCTGTAGCTGTATTGAACTACAGTGGACACCTCGGGCTTCAAACTTAAACTGAGCCAACTTTACTGTATTACTGATGTTAACTATTATGTTATAGTAACATAATGCATATTTACACAACTGTACAGTATGTGTGACTCTTCAAGACAACAACTTGTAAAGTAAAGTGATTCTGACTCAGAGTCTGACCCTGATTTAAGAAGGCCTTTACAACAGGAGTTTAAATTAAGACAAAGCAAACAGGAAATCTGACCTGTTTTATAAAACAGTGCTGTTTGTACTTCCATGCATCAGCTATTCAAACAAAGTGCAAATCAGCTCATATTGCTTCTCAAATCAACAGTCTCTGATCTTACATTTAGTTCAATGATCAAATCTAAATGGAGCCAGAAATGTTTGTCAAGTTATAATGGTGTCAAGTTCTTTAGCAATAAGTAATAGCCATTCTAATAACTTATGACTGGCCATCATTTGTGTCTACTAAAAGACACATGAGGCTTCATTGTGTATCATGAGTTTTAAAAAAAAATACATGCCCACTACACCTCTATATTGCATCAGCTCTTTAACATCACACCGTAAGTGTTTGGGAACCAAGAAGATCAATTTCTGTAGTTTTGAAAAATTCATGTTTTCCTATTTGTATCTGCTTGGAATTCAGCTGCTCGGCATTTTAGGGTCCCCTTTGTTGTATTTTTCATTTCATAATGTGCCCGATGATTTTGATGGAGGTCGGTTTAGCACTGGGACTCTAAAACCCATATATATCATTCAGCAATAATGGAGCCTTCACAGATGTGTTAGTCACCCATGCCATGTGCACTAACACACCCCCAGGCTGGCATTTGGACACTGCACTGATAACAAGCTGGATGGTCCCTTTCCTTTTTGGCCCCGAGGACGTAGTGCCCACAATTTCCAAAAAGAATTTCACGATTTGATTAACCCAACCACAGGACTCTTTTCCACTTCGAAATTAAATGAACAAAACAGAAGTTTAAAAGCCAACATTGTCATGGAATTGGGTGTGTTAGAGGGTAACCTTTACATCTGTAAAAGCACCACTGAAACCATTTAGCCTTTGAGATGATGCCTCTTTTCAGAGATGGTTATTTTAACAAGACAGCATGAACCTACACTGTACATGAATTAATAGAAGAATGACTGTGTGTGATTGTAAGACTGACCTGCCTACAGTCCAGAACAGTCTTCCATTAAAACTGTGTGTCCATTTAAGCAACAGGGCATTTACAGTTTTACACCCGACGACTTCCATAACAGAAGAGTGGCAATAATTTCTGCTTGCAAAGCTAGATAAATTGGTGTCTTCAGTAACGGATTGTTCATTAAGTGTCATTAAAAGGAGTCAGGATGTAACACAGAAGTAAACATGCTCCCAAATGTTTTTGGAAACTAAGGCATACATTTGGAATAAGCATGCATTTACAAAAATAATAAAATAAATGAAGTTAAACATAACATTTTATACTGTTGTACTGTTTTTAATTGAGTAAATGTCAAACTGAATTTATGAATCACTGCTTTCTGTTTTTTTTATTAGCATTTCATTACTGTCCCAGCATTGCTACGTATTTACTACATGTTTAAATATGAATGTAAATTTAGTGGCAAATTTGTGTAATGTTGTGTAATGTGTGAATGCGTTTGTAGGATCCTGGAACTATCAGACATGGTGAAACATCTAAGAGCTCAGAACAGCGAGAAAGAAAGTCATCTGAAAGACTTGCAGAAAAGTCTGGACAGCATGGTGAGTGTGATTTTTGGGGTATAAGGTTGGGGGCATTTTTCACGAAGTGAGTTTGAAACCTGTGCTTGTGATGCTCTGTTCTTTTGTCTGTCAGAGCTGGCTCAGTGATGCTGCTCTTTGACCTGAATGCTTCCTTTGATTACATTTTAGAATTAGCTGTTTTTGTTTTGTAAAGCAGTTGTTAAATGAGTGTGTCGCTTTATCAAGTGTGTTATGGCTTCTGTGTTATTAATGTTTTGTTTTCTTTCATTCTTTCTTCCTTTCTTTCCCTGTTTCTGTTTTGCTTTCCTGTGCAGGAAGTGAGTCAGGCTGAAGACAGAGCTGAGAAGGATACCTTATACAGTGAAATTAGCAGTCTGCGGCAGATTCTTCACAGTATCCGCCAGGTCAAACACTCATGATCATGGGCAGCCCCAGGGCACCACAAAAAGAGGGTGGTGGGGGGTGGGCTATGGTTTGGGATACGATTTAGGAGCTGTGGCCCACAGCGTCTAGACATCAGGCTGTAGCTTAATACTGACAACGGTGCAGTCATCATCCTACCTAATGCAAAGGTTCAAAACAGGCCTAATATAAACCCAGCCAACTTTACATACCGAGTTCAAATCCGACAACTGTGATGTGAGGTACTTGGCAAAGTTGAGGAAAAACTGGCAAATCTGAAAAACTGTTAAACATGCTTAATGCCATGGCGGCCGGGAAAATTTGTTTATTCCTTAGTTTTAATGACTTGATACACAGAAACATGTTAAACCTTTTTTAAAAAGATCATGTTAGGTACATCAGGCTAACTGAGTTCAGCCATAAAAAAACGTTTTTTTTAAACCTCACTGTTGATATACGGAAGATAGAAAATGCACTCTACTATCAGGTTATCAGGTCTTGTTTTCCCAGGTCTCCCAGGGACATCTTTTGGTGTATCTGAAGCTTCTTTATTCAAAATCTGTTAATAGAAGCACTTTACACTTCTCAGTAATTGTGACTGAATGGGGTAATTATGGACAGCTAAGCAGTTTAATAATTGCTAAGCATGGATGGGAGGGCTAAGCTTGAGTTAAACTGCCTCAAACATTCAGAAATGATTTGATGATTCTGATTGAACACAATGCTTTTGACATGCATCAAATGTCTGTTTCTTAAAAAAATAGTTTCAGTAAAATACTAATAGATATTGTGTATGTTTTAAGCAGTCTCTGGCAGTGGGGCTTGATTCCTCTTCCTGATCATGACTCACTTCTTAAGTACTTTAGACATAAGTAGTGTTGTGTGTCTGGTCCTACTGTAGACTTTGAAGATCAGATCTGGACATCCAGTAAAGACATATCTGGGTGAGATCCTTATTTGATAATTGTCACTCTACTTCTTTCTCTCTGATGTTCATTACAGACTGCCTCTAAAGACGGTGACGGTAGCAGCTCAGATAGCCCAGAGGAACAACTGCCTTCTCCAGTTCCTCATGTCTCCTCCGCCAATCTCTCCTCTCCTCAGCGTGATAGCACTTTGCTAACTGTACAAAGAGCTCTAACCCAGCGACAGGCACAAACTCAGGTCAACAAGACCGATCAAAGGCATCCTTTCTGAATTTTCTCGAACTGTCAGTGGCTCTCATACAATTTTTTTTTGACAAAAGACATAAGCGTAAGCGTGTAGTGAAACCTAATTTGGTCATTAGCTGTTGTGGACCATTCACATCAATGTTGGACATGGTGATGCTTAGATTTCCACTGTTGTAAATAATGATTGTTTGAGTTTCTGTACAATTCTTTTCGGATAAGACATTTCCAACAACCTCTGACTTCTGTCGACTGCAATGTGTCTCCTCCCACAGAACTGTAGAACTCCGTTGAGTTTGTTGTGGGATTAAGAGGTTGTAGAAAGTCCCAGCAAATTAGCAGTTTTGAAATACTCAAACCACACTGTTTGTCATTTACATCCATGCCATGCACATTTTATTCTAATTTGATCCCCATTCTGATCTTTGATGTGATCTAAAGCATTTATTGTTAAAGTGTACTTAATAGGGTGACTAGTGAGTGTTTAACATATCGCTGACTTTGCTACTGGATGTCCCATCAAGTTCTTGAACAAGCTAGCAGTTTTTAATATATATATATATATATATATATATATATATATATATATATATATATATATATATATATATATATATATATATATATATATATATATATATATATATATATATTAAGGTCAGTGATAATTACAGTTTCTGTACAACAACAGGCAGTGAAGACAGTAGCTTTGTTCATTTACTCCTGACGCTTGTTTTTTTTGTGCTAAATGAGTGCACTGATGAAAAATACTACTCTGAAACAGCTGATTTTTTTGGCCAGGAATAGCAGCAGAATACAACTTTAATTGTTGACCTCTGGATATGGTCTATGATTTAAATGTGATTAAATGGACTAGATTTGATTCCTTTGAGATCTTGATTGTGTTTTCTCCACTGCAGGGGTTACAAGTGCGCCTGGAGGCCGCACTGGAGCAAGTCACCACCCTGCGGGATCAGCTGAAGCAGGGAGAGGCTGAACGCAAGCAGCTGGAACAGAGCATACAACAGCTACAGCAGAGGCACCATTGTGCCGAGAAGGCCGAGGAGGAGGTCAGCAGAGATGCCCAGAGATACCGTACCTCACTGGGCATTGTCAACAGGTAGATTCTTATGTTCAAGTCTACTAACAGGACTGTTGTTAGTTAAAACGTACAAATGGTCATAAAAATAAATAGGAGGCATGTTATGAATCAGTTGTAACTTACTTTGACTTGTTTTGAAGGACACAGCAGATTTACTGGCTTTAGGAGTGGAGTTTCTGGAGGGGAGTTGACACACTCTGTACCTCTCATGAGACTTTTCATCTGACAGTAGCCTCAGATCCGCACGCTCAGCTGGTCTTATAACCTCTAATGCTTTGCGCATAGCTGCTCATTTAGTCAGCTATTCTAGGAAAGAATGTAGGTTAAAATATAAATGATAAAAAAAGAAAAACCATTAAGAAAAGTCAAAGATCTCACAAATCAATGAAACTTCTAATGGGTGTAATAACACTTCTGTTGGTTAGTAGGAAATAGTGTTTGTTTATTTGAATTCAAGCCTTCCTTGTCTTCTGCTGGAACCCATCCTCTAATTTTGGTAACACTTGCAGATTAGGCCAAATTTAGTGGGAAACTGTCAGGCTTCACAAAATCACAGTTTATCACACTTTTACAATTTGTTTATTCTTTTTTTTTCTTTGGCTTGGTTAAATCACGTTGATGTGTATTGTGCTTCACAAGTGTACAACTAAGAACACTAAAGCAACATTATGTAAAATCTCTACCTTAAAAAATAGCTTCATAATGATTTTGGTGGCGCATATATGCACAAGTACTGTGTAACTTACACTATAAGCACTCTGCGCATAACAACATCTGCCCATATATAAGTTGGTACTATACATTGACTTTCAACATGAGATTTTAACAGAATCTGCCAAAGATCACAGCCAGTGATTTATATCACATCATTCCGATTTTCATCAGCACCATTCAGGTGTCATTCAGACTTGCAGTATTTTACTGTCCTACACACACTCACCATTAATACTGTGTTGCTTTTAATGCAATGACAGCCCACTTGCTGCGATGTGCTACTAAAATTATGTACAAACAATTTAGTGGTACTTGTGAACAGTTATATGTCAAGTGAGTGAATTCTCTACATTCTTTTCCTGTGCAATTTTGTGATTAACTGATCAAGTGAAGTGACAGTCTGCGGTGTGTGTGTGTGTGTGTGTGTGTGTGTGTGTGCGTGTGTGTGTGTGTGTTTGTACTGCTACTGCATAAAAGTGGCACAGCATAGCTGCTGAAGCGGAACTCTTCTGTGGGGTTTCTTGTTTTTACGATGAGTTGTCCCAGCTGTGCAAAGGGAAAAAGGGGCTGGAGTGTATTTAGTACATGGTTGAGAAATGAGGGAGCTGTTTTGCCATTTGTACTAAGGAAGTCACAACCTGTTTAACTGGACCTTCATGGCAGATGTGACTGTGTGCATCCCAGGAAGATTTAGGTGTTTAAAGGCTACAGGGTTCATGCAAAGCTTTAACACTACCAGCATTTACTGGTTATTTATAAGGATTTGTGTGTCTGAACGCTATAATAATAGTTACATTTAGCATTGACTTCATGGGTAGTAAGGATCCCTCGATGTCCTTAATAGAACTTTGTTTGAGATTACTTATGTAAATCGCTATCTACATTCTGAAGTTCTAGTCAAGTTTACTCATCGGTGCTGATGATAATGTTTAAATGATGTGATATAGAGCTGCTGCAGCTTTATCTATGAGAGGACTGCATAACGCTTTACAGCAGCGCATCACACAAAAAACAAGTTGGGTCTTTAGTTGGTGTAAAAAGATGCTTAGTCAGTATTCCCAGCATGGCCAACATGACAGGGGCTGTGAAGAGACTAAAGAAGTAGTTGTCAGAGAAAAAGAAAAATGACCAGACAGGAGTAAATCGTGGACTGGATTTTACTTAATAGTCACAAGAAATAAAGTAATGCAAGATATTCCTACGACTATCAGACAGACAACGGAAATCTGACAGTGTTGATCCCTGTCAGTGTTATGTATTAAGGATTGCGACGTAGGCTGTAACCTTACCTGTGTTTGTGTTTTTTCCCGATGCCAAATATCATCTAATCTCAGTCCCATTTTTGGCAAAACAAAAACATTCAGTCTTTGTTAATGTCACACTGAACAAGCCTTGAAAGTTTGAAAGTTTGCAACCTTGCAAATCGATCCCTGTCCAAAATGACACTGTCTAGTGTGTATTATGAGCTATATAGCCTGTAACATGTTGTCAACAACATTAAACATACTATCCGCATTTAAAGGCTTTACAAACAGCTTGGCCTTGGGTTTAAAAAAGAAAGCAGTATTTCAGCAAAATTAATACTTTCTGTATTTTTTTTTTTGTTATTCTTTTTGTTATGGTCGTCTCTGATGTCACAAAAAATACAACTATGCTGAGTCATATTTGTGTAAAATCCCATCGTATTATTCTACCTTTACAGTCGATGCAGTTCGGTGACTCCTGATGTCTGTCTTTGCCGGTTCTGTGACCTTCAGCTTTTTGACAAATGCACTTGTACAACTGTCCAAAAGGGAAGATCAAAATGAGATTTGCGTTTAAGGCAGTGGCATGAAAGTGAAGTATAATGTACAGCTGTATGAGAGAAATGACCAATTCTCACATAATGCCGCTTTACAGTGTCAAATTAATAAAAAAAAAAAGATTTATGTAGGTAATGTTGACTGTGACTTTCCAAGTTAGTGATAACATTAATGAGAATGTGCATTAATGTTTATTAATTAATGTGCGAGAAATCGTTTTCTGTCATTTTCTAAAATCCATCTTTTAAACCTTTTAAAACTAAATCTGTATGAATTATATGTTTTATTGATGTAGCAGTGTGTAGTCTATAAACATTTTTGACATAGCAGATTTGAACAGGACTGAAATCTCCAGTCACTCCCCATATGGAACTTATTCCATTCGAATACAGCTTTACTTTGCTGTTCAAGTGCAACTTCCCCCTGACAGACTTGGAAGTGGGCTTATGAGTTCACAAGAACTGTATGAATGCACTGTGATTACCAACTGTCCATTCATGTTTCTCCATCACCTCCTGTCTCGTTCTTGCTCCAGTGAGAAGAATGAGTTGGAAAAACAGCTTTCTGCCAAGCAACACCAGCTGGACAATGTGCTTGCAGAATTGGAGCATCTACGCAGCTCCTCTCTGGACATCCACAGGCAGCGGGACCTCCTCCGGCAACAGAGGGAGGACTTAGAGCGGCAGTTGGCTCGGGAACGATCCGAGGCCGAGAGGGGGTATGTTGTTGCACAATATGCACTGGACTAACCCCCACCTCAACCTCCCCTCTGGCCTCTGTTTGTTTTTCCATCTCTTCTTTGTTTACAGTCAATATCACTAACACATGTTGTCCTCAAAGAAGCCTCACATTGAGCCAAGATAGCGTCATTCACAGATGCCATTGAACATGGAGATAACTTTATTTTACTGGTCCTAGGGTAATGTCCTTAGCATGATGTTTTGTGATTTTAGGGGTTTCCGGTGTCAGTGACACCGTTCAGGGGGATCTGTGGGGTAAACGCTCTTCAGAAAGCCATCAAAATGTTTATGAAGGAGTATAGACTTTGCCCTCTACACTGTTCCCTTTCTGGTCGGAGGGAGCAATAGGCTCATATACTCATGCTGTGTTTACAGCAACACTTCTCTTGTGTGTATCTCTGGGTGCGGAAGTGGATGTGAGCGAGTTTGTGTGGATGTTTGTCCATGTTTTTGTTTGTTTCCCTACATTTACATGCAACTTGGCTCTGGCTGCTATTCAGCATCTTGGGCTGTATTGAATTACTGCACGTGCAGTCGTGTTGATGGATGTGTGTGTGCGTGTGGGGTGCGCGTGCATGTGTGTGTTCTCTGCAGGCGGAGGACTATTGACCAACTGGAGGCGAAACACTCAGATGTGCGTAAGGAGCTGGTTACAGAAAAGGAGGCCTTGAGTCAGCTCACACTACAGAAAGAGGTTTTAGAGGATGAGAAGGGCAGCCTTGAACAGGCACTGTCTAAGGTAACTTAACATAAGCTATACAATAAAATGTTGCCTTAAAATATGTAGAAGTTTGTTCTCTGTGGAGGTGTTAACCTAGATCTGCGTAGAACATCAGCTGACCTGCATTTTAAGTATCACCTCATGCATATCACCTTATTATACCAAGGCGTGTATGATTGCTCTCAAGTACTTATTATTATATGTATAACATTATAATATGCACTCATTAGAACACTGTATAGGATAATGCACCACAACTGATAAAGTGTTATGCATGTAAATATAACTACTTTTAAGTAATTATATAGGCTTATGATGGGAGTTATAACGTATAATGCCTTATAAATGTATTTAAACAGCATTGTAAATACCAAACTCTTAGGAAATGTATCCAAACAGTATTTTTATGTATACTCAAATGATTGTCCATACCAGAGTTCCAGAACTCAACATCCAGACCTCAACATCATTCAGTGTGTTGGATGTGTTTGGGATTACTTGGATCGTAAGAAGCTTCTAAGACTGAACTGAAAAGAATAGAAGCTGAAACACTGAAAGATTCATTTTATATTTAATCATTGTGGCCTCTGTGATTCTGTGATGTTCTGTTACACACACGCTGATAAATGTATAACTGGCTGTTTTATCTGGAAATTAAATTTATACAGGTCTCTGCCCTGTACTGTACATACTGACACTAACACACACACACACACATACATGCTGACCTGCTTGCTCATCTACTAACTGACTCAAGACCATTATCCACACTGCCACATGTTTTCAGTTTGGATTAGAACTGTTCTCACCTGTGTTCTCCCACTGTGAAATACACTCTGGCCCCAGTCATAAAACTGTGTTTATGCAGATTTTTATGCATTATTTATCCGCCGAGTAAATAGTGTTTTTTTTTCTTCTGTCAAAAGGCCAGCTTCGTTGCTGAATTACTGGAAGCAGTGTTTACTTTGACCTTGAATTGGCTATGCAGCCCCGACTTATTTGCAGTGTTTGATGCTTTCCATGCAGGAGTGAATCTCATAGTCAGGGATTCGAAGCGGCAGCCATATAACTCAGGGTAACGTAGAGTTAAGAGGCTCATGAAATGTTATGTACAATCCTGTCAATTCTGAAAACATTACATGCTGGTAACGTAGCAGCGTGGTGACTTGATATAGACTAGCAGAGAGAGCGAGTAGGGTAGTCAAAAATGTTGAAATGGTGGTGTAAAAGGCCATTGGTTTTGAATAATAAAGAGATTCAAAATAATACTTTCAAAATAGATCCATTTGGTAATGACCCCTTAATCTTTACCAATGCTCTTTTACATTGGCCAAAGTGAAAAGTTTCCTTTATCATTGATTTGCAGACATGGGACCCAGTCACTAAGTTGCAAGTAACAAATAAGTCTCAAGTCTTGACAATCAAGTCCCAAGTCAATACAATTGAGTCTCGAGTCAAGTCCCAAGTCAATACAAGCGAGTCTCGAGTCAAGTCCCAAGTCTCAAACTTCGAGTCCTGGTCAAGTCACCAGCGGTACCGTCATTTCTGTATTTAACACAATTGGTGCAGCTGATTAGTAGAATATTAAACTGACATTAATATAATATTAAGGTTTTTAAAGTTTGTATTTATTATCAGTGTTTATAGAGAGAGATAATCCCAAAACACCTGACGAATGTGTAAAAGATAATTCACCAATTGCACACACATCACAAATAAGTTTCACTAATCACAAATAAATATATATCCCAGTCTGTGTCTCACAGCTTGCCATTTGTACAAATTCTTTTAAATTTATGAATACATCTTTTTGGTTTTCATAGATATTATAATTTATATGTGAAAATGAACACATTTGTTTATATTTTCATTGCATATTTTTGAAAAGACGCAGTCTCAAGTTTTGAATTTATTTCTGAAGTGTTGAATCTGCATTTGTGGATCAAATGGATTTTGAGACATTCGTTTCGCGTTTCTGAACCCGATCCACACACAAATGCAGCTATATTCACAAATGTGGCAAACACGCGAACACGCTGTCGCTAGGGGGAGCTGCTGTTTTTTCCATAACTGAGCCCGACAAAGAAGCATCGCAGACGTTGTTTGAACGTCACTATAATAAACCAGCAAGTCGGATGGGTAATAAACTAACTTGGTTATTTTTAAACTGGTTAAACTGCTTTAGTTGAACAGATTGGCCAGCTTCATCAGTTAAGAGGGTGTTGTACTGAAATCCGACTCCCCAACAGAATTCCACTCCCCACCAGACTCTGACTACCCTTCGTGTGCACGCGTGTCACACAGAGAAACAGACGCTTCATTTACACTCGCGGTTTCTGTGGGTAAATAATGGGCAATCTTTTATTTTCCTCTACAGCAAAAACGCTCGGCAGGACCTAAAGCCAAACAAAGAGTACAACAAACAAATAAACTAGAGTATAATGTAATGAACTATAGACTTGTTTGTCGCTGCACTTGAGCACTTGAGGCATTGAATGCCTTTGCAGTCATAACGATGTGCTACCAGAACACTACCAGTTTTATTTCTCAGGTCTGGAGCAATAACGGACTTGCTATCCAAGACGACGGGACTCTGCAGTAATACTGATCCCGTTATTATTGGAAAGCGTAAATTTGAATTTTCTTATAATGAGATTATAGAGAGGTCATATTAAACTAATTTACACGAACACGTCTGTAAATAGATCAGTGATATCTGCAGTGATTAATAAACATAAACAGTGAGTCATAAACAGGCCTTAACTGTACTGCGTATAGACTTGTTGGTGGTTTTTAATAAAACGTATTTTTATGATCAATTTTGGATTTCACACAGTCAGAAGAAGTATTTTAAACGTGCCAAAATTATACTCCCCCTTCTCTGAGGGAGCTCTGATTCATCAAAACTTCTTTGATATTAACCAGGACTACAATTTCTGCTTAACACCTCCATTATTTTGGTCCCATGTCTTGGTCTGTAGATTCTGTGTGAGGTGCGTGCACGCGAAGGGGAGTGGGATTCTGTTGGGGAGTTGGATTTCGGCACAACGGGTGTTAACTAATGAAGTTGGCCAAACAGTTTAAAAACAGCCGAATTAATTTCTTTTTCTCGTACACAATTCCGCCAAAAATAGCAGCGCCCCCTAGCGACAGCGTGTTAACTTGTTCGCCACATTTGTAAATGGAGCTGCATTTGTGTGTTCTTGTGCATCTTGTTCTTGTTCTTGCTAGCTAACTGCTATATGTGAAATATACATATTAGAGACTTACTTTCTTTGTGCACCTCAAATGTTGAATGAAGTTTAAAGTGGTTGCAGCTCCATCTGTGATCTTGACTTCACATGTCCTGCATGTCGCAGGTCTTTTTTATTTACTACAGAATAATCTTTGTAGTTGAATGGGATTATTTTCGGGAGCATGTTGCACATTTTCTCCGCACAATTCAACACTGGCGCCCCATGATTGGCTGTAGAAGTTCACTTGTTGCTAGGTTACGGAGAAACTGAGCGGCGCAGCTCAACTCCTTAGCGTTACAGCGCCATTTAATACAAAATGATAGAGTTATTGATTACGTTTTTTGATTACGTTGATTAAGTTTTCCTTATTTATTATGTACACATAGAGTGGCGAGTCTTTTCAATTCTTAAAGCTCAAGTCCGATTCTAGGTCCAAGTCAGTAAAGGTGAAGTCTAAGTCAAGTCACAAGTCTTTAGTGATGTTGTCAAGTCACAAGTCATCAGTTTAATTACTCGAGTTGGACTCGAGTCCACATGTCTGTTGATTTGTTTAATCACAGTAATGATAAAACATGTGTGACTTTGATTCATACTTGTGTGTTTTCTTGCTTAATAGATAGCTTTATGTATTACAAATAAATGTGAAAATAGCATTATTTACAGATGATGGCAGTGAAGGGTGTTAAAATAGAGTGCATTTTAAGGTGCAGCAGAAAGCATTTATTCAGTATAATAGTTCTCTGATGTCGATGTAGAAGGTAAATTAATTTAGTCATGGTGAAAAGTGCCCATAAGCGGTTTTACACACCCAATTACAAACCTGTGATTTGACCCTAGAATGAAACAAGCTGTTTTCCCTTTTTGGGGTTATGAATAATTTGATAAGCTCTGCTCTGATTTGCTGATTTACCATGAGACACAATCTATATGAAGACTTTAATGTTCTATTTAAATGAAACAACAAAACAAAGAAGAACAATGAAACAGGAAATACAGTGTGCCCAGTTTTTCAGAGGTAATAGTGGAGTACTGAAGTCAATTCTATAAGAACTGCAAGATGGAAATGATGTCTAAATATTTTATGATATCTCAAACACTGAAACAGAAAAGCTTAGTTTTAATGGGAGAGGTGACAACCAAAGTGGTCCAGTGTTTGTTATGTATGTCTCTCTCCCCTTAACTGAAGTTCAAATTCAAACCATAATATCTCAGGGCTGAATTTCCTGATGTACAAATAAACAATTATGTTTGGCAAGATTAAGTAGGTTTTGAATAATGTGTCTGTCCTACAATATATCTGTTGAATAATGCATCTAATGCAGAGTTTTGCTTCAGCCAAGAAGTAACAAACAGTAGAAATAACAAATGTTATGTATAACAAATGTAGTTATTAGACTAGTGTGCTGCACACTAGAGCTGACAGCATGGTCAAAATAAGGGTAGGCATTATGGGGCAATGACAAATTGGGTTATTTTGAGAATTTGGCATTTGTTTTGATATATTCGGCTAAGGCATAAGAGACAAAGCAAAGGGTCCATGACATTTTCAAAGGCCCAAAATTACTACCGGCGCCCCTGTCCATCCCAACAGGCAGCGTGACACACTCAATAAAGCAGGCCGCATGCTGAGGGACACCAGTCATACTGCGCACACACGCTGTTCTCCCTTCTTCCATCAGGGAGACAGTACAGGACAGTCAGTACTCACATAAAGAATAACACCAAAACAGTTACTCTTTTTTTCAGCCCCAAGCGATCGAGTGGTTCAGTAAGCAGTAAATCATTTTCAAGCTGCAAAGTGGGAAAAGCAGGCAAATATTGTTAACAACAAGCTAACCCTAATGATATGAGTGATAACTTTAAAGATATGGTATATTTGCCTTCTCAAAACAACAAAGTTGATAGTTTGTGTTATAGATTTAACCAGTTATGTATATATGTTGATTGATCTTATAATTTAAAAGTAGAGAAGAGGCGCTTTATTACTGTTAACAGTGTGAGCAGCCAAGCTGATTTAATGAAATATGCAAGCTCTGAGTTCAGAACAATATAAGATTATTTTTAAATAAAATTTAGTTGCTTATTTACATGGTTTTTACTGGTTTTACATGAACAGAGATAACTGCCTAGGAGCGTTGCCATAAGTGGATGGACTTTCCTATAAGCACTTTATGCATTTACATTTTTGCTCCCCTGTAGGCAGAGGCACAGAATGCAGAGCAGGAGTTGGCTCTCACCAAGCTACAGAACGAGGAGGCAGGACTCAGAGACTCCTTTGCAAAAATGGCTGCCTTGAGTGAAGGACTGGCCAAAGACAAGGTGGAGCTGAACCGTTTGCTGCTACAGGTCCGAAACACTTTCCTCTCATGGCGTCTCCTAATATCTGCCCACTGATGTAGCTAATTTGGCCCCGTGAGCCATATTAAATAGCCTCAAATTAGGATTGCCTATTTATGCCTGCACGTCAGTTTCAGTACGCTGCAAACTATTACAGTGAATACATACCAGCTGTAATTTTCCAGATGCACACTAATAACTGAGCTCTGATGTTTGCCCTTAGGTGGAGGCAGAGAAGGTGGAGCTAAGTGAGCGAAAACGGGATGCGGAGCTCGAGCGGGCAGCTGCCAGGGAGGAGCTCGCCCGCGTGCAGCAGGAGCTGATGGATGTTAGTGCTGAAAAGAGGGCTCTGGAGGCCTCACATGTTCTTCTCCAGGAGGCTCGCACAAGCCTGGACGCAGAGCTGACCGTGTTGCAGAGGGAGAAGAACTCAGCTCTGGAGCAGCTGGCCCAGGTCAGGCCCTCTCCCCTGCCCTGTGCACCTGGGTGCATGGCCCTTGAGCCAGTGTGATTCACAGCCCTCAGCTGCGCTCCGCTGCGTCTCGTAGTCACATTAAAAAGCCGAGGGGAGATATTGGACGCATCTGCCACGCTACTCAACACCTTTCTCTGAGGGCTATGAGTATGAGTCTTGGCCCAAGCGTGTGTTTTATTAACCTTTCAGGAATTGGAAGTGGGGGAGTAGAGGGGCTCTTAAGTGTGAAAGAAGAAGAGGAAGACAGCATAGATAGATATTACAGACGGGTAATATTGCAGCAAGAGGAGACGAGTAAGAAGAGCCATAAATTAGCAGCTTGATCTTTTGTCTGTAGGACAGACAACAAGTCGTGTGCCAGACAATAAACATTATTAATGAACTGATGTTCTAGATTAAAACTAGGTTAATGTGTGATTAATTAAAAAAAAATTTTAGATCTTTTATCAAACATTGAAGGAAAGCCATTTTATAAAATGCATTTACACAATCATTTTACATCTCATTAACTTGAAATATATTTAAAAAAAGATGGCATGTGCAAATGTTTGTAGCCCCTCCCATTTTTCATTAGATCATTATGCACTGACTCTTTAAGACTGAATATTCAAATCAAGGATTCATTACAAAATGTCAGATGATGGCAGTTCCAGAGCATAATAAAATCTTTAAACCTTGTGATTACATCTAAGCAGCTGGCTGAGAATCTAAAGACAAGGTGATTGTTGCCTACGAAGCAGGAGAAAGGATATGGAATTCGCACTGCCCATCATTAAATAGCAGTGTGAAAGCAGGGCAAAGCAATACCCCAATATGACAGCAAAGGATCTGCAGAAAGATCTAGCTGAAATTGGAGTAGTACACTGTACTCTACTATGCTGTATTGTTGCACAAACAAGATATGCAGTCAAGAATTATCTGAAGGAAGCCTTACATGTGATCTGTTCAAGACAAATAAATGTGTTTAAAGGGCAAGAATCTTTAGAACTAATTGATGTGTAGTGCTAACTATGGAGGCGGATCTGTTATGCTTTGGTGATGGGTGGCAGGTCAGAGTCACATTAAACATTGCACAAATAGATGGAAAAATTGATGCTACTAGATTGACTGGCACATTCTGGAGGCAAATGTGACAAAGTCAGTGAGTCAAACTGCAGTGGCTATGCTAGCTTCTACAACGGGACAGTGTTCAAACAGACCTCAAAAATCTACCATAATTTAGTAATATATTTTTAAGTCTAACCCTTTTTGGCTGCAATTATAGATTCCTTCAGCCCTTTCACTTGTATACTGTGAATTTCGCATGGATAGTTTGGCAATTCATGTCATATTTCCTCCTGCTTGATAGCAAATGCTTCATTACACACTCAGTGGGGAAAAGTCTCATGTGTCAAGAAAATATTTGGACAACCTGCTGTTTGGCTGCATGCAGTAAACAGTTTGGCTCGGTTCCTATGTGGTCATTCACGGTTCTGGTCCAGTACCTGACATTGATTGACACATTAACAAACTCAATTCGTTCAAGCAGTGATTTGATTTATGTTCACATCTCAGTGAGTATTTTGTCTGCGTGTGGAAACGGGTTCAGCGAATTTCATATGACCTTGGCTTGGATTTAAATAATAAGCGAATTTGACTAAATGCTGTAAATGTTTTCATGTCAGCATGTTCAAATATATGGGTGGTGTGTGTGTCTATGTGTGTGTGTATGTATGTGTAGGTGAGTAAGCAGAAGCAGAGTGCGCTGGAGCAGCTGAGTGTTTGTCGGAGAGACGCCGAGCTCCAGGCTTCCTCTCTGCAGCGGACAGGCAGAGAGAGAGAGGAGCTGGCCAAGGACAAGGCCAGCCTCGCTGTCCAGCTCACCACAGAACAGCGAAAAACCAAAGCGCTGGCCCAGGAGCTGGCTGCTCTTCGGTAAGCGAGTGTGTTTGTGTATTAGTCTGTGTGGGTTTTAGTAAGTGAATGTGGATTAAGTGTTTGTGTTTGTGTTGGATTCCGGGTCTGGCAGGCAATGTAAAGCACCTGTGTTTTTTGCAGGGCTTTGCACCATAATCAATAGCTCCTTTTGAATCATTAAACATTTCATAATGACCATGGGCTTCATCAGTCAAACACTGAGGTGGGGTAAGACATGCCTTCTGCCGTTTGGATTATGACCACACTATCCCTCATTCTTTCTGAGTGATGCTGGTCCCAGCAACTGCCAGGCAGTGACAAATTTTAAGTGTTCACAGTACATATAAAAGGAAGGATTATTTTCAGATTTATTTCTCTCTTTTTCATCGCTGAACAAAGATTTTTAGCCAATGATTCAGCCAAATATTAAATTTGCACAATTTTCCTCATATCCCAAATGTGGCCAAAATGTTTGGTTTCAGAAGTTTGCTTCTTTAAGTCAGAGACCACCCTTTATTTTTCCAGTTTGTAAGTTCTGCCTTCAACGTGGTGGTAAATTGAGGGAAGACTAACTGAGGTTAGGGTAGAGATCTTGGGCTGAAGTCCTGGGAAGCTTCTGCCTGGAGCTTGACGGCCAAAGGTGGGGAGTGCTTTTTAACTGTGGTAGGACTGAGGAACGGGGAGGAGATGGACTGGTATTAGGAATTGTGAAAACTGTCACAGGAAACAAGGGATAACATTAAATTGGAAGGAGGAGGGATTTCAGGTATGGTCTTTCTCCCAAGTTTCAGTTTCCGTATATCTAGTTTGCAAACTTTGGGTGTGCCTTCAACATGGTGGTAGTATGAGGGAGGAGTTGAAACATGGAACCACCAAATAACTTTGGGATGAATTTCAGAACTCTGAGGTGCCTCAGGTGTATGCTCAATATATAGAAAAAGACCATGGTCTAGAAGTTTCTGTCCTGCAAGAGCTGATTCTTAGACAGAGACATGAGAACTGTAGCAGTTTGGGTAGAGATCTTGGTGTGAAAGTAATACTTATAAGTTCATAAGTTGCTTATAAGATTGACAAGATGAAAGATAGAGCAGATAAACTGATGTAGTGTGATATCTTGATGGTGGCATGGTTGCTAGCTGCTTAACAGACATCCAGGCCGAAACTCCTAATGAGCATGCTGATGGTAACAGTTACTAAGAAACCAGGAAACAATCAGGACTTAATAGGAGATCCCATCCCCCTTTGGTCGACACTGGATTGTAAAGATTGTGTTAAACTTGGGTGTAGATGAGTGAAAGCAGATTGTGATGTCCTAAATGAAGTGGACATGTAGATGTCAGTTAGAAGATTGCAGCTGCATATGGCTATTAGTGATGGGTGACACGCTGGAGGCAGTCACTGTGGCAGGTAGTTTAGCATGAAGTGTCCTATTGGCAACAGAATTGTTGTTCAGTTATAATGTTGGATGAGGATCACTTGCTTGTCCTCAGAAGTCAGCAGTATGGCGATAGCTAAAGTATGACCAAAATGACTCAGAGCAGGTTCCCAGGGGCACAAGCAGCATCTTCACAAACTAATCAATGTTTGTTCAGTCTGAGAGTTAAAGAGGGGCTTACTGAAAGGGGTCCTTCTGTGTTGAGATGCACAGGTGACCCAGGGGAGGAGAAGTGGGAGTGGTTAAAAGAAAGAAAGTGACGATCAATCTCCATGTTGCAAAAGAGAAACCTAACGGTCATATATAAGGGGGATGAAAGCCAGCAACGTAAGTGGGACCACATAGAGATGAGGCAGATGAAAGGAGACGGATTGGGAGATGAAGCAGAGCGGCTGTGGTAAAATATAAAAAGTGTGTCTGATTGGAATTTTAGCGCATTGGGAGCTGTATTTAATGGTGAAGGGGAACAAAATGTGTGGATAAGGAATAGCATAGAGAGTGGAAAAAGGACAATGGTTACATCCAGTGAATTGTGGGGACCGTCTCTTGCTGTGGAGTCCATGGGGTGACTTGTATGTTTGGAAAGAAAAGACGACCGGAGGCTAAAGACGTACTAAGAGAATGCTAGGTAGCAAGAGGGCATGTACGATGCGTGAGAAGGTAATGATGCAGCTCCAGGTTTGGTAATGCCAGTAGATGTGGGTGGAGGCTGTCTGTAGCAGAAGACAGGGCTAAACAATTAGTAGTCATGTCAGAGGTCATTGGACATGTCACAGCATCGTAGCGCGTGGGTGTGTGGATACTTCGGGTAATGAAACTCCTTTTCATTCCTCATCGGAGATGCACACCCAAAGGCTGAGAATTTGCAGTGATGAGTGCTATCTAGGTGGTGTCATGAGTCATGTGGGGAATGACAGAGTCATTCAAGGGGCAGAGCAAGAGGAGAAAGATGCGCAATCCACGGGTGCGGGCCAAAGAGGTCTGGAAGATGTGAGGAGCATTGGCAGGCATTGGTGGGTAGGGTGGCTGGGGTGATAAGATGATTCATGGGTGGAGGCCAGAAGTAATAGAAGGAGGCTTGGTGGGCCAAGGATTGGCAGCAGAATGGCGGAATGGCAAAAGGGCAATGAAGCAGATTAGGATTGGGTTGGTGACGGCAGCTGGAGTAAGTAAACTGGAATGATAAGGTGTGATGCGGGGGCAGAGGGATAGAGTGGGTGGGGTGAAAGGAAAAGAGAGAGAAATAGAGATGATGAATTGCAGGGGAAATAAGAGGGGGATGAAGCATGAAGGAGGGATGAAAAAGAGTTGCTGGGATGGAAAGAGAAGAAGCTGAGATAGAGATGTAAGTAAGAGGGTGAAAGATAAACTACACATCCTTGTAGACCCACAGTGCCAAACAGTGGACTGATGGACAGAAACTCTGTAGAAAAACCTTGCACGGTTGTCAGAAGTTCCATTTTCTTATTTATTTGATTATTTTTCCATATTTGGTCGGTTCTTTTTTCACTTATTTTCCCTTAACATTTTCCTTCTTTTTCCTGTTACTTTACAGTGGTGGTGATGTTAGAAACCAGTCTAAATGTCAAAAACGCAAATACCATTTTATTATTTACTCTACAAAACCACCAGAAAGCCTCAACGTATCCTTTTTTTGTTTTTTTATATCTCTAAGCTGTTGTTAATGGTAAAATAGTGATAAATCTAAAAACATAAGTTCTCCAGGTCAACTTTTTTCAGGCCCAACTTTTGTGATTGTTGTTTTGTTTCATGTTGAATCTGCACCACAGTTTACAATTCCGAATCTCAAGAATGGAGTATTTCACATCAAACCACTCTAAATGACTCAGTTACACTGAATTTTTGGGAAAAAATGGAAACTTTCATTACAGAAACTTGAATTACTTAATTTTAAATAATTTAAAGGTGGTCTCTTCTAGCTACTTAAGAATGGATGTTTATACCTCACATACCCAACTAATAAGTCATCAAATGCTTACCTCCAGTACAAGACTAAAAAACGCTTGACTGATAAGCAAAATGTGATTATTTCCTCAGATCACCCTTCTATTTTTATAAAATAGAATATAATATATAATATAATATATAGAATTCCATCAAGGTGAAGCCCCTCGGTCTTACACAGTTTCCTCTCATTTTCTGCCTCTCCTTCTCTCACTCTCTGTCTCTTTCTGTCTGTCAGTGCGGAGTGGGAGTCCCTGGAGTCTGCTGTGTTTGATGGGCAGGAGCAGATCTCGTCACTGGAGGCCGATCACGCTCGTCTGGAGGGAGAGAGAAGCAGCCTTCAGCAGGCTAATGAGGTTCTGACACGTGAGTGTGTCCCCAGGGGGCCTCCTCCCCTCGAGCTGTGGCTGGGCTGGGCTGTCCGGCCACGGGCCCCTCCAACAGCCCACGCGGGGCCTATATTTCAGCCCAGAGCTTGGGAACAGCTGGCCTGAAGGGTCAGCCGCTCTCTCCTCCCAAGCTTAGTGCAGAAAGCGTCCACATTATATACTATTCATGTGTCAGTACTGTCACTATGTATTGTGTAATGATAATTCAAGCGAACATTATGATTTCATATGTTCCCAGCATCTGCAGCCAAGGACCATGTGTTTCAGTACATTTCTGATGAGGAGGTTTGTGTAACTTGTAAATGTGTGTGTGTACAGGTGAGGTGTCTCGTGTCCAAAGTGAGCTAGAGCAGCAGGTGTCCCAGGCTCTTCAGGAGAGACAGGCTTTTGAGCTGAAGCTAACCCAGACTGAGAAAAATGCCCAGCAGTCTCTCACTGCAGCTCAGCAGAGCCTTGAGGAACAACTGGATGCTGAGCGCAAGGACAAAGTATGTGTTGAGGTTTGCTAACATTAGCTGTGTGAAATTAGCAGTGTTGCAGTAACTAAGTCAAATCATTTTGTAAGAGGCAGGCTATGGCTGTAAGCATATCAAAGCAAGAGTATGGCTGTAAGCTTTAGAAAAATAGGGTTTTAATTTATGTTAGGATTAAGGTGGAATCTCAGATTTAGCTTTATGTGTGTTTTGTTCATCTGAAAATGAATGGAAAAGAGGGTGATTGGTTATGTGGGGTCAAGAATCTCTGTCACAGCAATGCAAACTCAAATTACACCAGTGTTGTACTGTACTGTACTGTAAATTCTGCACAAAAATTAATAACAGTTTTATTATTTCTATGTGAATATATAAAAACACTTCATTTGAAACCACCCTTTTGTCTTTTTCATCTCTCTATTGTTTTGCCCTCTTTTCTTTAGCCCCATTATTACTACAACTTAAATTTGCCCACAATTTAGTCACCCAACTAGCCATCCATAATTGAGCCGATGTAACAATTGATGATTATGTGATCATCTTTGATGATAAGCTGTGTTTTAATTACAAAACTTATTGCTCATTAAAATCTTAAATAGCTTAACATTTATCCTAAATCAAATTATCAGAATTTTTTTGTGTTATTTGTTGTTGCATAGTCTGTATATCTAGGACAGTTTTTGGGTGGATGGGGCAGAAAGGACACGCACACACACATAGTCTTGTTTCTGTGAGGCCATTACATAGATCTCCATTCATTTTCTGGAAACTTAACTAACTTAACTAAATACTAACCTGATCCATAACCCTAACCCTAACCTTACCCAGACCTAAAAATTGAATGCCCTCCATTTTGGGGACCATCATGTAGTCCTTATAGAGACAAACATCTCCAGGTTTTATACTCATAGGTCCCCAAAATGTGGCATAAACTGAAAACAGCTCATGGTAGGTCCCATACTGGTGGGACTCTTTAGCAGAATGATATTACTTCACTTCAGTGTAACTGAAATATACACTGACTGTAAGTTTTTGTTGTGAGAAATAAGTCTTTTTATAGAGTTCAAATAATATTTTTTATTAAAAAGTGGCAGTTCAACTGTGCATTTTTCTCACAACAGGGGGTTCTCACCCCTCTTTTCACCACTCATTGCTGACAAGCAGCTCTATACACAGCATCCCAACGTTTTATACGCAGTAAGCCAGCAGTGTGTCCACTAAGGGCCTTGCAGAGAGAGTCCTGCCGGGTCACAGCGCTGTACAGTTTAGTGCTTACCCTTCTTAGGCATGGCTGAGACAGCTCATCAGTTAAATGCTTCATGTTACAGCGGGGAAAACACTATTATCTACTGTGTAAGAGAGTTGGAAATGAAAGCTTGTATTAAAACATAGAGAGCTTACTGGACGATTGAGCTTAATCTGAGCCATGTGCAAATGCCCTGCTTTAGGAGAATGTGCGGCTGGCGCTGACCACTCAGCGGGAGAAGGCTGAGGAGCAGCTGCGTTCGGTGTGTGAAGAGCTGCGTGCCCGCAGCCGCACTGAGCTTCAGCAGCTGCAGGACGAGCTGGCCAAACTGCAGCAGCACTGCACAGATAGCCTGCTGCAAGCTGAGGGCCACAAACAGCAGGTGTGTGTTTCAGTGAAACTGAACTGTTTTGTTTGTCTTTTAGTATGACTTCAGGTATGTTTAGAGAAATAAAGAAAAGCTGATCATTCACTCTCACCCTTACAGTTCTTTAGGACAGTAGTCTCTGTTATAAACTGTTATTTGCCATGTTCCCATTCAGAGGCAATCACACATGGTTAAGATGTAAACAAACCATTCAAAGCAGTTTGATGTAAAAAGCTATATTCTAAAGGAACAAAGTCAGAATTGCTTACAATGGTGGTGATAGGAACCAAGTGTGTCTGAAATGTTTAATGTCACTTAAGTCTCACAGAAAGTGTTTTTAAATAAGGTTTTGGTCTAAAACATGTTTTTTTAAATTATATTCTAACACAAGATACATGCAGAGTGCTATGCAGGCAAAACTGTATTCTTTCATATTTACCCTGTTTTGACAAAAAGCCACTTATTGGATTTGAATGGTATATAAACTGCCTATAACTGCATTGTTGACATCACTGCACATGATTCCTGTCGCCGGTCTGTAGAGAGTGAAGAGGTTTTCTACAGTTAATTTCATATCAGACCACTCTAAATAACTTTACTGATACAGTTGAGTATTTTTATTCAGAAATTCTGAACATTTACAGGAATTTCCCTTTAACGTTCGCCTGCTGAATTTAAAGATGTTTGTGTTAAAGCAGGAAAACAAAATAAAGTGGACGTTCAGGACCAGGTTTGGGAACCTCTGCTATCTGGTTCTCTGATTCTCAGCCCTGGTCCTGGGTATTTTGTTTTCCCTGCTTTAGCACACTCTTCAGTTGCTGGACACTGAGGGCTTATTAATAAACTGATTAATGGGAGCAGGTTTTTAACAGAAGTTTAAACAGAAACATTGAGTTATATGATTTCAGAGAGCCAGTCTTCCATTCCATCTTCTACACTTAATGTCAAACGGACGATAGAGATCTAGAAAAGCAAAACTTGCTTTAAAACTTTAAAACTCATATATAGTGCCAGAAGATATTTTTTTCTCTCTTATATTAATACCATTATGGTGATACTATGTTTTCTTCTGACAGTGACCGTCTGCTCTGTGCTTGTAAGGGAAATGCTTTGGTTATAACGGAAATTTGATTACGTTGATGTATTTTTCTTGAGCAGGCACTTTCAGAGAAGGAGGCAGAAAAGATGGCTCTGAATGAACGTATTCTCACACTGCAGCAGGAAATGGAGATGAGTGCCCTGGAGATGGAACGCATGCGCAGAGATTTTCTGAGCAAACAGGAACATGACAAGGTGAAAGATTTCAGCATATACTGCACTAGCACACTGATTGTTACAGCATACTAACTAGAGACTCAAAGCAAACTAAAAGCAGAAAAATCAATATACAGTACTCTGCAAAAGACAGACCTTTATTTATTTAATTTCAAGTAAAAATGTTTTTTTTTTACCTGAAGTTACAAAGTTTTGTCTTAGAAGTTGGTTGCATTTTCATTCTCTCATGAGGCAAGTAATCCAAAAGATGTTCTGTGATGACATTCAGTTGAGGCCTGGACTCTTGGGGTGGTCAGTCATTGTTCTGAGAACACCAGCAGCTTCTTTCGTTGATTTAGAAATGTTCTTGTTTTTTTATTTGATTCCTTGTTTTAGTAAGAGCTTCTTTACAAATATACATCCTCTTAGATTCAAAGTGTTTGAGTTGAGTGGACAGTAACACCTGTGGATCTGAGCAAAAGTGGAGCTTTAAAGACTGTGTGTTTAGTTTTGGTGGTCTACCAGGTCTTACACAGTTGGATTTTTCACTTATTTTACTTTTCCTTGCTTGTGGAAGTGCATTATAATTTCTAATCTTCTCAGAAATATCTTATGTCATTAAAGATTTGTACTCAATGGCAATTTTGACTGCAATTCAAACCAAGCTTTTACGCAGTGCTTTAGGTCTGACAGTATTGGACTTTAGAACTAGTTTTATACCTTAAATAGGGTATTAAGTATGCCTGACAAAAGCACTAAGGTTGACAGGCCTAGTTATCATATATTATATACATATCATATATTCTCCTTTTTACTTGCAGGATACAGTAGCTAGCCTGCAGACAGAGCTGCAGCAGCTGCGCTCGTGCTTCGAGGATTCTCTGAGCTCCAGGGAGATTTCGGAGAAGAGGCTAAACGAGCAGATCAGAGAGCTCTCTCTGCAAAGGCACGAAACTCAGCAGGAGGTGAGACCACCTGGAGCTCCTCAGTCACAAATCAATCAGCCAATCATTACATTAATTCAATTGTATTGTCCTTAGCATGGAAAAAGAAAATCCACGTTGGCCAAGGAAGCAAATATTTTGCATCTTGGGAGGCGGGTTTATTTGCATTGGCAGAGGGAACGGGCCCAGAAGGCAGCATGAGGCCTGTGGGAGCCCAGTTTGGACCAATTAGAAGCAGCGCTGGGGAGAAGCATTTACCACTGCGCGCTGTTGACGTTGGCATTGCTCGGCTGCTGTTAAATATGCCTAGAATGCCACCGCTTGGATTGGTCAACACCGCGCGTGTTTGTGTGTCTGTGAGTCGGCCCAGTGATACGTCTTATTAGTCTAAACTCTCCCCCTTTCTGACCACAGAATAAGAGGAGGCTCATCTCAGTGACTGCGGTCAGCTCTGCACACCGTCCACACTGTCTGCTCACAGCCAGAGACCAGGATGGTTTCTTTTTTCCTCCGTGCTCTACTCCTCCATTTAGTGTGTGTGTGCTTTTTTTGTGTGAGAGATCTGTGGCCTGGTGGCCTTGTGTCTCTCTCTTCTTGTGTATGAGGAGACAGCGACAAACCACCAACCATGAGAGAGAGTCGGGTGGTCAGGAGAGGAGAGAGGGAGACAGACAACAAGTAAAGAAAGGGGGGTAGTGGGAAAAAGGAAGAAAGTGAGAATGTGAGAGTTAGTGAAGGAGGGAGAGTGGAAGTGAAAGAAAGGGGGTGAGTTGGAAACACAGGAATTAGAGAAACGAGGGAGAGGGAGAATGTGTAAAAGAGGAGGAGAGGGAATGAATGAGGGCGTATAAGATGGAGAGAGTGATAAAAGGATAAATGGAGTTATGTGGAAAAGATGGGAGGGGAATGAGACAGGAAGCAAAAAGGGAAAAAGGAAATGAAAGTGGAAGTGAAAGGAAAAGGGGAATGGGAAAGGTGGGGAGGAAGGGAAAGAGGACACGGATACATACTAAGAGACACAAAGCAGAAGTGAAAGAGAGAGAAAGAGGGAGGGAGGTAGTGAGTTGGGAAAAAGGAGAATGAGATGGAGAGACAAAGAGGTAGAGGGGAGTAAAGAAAGACTTGAGGAGGTGAAGGGGAAGTAAGAGATAGAGAGAGTGTATTTATGTTTACAGTTTATAAATCAGTCAGTGCACTGAACAAGAGATAAACAGCATCACACCAGTTTCCTCACTCACCTACTCACTCACATTTGAAGTTAGTCATATAGATGTGATGTTTAATAAGAGCAGTGTTTCACATCAGTTCACTGTGGAGTCCTTGTTGTTACCTCTTCTAGAATCACTGAGGGGACAGTTTTTGTTAAAATATAATTATGATGGTTCTGCATCTGGCCTGGTACAGTTGTTGCCTTGGTGTTAAAACGGAGACAACCACATGACCCCTGACAACACTTTTAAGCTACAACACTCACTGTACCTCCTCCATTCACCTCCCATATCAATGAACTAAACTACTCCGGCCCGCGCCCGAATGGTACGGCATTTATTTTTCTCACATTTGGATTTATGAGAAGAAAACTACTTGTGTGGCCCCCGTTAATAAACCTCCTCACAAACACACATACACCCCCCACATACCCACCCACGACCCACCCACACACACAGGGCTGATGTTTCCCATCATGCTGCTGTGTTTGGCAGTGGTTGAAGCCTGTTTTGCCTTTCCTTTCATTATTCCTCCCTCCCTCTCTCTCTGTGTCTCTCTCTGTCTCTCTGGCTGCGCTTTGGCTTCTGCGGCACAAAAATCTATGCCGTAAAGTGATGAGCGCCTGCCAGACCATTACCAGAATGTAGGTCATTCTCCTGTGTGTTCTCATGGATGAGGGGCCGCAACCTGAGCGAGCCTAATGCAAGTGTGACTGAGCCCACCCATACCTTCTGTATGTTGCCCATACGTTCGAAAAACACCATTTCCGAACGCATTTTGCGCATTGCTTCATCTAAAAGAGGCGCTGAAAGGCAGAGAATCTGCCTGGAGGAGTGTGATGCTCGCACGCTCCGAGCACTGAATGGAACAGAGCAGTGGAATTTTACTAATAGTCTGAGTTTCCATTTCATTCAAACCCATGGAAAGTGGAACACAACTGTCCTCAGCACACCCGTGCCACGTATGGAATACAGCTGTCAGGAATCTTCACATCTACTACCAGCAGTAATATAGTCTGACTTAAATACCACTCATTTGACTACATTATAAATGGTTATGGGAGCATCGCGGTTAACCCATGTAAATTCTGTGGAGAGTAAAGTAAGCAACTATGTAGTACTTACAGTAATGTGCAGAAGTCAGAGGCCAACAGAAAAAAATAATATTTAAAGCTGGTCTAAGCGGAGATGACATATTGTTGTCATATTGCGTTGAAATCGACAGGAAATGCTGGATCAGATATCAGAGGGAGACAAAATGTAATGTGTTACAATCTTGTAACAAATCTAGTCTGGAATAGCATATGTCCTCCTGGGAGTTTGTAAAGTGTTTGAGCAGTTTCAGCATGATCGCCCACTTTTAGGTGCTCATCTTAAAGCTGCGCTATCCAAATGGTTAACAATAATAAAGAGATTCGCATTGCTAGCCAAAAAACTAGCCAAAATATGGTATTCATGTGCTCCCACCAATCACCCTGTGAAGCCTGACATAGTTATTTAAAGGTCATTTTAAAAACTTGCCCAGTGACCCGAGACTACTGACATCAGGAAGACCACTTCTGGGCTCAGCAACTATTTTTACACTTGACCAAACGTACCGGATCTGTGTCTTTGCTCTGAAATAGTGTAAACTCAGTGTAAAAAGAAGTCCTAAAAATCAGAGGCTTTTTGGACCAAATTGTTTGTCTTTATATATCACTGTCAAATGGGGAGATATCTGAAGCAGAACCAAAATTACAAAATATGCAATTATATATTTCCACCTTAGAGGTCTCTAAATCCCCAAGCCTTCCATAATGTAGCTTTAAGTGAAGTTCTTCAAATAAATTCATTTCATTAATATTATATTGAAGCTTAGTGATTTTTTATATGAGTTTATATTGGGGTTTTTTTTCATGATTACAAACAACCCACTATTTGGTGTTACTGTGCTGGTTCAATACTTTATCAAGTTTACTTCTCTTCTCTTCTACATCTCAGGTGGAGCATTTGCGGAGGGCTTTGGAGGAGGTGGAGGAGAGCAGAGATACTGGGAGAAGAGAGCTGATCGAGGCTCATCATGAGCTGCGAGACTGTGTTCAGGAGAAGGAGGCCCAGCGGAGGGAGAGCCTGGAGCTGCGGAGAGCACTTGCGGATGAGAGCAGGGAGAGAGAGGCCATCCACACCTCCAACCAAGAACTCCGGGCTGCTGTGAAGAGAGCTGAGAGCGACAATAACAGGTTCAGTGCACACACACACACACACACACACACATATATAGTCACACAAGCCCAGGCTTGTCTTGTTCCGTTCCACTGGGCTCTATTTCTTGAATTTATACTTGGGATCTGTCAGAAAAGAAATTTAGCGTGAGGACTGACCACTTCTTTTGTTGTTTCTATGAAATGTCCTTTGTTATTTAAACCTGCCAAAAACAATATAAAGTTTAAAACACATAAAGATTAAGAAATGTTCAAGATCTCATTCTTTTTTTATGCCGCAAATTTAAGCAAATGTTGTTTTTAGTTTTATTCCTTCCTTTCAAATGTGATTTGTGTTCAGAGGCTGTTGCACAAACGTTTACACCAGCTTCATACCAAGTGTTTGCTGTCAAAAAAGTCAAACATCCATACATACCAAATACCAGAATTTCTTTCACTCAAATTGTGCTATTAATTGAATTTGTTTGCTAATTTGAATAAGTTTTTTGCAGTTTTAACAACCACATGTTTCAAGTCAAAAAGCAATTCACTATCAATGACAGTAGGATGTACAAAATGTTTTACTACTATAACATTGGAAGTTAATATTCTATATGTAAGTTAGTATTTTAGTATTATACTAAAATGCTACTTTAGTATTTAGTATTATAGTAATATCACATTTGTATGCACAGTCCCAGTTTAGAAGTCTAACAGGTTTTGTTGAATTTCTAACTAAAAAAAAAGAAGCACACATTTTATATAGGGAGTAAATGTAAATGTAGCATTTGCAAATTTAGTAAACTATTTCTTTTATTTTGCCAAGTTTAACATTAAGAAAGAAATGCAGTTTACTTTATTTTTAGTTATTTATTTTTCTTTATATGTAGAAAGTAATTGTGCATTAAAATATGCATAAGAAGGGTTGTGGTTGTTTGTTGTGTGAAAATTTCATGATGACTGGACCAATTCTGGTTTCATTGTCTTACATTGAGAGTAAAGTATGTTTTTGGCCTCTCTTGTAAAGTTGCAATTTTGGAAATACTTGTTTTTCATTGGACAGCGATGATATGTAATCTGACCAGTGCCCAAACTTTCGCATACTATCGTATATGCTTTCTGACATTCCATAATGTCATCTCTTAACAAAAATAGCAGAATAGCTAATCATAGCCCATGATTCTGGCTTCGGTAACTACTACTATTAATTTGCCTGTGCAACCTAATTTTGTCCATTTTCATGGATATGCTTCCAGTGTTTGAAATTACATAAGTGAGTCCAAGTTGTAACCTTGTATTTATTGACATATTAGCCTTGTTGCTCCAGTGGAAAATAATTCAGAATTGTCTTGGCTGATCAAAATGAGGAAAATGTGATTTATGGCTACTTGAACTACTTTACCTACTTTTAAAATGTGCACTTATTAGAAGCTGTCTGGAATAGTGGTGACTCACAGTGTTTTTGAGCCTCTTATGTAAAGGATTGTTGCCTGCGTCCCCATTCATTTCAAGTTCACCCCGACGTTCAGAAGGTCAGTGGTCTCTCAGGCCATTGGGAAGATAATTACTGTTGAACATCGACATTAACCCAGTGTGGCCACTAATAACATGGTTTGTATGTGGCCTCCCAGCTCAACCCGGTCCTGACCCAAATGTGGTCTGTGACTCACAGGAACGTGAACAGTGCGGTAACTCCTGTTAGACATTAATAGAGAGGATCAGATCTTACCATCATTGCTGGTGCCTTTGTTACTACTTTGTTACTTCTCTGGTTTTCAAATTAGTACTTGTAAGTTCCAGAGTTTCAAGCATTAAGAAATTTTAATTGATCTTACCCTAAAACCACTAAGTAAAAATGTGAAGTGTTAGGAACTTAAGATTTTTAAGGTTAACATGTGGTTCTAATGTTTTATAATCTCAGCATGTACAAGTAAATATCAGATGATTGACAAGTATTAAACTAAAAACAGTACAATAACATAACATTTTGTGATTTACCTTATGAAGATTTTTTTTCTGTTTGTAAACGTTCATACGTTCATTCCAAATATGAAGAAAGCAAGATGGTCCAGTAAAACATGAGACAAGAGCATGTTTACACACTATCACATCACCTTTTCTTCTAAAAGCACATAACAAAGGCTTGAGAATAAATGTACTATCTACTCCAATTTTGAAAGTGGAATGTTTTTGCTAGTCTTTAGTGGTCTTTAGCCGGGTAACTGAATTGGTACCTTGATGTAGAACTTCATAATACACTACACATTTTGAAAAGGAGAGGGACAGATCAGTCTAGCCTCACACATTCTCTGATACACAGTCAGTTTGTTGTAACAGATGCAGATTGTGGCTTGACTGAAATGTGCGTGAATGTCCACGATGAAGACGCTGTCTAAAAGGCACAGTGTGTTTCTATATATATCAGCATCACTGGTACTTTCACAAATGTGAAAATTAGTAGTACCCCCCAATGCAGGAGCATTTTTCAACTTTTTAACCTGGAAGGATATACCTTACCCCAGAGAAAAAGATGTCTATTATCTTTAGAGAGAATCGGAAAGGTTGACTTTTCAGACCACAATATATGTTTTTACAGTACATGAATTCATTTTAGGTGAGCTGAAGCTGAGAAATCAGCAGCGTTTTGAGATGTTGTTAATGTACAGTGGTGCTATAAATTTTATTAACCCTTTAGAATTCACATTTCACCTAAAGGTTCATTATATTTTCTCACAGTGCTTATAAGTAGATAAAGAGAACCAGATGAGTATTAGAATTGGTCATTTACTTATTGAGAAAAATGATCCATTACATAACTGTGAGTGGCAAAAGTATGTGAACCTTTAGGATTAGCAGATCATTTGAAGGTGTAATTAGAATCAGGTGTTTTTATCTATCAACGATCTATCAAAGTCTGACCTTCACAAGACATTTGTGGAATGTTTCATGGCGTGAATAATTGAGATTTCGGAGGACCTCAGAAGAAGAGTCATTGGTGCTCATCATGCTGAAAAGGTTACAAAACCAGCTCTAAAGATTTTGGACTCCACAGTCAGACAGATTGTATATAAATTAAGGAAATTCAAGACCATTATTACTCTCCCCAGGAGTGGATGACCAACAGAGCTTATGACAAGAGCAAAGCATGTAATCTTCTGCTTAGTAACTTTTAAGCAACTAAAGGCCTTTCTGACATTGGCTAATGCTATTGGTCATACGTCCATCATAAAGAGAACACAGAACAACAATGGTGTGCCTGGTAGAATTGCGAGGAGAAAGTCACTGCTCTCAAAAAAACTAACATTGCTGCCAGCCTGGACAAGCCAGAAGTCAAATAAAAGTGTTTTGTGGATGGATGAGACCAAAAACATCTTTTTGGATTAAATGAATAGCGTTATGTTTGGAGAAAAGAAAACACCGCATTTCAGCATAAAAACTGTATCCAATCTGTGAAACTTGGCAGTGGTAACAGCATGATTTGGGCCTGTTTTGCTGCATCTGGGCCTGGATAGCTTATCATCATTGATGGAACAATGATTTCTGAATTGAGGAAAATTTCAGGACATCTATCTGTGAGCTGAATCTCAAGAGAACATGGGTTATGCCACAAGACAATGAACCTAAGCACACAAGTTATTCTACCAAAAAATTGTTAAAGAAGAATAAATGTTTTGGAATGGCCTTAATCCAACAGAAATGTTGTAGAAGGACCTGAAGCAAGCAGTCCATGGGAGGAAGTCAGCCAACATCTCAGAGCTTAAGCTGTACTGTGCAGAGGAATGGGAAATTCCTCCAAGCCAACGTGCAGGACAGATCAACAGTTAGCGGAAACGTTTAGTTCCAGTTATTGTTGCTCAAGGGGTCACAGCAGAGGGTCACATACTTTTGCCACTTGCAAATCTGTAATATTGGTTCATTTTTTTCAATAATACATTAGCACGTCTAATATTTTTCTCATTTGTTTAATTTGGTTCTCTTTATTTACTTTTATCTAAAGATGTTTTAGGTCCCATTTATGCAAAAATACACACAAAGTTCACAAACTTTCAAGCAACGTTGTATGATTTTCAATGTGCATAGTGTAGTCTTGAATTTTTGGATGCAGCAACAAACAGTGTTCATTGACAACGATTCATCAAGGTGTTCTTAAGCCCACATGGTGATGTTCAGTACAGAAGCATGTTGTTTTTTAAAGCAGTGCATTCTGAGGAATGGAAGGTCATCGACATTCACTTGTGGATTTTATCTTTTTACAGATTTTTCCAGATTTCCAGATTTTTTTAAATGTTATGTGTTTTAGAAGGTAAAATACCTGGAATCATATCAGTTGGACATTTTGCTAAAGTATTTTTTTTTAAGTGGCAAGGCTTGACCCTTCCTTACTCGTAATAATCTAGATCTTTCCGGGTGTTCCTTTATACCCAAGCATGTTTGCCTCATCTGTTTAAAATGTGTTTTGAAACATCTGTTGTCCTAAATTGAGAATTTAGAAAATAAATAAATGTCTTTTCTTTGTATTGCTTTCAGGTTGAAGTTGATTTTCAAATCACTGCTTTCTGTTCTTATTTGCATTTCAAAACTTTTATGAAATTGGATTTGTATCATGGCTGAAAGTAAGCTTATGTTAGCTTATGATGTTAGGCTGGCATTGTTTACCCTTTTTCCACCACAGTGGGTGAGCTTTTCTCTTTGTTATACTTGCCTAACTAACCTCAGGGTGGCACTATACCAAACTGGTTCACCCAGTTTGTCCTGTAGATGTGCCTGGGACACTGCTGAAAAACCTAATGATGTAATATATCCATAAATCTGAAAACGTGTCCAATTTTCCCAAGAGATTGTTGGAAAGAATGAATTGTTACCCATTTCCCGTACGGAGGACAAAAGAGGAGTTGTGTAAGATCTCAGTTAATATGCAGAAGGGTGCATTACCGAACTAGAAAAGAGCTTTTCCAGAAGAAAATTATTAAACCAAACATTTTGCTGCCATTGAAGTCTCACCACATTTGGTGAGAGAGCAGCCAGTCAATGCTGGATTAATGAGCCAACATAGGACCCCCTCAAATACCGTAGAGTATTTTGCACACTGGTTTGTATTATTTGTGGAACTGCCTGTTTTTTTGTGACTTTTTCAATTTTGTTAGTAACTGCCAGTTGTCATATTGAGCACAATTCATCATCATCATTTAAATGACAACATTTTTATTTTTGCATAATGTTTTATCAAAATGTAGCAACTTTTATCCCACTTCTTTTTTTTTCCTGATTATGTCTCCAAATCTCAGCTGGCTGGAAAATATACCACATTATAAAAGGAAAGAAACTTCATGATTTATTTTTCCTGTTGGTTTTAAATTACTGCAGTCACTGTAGTATTGGGCTCTTAAGCTCTTGTCCTGTAGGGCGTGTGGTAGGGTTTGATGATTTACCCACTTCTAATAAATCTGGTAATTAGCAGATGCAGTGTGTTTGAGCAAAGAAATCACAAAACTGGACGCCAGCCTTTCAAAAACGAGTTGAAGACCTCTGCGGTGCTAGTTCTAAATTATTTGACTCTTTCTGTGTCCTGTCTTTTCCTATCACTCTCTGTCTCTCTCCTCCATCCCCATTCTGTCTCTCTCTTCCTCTCTCTCTATTTGCATCTCTCTCAGTCTGAAGCGATCTCTGGAGGACAGGGAGCAGAGGCTGGTAGTGTTGGAAGAGTGTAAGTCCTCCCTTCAGCAGGAGGCACTGAAATTGAGAACTGGCATGCGTGAGCTGGAGAAATCTCACCTGCAGGCTCGGAGGGAACTGCAGGAACTGCGTAGAAAGGTCAGTGTAGCTCATATCTGACCACTGCCCAAGTGCAAAGGAGATAGGTGAAAGACACCAGTTCTGAAAGGCCACAGCACTTTAGCATTCTGCCTCATTTAACACACGATTCAACTCTTACCAAAATACAAAGACTTCCGTGAGCTTAATTCCTTGTGTTAGAAGAGGGAATGCTCGTTTCTGTGGTGAGGGGTCTGCACCCCTGATTTAGACCTAATCACTGACTTTCACTTACCTGAAAATGTTTTGTGTACATGTTTGTGCACCTGCATCTGTGTGTGCAGGCCAAGACTCTGGAAGGCCAGTGCGCCCAGCGTGAACAGGAGTTAAGTGAACTTCAGACTCGTCTGGCTCAGGAGGAGCAGAAAGAGGAGGAGGGAAGGAAAGAATCCTTTAACCTCAAACAGAGAGTGCTGGAGAGTGATGCCGGCAGAGAGGCTGCACTGAAGGAGGTGAGAGTCACACTCACATCTAATGAGTTTGCAGATATTATCAGACATATTGTTCAGTTATTAATTTTAAGCCTTATAGTCTATTGACTATTATAAATTATTAACAGCTTTGTGAATCCAGACTAAATGTATTACCAATGTAACCAACCAGCTCCAGCAAAATGCTGGTAAGATGTTGTTGTTGTGTTGAGCAAAAGCTGTATATTTATTTTTTTCACTGACAAGACAAAATCATTTTTTGGTTACCAGGGTTAAGGTACTTAAAAATAAACCTTTTTTTTATAAACATTCTTGTGACATAATCACATATATTCCTGTTGACAGTTAACAGAGTTACTGTAATAACTGTAAAGAGTTTATTTTAACAATAAAATTATCGGCCAATTATCAAATAATTTCATGCAAACCATAAGACACTTGGATCCCCATGTATAAACATAACTAAACTTGTAAACATGTTGGGTGATGTGATATCCTGTATTCATACCACATTTACTTAACCTAAAATAGATTGGTCTAAAAATGTGGCTGTTGAGTGGCACTGGTTGAACACCTATGGGGGGAGAGGGGGTTATGTTACAGTGTATGTTTTAGGCCAGCACCATTTCAGACATGAAACAAACACTGTCATATTTCATCATACTATAAAACATCAGACAAGCTTGTAAAACAATGCATCAGCAACCATGACAATAATGACATCAGACAAAACACCTTTGGACCATAAAGTTTGTGTGACGTTCACAGTGCTGTTCTTCTTACAGGATTTTTTATGGTTTTGGGGACAAATTAACAGCAACAGTTTACTGCAACCACAGCTTTCACAGCTTTTTAACCTTCAAATTAAGCTTGCACTGTATAAATACTCATTAATTAGAACATGCAGTGTACTGGATGCTGCTTTCACTTTATGGAAGTCACATAATTTTTATAATCAGATTCATATAAATCCTGCGTTCTTACATTCGTTCAACTGTTTAACATGGATTATTTTATCTACACATGTCTGTATGTAACACATGTGGGCCATATGAAGTGGTGCAAGGTGTAAAAAGGTATGATGTGTATGTATGTCAGGTGGCTGGTCTGCAGCGGCGTGTGGCTGAGTTGGAGGAAACCCAGCGTTTGGAGAAAGAGTCTCAGAGGGAGCGAGATGCCAGCCTGCAGGAGAGCCAGCAGCGGCAGCGCGAGGAGACGTCCCGACTGGAGGTGGCCCTGCAGGAGGTGCAGGCTGAGCTGAGGGAGCAGAGTGTGGAGTTGAGGCTGGCAGAGGGCCGGGGGCGAAGCCTAGAGGAGCAGCTGGCTCAGGCAGACGCCTCCCACGGTGACTTGGAGCACAGGCTAAGCAGCCTGGCCTCTGCACTCAGACGCACCCTAGGAATTGGGTGTAGAGCAAGGTCACCTACACCGGGGACTAGAGCCAGAAGGCCTTCACCATGGAGAAATCGCTCTACTGAGAAAGGTATGGTGGAGGAAAGGGGATATGAGTGGAAGGGGTTATTGGTAGTGAGAATCTTTGACCTGTTTAGTGTTTTTTATAGAATATTTTGGGCTACTAAATATACCACATGGCCAAAATTATTTGAACCTCTGAATATCACACCTATATGAGCTTTTTGGAGGTTCCATTCCAAAACCATATCTCCACCATGTAACACTCTTTGGAAGTCTATACACAAAGTTTTGGGGTGAGAATTATGTTCAATTAAAAAGAAGAGCATTTGTGAGGTCCAACGAAATGGCCCAGCTGGTTGGGGCCAGGGGTCTGTGCAGACCTCTGGAGTTCCCATACACCAAACTTGTCCAACCGTGTCTTTGTTTTGTATACAGGGTCACAGCCTATATGCTGTAGGGTCTTCCCCAAACTGTTGCTACAAAGATGGAAGCACATTACTGTCACAAACATCACTGTATTCCATAATATTATTTCTCAGGGAGCAAAGGGACCTAAACCCTAAAAACCCCCACACCATTATCCCTCCTTAACCAAACTAAGCAAACTGAGATTTGTCCATCAGACTGCCAGATAGTGAAGGGTGATCATGCCAAAGGAGGCATTTCTTGTTGCACATTTCTAGACTGTAAACATGTAACATTTCAAGACTGCAAGTTTGCTAACGATTTTACCTTACCACTGTTTTCAACTCATATAGCATGTAGGTCACACCCATCTGTCTAGTCTGCTCTTCATTTGTATATATGCTTAATCTCTGCAGTTTTCATTATCTGATCACAAACTTATCTTGTTCACAGCCCCTGTGGCTCTGCCTCGCTGCTTTTCTAAAGATCAATTAAGTTCTGTAGAACTTACTTTGTTGAACTTCGTACTATTATCCTGTTAATTTCTACAGTTTTTCCTACTGATTCTCCTCCCTCTTCTCCTCCCCTATACTTAATGCCCCACTAGCACCTTGAAAAAAAACTAAACTGTCACTTCTGCACCCTGGTATACCATGGAACTTGGCTTGGAAAGGCTTTCCAGAAAATAGAACTCTCTGTTTTTGCAATTACTTACAAACGACACCTTTCAGCTTACAGCGTTGCCTTGCATACAGCTATATCAGTCTGCCTCTCTGGTCTCATTTACAGCCAATACAAACTCCTGTAATCTTTTCTCAACATTCATCAAATTATTGAAACCCCCAGAAACCTCTGTAGCTGCAGTCTGCTGTTTTGTTTGACTTTTTTTTTTATCACAAATTGCGGGAGTCAACAGTTCTCTGCTTTCCCTAATAATAATACCTGTTCCCTTCCCTCTCTCAATGTCCATTCTTTAAGCTTATTTCAGCTCCTCCTACTTTCCTCCTTTCTTTTCCTATCTTTCGACTTCAACACAGTTGATCCTTCCTCCATTGCAGATATCATAATTTCTTCTAAAACTACAACCTGTTTTCCTGATGTCCCTCTAACAACCTTAACTAAAGCTTGTCTTTCGGCCCTGGTCCCTCATCTAGTTTTGATACAGTTAGTCATTCTATTCACCTGCCAAGGCTGCATGATCTGGGCAACGCCCTGGATTGGTTGAAATGATATTTGACTGACAGAAAGCAATTTGTTACCCATGGTGGTCATACGACTCCCACATCTGTTGTTACTCAGTGGATTCCTTAAAGCTTCCTATATGTTTCCTCTTAGTTACATAGTATGTGCCTTTCAGCTTTCACTTCTATGTGGATGACACGCTGCCTTCGCTAAATCTATTAAATCCCCTTATGTGTATGTTTTTTTCATAACCTCATATTTGTTGTTTGTTTATGTGTAGGAGGTGAGTGTGTGTCTGCTGGATTGATAGGAGGGGTGCTGGCCCGTTCTGTGTCACCAACCCGTGGAGAAGAGGGACAAATGGATTTGGACTCAGTGCAGGAAGCACTTCGCAGCTTCCAGCAGGAACTTAAAGATGCACAGAGAGAGCGAGTATGATATAATCCATCTCTTCATCAAATACAGATCACTCTGCTGACTTCAGAGTTCAAAACCCATTTCGAACTTTTAGACTAAAGTATGTTTATTTAATTAAATACGAATGATTGATTATCCCAATTAATACAATCATAATACTACTGAAACTTTACCAAATGTTTTTAGTGAAACTTTTAGCTAATCCTGAGTATGTGACTAGCAAATACAGCTGTGAGCAGGCTGCACACACATAAAATCATGATGTTTGAGCGGGTATATCCCTCCCAGATTTTGTCTTTGCCTGCCACCCCCCCAAAAGCAATGCAAGCAACGGCTATTATCTCTGAACCAATCACAAAAACGTGAGTGTGAAGACAAGTCCTTGCTTATTTCTGATTGGCTTATATTGTAGTTTCCTCATTATATTAGTATTCTCATATATTCCTATTTCCACTTCCACAATAATACTGAGTATTGTATTCTCAGCCTGTGTCTAAGTACTTTTGTCAGCTTGGATTTGAAATTGCACTAAAGCTTTTCACGAAACAGAGTTGTTGTATCAGTGTAATGCTAAATTAATTAAGGGGGTTATTGAAATTAATCACAATTAGAACATACTTTTTTTATTTATGTATGCAAAGTGTACTCTTCAATCGTTAGGTTTTAAGTTTGAAGGCACATGCAACATTTTTATTTCTTTACATTATATATTAATTTTAGCCAGTATCATTTGATCTGCTGTCATCATTCATGCACAAATCAAGCCCTGCATATATTTCTGACTTTAACAATATGACTATCAACATAACCACACAGGCTGAATGTTAGCTTTAATGTCTCTTTGTCTTGCAGGATGAGGCCCAGGCACAGGTGCTGAGTCTGAAAAGGCAACTCACAGAGCTACAGGCTGGTCATGAAAAGAGTAATGCACTGGCCCAGCAACTAAAACACTCTGTCAAAGAGCTGGAGCACGGTAGGACCTCCATTATCATGCAATATCCTGGATCATCTTAGAAGGATGTCTGTGCTTATGTTTAGCTGTGTGTGTGTCTGAATGTGTATATATAGCTATGAATTAAAAAGTTATGTGGTTATGAGAGTAAGGACTAGAAGTGTGGTTACAAATACAGGGCCTTATTGTTTAAATAGTTAGTCTCTAGATGTCATGCATAGTAAGTAATACATGTAACAGTAATGCAGACTTTTTATTTAAAAAATAACCTTAAAAGTTTCTATATGTGTATGTGTGTATGTAGGGAAGCGTGATTTAGCAGCGCGTTTAGAGGGGGCTCAGGCTTCCCTCTCCCTGCAGGAGGAAGTAGTTCGGCGTGGAGAAAGAGAGAGGAGAAAGATGGAAGAGGAGCTGTCCAGGCTGAAGAACAGTCTGCAAGCAGCCGAGGCTAATGCCAGAGCACTACAGGTTACACACACTCAAATACACTTACTGTCTTCTCTGATTAAGCCTTTCAAATTAAATATTGCTATAGAATTGCTTTACATTACAAGTTGTAGTGATATCATTCGACAATTTACACTTTTTATTTTGGTTCAGTGTCAAGAAATGATAAATATAAAAAGTAAAAACAATATAGTTTGCACAACATTAACTTTAGCAAATAAAAATTATGAATGAAATTTGTCTTATTTTATTAATTCAGTATCAATTTAAAGTTTAGAATCTACACTTTTACAAAACTTCTGCATTTGTTTCAATTAACTTCAAGTGAGACATATTTATGTTGGTTTGAGTGATGCTGCAGTTCATTGCTTTAATAATGAGTGTTGCTGTAAGTACAGTTATAAAGCTCTAAAGTTCTGTCTGTGTATGCACTGTTGTTCTACTTTGAGTCAGTAATGCATTTAATGTGCCACTTTGATTAAGCACCTGCCCCTCCCCCCTCATTTTTCTGTTCAAACTAAATTCTTTACTTGTTGTGCACAAGTTGTCAGCCAACCTCCTCTCCATTTGTCCACTCCAGTTTCCGACCATAAGACTATGTTGACAAAAAAATATTTGGATAATTGTACCATTGTCAACGCAGCAGTGATAATGGTAAGCTCATAGTGTGTGCAGTGCTGTTATGACTATACAGAGATGGGTATTTTCATTCTTCAGTGTCACTGCTAGGTTGAGGGTGGACTGCTATCCAAACATATTTAGGGCAGGGCAGATCTGTGGTCAGAAATCGAGGGATAGAGGATGCTTAACAAAAACTGTGCTTTAACATATGTGCTACAGAATATGTACTCCAGCAAGACACATATAAAAGGTCCTCCTGTATTAGTACCATTAACAGTGTGTGGTCGTGTGTGAGTGCAGCAGAGCCTCCAGCATGTTGAGGAGTCAGAGGCTGGTCTGGGTGTGGAGTGCAGGAGGCTAAAGGAGTGCTGGGAGACAGCAGAGGCTCGAGCTTCCAGGCTGGAGTTAAGCCAACGAACCCTGGAGGGAGAACTGCAGCGCTCCCAAATCAGAACAGCCGAACTAGAGGGCGAGCTGACCTCTATGCAGGAGAGAGTGACCAGCCTGCGGAGGGAGCTGGGGGAGAGTGAGGAGCGCACTGCGCTGCTGAAGGTGTGTGTACATTAGAAATTTGAGCATGTGCAAGCATGCACTATTTTTCTTAGGCACTACTGGAGCTGGATTAGTTTGACCAAAGAAGGTTCTATAATGTATTTAGAAGCATAAACTATGTGTGTCAGTTTCCCAGGAAAGGGAAAGGTCATAACTCAGTAACAGTAACAACATAGAGCATGGCTGTGTGTTGGCAGTTTTGTTATTCTATTAGCATGGTGGTCTTATTATCGCTGGTTTGCTTTTACATACAAGAATTCTATCCCAACAGTGGACTGATTATTCCATTATTCATCAATTATTTCCCCAAGCACACCACCCCACATGCAGTGCCGCCAGAAGATAACTTCCACACACACAGTGGACCGCACCAAAATCTGTGGGACGTGAACCCCAGACCACCAATTTCAGGAGGACCAAAGACTGGTTCTCTGGACTGCTTCTGGGCTAAACCACAATTACTGACCAAAAAATCTTGACTCTGGAAAAACACTCTAGCGTGAAAGCACACTAATATATCAGATCTATTCAAGGACTTGGGAAGGGATTGATAAGATGCAGCAGGTGTGGCAAATTGTGGTTGGAACTAGGCTCTGCAGGAAGGTAGCTCTTCAGGACTAGGGTTGAAAACCAGCACACGTTAGCAGGAGGTGAATTAGAACAGGACATTACTGAGGCAGCTTCGGTTTCAACCAATAACAGAATGCCATTCAGTCCAAAGTGATTTCTATCAGGGTGTAAAATGACTCATTCGTCCAATCTTGCAGAAAGTCTCAGACACTCCTGTGTCTATTACAGGTGGAGGGTGAACGGTCAGCGACGGCTCTGGCCCGAGCAGAACTCCAGGAAGCTCAGCTGCGGGAGAAACTGCAGAGCACGGTAGTAGCGCTAAGGGACAGCAGCAACAGCGCTGGAGCAGCGCAGGAGCAGGCTGCCCAGCTTCAGAACGCACTCACTGCAAGTGAGCAAGAGCTCAAGACATCACAGGTGTGGTGGGGGGAGCATGTGACTGACCCTAAAAATATTGATATTACAAGTTTTTATTTGGTCCTCTTTAGGAAAAATGCATTTAAAGCGAGCTTGTAGTGGAAAACATTATCAAAAGAGTCAGGAGATTTTCTTATGATCACTGAGGTTAAGTTTAGTTGAATGGATGTACCAATAAATTTTAATGACAGATTTTATTTTATTTTATTTTATTTTATTTTATTTTATTTTATTTTATTTTATTTTATTTTATTTTATTTTATTTTATTTTATTTTATTTTATTAGCCTATTTTATTTTATTAGCCTATTTTATCCTAATTAAAGGCGTACAATCTTTGGGCTTAATGTGAACATGAAACATGCTGACATGTTCCTAGTATTGTCCAATATAATATATTGTCAATTATCAATATAACATTAACTGTTCTTTACTGGCAAAAATTACGTATTTAAAAATTGCAACACAATTCAGTTTAAATTAAAATAATGCGTTAGTCGATAGGAGATTCCATGTTTGAAGCAAAGATCTATTAATTCCAACCTCTCAAGTGCCAGATTTAGTTAATTAAAAAGTATTTAAAACTTAAGTCAATTAAGAAATCCCTTAAAGGTAGTAATATGTGTGGAGATGATCTTGAGGGTGGGTGTGTCTGAGCACAGGAATTTACAGGCATATGTGCTGACTATGCCCATTCTTAGGGCCACTTAGCATTCAGAGTAATCTAAGTACACGCATATCATAGCACAGTAGACATGATAATTCGTAATTACAGAGCTCAGCCTCAGGCTATGTACACCTAACAAGAGCACTTTCTGCACTTTGTAAGCCAAAGCTCAGAATAGCATACATCAACAACTCTGAGCTTCTAATATTACTTTATCCTTTACTAACAAACAGCCCCATTAAACTTAATCATCCTCTGACCACACAAACCATCACAAAGCCTCTGATCTCATCTCGCCCGTATGCCACAAAACCTTTAATTGAAACCTTTAGATTAAATCTTTTGACTGTCATGGCTCCAAGAGATTTACACTGTCATGCCATAACTTTTTTCCAGTTCTTATGCACTGTTGTTGTGGCGCGTTCCCTGAAGGAGCTGGATGGCTGCACTGTAAATCGCTGGTGCAAGCTCATTACTTCTCTTCCAGCTCCTCTGGAGGGCTTTTAAGCCTTCATTTGAGGCAACGTTTAAAAGATGCTGTGCAAACAAAAACACAGTGTGCTTGGCATAAAGCACATGCTGTTTGCTTGGGACCTGTCAGACCACGCCAATAAAAAGAAAAAAAAATACCCACACTTCTTAATAAACTCCACCAAAGACAAGGAGGCAATTACATCGGCTGTTTTAAAACTTTCCTAAAAACTTTGAAGAGATGTCTTCAAAGAGATTTGGCCCCATTCACTCTACAGTGAGGGGAGATACATATTTAGATGCTTTGCTTTTTGTTATGTAATACTCCCTTAAAGCCACCTAGCTCCTAATGTGAGCTTGTCAGACATCCCATTCCAGAACTGCTCATATGGAACTGAGAAGGCTTTTCATAATATTTGGAGTATCTCGGTGGGAATTTTTGCCCATTCAGCCTAAAAAGCACACAGATGAGAAGGATAATTCACAGAGGACTTGCTCAGTGGGGTTTAGATCAGGGTCTGTGTAGGCCACTGGAGATCATTCTTTTTAAAAATGTATCAAACCATGTCTTTTTGGAGATTTTTTTTTGCACAGGGTCAGAAAATGACCTTCCTCAAACTGTTGCCACAATGTTAGAAGTGTATAATTATCTAAAATCTCTTTGCAAGCTGTGGCATTAACATTAACCCTTCACTAAAACAAAGGGGCCAAGCCCATACCCTGTTCATCAGTCCAGAACATTATCCCTCCTCTACCAAACATTACTTTCTACACTTTACATTCCAGTAAGTAGTGTTCTCCTGATTTTCGAACCCAAATTTTTGAAATTTCATTTACTGGCATGTGGCAAAGTTGGCAACTTGTACTGTGTTTAAAGTCCCTGAGCTCGTCAGTATGACCAATTTTACTGCCAGTGTTTGTGTGTGGAGATTGTACAAATATGTGTTTGATTTTTACACCTCTGGATGAAAAACTTGGACTCAGTAATTAGGAAGGGTGTCCACATACTTCTGGCCAAATAGTATATATAAGCAGCTTTAAATTTTCAAACAGAATGTCAAAGGAGTCAAGTTATAAGAAACAGTATTCAGACACACTAGTATAGAGTTTAAGGAAACTTTTACATTGAGTTTACAAAGTAATGATAAAAATGGTAATAGAAAAACCAGCAGTCACTCAAGTAGCATTACTATCAAGCAAGCAGCAGGTACAACAGTTTAGTCCTGAATTGGTACATTATTGTAGTAGAGCTATTGTTATCAAAAAGAGTTGTTTCAAATACCACTATCATTAACTACACTTGAATTGCCTATCGCCTATTCCTCTATATTTTAAATGATAAACCTGCCTGTTCCAATACAATTGGAAATTAAATAAAAGAAACATTTTTTTAAATCAATAATTGCCCGAACAGTTGTTTGCTGGTTCACAGCTGGTAATCAGTTTTACATCTGTAATTTGAAAGAAACAATGGCAAGCAGTATTTCATGTTTAGATGCAGTATTTTACAGTGTATGTGTTTGTTGTACAGGAGCGTCTGGAGAAAGCACAGGAGGCTGTCTCAGACAGTAAGAAGCAGAACCACATTCTGAGCAACAGGCTGCAGAGCCTGCAGAGGAGTCACGAGGAATCAGAGCTCACAGTATCCGAACTGGACAAACAGATACGCAGCCTGCAGGAGGTGATACAGGCGCATGAACACACAAAGGTTTTACAAAGATTAGTAAAGCTTAAACTGATAGTTCAGCAAAAAGTCAGTTATGAGGCTCCTGTAGCTAGCAAGTGATAGATGTTTATAGCCAGCAGGTATTTTAAGGAAATAGAAACTGTAAAACAACTGTATACCTGCATCATTAAACACTAGCCTTATACCGCATTCAGTTGACTGACCTCAGTGGACTTGCTTATGTGCTGTATGTATGTATAACATGCTATTATGCATAAAAATGAACAAAAAGTAGGTCACATTATCTTCTAGCCTGAGTTTCGTCCATTCTTGTTGTGGAATATTAGCTTCCAGTGCAAAAATAAGAAGCAAACCCTGGACACCAAACATGTCTTGGCTCAGAGGCTACAGTTGGGAACATTGTGTAAATATTTTTGGCAAACATTATACATATGCACGCACACACATGGAGACAAAACCAAATGAGAAACAGATAAAAGTACAACAGGACCTTCCCCTCTACATCACTTTGCATGTTCTAAGTATGTTCTGTCCTTCATACAACTTCCTAAACAAGCAGTATCTCCTATTAGAGCACACATTATAGCCTCTGAAACATGAAAACTGTTGTCTCAGGCTCTGCGGCAGAGTGAGCAGGCTGCTGAGGAAGCCCGGGACAGCTGCACTTTGCTGCAGAAGGACAGAGCAGAGCTGCAGGAACGTGTGACCGCCCTGCAAAACACCTTCCACAACCTGCAGGACGACAGGACACAGCTGGAGAAGATACTGGCTCGTCTCGGAAAAGACAAGTCCATGCTCAAACGCACACTGCAGAAGGTACAGGCGAGGGTATGAAAGCGTCTGAGAATTCATCACAAAAAGAAATGACTTAATCTCATGTTGTTTATTAATACTTTACATGATCAAAAGATGCGCAAGCACGTATTGGGCGTATGCAATTTGTACATGATGTGTCTTGATGGATGTGATTTAGACTGTCGTTTCTTCTGTGTTTTAGGTGTATAGAAGTTCCTAACAGGTCTATAAAGATATTTGATGCACAAACTGTCTACTGTAGACACAAGTACATTTAACAGTCAAGGTTACAAAGACATACACCATATACAAAGTGTACAATTATGGTACCTAATTAAACACAAACAGAGCTTGGCATTAAGCTTCTTTGAAGACTTGTGTGTGGACAAATACATTCATATTGCACTTGTATTGCACTTGGATTTAGATTTGTTTTAATTCGACAGATGATAAATTTTATTACCTCTTAGTATTATTAGTATTCTCTCTCTTCTCTGTATCTCTTATATACACACACCTATATATATACATATACATATATAGGTATATCTCATTTGTTCACATGTTCATAGTTTTCTGAGGTTACTGGTCACTGAACTTGACTACTAATGTTTATTAAAATGCATTCAATTAAAGACACTTACTAGATAGCATTAACTGACCTGCTTCCTAACATATACAATGACTGTTATCAAGAAAAGCACACATGATGTGAGTATACCATGTGTTTTGATGGTCACTTTTATAACTAATTTAGCTACTTTCTTCTCAGCCAACCCTGCTGAGAAATCCAGCACAGACCAGCATTCATTTCTTGCTGGTCTGATGCCAGTCTGGTACTGGTTCAGCATGCCAGCATCCAAAACACAGAATATCTTGGCTTTGATGGTGGTCAGCCCAGTACCTTTTTTTTGGGTGTTGATCAGCATACCAGCATCCAAAACACAACATAATTACACAAGTATTTTTGGACCATTTATATGGGTAAACCCTTCGTCATAAAATTAATACAATGTAAAGAAAAGCTAGTGATTTTAAATCATGTCAAATAACTAAAAACATCACTCATTCGGGACTGGAATTCTGAAACGCAGCATTTCAGGCACTTGAGAAAAGTGGTTTCTGTAGGAGAGAGCTTCTCCCTGTGGCATGTACATTTGGCTTTATAACTTTGCAGGTCGTGTACATGCGCGAAAAGCCAAACTGCACTAAACAAAAGAGAAAAAACCCAGAAAAGCATAATAGCGCCTCTTTAAGGTCTTTGCTGAAATGATTATTTGAAATGTGTTTACTTCTCTCATAACATATTCATTAAAAAATTGACTAGCCAGTTTTTGGTTACCTTGTGTATTTACTTGTACGATAGGATGATAGGTGATGGTATGATGTCTGAGAAAACAGTGTTAATGTCAAGACCTACACAAAGCAGTAAAGTACAGCATGATATATAAGGATATATAATGGGTCGTAATAAAATGTTATGCTTATAATTATAATATGATGTAACAAATATGATGTTGTTGTTGTCTGTGCAGCCTTGTCTGGATCTCTTCCATCTTTTGGCTCTGATCAGCAAACAGGTCTAGTTTTAACACTGGGGTTATCCGTGGCATGTGTTCTGTTCTGTGTGCTGTTGTGTGTGCTGCATCTGTGCTTTATGAATTAACTTGTATTCTCAGTTCCTCAGCTTTCTGCTAAGTAATACTTTCAGAGAGTTAATACGTTGAATGTGTTGGTCAAATCATGACATACTGATTCTTCATTCACAGCAGACAGGGGAGATCAGTGTTTCTCCAGGTGCTCAACTGCTGTGTGCATGCTTGTGTCTTTATCCGGCTCTCGGTGTGTTGTTGTGTTTGCTGTCATTGACTGACACATCTGGGGACAAATGTTAATCCTGCTACAGGAATTAGAGTTCAGCATCTGACTGGCCTTTAAGGCTAAACGCATGTGAGTATTGTGCTTGTATGTGGACGCCTGTGTTTGTTTGGTGTAAATTCGAAGGAAAAGCATAGGGATGCTATGTCTGGACAAATATATGGTTCCAACGAGTGCTTTTTACAAAAGCTACTTGTTTTAATTAACCAATCAATTCTTATTTTATATAGGTCGCTATATGTGTTTGTTGTCTGGGCGTTTGCAGGTAGAGCAGGAGCGTCGCAGGCAGGAGGAGGCGGTCGTATGCACTGGTCGTCAGAAGGAGCAGCTGGAGCAGAGAGTGTGCAGTCTGGAGCAGGAACTGAGCGAGACACACTCAGAAACACACACCCTAAAGGTGAGCAAGAAAGAGAGGCAGAGGCAGAGAGAGGAGACAGAAAGACACGGGGAGAGAAAGAGAGGTTCATTCAAATACTTCCAGTGGATAAATCAGTATCCAGTCACCTGAATCTCCGTTCCAATGAAACCTGAGATGTGAGAAATATACTACATTAAAATTCCATTTCCCCTCTCGGTTTCCGTTACATATTGGATGTGACTTGGCTGCTTTAGCTCCAGCTCTTTAGTGGAATGACAGGGTGATGTGTGTTTTTGTGTGCAGTCCCAGCTCTCCCACCTGGAGCAGACTCACTCGCAGCGCCTCCTGGAGGTGACTGCCCGACACAGGCAGGAGCTGGAGCTGGAAACTGAGCGGCTGCGGGGGTCCCAGCAGCAGGCTGAGAGAGCGCTGGAGGCTCGGGAGAAAGCCCATCGTCAGAGGGTTCGGTGCTTGGAGGAACAGGTCAGCTTGGCTAACCGCTATTGTGACTGTCTCTTTGAGTAAGACATTGTCAGTAACTGTCGTTTTGATCGGCTTTGATTGACTGAGTTTAATTAGCTTTAGGGCTTTGAGTATGCAGAGGCTTCATACACTAGGAACTGCAGGGCTGTAGTGAGATGGTCCTTGTAGCTGGTAGTAAGTGTCAGTGAGTTTGAATAGTTGAACTGAAATGTGCTACTTTTTGTACTTTACACTTATCTTCTGTATTAGAAACATCCACCTTGTAGCTCCAGCTGGCTAAAATACAGAGTCTGTAGCGCATTTGTTGACCTATAATGCATGTTAGCCATCCAAGTGGTCTGTTTCAGACCACAAATCTGCTTTTGGCTGTATAATTAGCAGACAGTAGCTGACAGAGATGGATTCTGTAACAAGGCTACGGTCTGTAATTGTACAACTACAGTACCATGCTTTGACTGAATTTATTATTTTCCCGTCAAAGTGGCTATTGAATATGAGTTATTAATTTTTATGCAACAGAATGCAACATAATCTACTTGCAGAAGGTAGACAAATGAAAAAAAACCTAAAAGTATTTTACAAAACTGTTACAAAACAAGAACAACAAAGATACAATGAAAATGTGATTCCTAAGAATCAGGCAAGACCTGGAAGACCACCAAAACACTCACTATCAAGAAACCAGTGCTTCAAGTTTACATTAGAAGATGTGCAGCTGTCTAGCAGTCATTGCTGAGAAAATAGAAAGAAATAAAATAGAAATTAAATGAAGAAGGTGCTGGTGTTCTCAGAGCAATGGACTGATCACCACTGAGTCCAGACCTCAACATCTCTGTGGGAATAATTGGATCTTGATAAGCAAAAATATGGAACAAGCTGAACTTAACTTTAATAAATGAAATATAGAAAGTATTATTATTATATTATATCCATCTGCTAGTCAGGAGCCAATCCCAGGGACATTGGGCGAAGGCAGGGTACACCTTTAATCCATCAATCAACATTTATTTATATAGTGCTTTTTACAACCAGCTTTTAATCAGTTTTTGAAAAAGAGGAATCAAAGAGGAGGATGGTAAAAAAAGGTCCATGTCTAGCAAAACATGAGAAAGGGTATCGAGGTCCAAGCCCTCCTAGAGCAAGCCGGGACAAGTCGCCAGTCCATCGCAAGGCCAACACACACTCACACCTACGTGCATGTCTTTGGACGGAAACCCACTCAAGCACGGTGAGAACATATATACTCCACACAGAACGGCCCGGAGTGGAAATCGAACCCGGATCGTCTTGCTGTGAGGCAACAGTGATAACCACTACTCCACCGTGCCTTCTATATTGTATTATATTATACATTACTTTTTTTTGTAAAAAATTTAATGCTGAAAGAAGAAATGACTTAATGGCTGTTTTGACTGTAAATTAAAAAGTATTCTGTACAGTACTATTTGTGGTGGACTTCGAAGGCACATCACAAAGTGCTCAGTGATTGTTCTTAATGCAGAAGACTCCGAGTATGAGTATGTTAATAATAATGGTGTAACAGCATGACAAACTCAGCCCCACAGCACTTTGATTTATCTTGTCCTGACACACCAAGATGTACTCACAAGCTTTCCAATTAGATGACGAGTTAATCCCTTAAACTGTAGATTTATTAGTTATTAATCCACTATCTTTCTATTCAGTGACTATAAATTACTTAATAACTACAGTGAAACTACTTGATGATGCCATGATGGGAGTGGGTGGTCTTTATGGAGGCACTTGTAAATCAGGTAAAAGCCGGCTGTTCTGTGTGTCTGTGTGCGTCAGGTGTGTACACTGAAGGAGCAGCTGGAGCAGGAGATGCGGCGAAGGCAGACGTACATGAGCCAGATGTTGACGCCTGGGCCCTGAGCGTCCCTGCGATCTGGCCTGCTGTGGCTGACCCAATGCCCTGGGACGGGGGAAACAGAGCAAAGCCCCTGAGCATCAGCACACACTCCTACTGCTGTCTCTGAGTCTGTTCACCCCTGGAGCCAGGCCAGCACAGCTCCCAGTGGCTACTCCAGTGCACTTTCGCTCAAAGGGCCGTTTTTAAACACACACAATTGCACGCACACACAGAGGGAGGTTTGTTTTTATATCTTATCAGGACGTGATGTAATATGTGCCTTATACGTATAGTATATATTTAACTACTTACATATAATAAGAATTGTCCAATTCTAACCCATAATGAGAACTTAACCTCAACTTGGTACTGTGCAAAAATCAGAGACCATCATTCATTTATTTCATTTCCAAGTACAAGTTATTTAATTTTCAGGAGATTCAATATAAGATAATATATTTGCATAAGAAAATGGAAAGTTGACAGAAATAAGTGGACAAAAACTGTCACCTTAAGATAAACAGTAGTTAAGGCTTTGGCTATGGTCAGACTGCAGCCAAATCAGATTTGTTTTAAACAATGATCTGCACTGTTAATTGAATGTGATCAGGTCAGGTTTGTGTGTCCAGTAATCACCAGCCTATCTGCATAGGTTGCTGTGGTAACAACACAGGCATCAGTATCTATGTAGCAAATCTTCAAATGTCCATTATTTGTCGGTATGACAGTTTGAGCGGTCAAAGCGTTTAGACTGAAGCACATCTGTAAAAATTCATTTGAAACCTTTGTCCAGGCATCTAAAACCTACCTGGATACAACCTCGATATCGTCGCTGTCCAATGAAATGTATCTCCATTTTTCTTGATTTTACATTGTGTGAAAATTTTATAATGAATGGACCATAAAAAGTGCTCCAAAATAGCTTGGAAAAAATTCTGGTTCCATTGACTTACATTGAAAGTAAAGTATGTTTTTGGTCTCTCCTGTAAAGTTGCAATTTTGGACATACTTGTTTTTCATTGGACAGCGACGATATGTCAAAAGTCGGATTGGGGCTGTCCATTCTCAACAAGGCCTTTGAGAGAGAGGAAGAAAATTAAGTTCCACTCTTGCTTCAGATTTGTAAAGATACACAGGTATTTCTGTCCATCCTTCCACAGTGAGAAGACAGCTCGATGCTATGGGTCTGCAAGAATGTGTAGCTGAGAGAATCAAGAAGCTGTTACTGAGAAAAGCCAAGAGACAAAACAAACAAAGTGGTGTACTGGTGTACTGGTGTACTGTCCACCCCAGAGTCCAGACCTCAACATTACTGAACGAATTTGGGGTTATTTTGATCGTGAGAAGCAAATGCAACTTGAACTTTGAAGATGTGGAAAAATACCTTCAATGTTGAAACACTGAAAGCAAATCTCCTGAAAAGAATGGGAGGTCTAATAAAACCAAAGAGTGGACACACAAAATACTGGAAACTGCATGCTATCTGTAGTTGTGGATGCTTCTGTGTAGTTTATGTCTTCTGCTTTTTCCTGACACTTGAAAAATGAATAACTTGAACTTGGACGTTTTCATTGGTCTCTGACTTACACAATACTGTAACTGTTATAAAGTCAGGCTCATTTGTTGTCCCTGATATTGTAGGTCACGCCTGTTTTTCTCTGTGTTTTCCATCAAAATAATGTCGTATTGAAAAAGCATGCAAACAAACACACACACACTCCCGCACCTTGACGCAAAGGACATGAATTAATTTACAGGACTTTTGGGCTACATGAGCACAAATCCCTTCTGTAATCCTGATCCACTCCATAAAAAACCAACAACAACAAACAAAGAGATCACTGTTTCCCCCAAACGCTCAGCAAGCGCCAAATTGTTTTAAGGATTTGCTCAGCAAGCAGCTGAAGCGTGCGTTAGTCCGCTCTGCCTGTCCCTGTTGGCCTGACGATAATCAGCACAATGTGAGGATGGCAGCCCCCAGCTTACCTCTCCCACACACTCCTTCGCACATCTAAACACACCGCACACGCACGCATTCCACAGCTTTATAGATTCATGTTGTGCGTCACTTATTTAATCACTTTATTGCATGTAACTACATCAAGCCTAACGATAATGAGATTTAATTGTTTTCATGTGTAAGAAGTGGCCATCACTTCTGGCGTCCGAATCGAGGAACGGCATTCACGAGGAGCCTTTCAAACATGTTTACTGTTAAAAGCGCACGCTGTGATCTTTATTATCACTTTTATTATTGATTATGTTAATGCTAATGACAGTTTGTCAAAATAATTCCAACCGTTTGTGCTTAATCTGCAAACATGCACCCTAATCTTTTATGAACAATTAATAAGGAATGACTTGTTTTTCTTTTTTTTTTCTTCTTTCTCTTTTAGCTTCACTCTGCGAAATGGTTTTTATAAGCCAATAAAACCACAATAAGCGATGAAACCATGAGCAGATTGATGTTTGGAGTTTGAGGAGTTGCTCTATTTGCGTTGGCTTTGCCGCGTGGATAATTACTCTAACTTGTTTTGATGTGTGCAAACAACTTAAAAACTGCTTCAAAAGTTCCCTCGTGACAGTTTGGCTCCAGGATTTTGATTCGTATTACTAATAACCCTCTTTGTCAAAAGTTGTTTCTTTTTCTTTTTTGCCGCTGCAAAGAATCAAATAAAAATAACACTATGACCCCCTGAATCTGTTGCCAAGTGAGTCTTAGCATAAGAGGCTTCATATAGGGATTATTGCCTGATACTGTCTGTGGTCCATGCAGCCAAATCTCATTTTGTTTTTGTTTAAAAAGGGCTATTTCATACTCCTTTGAAATCAGACATCTCATGCGCTGTATGATGAATACGCTTGGGAAATTGGGGGAGGAAAAAAAAAAAACGTACAGTAATGCAAACCAGAGGGACTGTGTATGTATATGCTGTCTTTGAAATGGCATCTTGTGCAAGCTCCACGCAGGAGGCACTGAGTTCACGTCACACTACTGGCGTCCTCCTGACGTCGTTCTAAGGTTACGTGTGTGGCTTTGTATCACTGTGTGTGTTGCTCCGCAGTGTGTGTGCAGGCAGGCAGGCAGGCTGCGGAGCCGGGACAGTTTTCCACAGCACGAGGGAAAGCGAATGCCCTGTCAGAGTCTCTTTAATGCACCCCTTTGATTACCATAGCCCCACCCACTGCTTATCCAGTTACCGGCCCCTTCTCCACAATTGGCTGCTAGCGCCTAATTATGCAAGGTAGTGAATCCCTGGGGGTGTGTGTTTGGGGGTAGGTGGAGTAAGGGGGGGTCATGGGGGCCGGTCCTGAAAGAACTCCTTTGGCAGGCAGAATAGAGGTTTTATTGAGGATATTTCTAAGCTAACCATCAGGGACCAAATTGCTGGATTGTAAAAAAAAAAGAAAAAGAAAAAAAAGCCGAATCTCTCCGCTTCTCTCTCTCTCTCACTCTCTCTCTCTCTCTTTTCACTCCTTCACTCACTCGTTCATTTCAGAGAGCAGTGCAACCGCTCTCCAGCACCCAGCAGCACGCAGAATGCAAGGAATCTACCTCTCTGTCCCAGAGTAGCGGAGGCAAGAGCAGCTCAGGGAAGGAACGTCAGGGCAGAGGCAGAGTGGAAAAGGGACAGGCTAGACAGAAAGGGACAGAGTGGACAGAAAAGATCAGGTTAAGAGAGGAAAACAAGACAGAAGGCGAACTGGGCAGTTTTTGGCTGGAGACTTTGGTCCTGTCCCACTGCCCTCTTTTGGGTGTCCATCCATCGCCCCAGCAACTTTCCCCCCTGTCCCGCCGCAGCGGAGGTCATGGGGTGGCTACTGCTGCGCTGGCTGTGCACCCTGCTGTGCCTGAGGCTGCCGGGCAGCGTGGAGCCGGCCGTTCCGCTGCATGACTTCTACCCCTTCAGTCAGGAAAAGGGGGACGCTCTGACCATCAAGCAGGACGATGGAGGCTCAGGATTGGTTGACATCTCTGTGGCTTTCCCCTTCTTCGGAGACCGGCACACGGGGCTCTATGTGAGTGAAATAAATAATTATTTGTTAGATTAGCTCGATTCAAATGTGTACCTTATTAATAACATACATTACAGCACAGTGATTAGGTTATACTTACTGTACTTACTTCTGGCAGTGCTTGTGCTCATATGATGCATTTTATTCATATGGAAACACATTCGAATCAAGTCAGTTCATTATTTTTTCAGCATGTGTGACAGGCTAGAGAATCAGCTCCTGCTCTCAGCAGCTTTATCGGCATGTGTTAGAGTGTTTTTGCTGGACTTGTGGTTGCGAGGACAAGTGCATGAGGTTCACATGTGACACGCGCAAGCAAGCACACAGTAGCACGGCTTCCGAAGAGGGTTTTAGTGACGAGATGACAGCATGCGCTGCTGCTGCTCCTGCCGCTGCCGTACAGTGGCATGAACTGTGCTATGTGTTTATGAGAAAGAGAGAAAGAGAGTGCAATGAGGAAAAAGAGAAAGGGATCACATGTGAGGGTGGAGAGCGCTCTGTCGGCTCTATGCACTTTGATCAGACTCAGTCTTGCACCACTATCGGTCTGGATGCTTTTGATCCCAACTGTCATGTGCACACACAGGTTTGTTTTTAAACATTGTGAGGACATGAGATTGTACATAATGTCCCATGTGCATGGGACATTATGAGCTTTTATGTCACAACAACATCCCATATGTATTACATATGTGTAAATACCTACATAAAAGTATGTACCTATATATAAGTACTTATATGTAGAAATAATATGTCCCATATGTATTTAAGCAGCTGTTTGTGGAGTTAGATTATAACGTAGCCCTAAACCTAACCTTAACCTCAGTAACAACAACAAATAGACAAACAAACAAGCACACACACACACACACACACACACACACATTTATACCTCGGCTCTCGGAAGCGCTGGTCTTGTAAACGAACATCACCTGTTGCAGTGCAGCATCCCCCAAAATTCTGCCTCCCAAAAATACCCCCTCCACCCACTTTCCACCCTTTCCCCTATTCCTTTTTCTCTCTTGGTGCCCTAGCCAGGTGCCACGGCAACAATGGGCAAGGGTAGATGTCCCGTTTCCACACCGGCCCATCTAAGAGCAGACGGGTGAGGTCACTGTCCCAAAGCAGCAGACATGCCACTGCACTGCCCACCACCCAGCGACATGCCATTCAAACAACTGCCGGCTCACCGCCTCCACAGGCTAGTGTTTCCGCTCAGATCTATCTTCACATAATGAGCTCAGTCTGATTTGTGTCTTAGCAAAAACGCTGCTCGTACGGAATTCAGAGTGTTTCTTGTGAGTGTGGGTGAGAAAGAGAGGCATGCCTGTATGTGTTTGTTTTGTGTGTGTGTGTGTGTGTGTGTGTGTGAAAGAGTGTCCTGAGTGAGCAAGAAACACGCTGCTCAAATGTGTGGGAGGGTTTCTGTGTATGTGAAGGGGGTTGGGGGGGGTAAGACTGACTAGCTAGAGGCATGCCTGCTCGTGTGTATGTTTGTGTGCTCGAGTGTGTGACCCTAAGTGGCATCTCATATATCAGAGCGTGATGTAAATATTCATGTGAGTTGAAGGCAGGATAAGACATGCAGCACTTAAAGACACAAATGTAAGATTTTCACAAAGCACAATTCCTCAGTTTACTGGATAACTCAAGTCGAAGTCAACATGTTTTTGGGGTCTATTAAAACAGATTTACATGCTTCAGTTTTCCCAAAACAATATTTGTCTCATACAGTACATCTGTATACACTCTCTGACTCAAATGCTCTGTTAGAGCTCCTGTGTCTTAAAGCCCCCCCCCCTCTCTATGAGCCCAGTGTGCTTAGATTGGTTAGCTTGATTCTGATTTGATTCCTGCTTTAAGTTCCTCTCAGCCAGATTCTGATTCTGAAAGTCAGGTAGAACAGATTGCGTTCTAGACAGGAGCTGGATGCTTGAGAGTGGTAAGTTTTCAGCCCTATTTAGTGTGTTGGGTGAGGGCATGCCAAGATAATAAAAAGATTATGTTACGAGTTGAGGTCACATTATAACATAAAAAAGGCTGGAATTTCAACGAGACGTTTCAGAAAGCTGAGAAACTTTTCTGTGGAAGAGCTTCTGCTTCTGGTAGGTACCTTTGGGCTGTATAACTTTCCAGACTGTTTACATGCACAAAAACTTGTTTCAGTAAAGGGAAGGGAAAAATGGAAATGCCTCTTCAAGTTATCCAGTTATACTGAGAAATCCTGCTTTGGGAAAAAGCCCACAGGAGGCCTCTTCCCCACTACACATTTACATTTACCAGCAATTAGCAGATGCTCTTTTCCAGACAGACTTACAGAAGTGCTTTTGTTGTCAACTTGGAAACTTATATTCGAAGGTGCACTAGTATATTTATTTCTAGTATTACTAATGCAAACGACCTATTGCAAATATATAGAACATCATTTGACACTGGCCCCCTGTTGGTCATTTTATATGACCCTCCCTTCCTAACCCCACATAACTCCATGCCCATCTCTGTTTACTCGGCTGAAAAAAGTTAGCAACTACTGTGAGGGAAAGACATGCTATGCTGCCACAAACAAACAGAGCATGTTAAAACAAGAATGAACACTGGAAGCAGTTTTCAAACTTTTAATAATTGCATGCAAATGTTCTTCCTGGACAGATACGTAAATGCAATATGGGCCAAGAGTTGTACTGCTTAAATGGCCAACCTTGCATAACAAATCAATTAGATAAATCTTTATCTCTCGGGTAAAGTAATGCTTTGGATAAAGCCTACAGAGATGTATGTAATACTAGCCAAATGCACCAAACTCTGATTTGGGTAACAGAGCTGAGTAGACAAAGCTGAGGTTTGCTTTTCATTTAGTTTTGCCTTACTGTGATACAGGTGATATTTGCCTCATAGCAGCTCATTACCAAGAAAAAAGCAGGACACTCTTGACTTTTCTTGAGCAGTGAAATTGTATAAACCGAAGGCAAAAAGTTTATAGGTTTGAAACTTCACAGTCCCCTCACCGAAGGCCATTGTTGCGTCAAGAAATATTTGAAAAGTATTTAGATAGCATGATTAAGGGAAAACTCTTTCTGAATAGGTGAAACGTAGTGGCATGTCATTACAATCTTCCAAGTAGAATAAATGAATGCTTTGCTAATACTCATCGCTGCATAGTCATGCCATGACAATGTTTTGTATGGCTAGCAAATCTTAAATGAACTTGTCGCTGGGTCCCGTAGATCCTACAGATTTGCCCTGTGTTGGGAGGCAACACTTTAATGTAGGGAACTGTTCATAAGACTACATGACAGCTGCATAAACCTTTCATGACAACTGGCATAACTCTACATAAATGTTTAGAAATGCTAATTTCAATAGGCATCATCTGTCATAAAGGCCACTTTAAATAACTTTGACAAAAATGGGCAAATATGAGATCCTTTGAGATTCTAGTCCATGGTGACATGATTGCATCATGAAATCGAGATTCATCATACCAGGCTATGCCTATTCAGTCTTCAGCTGTCCAGTCTTGGTGAGTCTGTGCCCACTGCGGCCTCAGCTTTCTGTGCTTGGCTGACAGAAGTGAAACCCGACCTAGTGTTTTGCTGCTGTAGCCCATCCACCTCAAGATTCATCCTGAAGACCACAACTGCACAAAATGCTTATCTGACTTACTGTAAGTTTTCTGTCAGCTTGATCTAGTCTGGCCATTCTCCACAAACCTCTCTCATCAATATGGCGTTATATTTTAATAGGCATACTGTAAACAGATATTGTATTATGTGTTTATTATTCTGCAAGAGCAGAACATTCGGGAGATGCTGGTCCACTGTGCTAGTATTTGAACATTATTACTGCGTTTGTATCTGTTATGCTATATAACGGTGTATCTGTAATGCTAATCCATGTTGATGCAGTCCTAGTTTTTACATGTATTTGTTGCTTTTATCAGCGTTGGCTTTGCTCCACAATTCCTATATCGATGCATCCCCAAAAAGCACTAGAGTATTTCTTTAAGCTAATGTAAACAGCGTCCTGGAGCGAAGGCCAGAGCCGGGAGTCAGCGCTGATACATAGTTTCACAATACATAGAAATTGCAGTAAGGTTTTTCTTTCTCTTTTTTCACTCAGCAGTGCGCTGAGTGCAAACACTGGGGGTAACTGCAGGTCAATGGCAATCAGCCTTCAGAAGTCTCCAGTGCACTGATGTGTGTGACAGGCACTTAAAATTGCACTCCCATCGCTCTTTAACTTGCCAGAGCTGTTCAAACTGAGTCAATTATGCCTCGGCTGTGCTGCACGCCAGCCAGCCACATGTTCATTTCTGCCACGAGAAAAAAGCCGCTTTGAACAGGTGAGATTTCGGCAGACCCACGGGCACAAATTCACATGGGTAATTTCTTCCGTTACAGCATTCCAGACCTATAGAGCACGGCAACAGAAAAGCTCTTGAACCAAACAATTTGAGGTGGTTCTTGAAGCTGTCTCATGGTATTACTGTAAGAGCTTCCCTAAAGCAAAAGAAAGCTCTAGATTCTGCCTACTTTTCCCAAAGCCTCCAACACTCTTACACTCTCTCTCTCTCTCTCTCTCTCTCTCTGTTTCTCACCAAAAGAATTTGGAAAACCTTTACAGTACTGCTGTGTGCTGCTTATTCCGTACTCCTTACCTTCAAGTTACCTTATCGGGAGGTAGGGTCATACATATACCAAAGTATTGAATTAGACATATGTAACTAAACTATATGCAGCAGTAATATGCCTTGTTTATTATATATATATTCTGTCCAAAAGTCAGTGGCCACCCTTCTTCTGCTTAATTCACAGTCAAAACAACAATTATATGATCTTACATATATGAGATTACATATGCGTTAAGAACAGAAAAGGCAAAGATAATCAAGAAAAACAGGATTAAAAGTGATTAAAATGTTTAAGAAAGTAAAACTCTTAAGATCTCCAAAACCATCAGATGAACAGTGCTTTTATCAGTGAGAAATGTTGAAAGGATGTGTAGCTGCTAGGAAGCTGTGCAGACCTCACTGGGAATACTTGGAATGTGAGAAAATGCAACCAGCTTCTAAGATTGAACTTTGGAGATGTGGAAAGTTTTCCCTGCAAGTTTCCTGAAAAGAGAGTAAACTCTAATAAAGACAAAGAGTGCACATACTACTGAAATATTTCACATGTAGTTGTTTATACTTAATTGTCTGTAAACTTTGGGGGTTCTGCTATTTTTTCCAGGCACTGAGAAACGAATGTCAGTACTATGCATATGAGGGTTCGAAGCCTTATAGACTTAACCATCACCTTAACCTCAGTATCTAAAAACCTATCATACACACACAGAGTCCCGTCAACCTTGCTATAACGAAGGTGATTCTAAGGGTGGTGATCCAGCCTAAACTGTCCGAAAGCTCCAGACCCTCTGATGCTCCCTTTAGCCAGGATCCACACTCAGACCCACTGCAGCCACATTGCTGCTCTCTTGTTTTGTTTTGGTCCGGGCCTGGGAGTTTTCACATGTTGCTGAGACCTTTCCTCACTCCCCCAAACCTTTTCCCCTCCCCTTCCTCCTCCTCCACCTCCTCTTCGGCTTCAGATAACGAGCACAGGGGTCTTCCCTCCGGACTCATCCAGCTGCCGGCCTGCACAGAGCCGAGATCCCTTTAACAGAACACAGATGCATCTGTGAAGTGTCTCAGAGATGCCAAACAATGCAGGCCCTCAAATAACCGCTCTTACAAACGGCCAGGACGCATAACGGAGAGAACAGGATCCAAGGCAACGGAGGCGAAAGGCAATGCTGAGCTTCAAAGCAGATGTGTATAAGAGAAGATTGTGTAATTAAGGGTTTGATTCATTCATGCAACAGGGCTTTCTGATATCTTTGAACACTTGGAGAACTTTGGTTCTGGAGTACACCTGCTCCATTTTGTACCCTCGAAAGGTTTTATACCAATTAAATGTTTTCCTAAGAAGCGTACAGCTAAGCCAAGGACGGTTTGGGGGTCTTTTATTTGTATAAGTGTGTACAGTTGCTATACACATCACCTAGGAAGACAGCTGAAATGACAACAGTAACAGAAAATGGCCAGAAATGGCAAGTAGAGCGGCCCCAACACGCCAAGCCGAAACACGTGATGAGAATTTTTGCATGTTGAGCTGTGAAACGGAGGTTTATAAATGGTTTAAGTGCAGATTTCCTTGATTCCACATATTCCACAGTTGAGATGAGTCAAAGCAAAGAAGGGGAAACTGACAGGCAGAAAAAGCTCAGAGCCTCTGCTGCACACACACAGCACACACATCTGCTAAAGCTCATCCTCGCCACTTAACATTTGCGCAACTATGGAGAAGGAATCTTAAACCTTGAGAGATATTTATTCTCTCCCGATTTTTATTTTTTATTTTTTGGCCCCACTGAAACGCTCCAAATATTACTGTAATGGTGTTAAGACGTGTGTGCTTGTATAAAGTGAGCTGGTCAACCCCTGATGTGGTGAAGGTCAGATCTGGCCTCTTTACCTTGATGGTTGGGGGTCCATGAATACATTAGGCACGATTTATCTTATTATATTATTTAAAAATACAAATTTCCTGTTTTCCTTTGCTCCAAAATGTCATTCTTTTCTCCACCCCTCTTTTGGGTCGGTCATGTCTTTTTCCACTCACTAGCTAGGTCTCCCCATTACATGATGTTACCAATCTGGGAGGGTGAAAGCTGGTATGTGCTTCATCACACTGCTGAAGTAACTTCATCAAACAGTTCAGTGCGCTTGCTTGCTAGCTGGTAATCCTGTTAGATGCTCGCATGGCTGGCAACGTGTTGTGTAATGAGGGAAGAGGCCAATTATGCTCTCTTAGACACCCAGCTCACGATGTCCTAGTGATAGAGCCTGAACACTTAGGGAGCAGGGTGGGCAAAATTTATTAACTAATAATGTCAAATTTCACATCACCCTGCCATCACCACACTGGCGAAGTCCACACTCCTGAAATTTAATATACCATTCTGATGCTAACTCATTCAAAATCCCATCTTACTGGTCATTCCCAGTCAGTAACCTATGAGATCAATCACTCCTGGGCTAGCAATACATTCATACACTCTACAGTGTTCAGTGGTAAACTTGGGCACATCTCATCACACTACTATGACAAGTTTAGTTAATGTACTCCTGCATTAGCACTCATACTGTCAGTATTTTGGAGATAAATGTAGGAAGGAACTTTACACAGATTTACAGACTGGAAACACCAGCACAGGTCTTGTTATAAGGATAAAAGTAGCTGAGCAAAACATTTAACACTGAATAAACAGTAACTACAGAGAGCTATCCAACTCTTATCAGAAAAATGACATAAATTTTTAAAATTGTATGTTGTATGAAGATATGTTGGTCACTGTCCCTCCTGTGTGCTAAATAAGAGACACAAATATATATTGTAGTGAACTCACTAGAGAATGATGATGAAATGGCTGAAAGATTTGTCGTTAAGGTTTGGAACATCACCACAACACGTCTGACACGCTACATCCAGCACTTTTTTTTGTAATAGAGGATAATTTCAAATTGCTAGCAGTTTTTTTTGCAGTGCAGTGTTTGAATGGCATTTAGCAAACACCCCAGATATGGTTATATTATGGTTTTACTGCACCAGTAATACATTATAATATGATAATGCATCATTGGGCATAATGCTCATCAAGCACAGTGATCCTCCCGAGTACCATGTTTCATTTGGAAATCATGTGATGGTATAAGAGAAGAATGCTTTATGACTTTAAATGAGCAATATATCCTTTTAAGACTTTATGTTTACAAATATTTTAAAATGAGCTAAATTTCTTAAAAGAATGTGAGAATGAACACTTTTTTAATGGTATGTCAAAGATGTCTATGTCTCTCTACTTTAGTTAACATGCTAACCAGTTATCCCTGACTGGTATTACAATACAACTTACGAGGTGACAGTGAGTCACTATAGTGAGATAGCATTGAGTGAGCCATCAGTTGAGATCAACATGACAGAATGAAGAAGTGCCGCTGCCCCAACGAGTTTTATTGTTTCTTATCGGTTATGTTGAAGGTTCTGCTCCTGGTTAGATTATTTGAGGACAGGCAATCAATCAAAGAAACAGCAAACACAATGATGGCTAAAGCCACTGTCGCCAGCTCTTGTAAAGAAAATACATTTGGCATCAAAGCAACAGAAAAGACATAAATAAAAGCGAAGAAGCTAACATTGGTGTTTCTTGTAGACTGGTAAGGAGTGAAGAGGGAGGAGATCTGTTGCTCCTTACTGTTTGGAGTATGAATTTGACCGGTTGTGTCATTTTACAAATTGACCCTTTAAAGATTGGCCTGTTTTATTTTGGTGAAAAGTTTGTTGGATGAAGTGAGTGTCTTGATTCAATTAAACATCACCAAAACTTTTCTAGAAGTTCTGTGATAAAACATCTCTGGAGATGATTAACAAGTGCTATATTTTTCAGCCCGAGTGTGTACAGGAGTGTTTGTGCGCCTAGGGATATTGCATTGCTATGCTAAATATCCATAAAGTGGTATGTTATGCCAGACGCTTTGACTGTTTGCTTGAGTTTGAAGCTGATTCGGAGTGCAAGCTCCAAAATTAATTTCCCTCCACCGAGCATCAGGTTATTTATCCAGGAACTGTGCACCTCTCTGTATATTATTGTGAGATATGAAAGATACGAGTGGGGGTGTGGAGGGTCATAGGCTGGTACTGTGGGGCAGGCTAGTGATGGTGAAGCTCATTACATGTGGACAGGGGTCAATCCCAGAGATTCACGCTTACTTTTTTCCTCGAATCATGAGGAAGGATGAGGGAAAAAAACATGTGAAAGCTCCCCTCTGACAGGGACCGTCCAATGTTTTCCTGAGCTGATCTTTGGGCACCTTTTTTATTTGGGGGAGGATTTGTTTTGGCATGACATTTCCCCAGATGAAAGTTTATTTTAGTCCATAAATTACTCAGTTCCAAAGAAAACTAGCCTAGGAAAACCCGGGATATTTCCGGCAAAAGAATTCCCAAAAAAAACAACATGGAAGTAGATGAGTGGAGTGGCACTATTTAAATCTGTGTGTGTATGTGTGTGTGTGTGTGTGTGTGTGTGTGTGTGTGTGTGTGTGTGTGTGTGTGAGAGAGGGAGACAGAGAGGGAGAGACTCAGGACAATATGTAGAATTTCCATAAAAAAGAAAAGAGGTTTTATAGCTTTACAGTTACAATGCCCAGTGGAGCTGCTAAATTGATGACATCCCACTTCTACATCCCAGCACTATTTTTCCTGTTCTCAAACTGATTTTTTGCTTGTTCTAGATAGCCAACGATTTCGAGCCAAGCCGTGTTTGCTTTCAGTCACTCTCAGTCTGTGGTTATGTCCAATTACTCCATCCTATATTTAATAAGATACTTGGAAACAGAGGAAAAATGGCTTATTCAACCTTTTCCAGATGCTTCGAGAGATCAGAGTGAACGCCATTACAGCACTGCGGAGTTTAGAGCTCAGCAAGATTTGCTGCGCTAATTGAGCAGTGCTGTAGGCCTGCTCATTACCGCCGCTCACCACGGCTACCTGCCGTCAACTACCAGCTCTGATAGCATCCATGACACCAGGATCCCAGGTAGACTTTATGAGGGTGAACTTAATGACCAGACAAAATGAGCTCCTAACGTTCTACAGCTTTCTATCCAATTCCCAATAAACAGCACTGAGATCAAGCTTTAGTGTCTTTCATTCTCTCTCTCTCTCTCTCTCTCTCTCTCTTTCTCTCTCTCTCTCTCTCTCACACACACACACACACACACACACACACACACACTGGTTCATTTTTCCTCTACTTCTTTTTCTCCCTGGCCCTGTGTTTCTCTGTTTTACAGTCTCTCTGTTTCCACCTGTTTCTCTGTTTTCCTCTCTGTCAGTCACTCTTTCCCTATCTTCCAATTTCCTTCCATTTGTCCTCTTATGTGCCTTCTCCACTGTCTGTCTTCCTTCATTCTCTCTCCATCTCTCTGTCTCCTCTCTCTCTTTCTTTTCCTCCAGCCATCTCTTTCTCCTCTCTCTCTATTTCTTCCACTCCATCTATCTCTCTCCTCTCTCTTTCTTTCCCTCATCTATCTGTCTCTTTCTCCTTTCTCTATTTCTTCCCCTCCATCTATCTCTCTTTCTCCTCTCTCTTTCTTTCTTTTCCTCCATCTATCTGTCTTTTTTCCTCTCTATTTCTTCCTCTCCATCTATCTCTCTTTCTCCTCTCCTTTCTTCCCCCTCATGGCTCTTTTTCTCCTCCCTCTCTCTCTTTCCTTTCCTCTATCTATCTTTCTTTCCTTCCATCCATCTCTTTCCTCTCTCTCTCTTTTTCCCTTCATCTCTCCTCTTTCTTACTTGTCCTCCATCCATCTTTCTCCTCTCTTTCTCTTTTTCTTTCCCTCCATCTATCTCTCTTTCTCCTCTTTCTGTTTTTCCCTCCATCTATCTCCCTCTTTCTCCTCTCTCTCTCCTTCCATCTTTCTTTCTCTCTTTCTCTCTGTCTGTCTGTCTTCCCCCCGACACACACACATTCTCTCTCTCTCCCCTCTGGTTGACCCTATGACCCTGCAGGCTGTTCCCTCTGTTTCTCTGTGGCTCATGCTGCAGTGCATTGATGCAGAAAGGGGAAGACTGCGGTCGGCCAATTAACCCAGCACCGTGTCGGGCCAAACAAAACTTCCTCTGCTGTTTTTACAGCGAAAGCCTCCAAATTATGGTTTCCATACGAGCAGGAGGGGAGAGAGAGCACTAAGCGTTGGCCGTCGCTTTTGTCACTGCTTAAAGCAGCTGCCAGAGTCGGCCACAGGAGCGACAAAGGTCAGAGTGGCAACAAGAGGGCAGGAGAGTTGGCATGGACGGGAGAGTAGAGTTGAGGTGTGTCTCAATTTGGCGTCCATGCCTTATATTCTCATTGCAGAGCTAAAGTAATTGTAGTAGAAGCATAGCTTAGGAATCAGCATTCTGCCTTAATCATCACACACTTGGTTCAAGTATGCAGCACATGCTTCATTGTCTATTTCCTGGATTTGTGCGGGGTCGTATCATCTTAAGTGCAATGTTAATCTTTCTGGTCCAGAATCCTAAAATAGATTTACATGCTTACATTTTTTCCATAACACAATATTGTACATACTATATTCTGTATTTACCATCCTGTGTCTTTAAGACCCGCCTCCTGAAGAGACCAGAGTGCTCCGATGGGTCAGCTCACCTACTCTGTTCGAGCTGGTCAGCCTCTGAAGCAACAGCAGGCTACAAGTCTCGCTGCCACATTACTGTGGATATTCTTACAATGACTTCAGATCTACTGTATCAGTTTGAGCCGAAGTCTGATTTTAAAAGTCAGGTAAAGCAAGTTGGTAGATCCAGCTTTGAAAGCTAGACTGGAGCAGGACTTGTGAAGCTCTCGTGAAGCTCTCTGTGTGTTGTGTGAGGGCGTGCCGAGCTGTGTTGACATCACTTTGTAAAAGGGCTAAAATTCCAACTAGGTGTTTCAGGCAGCTGAGAAAAGTGGTTCCTGTGAGAGTGTCTTTGGCATGTACTTTGAGCTTAATGACTTTGTAAAACCATCTACATGCACAAAAAGGAACACTAAAGGAAAAAGAAAAACAGAAAAGCAAAATAGGTCCTCTTTGAAATAAAAGCTCCTAAAATGCATCTGCTGTCTCATTTGGTGGGCCAACTGTTTAGAAAATGTGAAAATCTTAGCTTCTTATCCTACAATTCACACTTTTTTTTTGGTTTGAGTGTATTTTCCAGCAGGCACATGCACAGATGTACAGCAGCAACTCAGATCCCCCTGAAGTCTAAGTGCCTTATTGGTCAACATGTAAGATAATTACATTTTTATGGACATTAAAGGACATTTAGACTGATTTTAACATCTGAGTATACACAAGAGTTTAAGCCCTGATATCTGGCTTACTGCTGGCTGAAATAAATGTGTACAGTTGTGGTTTACCTTTCTGGGTGACAGACAAAAACATTTGGAAATCTGTAAGTTGTCACGTTGAATAACATAACTGCCTCATATGAGCTAAAGAGCTAAAACTACAGGTTGTTTTTCCTCTTTCGTGGATGGTGTGTCATCTGGACATACATCCAGTCTAGCCTATTCACTGATCAAACCTGTGCTGTATCTCTAACAACACATCCTTGACAATGCAGTCACCACAGAGATTAACTGAGTATTCAAATACCTGTGCACATCTCTATTTCTTTTCAGTGGGGATTAGCTTAGCTTTAGTCCAGGAGTAGAGATAGTGGGTTGTTTTGAATTTGACAAGCTCACTTTATCTTACCTCTCTGCTGAAGTGCCAGCTGCTTAAGGAGGTTTTACCTCAGTAACCCCAACCTGTCATGAATGCAAGCACCACCATAAAGCTAGAAATCCCACTAAAGAGGCACTCATAATCTCTTTAAGAGGCATCACCTTGCCTGAAGTGAATTGTGAACAGCAACATGGATGTCAATGTTTTTGTTATTGTAAAAAACAGGGATTTTTATATATATATATATATATATATATATATATATATATATATATATATATATATATATATATATATATATACATATTGACCCTGCTTATATGACAACCAAAACTTACAATCTGGAGATGCAATGACCTTTGGCAACATTATGGTTGGTACCTGGGATCTCCTTTATGTAGTCTATCTATAACAGGGGTGTCTGTCTTCCTACAGTGTCTTGGTTCAGCACAGTTTGGTCATTTCGCTACTTTACCACATTTGACTCAATGGTTTGTAACAGATTTAGTGTGTTTAAGCAGGGAAATCAGCACTGTGCTGGGCTCCAAGACCTGAAATCAACACCCAGAATTTATAATAAAGGAGAAAATGATCATTCATTTTGATGAATGAATGAAATGAAATGTTCATTCATTTACTCCCTCCAGATTCATTCCAGCTCGGTCAGGTTTATGGTTCATTTGACTGTATAAACCTCGTCTATGTGTGCCCAGCCCAGTTTCTGACCTCTGTGTCTGGATCCCTGGGCTTTTCTGCAGGTGTGAGTGCTTCCTTTTTGCTCAGCCAGAGCGAGTATTGCTGTTGAGGTTCAGTCAACAGAGTGGCGGGTCAGTGCGGGCCGAGAAGCAGTGAGCCTTAGTCAGTGTCGAGCTGGCAGAGCCTTAGAGATGGTTTAAAGGGCCTCAGCCCATAAAACCACTTCCTGTTCTGGCAGTGGACAGCAGCCAGGCCAGGTGTGAGGGTGTGTGCAAGTGAGAGAGGGAGAGTGAGCAAGAGAGAAATAGAGAGAGAGAGAGAGAGAGAGAGAGATAGGAGGGTTCTAGTTTTCTCAGCTGTACACATGGACGTCTGGTGGAACAAGGGAGCTGTCTGTTCCCTGGTGGGAAGCGGATACTTCGGCCACAGGAGCCTCCCTCCGGCTTTGATCCTGCGACGTTGCCACTGGCTGCAAAGTGTCAACACGCTGCTGGACGCTTCACCCCACATCCCCTTAGTCAGCATGTTCCACGCGTCCAACCCTCACAGACGCATAACAAAACTACTGCAATCAGGTTTAAGAGTCTTCCATTTAAAACTGTGCTCATACATTATGACTAATTGGGTTTTAAAGCAAACCATTCACACAATTTTCACTTCACTCTAAATGTAAGTCCATTAAGTGAGACGTATTTGTTGTCTAAAGATTTTTCTGTCAATTTGCACTGGAGGCTGGGTTTAGACTGCAGGCATATCAGATTTGTTTCTCAAGTCAGATCTTTTGAGCTGAGTATCTGCTATGTACCTAGACTGGTGATGTGGATCTGAAACGTGGATGCAGGAGAGATGGGGGAGAGATCATCTCGCCCTCCAAACAGTTACAAATAGATCTCTTCCATTGTGCATGTAAGTAGAAATTCTCTGGCACGAGCAGGAATCCTGTGTGCTGTTCTTGAATGCCGGCACTTTCACACAACCCTTGTTTGTCGTGTTGCGAGAGATGCAGAAGACATTTTACAATCTGATTTTACGGTCCAGATCATCCAGACTCAAAAGCGTCTATGAAAAAATTCAATTCATTTCAATTTACCTTCAAATTTGTTTTGGATCTAATATCAGAAATCATATGTTGTGTGTTTTTTCTGTTCAGACTACAAAAAAAAGATCTGGATAGAATCTGGATGTGTCAAAAATAAGAAGTTTTAAAGCCAGACCACAAAAAATCACAGTAGCGGATGTGGTTTGAAATGTATGGAAAACAGCATCCGCTCTACAGCTTTAACTATTTACTTTTTTTTTACCTCATATAACGTTAATAGCTTCATCACATTTTAACACCACACCTTTTACCTTTTAGCTGGACAATTGTGTTACAGTTAAGTTACAGCTGATACCAAACATGATGTATTTAGTGAATGGGAATGTTAACAAAACATGTTCCAAACTTGGTGTTTTCTTTGTGCTATAGCAGCAGTTCACCTGATATGCTGTGTGACGCTGCAGCGCTTCCACTCTGGCATGGGGTAGTTTATTCAGTAACAACTTTAACATCACCAAACTAGCACAGGTCTGCTATAAGCTATAGTCTATACTATAGTCTTGTTATATCACACAAGAGGTAATTATCCTAATATTTACATAAAACTTCAGAGCCTACTCTTCTACACTTCTTGGCTAAAAAATCTGTATCATCCATTTATTATAATTCTACTCTAATCTGCTTTTAACATATTGCTGAGGAAGACAACAGTCAGTCTAAAGCTGCTGTCACATGGAACATGAGGAACATCTCCTGCCTGCATTAAACTGGAAAAAACCCAGAAACCCAGAAAATAAATCCTGTGATTCATGAACCTCAGAAGCATCAGAGTTTTTTTGGAAAATTATTAATGTTCTAATGAACAAATGTTTCTCTGTCAACATACTGTCAACATATTGCTGCTTGTCATGTACAGCTAATGTTAATTGTTTACTGAACTATTCATCCTCTCCAGAACCACTTGAAATCAGGACCACCCATACTGATACAGCCAGCTATCAGCATCAGTGCTGATGAATCCTGGCAATTACTCATGAAGCCAGGGGTATTCCAGTTGTGGAGGGCTAGTGTCCAGCACTGTTTATTAGTTTCTCTATTTAAACACATCTACTAAACCTGGCAATTAACAGACAAGATATATCAGATGTGTTTGAGCAGAGAAATGACCAGTGCTGTCAAAGCCTAGCTCAATTATTCTATTAATAGAAGTTTAAACCACTAAACTAAAATTAAACAATTAAACTGCCTAGCATAGTAGATAACACCACTGCCCTTATTCTGAAAGACTGGGATTTGATCCCCAGCCCAAAAACTTTAGTTGCAATGCTGTGAGTTGTTAAATAATCAGTTTGACAGACTGTCATCTATAAAATATCAGGCTGCAAAATGACATCTACTACTTTTTATAGCAGTTTAAGTTACTTTTGTCCATTTGTATAGATAATATTTCATAAGTCTTCTGTCCTAAGTCAATTCATTATATATTGTCAAGTGAATTTGGGTGTGTAAGTCTCTAGTAGACTAAATATTGTATTTTTATTGATTTATAAAACAAAAAGTCTAATTATGATGGATCAGAGAGAGAAGCTGAATGTTACTTTGTTTCCATACATCTCTGACCCTGTGTTTTTGTCTGCTCTTGGTTTATTCAGGTCAATAACAATGGTCTGGTGTCCTTTCTGAGGGAAGTATCCCAGTTTACTCCAGTGGCCTTCCCCATTGCTGGTGACCGCAGGGTGGTAGCCCCGTTCTGGGCCGATGTGGACAACCGGCAAGCAGGGAGTGTATTTTACCGGGAAAGCAAAGACCCTGCCATCCTAAAGAGAGCCACAGCAGACATCAACCTCTATTTTCCAGAATTTCCCATGTTTTCAGCCACTTGGGTCCTCATCGCCACTTGGTATCAAGTTACATTTTTTGGTGGAAGCTCAATAACTCCGGTAAGATCTCCAAAATACTGTCTCCCATGTTACAAAGCTTAGCACCACAAGTCTTGAACTGGAGTAAACCTGGCATGCACATTTTACATGTTTTCCTACCCTACCACACACATTTTAACCTCATCAAGGGTGTCTTAAGAAGCTGATGAATTGACTCCGGTGTGTTGGTAAAATATTAAAGTATGCAATACATGGTTATTCCAGGACTAATATTGGAAAGATTAACATGCAGCGCATATTCCAAAGGGCCGGGGAGGGTAGCTCTGGTCCTAGATGACCAGAGAGCAGCAGTTTGAAAAGGCTCTGCTGTAACTCATCTGCTAAATCTGAAAATAAACTGATTTGTTTAATCGGAGAAATCCCAAAACTATGCAGCCTTCCAGGACGGGAGTGGCCATTGAGCATTATAATGCATTGTGCTGCAGACAGTGCACAGTTAGTGTAAGCAATTAGTGTATGTTCCCCATAAAAGTCTGTCCCAAAAAGCACCCTAAGGTCATACAATTTTGTGAGGTGTGTACATTTAGAGGGGAAGAGACCACAAGGATCCCTTAAGGGTTTATATGTCAGTATTTTAGATGACATGCAGGCTCAATCCAGCTCAATGACCCAAATTACACCTGGCTTTGTTCTTCTCTGCCATGTTGATCAGACAGCTGTAAACATACCCATCCACTGTAATCGGTCCTGGTCTCTGTCTCAAGTCATCTTAAGTAAGGCGCCACCACTTACTGCTGCTCTAGCCCTCATCAAATGATCCATAGATGGAGCTCTCTTTTTGAATGCCAACATGAGAAATCGGACACCCTACAGCCTCTTGCTCCTCATATGCTTGTGCAGTGGAGAACCGCAGGTGTGCCAGTTGGGACATGACTTTGGTCAGGGATAATGGCATTGCTACTAGTGTTTAAGATGAGTTTGTAATATTATCTGGTAATGACTGCAAATTACACGACTAAAAGTGCAACCAGTAACCTCTTTATTTTCTTCAGAGATGTAACCTAATCTAATCCAATCTGATTATTTAGGATTACTTTAAGATTATTTCTGATCTAACTGCTTCACCTGGTTTTAATATTGTTACTTACTTCTACATCATATAATACAGCATTCAGATTTCCTTATCCTTCTTTTTTCCTTAAACCATATCAGTCCTAGTGACAGAACTGTTATGCAGTTTATGACCACACATATTGGGATTTTTTAATTGTAATCCTTGAAAAGAGTAATTGAGGAACTGAATGTATGTATTTTAGGGTGCCAGGATACAAAGTTATTCTGCTTTTATAACAAGTACTTCAGATTACAGGTAATTCAGACACCACCAAACGCTGATAGCTACTCAGTGCACTGTTGGTGCATTGCAGTGTTTCTGTTTCAAGCAGTAGGGACCATCCTAGCCAATCTGTTATTGTCATACATATGGCATAATTCTTAGATTATTAGATTTCCTTTTGAGGAGCCATGTGCATGCAGATTTATATGACCTAAACTCACTATACACTGAGGTTCCAGTTTAGTAGGTAAACCTAGCTTGTATACACTCACTTGCCTTTATATCATACGCCATAGACACTTGGTGCACTTTGTTTTTACATCATTAATTAGTATCTAATCACAAGGCACTGTTGGCCAGATGTTTTGTATGATGGACCATTTTTAACTAGTGGAGCATCAGTATGATACCCAGTACTGGTGTCTACCGGATGCTGGACAAAATCAATAAATCAGATCTGAGAAAAAAAGTATAATCCAAACTGCCACATAAATGTTTCACGTAACTTCTAACTTATCTGTTAGTAAGTTTAAATAAAAAAAAGCAGCAGTATTGCCTGAATTGTGTTGTGCGCTATGTATTTCTTCCTTTTAAAAGTGTAGAATATTTATTACACAGTTTGAGCATAATGTCAGTTGCATGGCTGGTAAAGCAAACTGCATTCCGACAAATGTATTATTAACAGTTTAGTTTTTAAGAAAGGAAAAAAGATGAGTGGTATAGTCAGTTACCCAAGGTTGAGATGTCAGCATCAGCAGAGATGAGTTTCCAGCTACCCCTACTCTCAACTCATACTGACACTTAAGTACTTTGAAACCCCAGTAACACTGCAGTACCTGCGCTCTTCTACCAGCACAACACACACTAACACCATGTCTACCATGTCAGTGTCACTGTTGTGTTAAGAATGTTTTACCACCGTAATGACATTAGCAGTGATATCAGTCTAGCTCCCTTTTCACAGATAGTCAGTAATTATACCAGGTTTGTATCCAAATCAGAGTTGAGTGTTTTTGTGACAACTAAAGATCATCAAACTATATGTTTGAGTGTTTGTTTATTTGTCAGAGGTGTTATAACGATTTGAGCACTCTGTTACTCTCACATTTTGCCATTTGCCACTGTTTGAGCCAAAAAAACCTCTTACATTGCATTAATCAAGCTTGGCATATATGTGCATAATGCTGCATTCATGTAGTGTCAGAAACTGTGAAGTACCAGTCTTCCTACCTCCGTACTTCACAAGCAGGACATTTTAGCTCTGATGAATTCTTTTATTCGGGGTGAACCATCCCAACTCCATGTTCCCACCAGTAATGAACTGAAGCAAACTAAGATCTGTGAATTTATTTCATTCAGTGGTTTGGAGGTTTATTTGTTAGGTGAGTATATGACTATAGGTAGATTGTACATGCCTGTCTAAACAGACTGAACTAAAGAAACAATTTGATAGGTCCACACCAATCAAACTAGGTGTGAGAGCACCTGCAGACTTACATATGCCTTGTTAAAGTGTGAGTCTTTTTTTTTTAAGGTGAACACATTCCAGGTCGTGCTGATCACAGATGGTGAGCTTTCGTTCACCATCTTCCAGTACCACAATATCACCTGGACCACTGGAATGCACGCTAGCAGTGGAGGAGATATAGCAGGCCTGGGGGGAATTGCTGCACAGGTAGTGTCCCAGATCAGCTCATTTGAACCCACACACTGTTACAGACAATTTCCCGGATCAAAGCAAAACTTTAAATCAATGATTTGGCTCTGTGTGAAAGACTTAATCTAAAGCTTTATCAAAGGGTTGAGTCTAATACAGCAGTGCAGTTCATTAGACCATGTTTCCAATTATATTTACTCATAAAGTAAGCATTGTTGCTTACACACAGCCTACTCAACATAGTAACTTCAAGATGGGATTAATATTGACAAAGCTAACAGTGATACAAATAAGCCATCCATCAATGCAAGAAAACATTATTAGCCTGTAGTCTATAAGATTAAGCTTAATTAAGAGCCTCAGTTTTACCTGCTGACTAACTACAACATAATTTGAAACAAATCCCTTCCAGGAAATGGGATTAGGATTTCATAAGGAATTAAAATTCTGAGACAAGCAGCCATCGAGAGTTTAGTATACATTCACAACCTTCACACAGTCCATTTTAAAGAATTGAAAGCTTTATTAGTGATTCTATGCCTGGCCCACACTACTAGAGTTATAAAATCCTATCTGATGTTGAAAATGTGGGAGACCCTGCACATAATGACAAATTAAACTTAGTTTTAGACCTTACCATCTTTCAGTCATTACAGCAGGTCAGAATAAAACACGCTTTCAGACTTCAATCATTAACCAGAGGCCTGACTCAGCCTGGGATTCCAGCCTGTCTGGGGTCTTGAAGAATTTCTATGTGAACAAACATAATCAAAATAAATAACAACATAAAGGCACAGACTGCTGAGGCAGTTATTTGAAGAAGGTTGGTAAAGGTTGGTCTTGATGACTCTGATAAGAATAAAATATATGTTATTCCGTTTAAAATAAGTAATTCTAATAGTACTAGGAAATTAACATTATTAAAGCAATTGATCGGCACTCCATTCAGCTCAGGTTGTCCTTTAGATCAAGGCTGAATTGTCCTTAAAATCAGCTAAATGTAAAAAAAACCCAACAAAAAACAAATTAATGAATAGTTTTGTAAAGTGATGGTATCATGAAAGATTCACATAAAGAAAAGGGCAGTTAGTATTAGTAATGGTGTAAAAACAACAACAAAAAAAGAAATTAAAGATTCATAAAAGTATACGGTTTTGATAAAACGCCTCTGAGAGAACTGTCCCACCTCTACCCTCTCTTCCTAGGCAGGTTTTAATGCCGGCGATGGGAGGCGCTATTTCAACATCCCAGGCTCTCGTACTGATGACATTGTAGAAGTGGAGACCACGACGAACGTGGGCTATCCCGGCCGTTGGGTCTTCCGAATTGATGATGCCCAGGTGCAGGTGGGCGGCTGCAATGACTCAGGTAAGACTTCAAAGACATTTAAAGAAAGAGAGAGACAACAGAGGGTAAACATAATTTATCATATCACAATATGGTCAGGTAAGATGTTGGGATTTCCTGAAGCATTGGATCCACACTGCCCATAAGCTAAATGCTTTTAAACATTTCGGTAAAGGTGCACTATGTAAAATATTTGTGACAATATTGTGACAATATTTGTGACTACAAAGGTGTAGTCAAGAGAACTGAAACATGCTAAAAAGTTTAAAAAGAAGGTCCAGCTCCATATTTTGATCTCAGATGCAAAAGAAGACATTCACCAGGTCATTAAATACACTTTCAAGCCCAGTTCATTGATTTCATCTGTTCTGGGAAGAGACCCAAGCTACACTGTTCCTCTGCATGTCGTAAGTAATAACACATTTCCAGGTCTCCAAATCCTCATATCTTACATAGTGCAGCTTTAAGCTATCAGCTATTCGCTAATACTTTTTAAATGTTTAGCTGTAAAATTAACACTTCATACTAAGCCTTACTTGCTATGAAGAGCTGGTCTTGCCTTTCCAAACTATAATTAAAAGGACAAATTTAAACACTCATAACAAGAGCATAACATGTAGCCTTTGGCAACATTCCTGAGCATATTATATGGTGAGATCAGCCTTCAATTCAAAAAGATACATTACTGTAAATCAGCAAAGAAAACATGCTCAGTTTTTTTAGCTAGGTGTCCCCTAACATTTGATACACAGTATAAGAACTAATATGTCACCAAACCTCCTCATTCTGTCTTTATTCTCAGCTTCAGTCTGCCCAAACCTGAGGCCCTGTCTGAACGGAGGCCGCTGCATCGATGACTGCATCACTGGAAATCCTTCTTTCACTTGCTCTTGCTTGGCCGGCTTCACTGGCCGCAGGTGCCAGATAGGTACGAAAGTGAGGACACCCCTCAAACACACATACATACATACACACACAGACACACATGCACTAATAGAGCTAGAATTCATCCTTCATCATCCTCGCCAGGAAAGAGGAAGTCAGCTTGTAAAAGCAAGATTCCACCCCTCTAGCCAGGGGGACAACCTGAGAGAGCGAACTTCTCTCTGGTCACATCTGCTTGTAATACGCATACCAAAGGACCCGTCCAACATTTTGCTGTGGTCAAATCATTACCTTTCCGCCCGTCCCCTCCACTTGAGGATTCCCTTATGTTTTCATTCCTGTGTGCACGTATAATAGAAGTCACATGTCACATGTGAAGGCCCGTTCTCTCTCTCTCTCTCTCTTTCTCTCTGTCTCTGCACATTTGGGTAGACGTTGACGAGTGCTCCTCATATCCCTGTCAGAATGGAGGCACGTGTGTGGACCAGATCAACAACTTCATCTGCCAGTGTCCACTGGGGTTTACAGGAACCCTTTGTGAAACAGGTAAAATGACCCCAGAAACTGTATCTATGTGTGATCCATTTTCTTTGTAGCGACTGTTGCCAGATTATTTACACAACATTGGCCAAAATCTCTTTCAAACGAATACAAATAGCAGCACAATTCTTTAGAGTCGTTACAGAAACAGAAGTGCTTTTAATATTAGATTGGTTACAAACACACCCAAATATATATATATATATATATAAAAGGTCTGTGCACCTTGGCAGATGGCTAACAAGTTAACACGTTTGGCTGGTAGTGTACTAAAACAATTGACTGGTAGTAATCTAAAACGTTTGGCTGGTAGTGATCTAAAACGTTTGGCTGGTAGTGATCTAAAACGATTGACTGGTAGTGATCTAAAACGTTTGGCTGGTAGTGATCTAAAACGTTTGGCTGGTAGTGATCTAAAACGTTTGGCTGGTAGTGATCTAAAACGTTTGGCTGGTAGTGATCTAAAACGATTGACTGGTAGTAATCTAAAACGTTTGGCTGGTAGTGATCTAAAACGTTTGGCTGGTAGTTCACTAAAACGTTTGACTGGTAGTGATCTAAAACGTTAGACTGGTAGTGTACTAAAACGTTTGGCTGGTAGTGATCTAAAACGTTTGACTGGTAGTGCACTAAAACGTTTGGCTGGTAGTGTACTAAAATGTTTGGCTGGTAGTGATCTAAAACGATGGACTGGTAGTAATCTAAAACGTTTGGCTGGTAGTGCACTAAAACGTTTGGCTGGTAGTGTACTAAAACGTTTGACTGGTAGTGTATCTAAAACGTTTGGCTGGTAGTGATCTAAAACGTTTGGCTGGTAGTGCACTAAAACGTTTGACTGGTAGTGTACTAAAACGTTTGACTGGTAGTGTACTAAAACGTTAGACTGGTAGTGTACTAAAACGTTTGGCTGGTAGTGATCTAAAACGTTTGGCTGGTAGTGATCTAAAATGTTTGGCTGGTAGTGATCTAAAACGTTTGACTGGTAGTGTACCAAAACACTTGACTGGTAGTGATCTAAAACGTTTGGCTGGTAGTGATCTAAAACGTTTGGCTGGAAGTGTACTAAAACGTTTGACTGGTAGTGTACTAAAACGTTTGACTGGTAGTGATCTAAAACGTTTGGCTGGTAGTGATCTAAAACGTTTGACTGGTAGTGTACCAAAACAATTGACTGGTAGTGATCTAAAACGTTTGGCTGGTAGTAATCTAAAACGTTTGGCTGGTAGTGATCTAAAACGTTTGGCTGGTAGTGATCTAAAACGTTTGGCTGGTAGTGATCTAAAACGTTTGGCTGGTAGTGATCTAAAACGATTGACTGGTAGTAATCTAAAACGTTTGTCTGGTAGTGAACTAAAATGTTTGTCTGGTAGTGCACTAAAACGTTTGGCTGGTAGTGATCTAAAACGTTTGGCTGGTAGTGCACTAAAACGTTTGGCTGGTAGTGTACTAAAACGTTTGGCTGGTAGTGTACTAAAACGTTTGACTGGTAGTGATCTAAAACGTTTGGCTGGTAGTGCACTAAAACGTTTGGCTGGTAGTGATCTAAAAGGTTTGGCTGGTAGTGCACTAAAATGTTTGGCTGGTAGTGCACTAAAACGTTTGACTGGTAGTGTACTAAAACGTTTGACTGGTAGTGATCTAAAACATTTGGCTGGTAGTGCACTAAAACGTTTGGCTGGTAGTGATCTAAAACGTTTGACTGGTAGTGTACTAAAACGTTTGACTGGTAGTGTACTGAAACGTTTGGCTGGTAGTGATCTAAAACGTTTGACTGGTAGTGTACTAAAACGTTTGACTGGTAGTGTACTAAAACGTTTGGCTGGTAGTGCACTAAAACGTTTGGCTGGTAGTGTACTAAAACGTTTGACTGGTAGTGTACTAAAACGTTTGGCTGGTAGTGTACTAAAACGTTTGACTGGTAGTGATCTAAAACGTTTGGCTGGTAGTGCACTAAAACGTTTGGCTGGTAGTGATCTAAAACGTTTGGCTGGTAGTGTACTAAAACGTTTGACTGGTAGTGTACCAAAACGTTTGACTGGTAGTGATCTAAAACGTTTGGCTGGTAGTGATCTAAAACGTTTGGCTGGTAGTGCACTAAAACGTTTGACTGGTAGTGTACTAAAACGTTTGGCTGGTAGTGTACTAAAACATTTGGCTGGTAGTGCACTAAATCGTTTGACTGGTAGTGTACTAAAACGTTTGGCTGGTAGTGCACTAAAACGTTTGGCTGGTAGTGTACTAAAACGTTTGGCTGGTAGTGTACTAAAACGTTTGACTGGTAGTGTACTAAAACGTTTGACTGGTAGTGATCTAAAACGTTTGGCTGGTAGTGATCTAAAACGTTTGACTGGTAGTGTACCAAAACAATTGACTGGTAGTGATCTAAAACGTTTGGCTGGTAGTAATCTAAAACGTTTGGCTGGTAGTGATCTAAAACGTTTGGCTGGTAGTGATCTAAAACGTTTGGCTGGTAGTGATCTAAAACGTTTGGCTGGTAGTGATCTAAAACGATTGACTGGTAGTAATCTAAAACGTTTGTCTGGTAGTGAACTAAAATGTTTGTCTGGTAGTGCACTAAAACGTTTGGCTGGTAGTGATCTAAAACGTTTGGCTGGTAGTGCACTAAAACGTTTGGCTGGTAGTGTACTAAAACGTTTGGCTGGTAGTGTACTAAAACGTTTGACTGGTAGTGATCTAAAACGTTTGGCTGGTAGTGCACTAAAACGTTTGGCTGGTAGTGATCTAAAAGGTTTGGCTGGTAGTGCACTAAAATGTTTGGCTGGTAGTGCACTAAAACGTTTGACTGGTAGTGTACTAAAACGTTTGACTGGTAGTAATCTAAAACGTTTGGCTGGTAGTGCACTAAAACGTTTGGCTGGTAGTGATCTAAAACGTTTGACTGGTAGTGTACTAAAACGTTTGACTGGTAGTGTACTGAAACGTTTGGCTGGAAGTGATCTAAAACGTTTGACTGGTAGTGTACTAAAACGTTTGACTGGTAGTGCACTAAAACGTTTGGCTGGTAGTGCACTAAAACGTTTGGCTGGTAGTGTACTAAAACGTTTGGCTGGTAGTGTACTAAAACGTTTGGCTGGTAGTGTACTAAAACGTTTGACTGGTAGTGATCTAAAACGTTTGGCTGGTAGTGCACTAAAACGTTTGGCTGGTAGTGATCTAAAACGTTTGGCTGGTAGTGTACTAAAACGTTTGACTGGTAGTGTACCAAAACGTTTGACTGGTAGTGATCTAAAACGTTTGGCTGGTAGTGATCTAAAACGTTTGGCTGGTAGTGCACTAAAACGTTTGACTGGTAGTGTACTAAAACGTTTGGCTGGTAGTGTACTAAAACATTTGGCTGGTAGTGCACTAAATCGTTTGACTGGTAGTGTACTAAAACGTTTGGCTGGTAGTGCACTAAAACGTTTGGCTGGTAGTGTACTAAAACGTTTGGCTGGTAGTGTACTAAAACGTTTGACTGGTAGTGTACTAAAACGTTTGACTGGTAGTGATATAAAACATTTGGCTGGTAGTGCACTAAAACGTTTGGCTGGTAGTGTACTAAAACGTTTGGCTGGTAGTGTACTAAAACGTTTGACTGGTAGTGTACTAAAACGTTTGACTGATAGTGTACTAAAACGTTTGACTGGTAGTGATCTAAAACGTTTGGCTGGTAGTGTACTAAAACGTTTGGCTGGTAGTGTGCTAAAACGTTTGGCTGGTAGTGTATATAAAACGTTTGACTGGTAGTGTACTAAAACGTTTGACTGATAGTGTACTAAAACATTTGGCTGGTAGTGATCTAAAACGTTTGACTGATAGTGTACTAAAACGTTTGACTGGTAGTGATCTAAAACGTTTGGCTGGTAGTGTACTAAAACGTTTGACTGGTAGTGTACTAAAACGTTTGGCTGGTAGTGCACTAAAACGTTTGGCTGGTAGTGTACTAAAACGTTTGACTGGTAGTGTACAAAAACGTTTGGCTGGTAGTGTACTAAAACGTTTGGCTGGTAGTGCACTAAAACGTTTGGCTGGTAGTGTATTAAAACGTTTGACTGGTAGTGTACTAAAACGTTTGGCTGGTAGTGTATTAAAACGTTTGACTGGTAGTGTACTAAAACGTTTGACTGGTAGTGATCTAAAACGTTTGGCTGGTAGTGCACTAAAACGTTTGACTGGTAGTGTGCTAAAATGTTTGACTGGTAGTGTACTAAAACATTTGACTGGTAGTGTACTAAAACGTTTGGCTGGTAGTGTACTAAAACGTTTGACTGGTAGTATACTAAAATGTTTGACTGGTAGTGTACTAAAACGTTTGGCTGGTAGTGAACTAAAACGTTTGACTGGTAGTGTACTAAAATGTTTGACTGGTAGTGTGCTAAAACGTTTGGCTGGTAGTGTACTAAAATGTTTGACTGGTAGTGTGCTAAAACGTTTGACTGGTAGTGTATCTAAAACGTTTGGCTGGTAGTGTACTAAAACGTTTTGGGCTTGTGGAGCATTTGAATCAAATTTAAATAAAAAGTCTCACACATAAAATCAGGTTTATTATTATATATTATTTGATAAAAATAAAGGTGTTTACTCTGCGCTGATAGGCTGGGGACGTGAGCACTCAAGGCACTGAAAGCACACCAAGAGCTGGCAGTGTGAAATGTAGCTGCTGGACACTGATCTAACTGGCGAACTGTCCATGGTGTACCCCGCCTTCGCCCGATGATGCTGGGATTGGCTCCAGCCCCCCTGTGAAACTGAATGTTAATACTGATTTACTTTACTGTTAAAAGAAAGTAGTTTTATTTGCATTTGCTGTCCAATTAAAAACAAGTATCTTCAAAGAGGTAACTTTACAGGATAGAAGGAAAACTTACTTTACTTTTAATGTAACTCAATGGAACTATTTTGGAGCATTTCTATTCGTCCAGTAACCATGAAATTTTTACACAATGTAAACGGCAGGTGGTGCGTTCACATGATGCAGAAAACAAAAAATCTGAATGTATCTTAAAAATGGTGATACATGGTTTTCTTTGGACAGTGACAATATCTATAATATTAACCTTCTATATTAGGTTGAATGGTGTTATACTTTCAGATCAGCTTTCTTGTTGATCAGCCCATTATGTAAAAAGAGAGAGAGAGAGATGCACAGAAGTGACTGTAGAGGCTGTGAGGTTTCGGCTCAATAAGCTTTTCACCATGCTGTGACCTCTCTCTCTCTCTCTCTCTCTCTCTCTCTCTCTCTCTCTCTCTCTCTCTCTCTCTCTCTCTCTCTCTTTCTCTCTCTTGGTCTGTCCCCCCTCCCCTGGCGCTCCGCTGGCTGCAGCCTCCCTCTCGTTCCCACAGTCCAGCCTGTGGAGATGTATCAAACCTCTAATACCTTTCACAGCCAGAAGCGCATACTTTCAGAGTGAGGGGAATGGCGTGGCGGATATATTAATCAGCTGAGTAAATATCCCGTGTGTGTGTGTGTGTATGTGTGTGTGTGTGTATGTGTGTGCGCGCGTGTTGCCTGCAGACATTGACGAGTGCCAAGAGAATCCATGCCTCAACGGAGCACGGTGCATTGAGGGTGTCGGCAGCTTCACCTGCGAATGCCAGGGAGGCTACACCGGGCCTGTGTGTGAGACAGGTGAGCATGGCTGTGGAGAGTGTCACTGAAAGGGCAATGTGTTCCCCAGGGAACTCTGCTTTCTGCATCAGGCCTGCTCCTATTCATCTGGCAGAAGGCTGACTTTATGAAGTCTGCCATGTCGCAAATCTTTTCTAATATCAAGTCAGCACTCAAAAGCATCGCCATCGGTCAGCTATATACATCATGATTTTCATTTGGCGGTAATTGTATGTCCCTCTAGTTTGTGCATGTGTTAATTAGTCTGTTAAATTACACAGAATATTCAGAACCCAAAATATACCATTTTAAAGGAGTAATTTAGAAGGTAATGTTACATTGAGGTGTCCACTCCTGTCATAAGTAACAAGAAAATGTACAGTCCCTCCTCCCTCCTTACCATGCTAGAAAAACAACTTTGTCTCTTTACAACAACAGGACCAACAGCAGTTTCTAGTGGTGGAAAACAGCATTTTTGTTCTGCTTCTGTATCGAAAACAACACTTATTTTCATTTGCTGCTGAACGTGGGTTCTTGACACGAGCAGGCGGCTGCCATTACAATGGTTGTATGCCAAGTAAGAGCTTTTTGTTGGACTGATAGTAGTTTCAATGCTAGAGTGGCTTACTGTTGCTTTGCCATAGCTACAAAATAGTTGAAAGTTAACACTAGGCCTAGCCTTAGCTAATATTGCTTAATTAAAGTGATGTGGTTTTATGCCAGCCACAGTTTTATTTTGCACCACAACTTGTTTCTCAAAAATTGTTAACAATGTAGGGTCATGAAGACCTAAACTCAAAAATGATACATAATAAGATCTTGCACACCATTAGGATGAAAATATATTTTTTTTAATTAAAGAGCAATAGTAAATATATAAGATAAAATAAGACAGGTGTCTTAACATTTATTGCTTAAATTGCATATAATACAGTTTAAAAGAAAACATTTTAATAATTACTATAACTGAAATGTATTACTAAGCCTATGTATCATACTGTAAGTTCACAAGACTGGCTACTGTACACTCAGTTACTATGCAGAAACTTGTCCTACACTTAGTGCAAACAAACTAAACTAAATATTCTTGCTGTACTGGATTTGGTGCATTTAAGGCTCCAATTGCTACAAATACCACCTGATATTTAGTTTACTGTGGGGTTATTTTTAATCACTGTGAGGGAAGATTTTGTGAGGTTGTGTGTGTTCTTGGGAGTGTGTGTTTGTTTGTAACTATGATCAAAACGGTAAAGTGAATGAAGTTCAGCCTTTTATTTTTTGTGGTTATGTTCTAAAGTTTAGATCATTTACGGACATAACTCGCTATCCCACTGACTAACTCTTAACTAGCCATTACATATAACCCTAACTAACATACACGCTTTACTAGCCTTCATCTCAACTCACCATCACACTGACTTACTTTCTTAACTAGCCATTACATATAACCCTAACTAACATACACGCTTTACTAGCCTTCATCTCAACTCACCATCACACTGACTTACTTTCTTAACTAGCTCTTACATATAACCATAACTAACATACACACTTTACTAACCTTCATCTCAACTCACCATCACACTGACTTACTTTCTTAACTAGCTCTTACATATAACCATAACTAACATACACGCTTTACTAGCCTTCATCTCAACTCACCATCACACTGACTTACTTTCTTAATTAGTCATTACATATAACCATAACTAACATACACGCTTTACTAGCCTTCATCTCAACTCACGATCACACTGACTTACTTTCTTAACTAGTCATTACATATAACCATAACTAACATACACGCTTTACTAGCCTTCATCTCAACTCACCATCACACTGATTTACTTTCTTAACTAGTTATTACATATAACCATAACTAACATACACGCTTTACTAGCCTTCATCTCAACTCACCATCAAACTGACTTACTTTCTTAACTAGCTCTTACATATAACCATAACTAACATACACGCTTTACTAGCCTTCATCTCAACTCACCATCACACTGACTTACTTTCTTAACTAGTCATTACATATAACTATAACTAACATACACGCTTTACTAGCCTTCATCTCAACTCACCATCACACTGACTTACTTTCTTAATTAGTCATTAAATATAACCATAACTAACATACACGCTTTACTAACCTTCATCTCAACTCACCATCACACTGACTTACTTTCTTAACTAGTCATTACATATAACCATAACTAACATACACGCTTTACTAACCTTCATCTCAACTCACCATCACACTGACTTACTTTCTTAACTAGTCATTACATATAACCATAACTAACATACACACTTTACTAGCCTTCATCTCAACTCACCATCACACTGATTTACTTTCTTAACTAGTCATTACATATAACCATAATTAACATACACGCTTTACTAGCCTTCATCTCAACTCACCATCACACTGACTTACTTTCTTAACTAGTCATTACATATAACCATAACTAACATACACACTTTACTAGCCTTCATCTCAACTCACCATCACACTGACTTACTTTCTTAACTAGTCATTACATATAACCATAACTAACATACACGCTTTACTAGCCTTCATCTCAACTCACCATCACACTGACTTACTTTCTAAACTAGTCATCACATATAACCATAACTAACATACACACTTTACTAACCTTCATCTCAACTCACCATCACACTGACTTACTTTCTAAACTAGTCATCACATATAACCATAACTAACATACATGCTTTACTAGCCTTTATCTCAACTCACCATCACACTGACTTACTTTCTTAACTAGTCATTACATATAACCTTAACTAACATACACACTTTACTAGCCTTCATCTCAACTCACCATCACATTGATTTACTTTCTTAACTAGTCATTACATATAACCATAACTAACATACACGCTTTACTAGCCTTCATCTCAACTCACCATCACACTGATTTACTTTCTTAACTAGTTATTACATATAACCATAACTAACATACACGCTTTACTAGCCTTCATCTCAACTCACCATCAAACTGACTTACTTTCTTAACTAGCTCTTACATATAACCATAACTAACATACACGCTTTACTAGCCTTCATCTCAACTCACCATCACACTGACTTACTTTCTTAATTAGTCATTACATATAACCATAACTAACATACACGCTTTACTAACCTTCATCTCAACTCACCATCACACTGACTTACTTTCTTAACTAGTCATTACATATAACCATAACTAACATACACACTTTACCAGCCTTCATCTCAACTCACCATCACACTGATTTACTTTCTTAACTAGTCATTAAATATAACCATAACTAACATACACGCTTTACTAGCCTTCATCTCAACTCACCATCACACTGACTTACTTTCTTAACTAGTCATTACATATAACCATAACTAACATACACACTTTACTAGCCTTCATCTCAACTCAACATCACACTGACTTACTTTCTTAACTAGTCATTACATATAACCATAACTAACATACACGCTTTACTAACCTTCATCTCAACTCACCATCAAACTGACTTACTTTCTTAACTAGCTATTACATGTAACCATAACTAACATACACGCTTTACTAGCCTTCATCTCAACTCACCATCACACTGACTTACTTTCTTAACTAGTCATTAAATATAACCATAACTAACATACACGCTTTACTAGCCTTCATCTCAACTCACCATCACACTGACTTACTTTCTTAACTAGTCATTACATATTACCATAACTAACATACACACTTTACTAGCCTTCATCTCAACTCACCATCACACTGACTTACTTTCTTAACTAGTCATTACATATAACCATAACTAACATACACGCTTTACTAGCCTTCATCTCAACTCACCATCAAACTGATTTACTTTCTTAACTAGTCATTACATATAACCATAACTAACATACACGCTTTACTAACCTTCATCTCAACTCACCATCAAACTGACTTACTTTCTTAACTAGCTATTACATATAACCATAACTAACATACACGCTTTACTAGCCTTCATCTCAACTCACCATCAAACTGATTTACTTTCTTAACTAGTCATTACATATAACCATAACTAACATACACGCTTTACTAACCTTCATCTCAACTCACCATCAAACTGACTTACTTTCTTAACTAGTCATTACATATAACCATAACTAACATACACGCTTTACTAGCCTTCATCTCAACTCACCATCACACTGATTTACTTTCTTAACTAGTCATTACATATAACCATAACTAACATACACGCTTTACTAGCCTTCATCTCAACTCACCATCACACTGACTTACTTTCTAAACTAGTCATTACATATAACCATAACTAACATACACACTTTACTAGCCTTCATCTCAACTCACCATCACACAGACTTACTTTCTTAACTAGTCATTACATATAACCATAACTAACATACACGCTTTACTAGCCTTCATCTCAACTCACCATCAAACTGACTTACTTTCTTAACTAGTCATTACATATAACCATAACTAACATACACGCTTTACTAGCCTTCATCTCAACTCTCCATCACACTGATTTAGGCTAAATGTTATTGTTACTGTGTGTCGCTCCACTGTGTGGACTGGACGTGCTGAAACACTGAAACACTGATGTGGTGCTCGGCTAGGGGTTACCGTAAAACTCAGACTCGCTATCAGTTTGCTGGGAAAACTCAGTTGCTTGCTTTCTAAAGTTGAATTCCCCGTTCCACCTTAAATGGTATAGAAGTTACATTCTGGCGCCTCTAACTGCTGCATCACTTAAGGTGGAAAGGCGGAATTTACATAAGAAGCTAACTTCAGCCACGTCTTTCTTCAGGTTTACTCAGTAACGGCTCCTCGGCTAGTTGGGTTTTACAGTAGACGGTGGATACTGTGTATGGTTTTCTCTGACCTGTCTCTTCAGTTCGTCTCTCCTTATTCTCTCTCTCTTTATTCTCTCTCTCTTTATTCTCTCTCTCCTTATTCTCTCTCTCCTTATTCTCTCTCTCTTTATTCTCTCTCTCTTTATTCTCTCTCTCCTTATTCTCTCTCTCTTTATTCTCTCTCTCTTTATTCTCTCTCTCCTTATTCTCTCTCTCCTTATTCTCTCTCTCCTTATTCTCTCTCTCTTTATTCTCTCTCTCCTTATTCTCTCTCTCCTTATTCTCTCTCCTTATTCTCTCTCTCCTTATTCTCTCTTTCCTTATTCTCTCTCTCCTTATTCTCTCTCTCCTTATTCTCTCTCTCCTTATTCTCTCTCTCCTTTTTCTCTCTCTCCTTATTCTTTCTCCTTATTCTCTCTCTCTTTATTCTCTCTCTCCTTATTCTCTCTTTCCTTATTCTCTCTCTCCTTATTCTCTCTCCTTATTCTCTCTCTCTTTATTCTCTCTCTCCTTATTCTCTCTCTCCTTATTCTCTCTTTCCTTATTCTCTCTCTCCTTAATCTCTCCTTATTCTCTCTCTCCTTATTCTCAATCTCCTTATTCTCTCTCTCCTTATTCTCTCTTTCCTTATTCTCAATCTCCTTATTCTCAATCTCCTTATTCTCTCTCTCCTTATTCTCTCTTTCCTTATTCTATCTCTCCTTATTCTCTCTCTCCTTATTCTCTCTCTCCTTATTCGCAATCTCCTTATTCTCTCTTTCCTTATTCTATCTCTCCTTATTCTCTCTCTCCTTATTCTCTCTCTCCTTATTCTCTCTTTCCTTATTCTATCTCTCCTTATTCTCTCTCTCCTTATTCTCAATCTCCTTATTCTCTCTTTCCTTATTCTATCTCTCCTTATTCTCAATCTCCTTATTCTCTCTCTCCTTATTCTCTCTTTCCTTATTCTATCTCTCCTTATTCTATCTCTCCTTATTCTCTCTCTCCTTATTCTCTCTCTCCTTATTCTCAATCTCCTTATTCTCTCTCTCCTTATTCTCTCTCTCCTTATTCTCTCTCTCCTTATTCTCAATCTCCTTATTCTCTCTCTCCTTATTCTCTCTCTCCTTATTCTATCTCTCCTTATTCTCAATCTCCTTATTCTCTCTCTCCTTATTCTCTCTTTCCTTATTCTATTTCTCCTTATTCTCTCTCTCCTTATTCTATCTCTCCTTATTCTCTCCTTATTCTATCTCTCCTTATTCCCTCTCTCCTTATTCTCTCTTTCCTTATTCTATCTCTCCTTATTCTCTCTCTCTCTTTCTCTATTTTACAATCCGCGCATTAAAATCACGTCTTCTTCGTGTCACCTGGCAACACCGTAAACGCGCTCTGTGCAACAGTAAAAGTCATCCGTGCGAAACAGTGCACTCTATATGGTTGTATGGATTAAACGAATTTAGGCAAATAATTTGCTTCGATGATTTTTTGTAATCAGGTTCCTCGAGGAATCGTTTCAGCCCTAGATTATGGTGATTGCATCACATTTCGTCACTCACTAAGAAAACCGTTTATCTCCTTTTTTTCACAATTTTTAGGTTTCTACATCATTTGAACGCGACTGCTGCTGTTTACATTGTGTGTAAATTTCGTGATTAATTGACCAATAGAAATGCCCCAGAATAGCTTGAAAAAAATCCGGTTCCATTGACTTACATTAAAAGTTAAGTATGTTTTTGGCCTCTATTACTATTTTAAAGATGCTTGTTTTTATTTGGACAGCATTCATTTCCATTTCACTCGATTGCATGAATAGCCAGACACCTCCGAACACCAAAGATGCAGTTTAAGTGATCAGATCAGTCAAACCACAATCAGAGGTGGTCAGAGACAGATCTGGACCACACTAAACCTATGTGTAAAGGGAATGGGTTTTTGTTATCTGCACACAGCTGCCTGAACAGAAATGCATCTGTTGAGCACCGACCCAGCAAGCATGTTGTGACAACTTGTTGTTTTGGTACCCAAGTTGTGTGAACTGTGTGGGGAACTAGTGTGTAAGTTTATTTTTTTAATTTAGAGAACTTCCATATAGAGTAAAGCTTCCAGGAAGAACCCTTAAATTGGGACAGAATCTTTGTTATTACAAACGATTGTTTCATCACATTCCTTAAAACCAGATTACACCAATTAATCTATATCAAGTAAATGTATGTATATGTATAAAAACACAGACAAACACAAACATCTTAGTTATTGTGCCTATCTAGAATATTCCCACGCATCCTTTTTCATTTGGCTTGTCAGCCTTTTTTTCCCCAAAAAAATGGTAATTAAAGCCTGTAATTTTACATATCATGTTGATATCTCATGCTTTATGTATCAATATTAAAACATAAAAGCAAGAATAATATATATTTTTGAGTTTAATTAGTTTTTAAATGTAATTTACAGCCATGTAATAATGTATATTTGACTGATTTGCAACTCAGCAATGTACCTTTTTCAACAACTAACTGGGACCCCCAAAATATAAGTTCTTGCATAACTTGATTAACTCGATTTGCATTAGATGTTAGAATGTCTGTTCATGTTCATCTGGTCAGCTTTACTAGCTTAGACTTCTAACTTACACTTAGATTTCTCCAGGGTACTAGAAGATCACTGTGGAATCAAAGAACCCTTTCCAGAAGAAACTTTTAGATCCTAGCAGAAACTATCAAATGCATTGCGAAACTACCACAGGTCACCTGTTAACTCATTGAGATCCTTCACATTGTGATTTCATTCGATCAGGAAAACACAAAATAACATTACTAATCATTAGACATTATGACAAAACCAGCAGGAACCATGGTGGACCCCTTTATAAACATTCAAAACATTTGTCTGGATGAAACCAATTAAACAGATTGCAAGGACGAGGTTGATACGCAATCTGTAAAAATATCTGTGATGTTTGGAAAAACAGGTTTGATGAAACCCCCGTGCTGCACAAGTTGTACTGTCCGCAGAGGAGATTATTCAGGAAACACAAGCGCAGATGGGAAATACTTTGGGAAGAAAACTGTTGGCCCTGCACATATTGTGAACCCTTGTTTCTACATAAGACTGGATTACTCTTAATACTAGACACCTGGTCGATGTAACTGGACACCTGCATGAACTTTAATACGTCCTCAAGTCTTAGGACATCAATGTAAAGTCAGTACGAGGCTGTTCCGAATACGAACTTCCTAAAGGTCCCCGTGCTGATGAATGAAACTTGTGTTTTGTGTTTGTGGATCTAGACATTAATGAGTGTGAGTCCACGCCGTGTCTGAACGGAGGGGGGTGTGAGGACCGGGTGAATAACTATACCTGCACCTGCGCCGCTAACTTCACTGGAAGCCGCTGTGAGACAGGTGAGCTCCCTTTATGCCCTCTTTCTCTGGAGCCCACTACTGAGACTGCTCTTTTCCTGCGTTCTGAATGCCAGCCGCTAAGCATTATCCATCCCGTTATTTGAATTTTCCTTCACAGTGGGAAAAACGTTTCATGATTGAAGATGTTTACACAGCCATCGAAGCTACTTTCTCTTTTTTCCATTTGACTTACTGCATTATAACTTTTTCCAACTGGGACAGAAACAGACTCACACATACACAATGAAATTCTGAATAAAGAGTGAAGACGAGGACGGGATGACTGTGGCTTCAGGTTGCACGTTTGACTGACTGACCTCATGTATTTGCTAAAAGCTTCTGCAACTTCTCCTGGTTCTCAGGCGTTTGGTTTTGGTGCGGCCGGCCGTTCGGTCTGTCTGAGGTCAAAGTGGCTTAACCAGCCTTTAAGGGGGAGGTTCCCAAAACAAGTGAGACAGTTCTCCAAGTGAAACTGAGGGCTGTGGTTTGAAGTTCATAAATTTACCCTGCGCCTCTCTTTGATTTTGTTATTACCAAGAAGCACTTTTGGTTTGCTGCAGATTTATAGCTACATTAGGTCATGATACCCTAGAATGAGGAAAAATCTACGTCACATGCTAGTTGTGAAATAAAGGAAAACATGCAAATCCAAGTTACAGTCAAGATTCTCTTCTTCTTTTCCAACAGAGTTGGTGGTTGTGACCAATTCCTCTACTATTGAGGGCACAAATCAGACAGGTAAACCACACCTTCCTTTTTCCTATTTTCATCTGTTTAAGACCCTCATTATATTACACATAATACATCAAGATTCAATCACAGGGCATCCTAATACCTTAACTGATTCTCAACTAATTATATCACTGCCATTGTGAATGTGTAGCAAACATGGCATAGAAGCTTTAGAATGAGCCTTAAGACATTTACTGGGCTTTTGTAGCAACTGGAATAGGTGTTAATAGAACAGTTCAGTAAAGAATGCCAACTGGTGTGAGAGGGATGGCCCTCCTCTTCCCCAATCACTCAGCATAATGCTAGCCAGTGCAGTGCAGAGTTAGTATGCTCCGCTAAGGGTGATAAGTGCTCCAATGGCTTTGTGTTGGTGCCAGTTTAAAAAGATGTATTTTATAACATCACTTGTATCACTTGTATTGTTGCTGTCGGAGCAAAACCTCCAAAATATTGAAGTATTCAAGATATTCAAGTTGTAATGGAAGATGCTAGGCTAACACTGCACTGTAGTCGGATTGTCACCAAACTTATCTGTGTAAATACATGCCAAACTCTTGATTTGAAAAGTTGAAATGAAAAGTCAACAGATTTATCACATTTAAACAGTTAAGCTGAAACTGGAACTACCTTACGTCTCCATCTCTATGGAGATATCACTAAAGTCTCAGAACTAAGAGACAGTTAGTTAAAAGTTGCAATTAAAGCTATAAAATGTTTAGCAATAAACAGAACAAAGAAACAGAAAAAGTAGGTGTACTCCTTTATATTACCATTGATTTCCTAATTGTGCCTAAACCTGCAGACCTTTAGGCAGTGAACCACAAACTGATGTGCTGTTCAGTAAAAGCATTATTCAAAATCTAATAAAGCTGGAGCTGACTTGTTCTTCACCAGCTTCTTATGTGAATCTTGAATTTAGAACTATTAGCCACTTGTGTTTGCACACAGTGGAATGTAACCTCCGCATTTAACCCATCCATGCAGTGAAACACCCACATATATACACACACTAGTGAACATACACACTAGGGGGCAGTAAGTACGCTTCCAAGAGTGGTGGGCAGCACTCTCTACAGCACCCAGGGAGCAGTTGGGGGTTAGGTGCCTTGCTCAAGGGCCCGTCCGTCGTGTCCTGTTGGTCCAGGGGGTGACCTTCCATAACCTTCTGCCCATGACTGCCCTCTTACGTTCCACCTTAAATGGTGCAGCAGTTACATCCTGGTGCCTGCATAGATGATGGAACTGCTGTAGCGCTCTTACAAGTAAGAGTCCACTTCCAGCCTCATTCAGCCTTAAAACCATGTTCATTTATCAACAAACTTTTACAAGAAAGATTACTAATGGGTTATTCTAAAATCTGCAGCTGTCCCAAGTAAACTTTCATGAATGAAAAGTGAAATGAAGTTAAACGTTGTCTGCTTTTCCTCCGTAAACGCTATCACTGTCATTGTGTGCTGCCTTTAGGTAACATTACTGTTGCTACATTACTTGCTTGGCAAGCATTGCTTTATGCTGTTTGGCTGTAGAAATAAATACATTAATTAATAATTAGTTTATTTAATAAACAATAAATTATTAAATAAATAAATGAATTCCTACATTTAAATGAACATAATTTATTGAAGCATTGGCATTAATAGCTCCTGCTGTCCACAGCACATACACTCCATCACAGTTTGTATCCTGTTAAGTTACTTTCCACATGCAAACTCAGTTCCTGTCATACGAGGAGCTGCTCTGGCAAGTCACTGGTGGGTCCAGCGTCCTCCTGACCCATTACTTTATGTGTGTACTCAAGTTTATACATATATTGCTGCAAATATGGTAGTCAAAATCAAAACCAGACATTGTTTTTATCTTATAACTACAAAAGTTTTGCTTTTACTTCCGTTGGTTATCCCATGTTACCTTTGCATGGAAAGTTAATTTTGTTTCTCTAAACTAATATAAATCTCTAAACCACTTTGACAAACAGAAGAAGATGTAGGTCATGACATTTTTTGTGTACGTACTTGAGTTTGTTGGCAATCCAATCTCCAGCTTTTGTTAGCAATGTTAACCTAGCATCTGCTTTTGAGAAGCAGACGAAAGATGTGAAACATGTCTGATCAGCCGCATCTGGGGTAAATAATAAATCAAGTGAATTAAATTTTTGGCCTAACCCTTTATTTACTACAAAACAAAAGATAACTCAAATTAGGTAAAGAATTAAACCACAAAACAAGGTACAAGGTTTTTGTGTGACAGTTATATTGTGCCAGCCTTCACCTCCCACCAACTAATGGGTAGAATTGTTTTTTTGTCTAAATTGAGGACAAAATTAGATTAAAAATGGTCAGAAATATAATACTGCATACAGTATCTTACGAAGATGACTACACGCATCATATTTCTGCAAATATGGACATAACTTAGAGTAGTCAATGTACAGCTTGTATAGCGATATAGATTTACTGTCTTCTGAAAATAACTTAACACAGCCAGTAATGTCCAAATAGCTGGCAACACAAGTAAATACACCTCACAGTGAACTTGTCCAAATTGTGCCTATGGTTTTAATATTTTGTGTAACCACTGTTATTATCTAACACTACCTTAACACTCTTGGCCATGGAATTCACCAGAGCTGTACAGGTTGCTACTGGAGATACTGTAGCTGTCAAAAGTTAATAAAAGCAAATAAACAGCCATCAATTATTATTATTATGCAATACTAATTACTAATATAGTAAATAAAGTGGTGTCTGGAAGCTCTCTTAAGTAAGCCACCTTAGCCCTGTAAAATTACTGGGCATGCAAGAAGTGGACTGGTTTTGACAAAATTCTGTACGCTTATGGCATAGTCTAAAGTGGATGTTAGTTCAGTTACAGCTGCTCCTGTAAGTAAGAACTTCACCCACATCACCTGAGCTATTAAAAAGGTGAGAGTACACTATCAGTTCAAATATCAATTCAAAATTCTGAAAAACAGAATTATGACCAAATGATACATTATATTCTCAGTGTTGGTCTATTTCTAATTAATGAATTAATTGTTTTCTCGACTTGTCCAGCATCCTGTGATGGAGAGGGCTGTGAGAGTCACCAGAGTTGCAAGAACGTCGGCCCAGGAAGCTATGATTGCACCTGTGACCCGGGCTACTACGGAGAAAACTGCGAAGGTATGACTGCCAGTAAAGGAGCTTCTTCCACACTGCTTCTCCTTAGGCGGGCAGGTATGCAGCAGAGAGGAGGAGAGCGTGGCAGACGGCGCTATGCCACAGGAATTTGGAGCGCTGCCTGGGAAGACCATGCAGCCGTGATGGATGAGCGTAATTATCCGAACCGACATGGCCTCGCCCAGTTTACTACACAGCCCTCACAGCAACGGGTGCTTGATGTTGCAAAATAATTGCTTTATGGCACCTTTTACTAGTTTACCAACAAGAGGAAGGGCTTCTGTCTAGACTTGAAAGGGCCTCTCTTTTTACGAGATGGCACCAATGTTCGGAATTCACTTCCTGGAGACAAAGCTGAAGAGATATGGGTACACATGCCGGCACACATGGAGATCTTGGCTCAGGGTCTTGTGCCTGGCATGGCTTCTTTTGATGGTGGACACCGTAGTGGCAGTTGGTTAACCCCTTATATTTAAGTGCTTGGCCTGTGGACCAGTTTAGAAATGGGCAATGTGGCAGTATTTTATCTTTATAGTGACAAATTCTGTTAATATGATAAATATACTTTTATATGCTGTGTTAATATTTAAAAAAATGCTAAGTCACTGCAAAGGTTATTCTAAAAAACATCTATTTTCTTTAATTGGATTAACATGTGAAACATATTGAGTATCGTAAAAATGTCATATATCATATTTTTGCCATGACATCCACCCTTACTTCAAATCCTGGCTCTACATAAATACATTAATACAGATTTTGTGGTACTTAATTTTTGACTAACTGAAAACTGAAAACCATCCGCATCACTGGCCCTAACCCTGACCTGACCAGATTTTGTTGAATGGCTGAGATTCACATAAACAAATAAAAATAATTATATCTTTTCCATTAATACCGCCATCAAAGCTTCTTTTAACCTCACCGTGTACCTGAATACTGCCGGCAGCAATACAGGACAACAGGTGCTTTGCTGAATTATGAGTCTGACTCTACTTTGTTTGCCTGCATGTCAGTGAGTTATATAGATGCTAGATGCTGTCTGTATATCTGCATTAGTCGGAATACGATTGTCGAACACTTGTTGTCCAAAATGGGTACCTGCAGTGTTTAGCTTGTTCACAGAAACTCATACAGTGTCGTAAACCACAGTGAAATGTCTGTGTGACTCTAATGAAGACCTGGAGGTATTTTAAGTAGACTGAGAGATGCTTTAGGCATGAATTTACAAAAAGGATTTGGGTGACTACTGACTTCTAGTGTTTGTTAGCAAAATTAGCGTTTCTTAATATGAAGATCTATAGATAATATGTATAGGGACCTATGCAAATAAAGTGGAACCAAATTTTACACTCTTATTTTAAAAAAAAATAGCTAAGAACTTTTTTTAGGAAAGCAAAAGTGTCTATTCTGTGATATCCCAACTTTTTATAAAATCATATTTTCAAGAATTTATCAAGTTTTAAGATGACTTCAGATGACCTTCTGTCCATCCATAGTGCTTTTCCATTTTCAGGAACCATCTCTATAGAGCCAGCCTCTGCTGCACTTTGCATTTACTGATGTTTTGCATTATGCATGCTTTTGGTCAGCTCGTTCTTAAACGAAGGGTTCTGGATACACTCTGAAGCTGTCCACTGGGGGATTTTTTTTTCTTTACTTTTCTCTCTAAGAGTGCTTTAATAGTATGTGAGCCATTGCAAATTCACGCTACTCCTCACCCTTGAGCTGAAATAACTATCAGCGTTTATATAGAGTCTCTTAAATCTCCCGAATACCTTCCTGCCCGGCGAACTTGGAAGGCCCAGTGGAAAAAGGAGCGCGGTCCTGCAAGGAAGAGGAGGTAGCGGCCCGCAGGCAGAACACAGGAGCGCCTAATCGTCCAGCCGAGATCAAAGCCAAGGGCCTCACGGAGAGCCCATGAAAATGGCTCCACTGAATTAACAGTGTATTAATTGCCTCCAGGGCCATACATTCTGATCAAAAAACAATGTTCCATATTATCAGAAAAATAATACCCTCACGCAAGCCCCCCGGACTTCAAAAGGAAGCAATTTAGCAGTGATACAGCCACTTCCTTTGATCCGCTTCTGCAATTAGGAGGGGGGGAGAGGAAAATAAAAACAGTCGTGCACAGTTTGTAGAAGAGAGATGCAGAAAACGGACTTACAGTCGTCCAGCAGTGCGTGAACTGTGTGGGAAAGACGTGGAAAAGTGTGACCCAGGAGGAAAGTTTAGAGTGTAAAAAAAATCCCTCCCTGCTGCATTGCACACAGACAAACTTCCATTCCCACACATGTGCTTCCTCTGTATTTACACTTGGTGCCACTTTGACTAATGCGGAAAGAGCGCAACATGTTTTAGGATAGTTAGAATGTTTACTTCTCCAGCACAGTAAAAACTACAGTGACCTCCTTCAGGCTTACAGCGAGGGCCTGCACAACTCATGAGTCTCTCTCTCTCTCTTTCCCTCCCTCTTTCCTTGTAGAAGAGTGTCCATGCCAGAATGGAGGTGTTTGCATTGATGTGAATGGCACCTGTGAGTGTCCAACAGGCTTCACCGGACTCTACTGTCAGTTTGGTATGTCTTTACTGTAATAAACAGCAAATATGAACCGAGATCATTTTTGCAGAAATGCGTGTAGAAAAAAGCTGTCTTTCTCTCCCAGTATGGGGCCGCATCACACTAGCCTCAATCCTCTAAAAGTTAGGACCGTGTGTGGAATGCAATTTAAAACTGGACTTGGACATCTCCTCAGATCTGTATTTTAATGAAGACCATCTAAAGATATGTATTTACTTGATTAACTCCATTGTTTTTTGTAAATGTTCCAAACACAGTGACCTAAACAAGCCATGCAATCATGCTTGTGTATAAATGGAGCATCCAGGAAAGGTCTAGTCATTTATGAGGCAGGAAGATTCAAGATTCACAGTTTTACCCAAAATTGTTTGTCTATGACTGCAAGGACTTGAGGTATTTCACACTGTAAGGTGCATAATAAAGTTAAAAGGACTTAGAGAATCTAAGAGTACTATGCGCAGAGGAAGTCATATGTCAACAACATCCAGAAACGGCACCGACTTCTCTGAACTCGAGCTCCTCTGAAACGGACTGATTCACAGTGAAGACGTGTACTGTGGTCTGATGAGTCAACCTTTCAGATTGTTTATGGAACTAATGGAGGCCTAGTTCTCCAGACCAAAGAAGAAAATAACCAGCGAGGTTGTTAGCAGCATGCCATTCTAAAAGCTAGAGGGTTTCGTGGCATGAGTGTGTATTAGTTAACACATTAATGATATGAATGATATACACACATTTTGGAGCGACACATGTGGCCTTCTAGACAACGTCTTTTTCAGGGTTGTTCTTGCTTATTTCCTCATGACAACAGTAAGTGATATTCAGTGTGTGCTTGCAGCAGCATGGATGTGTAACCAGAAAGTGGAGGTGCTAAACTGAGTCTGTATGCAGTCAAGACTTGCTTTCCACTGAAAAAAAATATGACAACAAAGGCTCCATGCAGCTGCGCAGCTAAACATTTGTTTAATGAGTGAAAATTCCTAAACTGGATTAAGTTGATGTCTTCAGCATCAAAATGGTTAATACGGATTCCTGTTGTTACTCAAACACTATGTTTCGTACTACTTTCAATTTAATATTCACTGCTTGTTTGATTATTACTAGCATTTTCTTTCCCAAGAAAGTATGTGAAGGTTGCTTGTACAAGCAAACAAGTTGAAATTTCCATCCACATGTTTTTTTGTTGGATTTTTTTTTTGGAGCTCATTCTGGTTATTTCCTGTCTAGAAAACCATTATAGAGTTCTGTATTGTTGATCTACAAATTATTTGGAGAGCTATTTGAACTACAGGAAGAGAAAAGACAACATAATGATTCATCATTTGTGACTAAATGCTTCTAATCTCAACCTGCTTTAGTTCCCTTCTTGCACTAGTTACACACTGATTCAAACATTTCTAAAAAAAAACTAAGCAATTACTTTTTTAACACCTCTATTACGTACCCTTTGTAACCTTCTAACTGGCTTTGCCTTCCAGAAGTAACGCAGACGCCGTGCAGTAACAGTAGACCGTGTCCAGACGGGGGCCCGTGTCTAGAATATGGTGGCACGTATCTCTGCACATGCCAAACTGGCGTTGACTTCGACCACAAGGACATCTACCCTTATGGTAAGCACTGGAGCGGGAGGCCTACATACACTGTTCATGACGCACACGATTTCCATGACAGTAAACACATTGCACGCCAGTCCATCAGGGTGGCAATTCCTCTAAAACACTCCAGGCAGTGAAATTTAAAACATGATTTATTTGTCTGGTGACGTGACATGAACGTAGTGCTTCAGTGTTGCCATTATAAGTCAAACGATCTATGTTGTCATGCACATTTGAATTAATGAATCATTCCCACAAGCGCAAATAAAAGTCCCCAGCTCTCTCGGTGTGATTGAACGTGGTCAAGTCTGTGTATGTGTTTTCCAGTACAGCCCCGATCGGCCTGCGATTCGTCGCCGTGTCAGAATGGAGGATACTGCTATGAACGCGATGGAAGCTACACCTGCGAGTGCAAACATGGCTACAGGGGGAAGCACTGCGAAATAGGTAATAATGGCCGTCGGTATATGTATGCAGTGTTGTCAATTCCATTTGTTCATGCGAGACATTGTCATTTGGCCCCCTTTTGACATGCTTAGTGATACATGCAGCCTTGATTTGTGTATTTGTTTTTTTGTCCTCAGTCAGATTAAGTATGTGTGCCTCTAGCCCCTGCCGAAACGGAGGCTCCTGTAAAGAAGAAGCTGGCGGTTACCGCTGTGTGTGCCCTTACAGGTTTACAGGAAAACACTGTGAAGTGGGTAAGTGTTGAGGAGGTGCCCGACCCACAATTTATAATCATTAAAGTTGTAAAACCAGTTCAGTGCAGATGAAAAGGGGCATTTGTTGTGTCATCCGTAACACAGCATAACCCTTAACATCATCAGTCATCAGATGGAATTGATACTCTTTCTGCAAGATGAAAGAAGCCATACTGAGGATCTAGATATGTACCTTGCTAACTTTAGCTTTTGTTGTTGTTGTTGTTGTTGTTGTCCTCCTCATTTGATGAGTCATTTCTGCTGTTTGAGTAATTCTTTTTTAAATTTGAAGAGTAATAGTGAGAGTAATATGACTGCAATAAGATATCTGGTTCCATTGCACAGTATTGTTAGCCTGGCTTAAGTCTGCATAGCCAGCTAGTGCAAAAAGCCCATTACTCCAGAATTCAGCCCAAAGTTGTAGTTTTATAAAAGTTCCTTCCACCTTTAAGATATTTCATTAGGAGAGAATGTCCCTAGTTCCTAAACTGGAAAATCTCACTCTAGAGACTGTTGTACCACCACCACAGGTGTGAAAAGGTAGGAAGCATTGCTTGTTTTTTTTCATTTCTGCCAGTACCACCATTTAATAAACAGCCCTGGTTCTAGATATCTACCTTCCTACAGAATCTAGTTCCAACCCCAGTCTAACGCATCTCCAGCTCATAAACTTCTTTAGATGTCCTTGATTGGATTAGATGCATTCATGTAAGGTATGATGGAAGCAACATGTTATGATGCAGGCTAAAACTAAATTCTATTTTATTTGATATTTAGAAATCTGAGATTTGCTTCTTTAACTTTGCATGCAAGTAAAGATTATATCACATTAATAAGAAAAACTACATACAGTGGCTAGAAAAAGTACAGTTTGAAATGACTTTAATCTGTCATAAAACGTGATCTGATCTACATCTAAGTCCCAAGTATAGACATACACAATGTGCTTAACCTAATACCATAAAAACAATTCGAATATTTCATGTCTTTATTGGACACATCCATTAAACATTCACAGTGCTGGTGGAAAACGTAATGCTAATGATTTCATTAGAAGCTAGGTGTAGAGCTACTTTGACTTATAAAAGACACTCAAACTTTGAGTTTGCTTTTTACAAGAAGCATCTCCTGATGTGAACCATACCTCGCAAAAAATCTCCAAAGACTTTAGGTATTAAACGGTCCACGGTTAGACAAATTGTCTATGAACTAAGAGAATTTAACACTGTGGCTACTCTTGCTAGAAGTGGGCACCCCGCCAAGTTGACTCCAAAGGCACACCGCAGAATGCTCAGAGAGGTAAAAAAGAACCGTAGAGTAACAGCTTAAGGCTTGAGGGAATCTTTGGAACTGCTTAACATCTCTGTTCATGAGTCTGCCTTAAACAAATCATCGAATAGTCATGGTGTTCATGGCAGGACACCCGGAGGAAGCTGCGGCTTTCCAAAAAAAAAAAAACATCACTGCACGCCTGAAGTTTTGCCAAAGAGTACCTTGACTTTCCACAACGCTTTTGGGAAAATGTTTTGTGGACTGATGAAACCAAGTTTGAATTGTTTGGGAAGAACGCACAGCACCATGTATGGCATAAAAAGGGCACTGCATACCAACATGAAATCCCAATGGTGAAGTATGGTGGTGGGAGCATCATGATTTGGTGCTGCTTTGCTGCTTCAGGACCTGGACTGAGGCCCAGTCCAGACTTGAATCCAGTAGAGATGCTGTGGAATGACCTAAAGAGAGCTGTTCACTCCAGACATCCTAAGAATATAGCTGAGCTGAAGCAGTTCTGTAAGAAAGAGTGGTCCAAAATTCTAGGTTACGTGTCTGATCAGCAGCTACCGGAGACACTTGTTGGTTTGACCAGTTATTAAATCCAATGGCTCACTTACTTTTTCCTTCAGCACTGTGAATTTTTAAAGGACGTGTCCAATAAACCATTAAATATTCTAATTGTTTTTATGGTATTAGGTTAAGTACATTGTGTTTGTTTATACTTGAGACTTAGATGTGGATCATTTCCTTCAGGATCAATCAAAAAAGTATCTTTCTATCTATCTATCTATCTATCTATCTATCTATCTATCTATCATATCACGTTTTATGACCAATTAATGCAGAAAACCAGGTCATTTCAAAGGGGTCACATACTTTTTTTTGCAACTGTACCTAGATCATCACACACTTGCCTCAAGCCACACTGAGTTGCTAAAAAATATAATTCTTACTTTATACCATACACTGTTATATAAGCAAGCTGGGTTGTAGGCTTCTATTACTTGTTAGCTACATTAGTCTATTATTTGTTCCAGTGAAAATCTAAATAAAGAAACTTCACATACCACAAGTCATCACCGACTGCCTGATTTGGGGTAGGGAGTGAGTTACGAATACTCTTTTTTATAGATGCTTGTGAGTTTTGATGAAGATGATCCAGGCATATGGATTTGCAGCACTTTTCTAAAATGACCATACAGTCCCATTCCCAGCCTCATTTCAACAAAGCAACTCTAGCTACACACTGGTCAAATGGAAGAAGTGTGTAATCTGCTTTTGTTCATGTTTGGAGAACTACACTTCCGCACACCCATTGCCATAAAATCTCTATGAAGAAAATCAGCTCCTCAAAGCCAAGAGGCTTTTCATCTCTGGAATCTCATTATCCCAACTTTGTCCCATATTAAAGTTGTGCAACCGCTTGGCCTTGTAGAATGATCCAGTGCTGGAGATTGTTCAAGGCTTGGATTTTTCACATATAGGGAAAAAATTACCCTGGCACATGGGTCTGAAAAAAGTCTGTGTAGTTCTTTCTCAGCGCTACTGTAATGATTAATGACTTCTCACACATGTTGAACTCCACATTCACACAAACTGCACATGCAAATATTTGCTCTGAGCACTCACACAAGCTCAACCTCGTGCAAATAAACACAAATATTAACACACTCCTTTCCCCACATCTCCAGAGTCCCATAACTCTTCAATAGAGTAGAATCAGAGAATCCTACTACACCCATACAAAACCTGCAGTTGTGGATTCTAGTCTGCAGTCACACTTGTTCATGGTATTTTAATCAAATTGCAAGATTTTAAAATCGGCTCATTTACAAACTCACCACTTGAAAGCATGCAGGTCAGCATTTAATGCATGATACATTACAGGACTACAGCATTTGTCAACCTATTCTCTTACACATATGCACACAGTGGATGACTATGGATAATAATTTCAAGCTTCTCTGTATGTTTAAAAAAGAAGTAAAAACCTGCTGACTTGACATACTGTACAGTGGCATAACTGGGTCTACACTGGTGAATAAAATAATCAAAACAAAAGGACTCAAATTTGGCTTAAAACAAAGGCATCATAATCTGCTTGTGTACTGTTTATTTCAATGCATGCAACTCCTCCACGCTTGTCTATTTATTGAAGATTTTAAGAGTTATAAAGAATGTAAAGTTAGAAACATTTATTACAGGTCTCAGTCTTTTCAGGAGGCAGTTTTTGGCTGCATGGATGGTTTTCCACACCTCTAAAGAGTGACTCTAAGTGACAGCATAATCACCTATTCAAGTTAAACATATATAGTTAGGTAGGCTGTCCATAAAGAAATGAACAGCACAGATTTCACATTAGTTAAATGTACTATCCTCAAACTACAGGCCAATATGTGGATCCATTAGCAATAGACTATTATTAAAAGCACATGTTGCTAAATGCAATGTAAAGATACTGCACAGGGATAATGTTAGCCTACAAACATACCTGCTGTTAACTTCAAACATGAATTATAAGAAATCTGGCTGTATAAAAGTTATACATCCTTATACACCCTAAATCCTTTTTACCTGATTGGCCAAAATGTATTTATAGCACCGAAAAACAATAGAAACCAACTACATGTGCATAGAAAGCAGTTATCCCCAACACTACAACTAGCTAGCTGGCTAGTTGTACATAAAATAGATAACACTGTAGATAAGAATGGCTGTCGTTTACATTGAACCATTCATCAAAGTTAAATGGGATGTCGACTAAATGGCCACATGAAACGTTTAAAAACATTTCAGCCAAATTAAGTGAAAAAAATCTACCAATGATTTGTCTTCAGTAATTAGCTAGTTAGCAGTTTCATGTCAGTGAGGGCTTACACACGAGCTACATATCTAATACCCTTTATTTAAACTGTAGCAGTTTTCTTGGCAGAGGCACCTTTTTCCTCATCATTTTTCTTTCGCTTATCAGCACCTGACAGATACGCGTGCTTGGCGACTTGCGCACCTCCTGCATGCCTCTCAAGCTCCACAAGGAGGCCCCCTGCAAAACCCTGACGCATGGTTACACTTATGACCATAGGATTATCGTCCCTTATCGCCAAACAGTATTACAGCCAATTAAAATAAAGGAAATAGATCACATTCTTACAGGACCCCAGTGACTCTGGAGCCCTAAATGGCTGCTTATGCCACTTATAGCCTAAAACCGGCTCTGCTGCAAATTTCAGTTTTAAATATTCATTGCATTTTCTTTATGAATCTCTTGATTAATTAATTAATCCCAATTACAAGTAAGGACTCTTACTCCAGATCTCTAGTTTAATGTTTCTATGTTTTAGTGCATTTTGTGACAGCTACACATACTTACAGGCTCATAGTGTTGAGTTTTTACAGCAGGATGAACAGAAACGTTTGTGGATTGTTTTTATTGATTTTAAGAACTTTAGGCACTGCTTATCTGACGGTGACAATGTCAGTGGTCTAAAAAGTCGTGTCGAGTTATTAGTAGTCTCATTGTCTCTAAACCCTTTAATATTATTTGTCACTGTCCAAAGAAAACATGTATTTTCAAAAAGGCAACTTTACAGGAGAGGCCAAAACATGCTTCACCTTTAATGTAAGTCAGTTTTGGAGCATTTCTATTGGTCCATTCATCATGAAATTTTTCACACAATGTGCAGGACAACTGTCGTGTCCAAATGATCTAGAAAAATAAAAATCGAGATCCATGTTTTTTGTTGGACAGCGACGATATGGTTTGTAGTCTGATTGTTTATGTGTATGTATGAATTTACACGTGTTCAACTGTCAACTTGCTTTTATTACAAGTGAGTTTTCAATCAATTTATTAATGTATTCAATCAATTCATTTTCTGTACTTTTCTAAGTTCAGGGAAATGTATTAAAATTACTGCATGTGGTAATCAACGTTAGAATGCAGATGCAGAAGACAGATGTTAGGTTGAATATGTCACATACAATACTCTGAATGCACGGAATACTGACAAAACACATTAACTGTAATTGGTTGTTGCGCTCATGAAACACTGTTTTAACTTTGAATGTGTTTTTGTGCATAGGGAAGCCAGACCCCTGCGCCTCAGGTCCATGCATGAATGGAGGAACGTGTTTTCACTACATCGGCAAGTACAAGTGTGAGTGCTCTGGATCCTACATGGGACGCCACTGTGAGATCAGCAGAGGAGCCAACCCAGATGGTAATCAAATCTCTTGCCTTTCATTAGAAGCTCCCCTCAGAAATTCAGTGATATGGAGTCAATATCATATGATACCTTTCGCATTAAACAACTTAAATCCACCCTCTTACATGTCGGTAATAGAGAGGCTAGCGAGAGAACATAAGACGCTTGTCTTCATTCAGGTGATGCCAGGAAGAAGTAACGGATGCCAGTAGCTCCTGGAGAGCTTGGCTGCGGCTCACCTCCCCTGAGAGGGAGCCGGATGAAGTCTTCTTTAAATTTGATACTTATTCTGGATTGTGGTTGTAAGTCTTGACAGTGCCATGGTTCCACACTACCACTGGTTCTTTTGGTTTCCCCTAGGTGGGTTGAATTTGTGTGCTGCCGGTTCCACTCTCGCAGAATGAAATATCAGCCCCATATCACCTAAAAATAAAACATTTCACAATGTGGATGTTTTTACAGCTTCTTTCTATTTATGGGTTTGCACAGAGCTCTGCACACTCAGGCCCTGTGGATAATGTAAAATGAGACCTGCTGGTTCTTTATGTTTCAAGGAAAAGCCATAACTTTCATGTCATGTTCTGGTGCCGTTTGGAAAAGTAGCCGCTCGTTTTTTATAATCCTTCTGGGTCATTTATACTATTTTCATACACAAACAAACAGTGCATTTCCACGAGCAATGGCTTTTAGACACTGCTGTGTAAAAGTCCTAGGCCACATAAGCTTATTGTCAAAATTTCTTTATCTTAGCAATAAGTGTATTTTCACCAGTAAGACCATCAGATATCATTAGAACAGATGTAAATAAGCATATATTCACTGCAAAGTGGCATGAATATCTTAAAAGAAGTAGAAAATATCTTGTGAGCCAGTTTGAAGAACAGAGTTTAGGTCCAGATTTCTCCTGGATGCCCCAGACATTGCATGAATTTATTACATTTCTTTACTAAAAAATTTGATTTAGCTTAATAGAGTGCTATATAGTGCACAATCCAGAATAAGCGCTATATAAATAAAATTTACTTGACTTGACTTAATAGAGTACTGAGTAGTCATTAGATATTAGAGGTATTAGATGTTAGATGATAACTGCAGGAAATACTGGGTTGCTATAAGGAAAAGCTTGGAAGGTGTTCAATAAACACAATAAATACTATTTGAATATTTAAAAAAAAATTATATTTTCCTGAGAAAATAAAAGTTTTCTGTCTGAAAAATTAAATATTTTTAAATATATTGTTTGCAAGTACTTTTGCACAGTACTGTAATATACATATTCAGATTAATTTATTAATTTCATACTGTTTGTAATTTATATTTACACTAATATATAATTTGGTAAGTAATAAGTATACATAATCAACGGCTGTGAAATTAGGTAATTGGAAACAGCTTTCCAGACACAGTTTAAGGCTAAGCTTAGTTGTCCAGTGGTCAGTCATTCACCACTGGCACTGCAATTTAATCAAGACTAGGCTAAATCCATATCCAGGAATTACCTTTGTAGTGCCCTAATGACTGTGATGCCTCTTTACTACAGGAAGAGACTGTGGTCCCCCTGCTAAGGTGAAGCATGCAGAGGTGCAGTTCTCCTCCACAAGCCCAGGCTCCATGGCTCTGTACGCGTGCCACCCAGGATACACACCCATTCCCAGAGCCACCCAGAGCATCTGCAGCAGCCAGGGCTCTTGGAGTCAGCCCCCTGTCTGTGAAGGTTAGTGGAACCATACCTAAATCTTTCAGCAGCCAGGGTTTGCCCACTGAACGCCAGTGTTCCAGTATTCCAAATGGGGCAGCTAGCTGTAGGCTGTTGGGAACAAGGAACAAGGATGCAAGACTCTAGTAGGATTACTGAACGCATTAAATGTGGAAAAAAAATATTTGTAAATAAATGGCGATGAAGAACAAACATGCTAAACACTAAATTCTAAGCTGGGATGCAGCGTGGGTGCACCAACATTAAGTCCATATTGGGGCCTTTGGGGGCATGGTGTACGGTTTAGTGCTCCCAAACACACACCACCAGTCTGCGGTCTCTCCACAGGTCATAAACTATGGAGCCGCTTTGGCAACATAGCATCAGGAATGAATGAGGATAGTACATCATCCCCACCACAGTAAAAATAAAAACGAATGTATTTAGTGCTACATGCTGTGAGCCAATGAGAGGATGTAGCAGCCAAATGCCCGTTGTGATTTGTCGATACACAGTTTTCTTTTTGCCATGAGAATAGGGCTGAGCTTGTCACCCAATGCCTGATTTACTGTAACCTGTGTTTTCATAAAAAAATTCCTTCAGTATCAATTTTCTGTTCACCTCGTTTAGTATGGACTTTCTAGGATGAGTTTCTCTGAAAGATACCTACAAGCATTTTCATCCTCAGTTGTCTCTTTGTTTCACAAAGCTCTCTATATTTTGATCTCTATGTTGCTCAGGGATGGTTGATCTGTGCATTAACAACTCTATTTTTCTTCTCAGAAATAAACGAGTGTTTGTCTCAGCCGTGTATGAATGGAGGCACGTGTCGAGACAGAGTGGCTTCCTTTCTTTGTGAGTGCGAGTCTGGGTTTGCTGGCCAGCGCTGTCAAACAGGTAACTACAGCCTGCTGACCTTCCATCCACTCTTCATTTACCGTTCTTTTAAAGCTTCTGTTGTGAGTGACGCTGGCCAGTGTTGGTGATGGCATTTGCACTGTCAGAAAAATGGTTGCTATGCAGGTACATTTTTTATCAAACAGTCATGTAGGTCATGTAGCAAAACTGTACAACACTAACTTAGCTAAAGCTTCTAGAAACCAGTGCCTCAAAGGCACTAAAAATAGGACCAGAACCTTCATGGAACAAAATGAATTAATTTTGGTTTGTACCCAAGACCATAAATGTGTTTCTGATGAAGAACAACGTCGACTTTTGTGTAATGTAACAATTGTCTACAAGTTGCATTACAAGTGGCGTTCATCTGGGTCCAAGTAACCCACACCAATATCGAGTCACTATAGGCCTTTTTTATTTATAGTAACTGTCTCAAAAAGAGGTGTCTGTCTGACTTTTGGTTTTGGTATGGTAAGCAACAGGTATTTGTAAACAAATACTTTAAAATACTCAAAAAAGCAGTTCAATTTGCACACTTGGTTTCTGTATAGTTGTTGAACTCAATAAACTGAACCCTTGTACAGTAGGGATACCCTGTCCTGATGCTGAAGATCTAGATCAAGAGTTTAGCTCCAATTCTAGCACACATGATAGTAAGAAAGGCCTTTAGGGGCATCTGAATATTAGAGATAGGTGTGTTGGATCTAAACTCCTCTGGTGAGTAGAACTCCATTTCCGGGATTGTTTAATTTTTATAAAAAGCCTCTGGATATTGTATAAGGGTTGTAGTAGCCTTGTGATTAGCCTTGTGATTATATATTTAACCACAACACCTGGGGAATGTAAACACACTAAATAGTTTATGTGTATAATATGAACAATACAATTTAATTTAGAAATATTAAAGGGTTATTATAGATATCTTTAAATCTAAATACATTTATTTGGCCCCTGAAATAGAACTGTGGCCCCACCTACAAAAAAATCCCAGATCTCACACTACTGTCTTCTGTTATCTGTTGTCATGCACATTTTGCCAACCAATCTCTGCCTCATTCATCATTGGTCAGTTTGTAACAGCAAGACTGCTTTGACCAGGTATTATTTAGGTATTGTACCAACCAGAGCACATCAGTGACACTGGCATGGTGAGGACATTGTAGTACGTATTGCACTGGTATGAGTGTACCACACACACAGAGGTTGTTGGGTTTTTATACACATCAGTCTCACTGCTAGATCGAGTGGTCCAACACCCAAAAATATTCAGCCGGGAGCGACTGTGTGTTTAGATAAATAACAGTTTACAACTGAACACCAGCAAGGTGCACCAGCAAAATTGTTGTTTTTATTTGTTTATTTTAAGTGGTCAGTAAGTCTGTAGCGTTTTCCCTAATTTGGGTGCCCAGTGAGCACTTTGGCCATACACTAGAGCTGCGTTAAAGTATATGTTAATATCTCATCCTGGGTTTGTGAGGACGCCTGGGTTGTGTGTACTGAATGCATGCTTTCTCGCTTGTGTGTTTTGTCAGATCTTGATGAGTGTCTCTCGGAGCCATGTAAACACGGAGGCACGTGTGAGGACCAGCCAGGCTCCTACTTCTGCCACTGCCAGCAGGGCTACACAGGACAGGACTGTGAGATAGGTAACACAATGTTGATAGGCCAGAGAACTAATCTAGGCCAGAGAACTAATCTATACACTATATAGCCCAAAATAACACCACATCTTCACATTCATGGACATGCCAAGCAATCCCCAAAGACAAACACCAGCATCAGAATAAATTGTACTGAAGATCCCAATGATGTTGCAATTTCATGGGATGTCACTTTTCTCAGAAATCAGTTTGTGAAATGCCTACCCTGCTAGATCTGCCCTACTTAACTGTAAATACTGTCATTGTACTTTTGTGAACTGGAAGCATCTAGAAGCAACAACAGCTCAGAGATAAAACAGGAGAGTATGCAAAATGCACAGAGTGGGCCGGTGAGTGCTAAACCTCATAACGTGTAAAATGGTGTATCCTCAAACTGCCTCTGCAAGCAGCTTATACAATAACTGTGTGTCTGAAGCTTCATGAAAAGAGGTTTCTATGGCCGAGTAGCTGCACACATAACTAAACCTCTATGTGCAATGTCAGCTGAAGTGGTGCGCACACCGCCAGTGGAAACCTGTTCTCTGGAAATGAAGAGTCATAATATGTTTTAGATGAATATATGCTTCCAGCTTTGAGTTTAAGTAACACTCATTCCTGTTCTAGGAAGATCCATAAAGACATGGTTTAAAAAGTTTAGTGTGGAGGAACTCCAGTGGTCTACACAGAGCCCTGACCTCAACCCTACTGAACACCTTTGGCATAAATTGGAACAAAGATTGTGAGCCAGGCCTTCTTGTCCAACATCACTGCCTGACCTCATAAATGCTCTTTTGTCTAAATAGGCATAAATTCCCCATCTCAGTGGAGGCTGTTATAGCTGAAGAAAGGAGCAACTCTATATTAATGCCCTTCGTTTTAAAATGGGATGTCCCGCAAGCTCATATAGGTGTAATGATCAAGCGTCCACATACTTTCTCACTTGCAGCAACAGTATTATTTACTTGCCTATATGTGGTGAACCATGGTGCCTGCTAGCTCACAGCTTATTTTAATTGCTGCTAATGTATAACGTTACCACTAACCTGATAGTGTGAGTGAAGTCGCATTCACGGCTGTTAACTTGCTGAAATCACTTTGTTTTATCTGTAGAGCAGGATGGATGTGAGTCAAACCCCTGTCTGAATGGTGGTGTGTGTCGGGGCTACAGGAGGAGCCACCTGTGTGTGTGTAAAGAAGGCTACAGTGGGGATCGCTGCCAGACTTGTATGTTAATCACCACTTCAATAAATTCTGTGATTGTGTGGTTCCAAACTTGCATTCCTCACTATAAATGAAGAATCACTCAGACAGCATTGTTTTCCACGTAATTACTGAATTGTTATCATGAGTAGGGTCTCAGAGTTAAAGAAGTCTCTGATAGATATGCAAGAGTAAGAGACAAGAGAAAACTTTGTAAGACCGATCTTTTACCGCCCTCTAGTGGAGAACCCGTGCGTATTACAGCCGTGTGGGAACCGAGGCTTCTGTCGCAGTGACAGGAGAGGAAATTACAGCTGCGCCTGCAGGGTGGGACACACAGGCCGGGACTGTGAGAGAGGTACAGTTCATAATTAAGTCACGCTCCTCTGGGTGCAGGTCCATTTAATTAAAGCTGAAATGATTTCTGACTACCTGCACTAAACGGATTGTGTGGCAGATCCAATAATAACAAAGTGGATTCACTGGTACATCTAACACAGCAGTGTTCACTGGAAATTTGCCAGTGGTGCAAACATTTATAGGTGCCAGAATGCATTTCTGAGCTGTTCTCTGATGTCTTTATAGAAGATATGTGACGTTGGTAGGGTTAAAAATGCTTTGATGCAGTTTTACATGGTCATTTACAGCCATATGATTGGCAAAATGGCAAAACAGATACAGGCAGGAACATAAAATGAACCTCAACATCAACCCAACGTAAATTAAAGTTGTTACTCACTATCAAAAGGATAAACTTACACAGCATGGCTGCTGCTTACATTAGTTGTGGTTGGGGTTGTGATGGTAGTTCAAATTCAAAGTACTAAAATGTGCAGGGCAGGGGGTTCCACAAGCAGGGCTGGGAATATGTTCTATGACATTGTGTGAAGAACCATCAAGTTCTATACACAGGTTTAAAGAGGTAGTATGAAGCTGAAAAGCAGTTAGACTATTTAGGTGAAAAGAGATGATTCTGGAGATGTTTCTGAAATAACTGAGAAACCTTTATAACAGAATGAAATTTATGTTATGTAATATTAACTTACATTGGTTAAAAATGTATATTTTTTAAGTACTGGTCAAATCTCGAGGCATATAACTTCATAAACTCAAAAGGTAGTCTACCCTAAAACTAGGATTTAATATTATTTGTTGTGTTATATGGTACTTTGTAGTGCATCATCACTTTGAAGTGCAATTTTGTATCTGTTTTTGTGTCCTGCCCTTAAATTTCATCCCAAATGATGAAATTTGGTTTAGTACTTATGAAGGGTTTTCCTAGTCTTTAAACCAAAGAAACTTGTCCTATAGATTACTGTGTCACCAGTACAAGACTTTACACTGTTTACAACAGATGAACTAATAATTAAAGCATTATTCATTGCATGATGAACTTTGACTAAAGACAATACTGCGGTGATCATGATTCTTGCTTGCTTTCCAAACAACCTGACTGCTGTAGATACCTAAAGCCTGTCTGATGTCAAGATGCATGTATTTCCTCAGATCTACTGCCTCCATCTGGACTGCACGTGTTGCGGGTGGAGGAGAGTGAGGTGGAGCTGCGCTGGGATCAGTCCGACATTACCCAAAACCTCATCAGCGGCTTCGCCGTCGCTTATGCACCAATTGGAAGGGGCCCACGGAAAACTGACTTCCTGGAGAGGCAGCACTCCACCTATGTGCTGCAGGGCCTGAGCCCCGGGCAGCTCTATAACATCTCCACCTTCTCCGTCAAACGTAACGCCAACAGCAACGACATCAGCCAGCCAGCTTTCGCCCTCATACGCACCAGTGAGAGGCCTCTTCTCTTTCACCTACACTCGCATGCCCTGGGTCTAGAGAGAGACGTGACATGGAACTGTTAGAATGGAGTAGCTGTCTAGCTGATTAGCTGACTAATATATCAACACTAGAAAGGTTTCCACCTAAGACACATCAATACAACTAATAGAAACAGTGGTCAGCATGTAAGAGCATCATCCAGAAATTAGTTTTTGCCAAACGTAAAACTAAATGTATGTCTGGAAATTAGCATTTGGAGTGCCTAAGCCAAATCTTACTTGGGGGCCCCCACTTGCCCCATACTTAAGTTAATATGAGTTAATACTTCATTCATTTTGATTAGGAAAAAAAGTTAAAGGGGGTCCTGCCTGTTAAGATGGATTGGCCCCTATATTGTGTACATGTTAAATAGCATTTATAATCACAAATAGACAAAATTCTTTTACTACTAGACTGCCATGTTTGTTGCTGCATCAAATTCTTTCTCTCTCTGTCAAGTGAGGTACAGCACACTAAATATCTCAATTAACTCTAATATATTAATCAATCTTGTGACATTAGGAGAAAAAACTTTATAAATTTACTTATTTTCTGTAGGACTAAGTCCAGTGCAGCCCTACAACATCATTACAGCACAACAGTGCCAGCCTACATTAGGAGGATTTTTCTTATCATAATCAAAATATTGCCATTTGATTTATATGCTATAATTTAATGGCACAGGACGTGTACCCTGTGTTAACACATACAAATTAACACATTTTAAAATAAAAACACTATTAATATAAACTGAAACCAATTCCAGTGTGAGCTGCAACAGAGCGACTCACATAAGTGCTTTGTGTGTTCAGTCAGAGTATGTATCTCCATCTAGAACAAACAGGCTTGAGTCCAAACTACTCTTGTGCAGTAAACAAGTGCCAGTGCTGATACCTAGAAAGAAGACAACAAAATAAAAGATTAGATACAGTACAAGTGTAATACCTAGCCTACAGAGAAGAGAATATATACTGTACAATACTTCATACACTATAAGTGCAGTACTTAGCCAGTGTTCCTAGAAGATGAAGAGTTGAGCATAACTGCATAAGTGCAATTCTGATTAATTCTAATACTTCAGTAGAAGTATTTTATACATAACCACTTTAAAATGAAGAAGTATTTTTTAGCAGGGTAAATAATCACTAGTCAACTTGTCTACTTCTTTGCTATCTTAAGGACTAGATAAAGTGTATAGTTGTAGAACCCCTTGTAACAAATCCTTGTGGTTTGCTTGTATGATTAGTATCTCCTTCTCTTGTGTTTTAGGGCCACGCAAAGTAGAGCAGCTTCAACTGGTAAATGTGTCCTCCTCGCAGGTGTGGCTGCGCTGGCTGGTTCAGGCCGGACGGCACGCTGCTGTCAGCCTGCTGCGGGTGTCTCTGGTACCCTCTGACGGGAGCGGGCCACGCACAGCCATCCTCAACACCAGCGTCACGGATTACACCTTCAGGTCAGCGATAAGTCTGCAGCCAGCGCACGACGTGTGCATAAGAATGAGAGGGCTTTTTCACAAATGTAGCATTTCTCAGTAATCAGTGAGAATAATCCAGTACTAACTCAGTAAACCTCTCTTCCTGGAGAGGCTTGAGGTTGAGCTTAAGGAGAGGAGGCCCCTGGCTGTTACTCATGAGTGATCAGTGGAGTGCTCGGCTGCCTGTAACACTTGTTTTGTCCACTAGATGGCTCTCTTGATGCATGTTTAGTCTGTTTCGCTGTGTGGCTACTGCAGTTTTTGCCAGCGACAGAGACTGAATAAAGTAAATCCACATTTAGAGCAGACTTGTCAGTTGAAAAGCTTTAAAAAAAAAACTTTGAAAGCATGTTTTGCTGAGTCCTACTGTATCCGTGCCACAGCTCTCTGCTCCCAGGTCAGATGTACACTGCAGATGTGCTGACACAGAGCGGAGTCCGCCCAGAGGACCTGCCCTCCACCAGCCACTCAGCTGGCCCCCTGCGCTTCTGGACAAGTAAGCTTCTGGCTGGCTTTTTCTCTTGCCAACACACAGAAGATTCTCTCTATCAAGCATGGACACTGACACGTTTGCACTAGCGCCACACAAACGACTTCTGCCATGTTAGTGTCAGTACTGTGCTGAGAATGATCCACCACCCAAATGATATTTGGTCAAGGGGGTCCAGAGCTACAGCCAAGCATGTTCACGAAACGAGACATTCTTCAATCTGTAATCACATTCATCACCTGTTTCTGGGCTTAAAGAATCTGCCCATGATAAACAGTTTAATTCTATTATCGACTGGCTTTTTCATACGAGCATGCTTCATCAAAATTCAAATACGCCAGTTACAGAGAATACTGTTCACAGTTATAGTGAGTAGGACAACATTTCAGCAACATCCCAACATCAACATATAACCTTGCATTCTGCTTCAGGACCCCTGCCGCCACAGAACCTCTCTCTGTCCCATGTGACTACCACCTCTGCTCGGGTTACGTGGGACCGGCATCCTCGAAGCATCCCTGACGGCTTTGTAGTCAACGTCACACGTGGTCTGAGCACGCGGAGCCGCTATCTGCCTGACGGAGGCCTCGGGACATACACCCTGCGGGACCTGAGCCCAGGACAGCACTACAGGCTCGCACTGACCGCTGTCAGAAACACAGGACAGGAGCAGGTCCACAGCGTGGCCCAGCACTTAGCCTTCACCACACGTGAGTCACACATAACACGCCAGCCGCTCACACAGGCAGCTTCTGCTCTCAGGGGAAACAGCTTGAGTGATGGCTTTTCCTGTGTGTTTCAGTGTAGATGCTGCAGCAGCATCTTCTGCATGTATAGTTTGTGAAAAGAGGATATTTGTGATGTTGTTAGTTATAATTCTGTCCAGTGAAAGTTCTGTGCTTTGATGTACGCTTGTAGCGGGTAATGAGACCGGATAGGCAGATATCTACACAAAGGTCTTTTATTGTCCATTTTATTGCCCGTGGTAAATAAAAACACAGATGATACAAAAACAAACCAAACAAGACATACATAGAACCGGATGAAAAGCTAGAGGGAATGAAACGCACAGAAAACAGGTAACAATACTCACAATACTCGACCAGGACAGGGAGCAAACAGAGGGTATATAAGAGACACGGGGGACAAGGCAAGGGACACCTGGCAAACGGGAGGAGACATAAACACAGAGCAGGTGAGGGGCGGCGATCAGAGGGCAGAGACAATGACTAAACATAAACAATAGCACATAGGAATAACAGGAGAATATAAACAAAGACATAGACAGACAGAACAAGGCAGGACGCGACAACACTTAACAGAATAATTGTGTTAGAAATGCACATATACAGTGTTTTGTGTATTTATGTTTCCTGATTTCGACACATAAATATGTTTAAAAATGGTAATTGTTTTTTTTTGTAATCTTTATTAGCATTATAGAGATATACATTTAATACATTTACTACATATACAATAACATTTTATTTAGTTGGAAAAGAATAAAATGTGACATAACTTTTTCAGTAAATAAACAGCATTTCTATATCACAAAATAGAGCAGTGTGTTTTCTATACAGGATGTAATAACTTATTTTTCATGTTATTTGATTTGGTTTAAATCAATTAAATGTACAATGTGACTATTGTTAATGGAACCCTTGTATCACAATGATGCATGTATTTTCATTTGTTTTTTATTTCAATTCAATTCAGTGGTCCACGTCCGGACCCAGATGTTGTCCAATGTGGACCCAAACCGATGAACTATTAAGAACGATTGAATTCAGACAGTGTTTATTTTAAGCAGCAGAACTTTTCTAGTCTTTACGGTGTTTGGGCTTTGCAGCGCAGTAAACTCAGAAACCAATCGTGTGCATTGTATGATCACCAAAAACACTCCTTAGCCAATCAGATCTCTGCCCTACCTACTTTTTAACCAGGAATGGACCAAGACGTATATATTTATTCTTGCCACAGGCAGCTCCAAACCAACAGGTCAAGATGTGAAACTGAGTTAACAAGAAGACGCACGTTTTATTTACTCTTTGTATAAATAAGCACTTTAAACTTTAAAACTTTTAAAAAACATTCTTTTTTAATGTAGCCCTTGTTTTTACTTGAAGTGAAAAAAAGCATTTATTTGAAGTTTTATAAATAATTAATTAAGTTCAGTATTTAAATAGTAAATATTGTTGAAATATAATGAATGGTATGTATAATTTGTCTTTTAGTTGTTGATGACATAAAATGCTGATACTAGTCTACTTCAGTATACAGGAAATGGCACTGAATAATAACACAAGTTAAGAATTATGACGGTCCGGACCTTGGCCTGAAGAAATTTCTTCTAAGTGGACCTTACTGAATTCTAGTTAAACACCCCTGCATTACACCAACAGCCTTATGTTCAGTATAACAAAATACTGCCAGGCTACTTTAAGAAGTTAAAGTTCATATATCAACTGTAGGCTTTTTTCAGTAAATTCAATTTAATGCAGAAAAATGTAGCGAAGCACCCCAGTGTCGCCTAGACATTCGGCTCTTCTAGATTTCAATAAATATATCATCAAATATCACTTTACATTGTTAGATGAGTTTCATTTTTTCCCCAATGTTTCAAGTATTCAGGAAAGAAAGTTCTTGATAAATAGTCATAAATAATATGCTGTAATAGAATTTTCAAATTATCTGCCTTGGTAAATCCATTACCAACTGATCAACTAATTATTTGAAGCTTGTGAAGTTGTACAGCATTGTATAACCTTTTTAGATTCTTTACATCAGCAACTAAGTTTGTTCTACATTAAAAAAAACACTGATTGCAAACGTTTAAACAGTAGTGTACTAATGTAAAGAGAGAACGATACAGCGCTTATCTGCTGTTTCTTTTGGACAGTACCTCTGGACGAGCAGAAGAAAGCAGAGAGAGCTCAGGGAGGTCGGGACACACCCAGTGGGCGCGCCATATCCCGACCCAAACTACAGGATCTGAGCACTGACAAAGACAGAGAACTCTCAGAGGAACTGCCTAGGTGGGCATATGGTAGAAAGTGGAAATACAGTAATATACAATTGTTTCATCTGATCCCCAGTGAATATAAGTCAACACAAAGAACAAATTCAGTATGACATTTCTGCAGATTTTAGTGCATTTCTTTGTATTTGCTGGTTTGAAAAGAATCAAATTTCAGAATGTAGAAATGTGTGTATTCTATAGAGGATTTAATAACTTTTGTTTTGTTTGATTTGGATTAAATGTTCAATGCTATCAAAGGGGCTCCCTAATATTTGCATATGAAAGTTTATGTAACCCTTGTATCATAATAATGCATGTATTTTCATTTGTTTTTCATTTTAATTCAATTCTATTCATTGTCAGGCTACTTCCCTAGTGCAGTACTTTAAGAAGTTAATGTTCAAATATATCATTTGTTGGTTTTGGTCTCTCACAGATATACAGAGCTGATTGATGGCAGGGGCAGGATAACGGCAAAATTCACCAACTTACCTCGCAAAACCATTCGCCACCGCACAAGTGAGTACAGCACCTCGGATTATCCTTTACGGTCTGCTAGACTTTGCTATTTGAGCAGGAAAAATAACATGAATTTGATTTCGATTTTATCCCAAGATTGACCTTAAAATTACTGTAAGCATTCACAACTTATTGGAGCATCCTGCTTTCCAGTTTAAACTTTTTAAAAATTAACATCTAAATTATTACATTTGCATTGTGATATGAACTGAGCATGCTGTCATTTTACTTATCTACTTTATCTTCCTATTTCGAAAACAGGTTAACTCATTGAATTACTTTTTGCGTTGCTCTCTTAAACAGAACCTGAACCTCCGATCAAATTAGAGAGAATGGAGGAAACGACTAATAAAATCAGCCTGGCTCTGGAGATCCCTGAAGAAGGGACAAGAAGGAAAACTGGTGGGTGTTCTCTTTAGTGTCATGAACCCTAAATATTATCATAAGAAACAGCAGTGGCTCTCTTCAGGGTAGACTGAGGCCAGTGGAGACTGCGCTCTGGCACTGTAAGTGGTATTTTCACTCTCTAATTACTCCCAGCTGACATGGAAGCTCACGCTTTTCATTTATAGCATCAAGATTTGGCTGCATGACAGTCTCCATGGCAGTACTGTGGTAATCTGTGACTTCTTTTTAGAGAATTATTTAATAGTGTTAAGAGAATAGCTGAGTTTTCCCCTTCCCACAGTTGATCAGCCCAGGCATGTGTGCTATCTGATGTTTACCTCTTTAGTTTTGCTGGAGCTGCAAGGCTCATGTAGTTAACAAGTGATGCATGCTTAAATCTTTGCACCAGTTTCACAAACCACATGTTTATTCATCTTAGATATACTTGTTTAAGTGAGTTCTGACATACTGGTAACTGTAGAAGGTGAGAAAGTATGACACAAAGCTAGCAGCAGTAGCACCAGACATGTTACTTCGGCCACAGTTTTGGAGAGATGCACACACACTCGCTAAGCGTGAAGGACTTCTGAGTCATATCTGCTTCATTCAGCACATTTTTCAAGGTAAAGTTGTAAACAAACTAAGTATACGATTGCTAGTTGTAGCTCACCCGCATTGGCTACCTGCATTACATGACAACTTGCTAGTAGCCAGGTTTGCACAAAAATCTGCTGCTAGTTGCTGCAACCAGCTTCATTTGTCCTGACTCCAAGCCCAGGGCCGTCTTCCTGAGGTTGAGGGTGGGTCTAGTTGCTAAATGGAAGTCCAGACCGAGTATGCACACATTCTGTATAGGCACTCTTGCACTCAGCTCACGTCCCTCTTCACAACCAGTAACCGTCTCTTCCCTTTTACTTCACCTCAGTTACTGGTGACAGACTTGAGATAGATGGTTGTTGTTTCCCAGTTGGCACCTGTGCTGGTCCCAGTGTGAGGGAGCACACCTGGATGTAGCAGCAACTTATGTGGCATATGCTGCGCTTGACCCAAAGTCTGGGATAACAGCTTATCTTCCAACCCCTCACTTATGACGTTCAGGAATTGTTTTAGTGCCAGCTCTTCTTTTCCAGCCTTCTTAAACTCTGAGTATGGCTGCTAATCAGCCTTGATCAATGCCTGATCAACCACACAGCCAGGTCGAGTGTGAGTGGAGGGCCACAAGCACCTGTAGTGTTTTCCCAGCGCCAGACAGCCATCAAGCTGTGATGCCACTTATAACGACTCCCAAGACGCCCTTGCTATTGAAGTGTGGCCTTAGTAGAAATAACAGAATGCAGTTAGCAGAACTATTGATTGTTGCTCATGTTATGCCTATATTTCAAGTATACCCATGTTTGATTTACAAACAATGTTAGAATTAAATTTGTATTAATACATGCCGTTTTGCATTGCTATGCAGTGGAAACTATTATTGTGGTATTTGTGCAACGGTGTTGCTAACACAGCTACTGTTTTGCAGAATCTCCACGTGACTGCAGAACTCAGCCGTGCCAGAACGGAGGAACCTGCGTCCAGAGCAGCGACTCCTTCAGCTGCGACTGTGCCACTGGCTTTAAGGGCAGACAGTGTGAGCTGTGTAAGTACAACTAGCTAGTTATAACAAGTGTGTGTTTCAGTCACAGGACTGATTTGGATATTCCCGTTTTCACATCTTTGACAAAACAGTTTTCCCCCGTGACCACCTTCTCTTCTGTTCAAGTTATTGAAACTGTGAGGAAGCTCCGTTTTAGCATTTTTACATTGACAGCTTTGTGCTTTTTAACTCTTTCCGATAACATAATAAAACATTATGACCACCCCCCACACACACATACATACACAACTTCTCTCTTAGTCATGACACACTCATAAGACACTTAGCCTGAGCCAAACGTCCTCTAAATTAGTGTTGGGTAGATCTTACCCCTCACCATTTTAATGAGCTCTGCTGTCTGGTTCATCACATTCTTCAGTCGAGGCTTCAGGACAGTGTGAGGATGTGTTTTCTCTGATACTGTCCTCCAGTGTTTCTGCTGTGTTTCATATGTTACTTTATATCTCGCTCGTTGTATCTTGTTCACTCTTTCACAAGCAAATATATGTTGTCTGTAGATTGCCAGCGAATACCGCACCCATGCACTCGCCTCTACTCGGAAACGAAGAGCGTGCCTGTTTGGGAAGACGGAGTCTGCCATTATCTGTAAGTGCTTTTCTTCTCACAGGGAGGAGTGCAGAGTGTGTTAATGCTGTTAAGGTAGTGTGCGCTTAGGTATGAATTCAGTGGCAGACGCTTAGCTGAACTGTGTACTCTAGTCTTATAGTTCTTGCTCTATTATTCTGTTCTCTACTTCTCTAGAGTCACTCTGTGATGATGTGTCTGTTTTGAATCACAGGTACAAAAGAACATATAAAGTACAGCAAGATGTTTGCTTTAGAGAGATCTGTGAGCCTCTTCTCCCAAAGAAAACTCCTAGTAAGTTGACCACTTACAAACTACCCTGCACACCCCTGATGACTACATATTACATACTCTTAATGCAAAACTATTATCACCCCCCCACAAAAATACTTTCTGAGAGGAAGGGAAAATGTGCCATCTAAGCTGATACCATCGAAGGACAAAGCCTTGTACCTCAATTAACTTCAAGTTAAAGTATGTTAAGTATGTTTTTTCCTTCTCGTGTAAGTTACTATTTTAAAGAGATGAGTTTTTGTCCTCACAACATCAATATGAGCACAATATGAGTGTTGGTGTGAGATGTTATAGTTGATGCACATGCACCATTATTCTGGATCAAAAGCTTTTCTCATACATTCTTTTCACTGGCCTAGTTTGTCAAGAGGATGGTTTAGCAGTCCAGTTTTACATAGAACACCATTATTTGTTGTATTTTCATGGTTGCGTTTGTTTCACATCCCAACTAGTGCAATTTTAGAAGTCTTTATTTAACTCAGTTACTATCATTACTATCGTCAGGCCATCTTTCTTTCATGCTACATTGGAATGAACGTTCAGTACCAGTCAAAGGTTTAGACACATCTACTCATACAAGGGGGTTTAGTCTACTACTGCTTTGCTGACTTTAGAATAAAAATAAAAACACTAAGCACATTTTCTGAAGCAGCTTCATTGGGAGACACCGGCAATGCTTTTCTAACAGGACTCCACAACAACTCTAAAACTGCAAAAAAAACATTTGAGTGAAAGTTTCATTATGACTTACTTTGGATAACATTCAGAAAAGTACAAAGTACAAAGACTTTATTATGTTTTATTGGTTGTTGAGGCTATATACTTGTTTGTGGCCTGAAATCAGATGCAGGATAGCTCGTTATAAGAGCTGTGATTATCAGGTATGAGCCTGGGATATATTTATATCAGGTATAAATATATATTTAATAAACCACCTGGCTGTTGATCAGTTAGGTTTTTCCTTCTCGTGTAAAGTTACTATTTTAAAGATATGAGGTTTTGTCCTAATAGCATCAATATTTTTATACATTTATACAATATTTTTATAGTATCAACATTTTATACAGTACATGTATATCGTTGTTGTACAAAGAAAAACATGTATCTTCATCAATTTATTTCATCGATTTTAATTTCTACTTCATTTGAACACGACTGCTGGTGTTTACATTGTGTGAAGATTTTATGATGACTGGACCAACAGAAATACTTCAAAACAACAGCTTTTGTCTTCTTCTGTAAATCTGCCATTTTGGAGATACTTGTTTTTCTGTGTACAGCGACGAAATGCTTGTGTATATTTAATGTGCATTTAAATTCACTGTAACTTTGAAGCAATAACATATGACGTTTTTTGTTTTTTTTTATCAGACAGAAGAACTCAAAGGCAACAGTAAAGGTATGTATATTTCCCCTGGTTCATTTTATATTTTGGATAATTCGATTTACCTTATATTTTTAATATAGCGCAAATAAGTACATGTATCAGTGAGTTGAGTAAATAAGTTATAGATATATTTTTAATCCTTCCCTTCTCATTTCAGGAAGCTGGATACACAGTGAATCAGTGAAACGCAGGCCTCTCTCTTCCACAACTCAAACACAAAACTTGGAACCATAACATTCTGACTAGCTCGCCGACCAAACGATTTTACGGACAGTTTTTGAGCTCTCTCATTCAGTAGATCATTCTGTACCATGCATTCTAGCAGTTACCCTGCATCAAATAGCATACCTCAAATGGAAATGTTTTATGATATTGACTTTCAGTGGCTGTGTAGTCCCTCAGGGAATTTTTTTTAAATGGTCGCTCGTTGCATCTCCTTTCAACAACTCCATCTCATTCAACCTTAGAACTGGTAAGCCTGAGCAAACATGAACCCTTCTTCCTCACCCGCTCTCAAACAAATACTGGAAGACTGTCACATTCGTCTTTGGATTTGTATAAAACAGACTTCTCTGCTAGCTATCCTGTAAATAGTGTTTATAGGTTGTTTTGTAGGTGAATATTTTAATAATAAAAAAAATAAATTTGCTTTTTGTGTTTTTTTCCCTCAGCTTTTGTCTCCTCTTATAACAGTTGTTCAAAGTTTTTTGGTCATGTCTTTCACTGTGAGAAAAAACAAAAAAACATTATGCATTAATGCCATGCTGGAAATCTTGCAAAGTAAACATGAGTATAATATGCATGTTAGCTTTCCATGATCTGATGACAGTTTGGTCATTTGTAAGTGATAATTCAAAACTAATGTTGTTATTAAATGCACTCAGATGTACTGCACGTTTCAGTAACCACTGGTGCTGTATGAAGCAAACAGCAGCTTTTAAATAATTTATACTGAACTAACAGAACAGGTTCATAGATTCAACTCATAATGTTGCCACCAGGGGTCTCTGCTGTATCTGTGCTGGCCACCTTGGGATGTTAAAGTTTCTAGGAATAGCTGCTCAAATTGTATGACTGACTTTAAGAGAGGCACACTGGAGTTCCTTAGTAGGTCTATAGTTGAGAAAGTTCTCCAAAGAAGAAGCACAATTTAACTTTGTAGATGGTGTTAGAGAGGGAACACTGATAGTAGCCGTTCTGCAATGCTGAGAGCTACAACATGATAACTTTGGTTGATGTTATTTTCCCTGCAGAAATCAGAAGGGGTTTGGAAGCTAATTAAAATAAATTGTATATATAGAGTTTGATGTCGGAACTCAGTGACCAGGCGCCATGTGGGGAGAAAAAGTTGTTTCTTAGGGTGATTTGTAGAGTCTGCGACAGAGAGGGGCTCTAAAAAAATAATTACAGATTATTAAAATAACAGTTTTCCTGTATACATGAAATGATACAGTGTGCTGGTGGAGCATCATGTCTCAGCTTTCTAAAGCAAAATCTAAAGATCGGAGAAAGACTAGAGAGAGATAAAAGAGGGCAACAGTATGTCACTCAATTTTTCACAAAACAAGTAAGGTGAGTGGTGGAAATGGACCTGTTAGCATAGTCTGTACTGAATTAGGGTGTTTTCGCTCCCCTAATGTTCGTTACTTATTATCTTCACAGAAAACTCTGTGTTGTCTCCGCTCCTGCCTGCTGTGATTGAGTTGGTAACCATTTGAGGCATCCTACCGCGCCACCATCAGGCCTTTCATTTCCAATTCTTTTTTATGGTGGTACCCTTGCCTAGAGGTAGGATAGCTGCACTGCAACCAAAAGGTTATAGGTTCGCAGCTCAGGGCTCGTTGGCTGCTCTTTCAGTTTAATTGCAATTTTCTAGTTTCTTAATTACTTTCATACACACACATGGCTGTCATGTGACTCCCCACTCTGAAATATTTTATTGATGCTCAATGACACACATTCTTCAATTGCACATAATCGCTAAGCTATTAATGTTAAGCCAAAGGTAAATGCTCAATGTAGCTGGTAAATGCTAATACTGGCAGAGCATCACAGTTTTTGCTGCTTAGATATCTGTTTGTATCATTTATTTGCAACTGTTACACAAAAGTTAATCCATTGTGCTGTGAAGAGCAGAGTTTTTGCAGAGAGTTTAGCATACATATTATCATAGCAGGCACAGAACACTGCATGCCTGGTCTTTTTCTCTATTCACTAGCACAATTTCTCCAACACATCTCTAAACAGTTTCAAGTTTCAAGTTTATTTGTCATTTGCACATCATGAAAGGACATAACATGCATTGAGATGCTTGGGGTGAGGCTCAGATAAAACACTACAGCAGGGCAGCATTATATATTTAGTAAAAACAGTGCAAACATACGATAAATAGACAATAATGAAATAAAAATAAGCTAGAATATATACATTTAGTAATAACTGAAATATATAAAGGACTATACAAAACATATACAAGATATATACATAAGATAAATACATAAGATATGCAGGAGGAACAGCACATATACAGCACAGCACTATATAGTGTACCAGTCATTATGTGGGGATGTTTGAATTCTTAGTAGTAAGCTTGATCTCCTACACTGTCCTTATACTGCACACTTATGCAGTATTTGCTCAAAGATAATAAACTAATAAATTAAATTACCAATAGACCTTCAGTGCACAAATAGTGAATATGCAATACAGTCTAAAGTTTTAGTCAAGTCGAACGCTAGTCAAATTATGTTAAAATTACAGGGACAAACTTAAATGTGGCATTTTTCCTGCCAATTTTAGAGTGTAATTTTTATTTATTTGCTAAATTTAAAATATTGGAAAAAATGAAACTGAAAAATGAAAATGAAAAAGTGTTATAAACTTTCTTTTTCTTTTATTTTTCCTAAATTCGGCAAATAAACAGTAACTGTGCATTAAAATGCACAGAATTGAGTTCTCTGGAAACTATGAATTAATCTATGTAAAAAAAAAAAAATATATATATATATATATATATATATATATATATACAGTTCAATAAAGCAGGATGGAAGGATCTTGGTCAGTCACAAATGCCTCTATGTTGCTTCAGAAAATCTCCCAAACAGCAACAACTCAAAACAAAGAGTTTTACACTAACACTGGATTAGGTCATGACTTCCTGTCTCAGAGTACGATCTGAGTAAGCAGCATTTTTTCCATTTTAATGGCTGTACAACTCCAAACAGTTTGTGTCTATGAAGAAAATGAGCCATTTTGTAGCACTGATCCAGAATAAACTGCTAAGAGTCTGTTCAACAAAGCTTTTTTAACAAAAAACAGTTTTTATATGAAAAAGTAAAGATCTTCCTTTGGGTCCGAAGGTTAAACACTGGGGGTGGTGTAGTGCATAGTAATACAGAAGGCAATGGAAAACCCACATAGGACAGGAATACAAACAAATTAGAAAAAATATAACCAATCAAATATTTGCTTTTGGTTTTAGAGGTTGAAGAATGTGGTAAATTGGGCAAGATTATCTGCAGCACAGCAGCATTAAGCTTCAGTAAATCTACTAATGCAGTAATGCAGCAGTGCAGACTTGTGTGTTTCTTGTTTTTACATAATGCCCCATTTATGAAAACATACTTACTTGTGCGTATGCAAATTAGACACCTAGTATGTCTCTACTATGAAATACAGCTACTTTCTGAATGAACCCTTTGATGTACAACCTGAATCAAAAGTGACCAGACTGAGATTTTATTTTCTTTATCTTTGCAATAAATTAATTTCATCATTCAAGCTTTCATGAATTCTTCAATTTACTTGTTTTTGATCATCACAAATCCTCATTTAGTTTTTTTGGTTTTGTTTTTTTACTTTTTTAAACTTAAAATTGTTAAAATTGACTCTTATGTATTCACTATGGAATTTAATATGAACTATTGACATTTGCGAACATTTGCAGTCATGAACATATTTACAAAAACTATTTTTGGCCATGAAGTAAATAAATATGAATTAAAATAAAGATTTAAGGTGATCAAAAACAAGATTTTTAATTGACATGTGGAAAATTAAATTACATAAACTGATTTCAAAAGATACCAAAGACTTACTCAGCAATATATAAAATAACATAGTAGAAATGAATACGGGACACATGTTGTGCATTAGTAGGGGTTTGCTTAGCTTGTGCATCAAAAGGTTAAACAAAGAAGGCCCCCACTTGTACTGATTTATAGATGGGCTTCCTGTTTGCAAACATCATGTCTGTTTGCAGGCATGGTGCAAATCCACAGATTGTCAGCTGTACAGATATAGATGTTACTTTGTACAATCAGAGTCAGAGTTGGAGTTTGGTCTTCTTTTGTATTTTAATATAACATTATGTAAAATGTTACTTAACAGTGGTGGACTATGAGTATTGGCTAGTCATCAGATCTTTTTGAATGCTATTCACTAAATGTTTAGCTAATAGGAGCGAATCAAATTACAAAAACCTTTATGGCTTGCTGATACTGTATGTCCTATAAATTTTAACCAACTAATCTGGTTGAGTTGTTGCTGCTCCTGTCTGTCAGTGTGAGGTGTAGGTAAGTCATGTTACCTTTGAAAGTCTCTTAGGTAAGAAGGAAGTGAGCCTAGTCCTAGTCGGGAGCTATCCTTTTTATCAATGTGCCCAAGTTTTACTGCCTGCCATAAATCCACTCCACACTCTGTGTGAACAGTGAGAACCAGCCAACTACAAGAGATAGACATTGTCAGGTTAAGTTCCTTGATGTGGATTGAGAAGGATTTGTTATGTTCTGTTTCTTAAAAGCAGCATGGGTAAAATCTGTTGGTCACTATTTACTATTTACTCAGAACAGTTAGAGTTGGAGAAAGAGAGCAGCGATGGTTGAGTAAGCCAGAGAGTGAATGAAGACAGGGAGCAGCATTAGCCAAAACAATGCAGTGAATCAGAGAAATGAAATATTTTATTTTGATCCCCTCACGATATTAAACATTCTCCCACCATCTTCTCTGCAGCTGGTGTAGCTTACTGCACAATAATTTCTTGTCATTGTTGCTTTATTCTGTGAACAGTGATGCTTTGTGTTGCTTTCTAGTCTCGCGTGCATCTCTGGGATGATGTTGCACAGAAATCTGTCTTTATAACTGCAGTTTGAAAAAAAAGCCAGAACATAATTTTACTTGATGTTTCTGTGAATTAGTTGTGCATGCATGCCGTTTTTAGGGCCTCAAAAAAACAGTGTCCCCCAAAGCAGGTGTGTGTAAGAGAGAGTGTATGAGTATGAGTGAGTGTGTGTGTGTGTGTGTGTGTGTGTGTGTGTGTGTGTGTGTGTGTGAAAGAGAGAGAGAGAGAGAGAGAGAGAGAGAGAGAGATAGATAAAGAGAAAAAATTACTGAGTGAGTATGTGGGTGTAAGAGTGTGTAAGAGTCTGTGTGTATGTGTGTGTGTGTGTGTAAGAGAGAGTGTGTGAGTATGAGAGAGAGAAAGAATGACTGAGTATGTATGTGTAAGAGAGAGTGTAAGAATGTGTGTGAGAAAGAGCGAGAGAATGGCTGAGTGAGTATGTGTGTGTGTAAGAGAGAGAGAGAGAGTGAATGACTGAGTGAGTATGTGTGTGTAAGAGAGACAGAGGGGGGGGAAGAGAGTGAAGGACTGAGTAAGTCTCTGTGTGTGTGAGAGAGAGAGAGAATGACTGAGTGAGTGTGTGTGTGTGTGTGTGTGTGAGAGAGAGAGAGAGAATGACTGAGTGAGTGTGTGTGTGTGTGTAAGAGAGAGAGAGAGGGAATGACAGTGTGTGCGTGTGTGAGAGAGAGAGAGAGAGAGAGAGAGAGAGAGAGAGAGAGAGAGAATGACTGAGTGAGTGAGTGAGTGAGTATGTGAGTGTGAGTGTGAGCGTGCGCAGTGGTGTGGAGTGACCCCGCCCCCTTTCTTCAGTGAAAACCGAGATTGTAGCGGAGGGGGAGGAAAGACCATGAAAGGAAAGACCTGGATACGGACACTTTTAGGGCTGTTTTTTCGCTATAATCGTAGACGTTCTTGTTCCAGGCTTATTTTTGGGGCAGAGGAAAATAAGGAAAACTTTAAACAGAGTTGAAAGGGAAATCTACGCCTCTCCGTCCACATGCTGCCCGTACCGAGCGAGGCTTGAACAAAGTTAGCTGACGAGCTAGCCACTTAGCTCGGCCAGGAACGACCGGGACTCGGGGTGGTGGAGGGGGGCAGCTGGATTGTGGAGGCTTCGTCTACCCGCTAGTAGTATGTTGCCCTCGGGAGGCAACTCAAGCTTCGGATGAGGTTGGGGGTAAGCTGCGAGGCTGAACCGGAGACCAAACGAGGGGAGAGTGAAGTGCGATGCCGCCGAGTCGCCCGGTTTTGTCCCTCGCTTGGCCGCGCAAGGCGCTCTGGAGACCCGCGGGCTGCTTTTTCCTCCTGCTCCTCCTCGAAGGGGCCCTGTGCCTCGCCAAGCCCGGCGGAGCGCCGGCCTTGAACGGCAACAACCGGCCCAGCGTGAACGTTTACATGAGCGAAGAGGAGGTGAAGAAGCTGCTCGGTATGTATCTGCATGCGTTTCACAACCTTCGCTTATTTTCTTACGATGCGTTCATGGTAAACCTGAAGAGTTGTCCATGAGGCTGGCAACACTGTTAGCGAGCAAACCAAGAAGAGCAGAAGTGACACAAAGTCGAGTTTGCTTGTTTTAGTGCGTTGAGAAAAACACCAAGCTCGACTGAAAAAGTCTGAAAAGGCGCGTTGTGGAGTTTTTTTTACACACACAGCTAGCTAACCTAACTCTGCTCCAACTCAACGTTACTCCAAACTTTCAGCAGCTGTTGGCTAACTGTGCTACAGCTCCATACAGATCAGAGCTAAAGGCTAACGTAGTGTTTCTCATCTGCTCCTGCAGCCCTTATTCCAGGAAGGAACCTTCTTAAATTAAATTATTATTATTATTATTATTAGTAGTAGTAGTAGTAGATGTAGTAGTGAAATAATACAACACCCCCAAGTGGAGTAAGTACTAAAAGTATCAGTTCCAAGATCTCCTGTTTCCAGTAGAACTTCAGAGAAGCTTCCTTATCAGCACACGAAGTGACGAAACTAGTGAACAAACTGTAAATGAAAGACTGAAATGCACATGAAGAAATAGTAGATTACATTTAAAAGCAAAGCTGTCTAAAAGGGAGCTCTGCTGCTTGGAAAAATAACAGCAGCTCATATGATGAAGCGGTTAGGATGTAAACAAAGCCATTCAGAGTGGTGGGGTGTGAAAGTTTCTGAATCAGAGTTGTTCACAGTGGTAGTGATGGGAACCAGTCTGAGGAGTTGGATGTCTTTGAAAGCTCCCTCACAAAGTTATTACATGAAAGGGTGGGACCTATGCTGCTGAATGTCTGGTGTTTTAATCCATTTATTTGAATCCAGTCATTCCAGAGTGACTTCAGTGTGAGGCAAAATAGTCTTAAATAAAACCTTTTCCCCCCAAATATCTGTCTATTTTACAATCATCAACTTTGCATATACAAAGACGTGTAGGTTTACTAGTGGTGTGCATATTAAGGAAAATAGCTGTTTTTAAATTGTAGATGTTGCGACCCCTGCTTCCTGTTACCACAACTGTAATTTGATCAGCTTCTGTAGGTTAAATAACAGTTTACATCGCAAGGACTGAATTATTCCAACATTTTCAAGAAATGGTGGAATTCCCCTTTAAGTGGAGAAAATATGTGCTTTTTTTCTGCACTCACCTGATTCAACTCATCAGCTTCTTCATGAAGTTAAAATATACATCATAATGTTTTTCTTTTGGCAGTAACAGTGGGTTAAGGATTGAGAACCATTGCATTACGTTGTGCTGCATGGAAGCCAACGCTGTAGTTTTGTGTCTTATGAGCTTGAAACCTTATGAGCATGAGCATCAGTTTTGTTTTAAAGTGTTGTCAGTAAAAATAAACCAAGTAGACTTGAGTCCTGTATTCCAAGTGAAGGCACATTATTGATTAGGCAGCTCTGATTACTGCTAAAAGCACTTCATGTTGATGTAAGATTGGAAAATAGGATAGTAGACAGTTTTGTTGTAAGGATTAAAAAACAGTAATGTCCGTCCCCAAGAAAACTGTAATGAGACTCGTATTTGGCTGTGGAATAGAATTCGATATGTTCTGTTACTTGAGTTCAGCCCTGTTGGTTCTTTGAGTCCAGTAGGGTTTATTGGTTTCAACAGTTGCTTGACTGGCACAAATCAGGGAGACAGTTTTTTGTATTTTCTAAGACATGCTAGGTGGTCTTAAAAATGTTTCGTCTTGGATGGAGGCAAATGTGATCATCTTCCAGAAACATGAGGGTTGATTGATTTTCATTGGCTGTGATGAAGCTGTGCACTGATCTGGAAATTTGAGGCTGTGTGTTATGAGAACTAGGCAATATTTATTGCGCATGGAACTCTTTTGTCTTTCTGTCAGGCAACTTTCATACTGCCGTTTAACCACCAGTGACCCAATGAAAAAAATATCGGAGAAAGAAAGCCCAAGCATTTTTAGCAAGTAAAGTAGTCTGAAATATGTAAACTTTGTTCAATTCTTAACATGCACCACAGTCCATATATGTAAACCAAGCTGTGAAGATCACCACGTCACAGGTACCAACTGATTTACATATATATCCCCCTAGACAGACAACAGCAGTTTAGCTCCATCCACTCATACTGAAGTTCCAAAGAATGTTTCAGCTCCAAGTGCTTTTCTGAATGAGGCTCCATACAGAACAGCCAATCCACTCATTTATCTTAGCTTAGTCCTAAAGACACAGTAACAAAAACAGCCTGTTTCATTTTATGTTTGGTACATAAATAATTTTGACCAAGTTAAAAACTACAACCTGTATTTTATCAAAGATTATCGACCTTAAATTTGCATTGTAAATAATTCTGATGCTTCTTATCAAACAGTGTAGGATGATGCCTAACTTGGTCATTCATATTACATAGTGTTTCTTCTAACTCTAATGGGAAGCATATGAAAAAGGGACAGGAACTACATTGTGCTGGCATGGGAGGAATTAGCCTGTGCTGTCAGATTCATGGCTTTAACAGCGCTCATGTGGTCCATGCCATAACTCAATTACTCAGCCTAAAGTATGATTGTAAAATATTGTTTCGTACATTTGCAATGACTTAGCGGGACCATCTGGCCATCCTAAGTGTTTTGTGTCTGTGTCTGTAAAAGATAAAGGGTTTGTATGGCCTGCTGATGTTCAGAGGATGCCTGAGTTTAGCCATTTGAAAGCACATGCTCTGCCAGTAGACCTGGTGTGAATTGTTTAATGATTGTTTATTGCTGCATGTTGGTGGTTCGGTAACCAGTCATTACCATCACAAGTGTCGCAGTATGCGGGTTAATGAAAGGCTTGTAGAGCTGCAGTTACAGCTTCCTTCAGGAAAAGGGAAACAGTAAGCAGACGCTGGCGCAGACTATTCTGAAATTGCTCCAGAGTGTTTCTGTGGACTTGTGTACAGAGCATGTCCCTGAAATGGCCTATGTCTAAATGTGTTTATATTGAAAGTAGAAATAAGAAAATCCTAGACTAATTCTTGGGGCCAAGTTGTGTTCTTCCCACACTGATAAAGTCACACTCGGAACAACACTCTGGATTTTAACTTAAGTATGGACAATATGACAACGTTCTGACGTTCTAACACTGTCCTTATGGTCACCAGGAGTCAGAAACTACGGCACATAATGATATGCCACTTGGAGAAGGTCACATGCAAATGACAGGATAGTAAGTCAGTGTTTGCATTATGACTGTCGATGGCTACGAGATAATCTATGTTTTTATTGCCTCTGCCGACTATTGCAAAAAACAGCAGACCATTCTGTCGAGTTCAGTTCAAACTGAATACTGATTTCCTGAAAAGACACTCAGGGCTTGGGGCTGAGTCCAGGTGTATAAGGAACCTTCTTGATAAAAGCATTCATATTCAGCATTATGTATTTATTTATTTATTTACATTTTAGAGATGTCACCAGATGACACCAGCTCACATATTCAAAAGAATATTTGCAATCCAAGTACATGCCAGTCGGCAGCTTCATGTTATTTGTCTCCTACTTTTCAGCAACACATTTACTGGATGTAGTGCTTCATTCTATCCACCAAATCAGAAAAATATTCTGCAATACACAGCTCGTCGTTTAAAGCTGAATTGAACATGCTGCTTATGTGAGCTGTGGGAGAACAGCAGTGCGGTGGGCTAGTAACTGCATAGGAATGCAGTGAAACTGAGAAAGTAAGGCTGGAAATTGAGACCTTTGTTTAGTTACTGCATTAATGTTTGAAGGTGCTAATTTTAAATAGTCTTGTCAATTTTTCTCTCATGCTGCAAATTCATGAGCGTTAAGTCTCAGGTCAAGTGCAGTTAAGGGTGAGTCCCATACAAGTCTGTCGTTGTGCAGCCTGACTTGAGTTAGAGTTGGTGACTCAAGTCCCCATGTCTGGCTGTCAGTATCAAATATGTCTGTAGATGAGTAATGCACTGCTTATTTTGTTGATTAGTCATGTAATTTAGTTTACAAAAAGCCAAACAGTGCACAATAACAAAGTCATAACAAGCCCTGCAAAGCCTTTCAAGATTCCAAGTAAAGGAAGGATGCAGTAATAAAAAATGGATAAACACAAATGCATAATAAAGGGTACGCCTGTCAGAACTTTTTAACTATGAGAGACCACCATGAGAAATGTGAAATATACATTATCATATTACTTTGGCTTCTAATTAAGAGTAGTAGAGCATTTGGACTGCCCTAAGTCTTTTTTAAAGGACTGGTCATATACCGATGTCTGTCTTGTGTGCTATGCATTTCTCTATCTGTTTAGTTTTGATTGTTGACTGCTGTGATGGGCTTTTACACTTATTAAGGCCCCCTGTCAGATTCTGAAAAAGTATGCTGTCGTTCTGTTGCGCTTTCTGTAATCTGTCTTGTGAATGAGCAGGTTTGAGTGCTGTGGTTTCTATATTAAAAAAAAAAAAGAAATTGTAATAACTGCCCCCACAACACTTCATGACTGTGTTCAGAGGTCGGCTCTGCTTCTCTTTCTCTGGTCTCCCTGCCATTTTCCCTCTTTTCTCTCTGTTGGTAATTTCAGCCCACGTCCTAGCCGCTCTTGCCAACGCCGGGGGGCTGTGCCAGGAGATTTTGCGTCAGAAAATGCACTTTGACGGTTTCTGGCAAAACGTGATGACTTGTGTCTTCATTTTTTAGCTGGGTTTGCGGTCTGATTGAGGAGGAGGGATGTTTTGGGAATGATAGTTGTTCTACAGATTGGAACCAGGGGGCTTGAAGTTCACAAACAGCTTGCTCGGTGAATGATGGACAGCAAATGTTAGTGAGCACCGATGCCCTTTCCTTGATCCAGTGATACTTGGCTGGTCCACACTGGTTACATTAAACAGATACTGGATTCTCTGACTTCTTTCAGTACGGCACTGTGCCACAGAGTGGGTCTAGCTCAGTTTGCGCTATTTGGGTCCATTTTGAATGTTTTTCAAGGCTGTCAAGGCAATTATTCTTTTTCGTTTATGCAACATGAGAAATGTTCCCCAGTTTAACAGTTTTGCCCTTGAAGTAGTTTAACGTATCTGTATTATCTCCTAAAAACTTGAGGCCTGTATGTATGTATGATGTACACATGTACTCAAGCATTTGGTTAACTCTTCTGGCTGCCAGTATTCGAATGCTAAAGTCACTCATATTCAGTAGGAGTGTAAGAAAATATTGAAATATTGAATATCGGGATATTATGTTTTGTGATACTGTAACAATTCTCAAAAACACCGCATCGATACAGATTCCTGGCAGACTCATTTAATCATTGTGTTATGTTTAATCTTCTGACCACTAGATGGCAATATTGTAATCTATTTTCAGCTCCACTCCAACATTAACAAGCAGCACAAGGGCGCAATGCTATTGTAAGCAAACCTGTTCATATAGTGGTGTGTTTTAATAGTAGGATTTGAAAAATTACCAAAATTTCACTTGCTTGCACTATTGCAGTTTGTCATGATGTCATAATAAATAGTAACTGCTGTATCATGATATGTATTGTGTATCTCCAGGTTCTTGCCAATACACAGCCCTACTATTCAGGTTATGTCCCATCTCAAAACGTCAGGGAGAAGATATAAACCAGCAGTTTGGGGAAACGCTAGTTTTAGACTGTTTTGCTCATTTTAAGATAAGTAGTGGTCATGCTTAACTACAAGGGAACAGTAGTGCCTGTGAGCACATTGCCACGGAGGTGTTGCTAAAATCGTTGTTGATAAAGCAAAGGTAGTGCAGCTGTTTCTACTCTAGCCAGTGTTTGCTAGAATCACAAACACTGAATATGTGTTTTTCCTTTCTCATTGTTACCTCGACATACTAATGTTGGCTCACTGTCCACTGGAGGGGGTGGGGGGCAGCTTTGTTAATATGATGACGGGTCATCACCTGTTGTACCGGTTAGTGCTAGGCTCAACTTTAGCTCATTGGAGGCATCCTTTGTTACTGAAGTATGGCAAAACCATACTTGGTTATTTTTTAAAGAAAATATATCCCTTTCATCTTTATCTTACCTGCAGGGTCTGATACCCTGTTACAGCCACTGCTGGTTGCAGATCAATCACACCTTGTCATTATGCTGCAGATGAATGGTTTAAGGAAACAGACTCTTAGCTTGACTCTTCGTGTTTGTGCTTATCTCTGGGACATCAGCGGCCCCCTGTTATGGACGCTTATAGCCTGAGAGAATCAGGTGTCTGCCGCTGAGGAGTGCAGGAGTCTTGATTGCCACTGATGTGGTTTAAGGAGCTTGTAGTCTGACTCATGAGTATCAGGTTCTGCCGGCTGAAACTTTTTGGGTTCTGGTTAAAGGGCCATGTGTTTTGTTTCATGCAGCCGCTGTTTCTGACTTCTGATCATTGGTTTGATGAAGTTCTCTGATATTTGTGAAGTTGTTCAGATGTTCAGACAGTGTGTGCGATTGTGTAGATCTCTGAGGTGGAGTCTCATTTTGCCAATGCTGTTTTAGCACTGTCTGCCAACAATCATAATCTCTCTCTCTCTCTCCTTTTCTCTCTCTCTCTCTCTCTCTCTCTCTCTCCCTCTCTCTCTCTCTCCTTTTCTCTCCTTTCTTCTTTTCTCTCTTTCTCTCTCTCATTTTCTCTCCTTTCTTCTTTTCTCTCTCTCTCTCTCTCCTTTTCTCTCCTTTCTTCTCCTTCTCTCTCTCTCTCTCTCTCTCTCTCTTTCTCTCTTTCTCTCCTTTCTTCTCTCTCTCTCTCTCTCTCTCTCTCTCTCTCTCCTTTTCTCTCCTTTCTTCTCTCTCTCTCTCCTTTTCTCTCCTTTCTTCTCTTTCTCTCTCTCCTTTTCTCTCCTTTCTTTTCTCTCTCGCGCTCTCCCTCTGTCTCCTTTTCTCTCCTTTCTTTTCTCTCTCTCTCTCTCTCTCTCTCTTTCTTCTCTCTCTCTGTCCTCTCTCTCTATCTATCCTCTCTCTCTCTATCCTCTCTCTCTCTCTCCTTTCTTCTCTCTCTCTCTCTCCTTTTCTCTCCTTTCTTCTCTCTCTCTCTCTCTCTGTCTCCTTTTCTCTCCTTTCTTTTCTCTCTCGCTCTCTCCCTCTGTCACCTTTTCTCTCCTTTCTTTTCTCTCTCTCTCTCTTTCTTCTCTCTCTCTCTCTGTCCTCTTTCTCTATCTATCCTCTCTCTCTCTATCCTCTCTCTCTCTCTCTCTCTCTCGTATCACTCCCTGTTATTTCCTTTCTAACCCTCTTTAGGGTCTCTGGAGTTCTGTAATTCCTTTAGCAGATCTTAATCTTCTGCCATTTTTTCCGCCTCTCACTTCTGCAGCAGAGCAAACAACCTCATCCCCTTCACATACGTCAGGAGGGCTTTCCTTTCAGAATGGATCTGATGTATGTAAGGGAACCCTGATTGCTCATTTGTCTCGTAAACATAGAGTGACTGCCAGTAATGAACGTTGGAGTTTGAAGCTTGTATTTACTTTCTATTTACGTTTGCATTGCAATGAGCTCTCTAAGATCTGTGGAGCTCAACGCAGCCTGACACAACATAAACATATTGGAAATGGGATTTTCATGTAGACGACTTTGGTGGTAGCCATGTTTGGCCTTTTGTTAGAGATGGTTGCTCATTTTTTAAATAAAACATTAAGCATAGTTACTACTATCTTCATGAAAGACGTAGATTACCATCATAACCCTATTGAAAATGAGTGAGTGTTCCTAATACTGAGGTTACACTTGTGTTAGCTAATTGGTGAAGTGTTCAAGAGTTTAGTTAAATGTCCACACAAAAGCATTCTTAGTTAAAAATATAAGTTTATTCTGTGTGAAAGGGATGTCTCAGTGGCCCGCAGTGTTGAGCACCTCCTCCATTAGTTAGTCAGCAAAGAGCATCTAACAGTTTTAAAGCTTTGTTTCAGTTTAATGTACTTTCTTTATGCTTTTTACCAAGTTACTCGTTGCATTCTACTTATTTTACATTCTACATGTTTAAATGTAAACTAAGTTGCGTTCCTATGTCTAAAAAACTCTGAATGGAGACTGGAGGCTTGGCATCCCATGACAGTGCAGTTGTCCTTGTTTATGTCTGGAATGGTGTGAAATCTTGTTGGAAGTGGCAGATAGCGGGGTGGGTGGGTGTGGTTGTTCTAGTGGAGAGGGAGGCACTACTTTGCTGCGATTACTTTGTTGAGACGACAATCTCAACTGCCAACTGAATTTCGTGCCTTTTCTGGAATAAAATCCCAGCAAAACAGCAGCGACAGCACAACTCATGATTTCTTGAATGGAGCATACAGATGAATAGATACTGAGTACATTTTTAGCACTTGCCAATATCTATACCAAAATGAATTACCTACATATAGTGAAGTAATTGTTAGTGTAAATGAGTGCAATATACCTTTTAAAGTAAAAAAATAAAAAAACATTAGTTACCCTGTATTGTGCAGCATTGCAGTGGAGAAGAATGGGTTTTGTTGCATGTCAGATCAGCTATATCCCCTGTACGAAAACATTCTGTCCATACACATTCATTTAAAACCACACGCTGCGCACCAAGTACAGAACACACACAGGAACAGAGCTATAGTAGCTTGGCTGTGCACTGAAACGGAACATGCTAGGTCTATATGGTCCTGTTTGGACTTTGATTAGAGAAAAAGAAAGAAGAAATGTTTGTTTAGAAAAGGACTTTGAAACAAGGACCTAGAAGACTGGTGTGAAAGAGAGTTACGCTAAGGGAGGAAAAATAACTTTAGTTTTGAGCCAGGTGAGGCTGTGTTTTTAGCATCTACCTGGGTAAAGCTGTTTTTTGCTGCTGTTTTTCGACTTCTGAAGTAAAAGCTTCATTTATGGACCAGACCTGTGACCATTACACTGTAATACCATACAGTTCTATTGAATTAAAGTCAGCACATGTGCAGGCTTTGGAAGTAAACTTTTTCCAGTTTGCTCCAATTTGCTACTCTCCTCTCTCCACTTGTATTAGGGAAGCAGGTGTTTTGATTGTGTATTTATAAACTTGCTAAAGTCGAACAGTGTATTCCTCACTGAAAGGAATCTGCAAGGTGGTAGGTGTTTGGCGACCTCCTCGTAGCCAGTAACAGTGCTGGCTTAGTCACTTATTTCACCTCATTCCTTTTTAGCTCAAACACTAAGTTAGTTAGCTGAATGAAACCAAATCTAATGAGTCCACAAGGTTGATTCTGTTAAGTCTTACCAGTAAAGTACAAAATAAGCTCAAGAATGTTTTCAGAACACAGGACTTTACAGATTAGCACCACTGGCCAAAATGTAAGATACAAGCTCTACCTTACCCTCTGGTTTAGATATCTCGTGGTTCTAAAAATAAGACTGTATACCTCCTATTTTGCTTATTTACAATGTATTATTTTGTTTCTTTAGACTTTAAAAAATGCTCATGTAGCCATGCTTTGCTGTGGCTTCCAAGACTGGACATTGATGCTGCTGCATCTGACCTAAACATTACTTTCTGTTGGTTGCAGATTAGAACATACTTTTTCCATGTAAGGTTTCATTGCTTCCTCTGACATCATGTTTTTTTCTGCTTTGTTCACTTTGACAACAGTGCAGCTAAGGGGGAGAGCAAAGACTCGACTTTGCCTCCTCTGTTAGTTTACTCTTGTGCTCAGTCCAAACCTTTACATGACTTGAAAGTAAAATGTGAACTATGCAGGCCTCTGCTGGCTGCAGACACAGTCTGCCCTCCAATGTTTGTGTTATTCTGGGGAGTGGAAGATATGCTCAGCGGATCATGGTACGTGAATGTCAGTCAGTAGAAACGCTCTTCTTGATTTATGACTAAGGCTTGCCGTTTCGTTGAATATAATGTCGAAATACCCTTCCATGTGCACGCATGAATGACTGCAAACATACGTCTGCTAGTTTTGTGTTAAATAAATAGCATTGAGGTTTTTAAGGCAAACATTTGTTATTGGGCAGACTGTGCCTGCTAACCTATAAGGTAGCTTGTATACCCCCTATGTAATGTATTACATGTTTTATAGGGGTTTATTGCAGGAGTTACAATGCAAATTTAGAGGACTATGCATTTACTCAGTGCACTTCTACTTCATTGAGCACCACCAAGGTACATAGAAATACTGCCAGTCACTTTCCTGTACCTGTGCTGTTATGCTCTGTTGATCTGGCTAGCTTATGTGTTTCCTCTCTGCATTGACACTTCTTGTGACACACGGCTTTGGACGATGCTTCAGATCTATTCCTTGTGTATATTCCTCTTAGGCGCTGGTTGTCTCCTGCCTTTGGTTCGGCCTGGAATCTTATGGGGATTTCCTGTGTACCCCTCCGGCTCTTTTAACTCCCCCTCCCCCTAATTCCCCAAAACTGGTGTAAGCAGTTTGCTGTGATCTGAAGAAGACATGTCTACACGGAAGGCTGGTGAATGCTGGTGCTAAGGGGTACTGGTTGTGTTTCCGTCCTGACCCTCTTTATTGCCTCGCTGGTCTTATTTTTAGATTCAGAATAAAGCTGAAAATGTCACCTCAGCATTTCATTTTTCTGCATTTAATTTGGATTCAGCTCAGTCTTTAAACAGACTGGCTTACATTTCTCTTCTGTCTAGTTTCTTTTCGTCATGGCAGAACTTCTGGAGTCTCGCTGGGGAATCCCTGTCAGTGTTTGGTTAAAGAGGAACTCGCATTGCTACAGCATGACACTTACTGGCCTCCAGATGGTTGACATGTCTCCACACTGTCTCATCCCTGAACCCTCTGCTCACCATCTGAGTTGACCTTGGCCCTTGGCCTCAATCTTTCATGTGTTCACCAGCCACTCTCTCTTGAGCTCCTTGTTAGAAGTGACCGGTTAAGGGTGCTCGGGTATGAATCAAGGCTGGTTCTTATCAGTAGGGCACAGCACCCCGAGAAAAAGATGTGCTTTTATAAATGGTTTAGTGTCTGGAATTGTTTATGAGGATAATCCTGTTCCTTCTCTTCTAACAGGAGGAGGAACAGCAGAGATAAGAGCCAGTTGCGGTCTACATAGTTATACGTTGAGCATCAGTATAAAAGTTCATATGTGCTTGAGCACCACTTGAAAACTGGGTTAAAGGTTTAATGCATATAAAGTTTATATGTTTTGCATTCATAGCATAAAAAAAAAAGATCTGCGCATTGGGGTTGTGCATTGGCAAGAACCTGGCGATACAATACATATCCTGATACACTGGTCACGATTCAATTTATCATGATATACTGCAATATTGCAAGCAAAGTGATATTGTGATTTTTTTTTTTTAAATCCTACTATTAAAACACAGCTATTTATATGAACAGGTTTGCCAATGTTTACAATAGCATTTACAATAGCCCTTGTGCTGCTTGTTAATGTTGGAGTGGATATTATCCCAAATCCCATAATATCCCATAATATTCCAAAATTCGATATTTCGTTATTTCCCTACTGAGCATACAGTTCTAGAAGAAAAAAGGGAGTGGAACCTTTATAGGGAAGTCTTTGTGACAGTACTTCTTCTGTGGCAGAGGTCACAGAGGTTCAGACCAGTCCTCAGGTGCATTCAGACAGTCCATGTTTTTGCTCCAACCTGATGTGTTGTGCGTTTTTTGGACTGTCTTGTGGGGGCCTAAGAGCTGGTCTAAAGACCTCTGTTCTGTGGCATTGCTGGGAGGTATATTTTTAAGGGTGCGGACTCACCATCCCAAACAGGATTAGCTTAGTAATGCCAGAAATTTGTTGTCACTTAACAGTTTTTAAACAGTTGTTGTTGAGCATGGGCTGACATGCCTTTCAGTAGCAGCGCACAGAAGAACGTTTTTGTGTGTTAGGCCAGTCGTCTGATTCTTTTTTAGAAACCCACATCATCCTCTCACAGCTGATATAACCACAACTTCAAGCAGCATGTCTCTACTGAGCAGTCTACAACAAGTAAGTGGGATTTGAAGTTTCCATCATACATCAGTGATGCAGACAAGACTACATGTTGGTCACTGTAATGCAGTAGTGCTGTTGGCAGATACTTTTAAAATGGGCGATTAACTTGTTTGCAAATATAAAAAAATATGGCAGTGATACTAGAGATGTGTGACTTAATGGTTTATCAATGTTAGATTAAAAAAACATGAATCAGAATTCAAACGGTCTTAAAAGCTGAAAGAACTCAATAGGGATATGCAGACATGTTTGACGGATGACTAATGACTGCTACATAAACAGCCCCACAGCAGCAGGGAATTAGCGTTGTATAATAGGTTTTCTGGCAGATGTTATTAAATCTGTATAATTCTGTGTGAATCAAATTCTGAAGGTTATGTTTATACGGAAGTGGCTTTGTTGGTTAAGATAAAGAGACAGAAGAAACTACTCCATCTATATACTGCTCTTCAAAGCCCAGTTTCAGTTCTGATGGACATACCTTTTTTCATAATGTGTTTCTGCTGGCTCTTTTGAGGTTTCATGTTGTTTTTATGAATGCATAGGCAGCTATAGGTATAGCCTATGTGGCTGTGTTTAATAAAGGAGGTTAACTCCTTGTGAAGACCAGGCTGGATTCATTACCAAGCTGCCACAACTCAGCCACGATAATCTGGGGCCTTCATCCTCAGACCCGTGAACTTGCCACAGAGACCTCGTAGGCCAAAGGGTCCTTTAGACACTTGCCTCAGAAGTGCAGGTCTGCAGGAAACTAATGTTCATTAATGAGCTGAATTCCAGACGCATGGTGTGTTGAAAAAACAAGACTGCTGCTACTCTTCGTTTGATCAGAAACCCGGTGCTGAACTCTGTCTAAGAGAAGCCGTGGACAGTCTTGAGAGAAACATTTGCAGTGCCTGATAGAAACAGTAAAAACGTTTCTTTAAAAAAATGCAAGTTCTCCATGACTTTGGTTCACATATCTAGGTGGTTAACCTTTGGGGGTGTCCTAAAAGTTTCCTTATTTTGGAAGCACCCAGTCCGCAGCCTCTGTGAAGTGGTGACCTGCAGTCACTGTCTAAAACTTCAGTTTATAGCAGTCACCATAGAACTGTTAATTATAGACCATATTAGGAAATCTGTCTGCTCACTCGGATTTGCTGGCCTAGATGTGGTTTTATGGCTCGTGAAAGGCAGGCAGGTGTTGTGGCTACCCCCTGTTCAGTTATTGTTCACGCTTTTAGTTTTGAAAGCTCTCGCAGCCCCTCAGGTAATCTGGATGCAATAGGTGGGTTTAAAAGTCTGAGCCCTGTGCTTGTGTTTTGTGTGTTCCGTTACTTTGAAGAGAGGTTGTCTTAAGGTTGAAAAATAGCCATCGGTTGCATCTCTTGTTTGTTTGTTGTTTTTTTTCTTAGTCTTCAAAGGGTTTGTGTTGTAGTTGTCTTTATTCATTGCCTTTGCAAGCATTTGGAATTGTGTTTACTTACGAAGTGGGATACAAATTCCTCTTGGATGGTTTATTATATTTATATAGATTGTTACTTGTGACTAATGTATTATCGTAGTTTGCTTAGAGCAAAGAAAACTTGGGGCTACAGAACATGCAAGTGCTGACAGATGTTTTGAATTGTGCAGTTAACCACTAGCGAAATAGATAAATGATTTTAAAGTGCATTAAAAAATATTTTCCACATTCGTTTAGTAAACAGTCACATATGGTACGTAGAACTGTACCACATCAACTGTTCAACATTTTATTTAGTGTATGGTTTAACTTTTTTTTATAGTTTATTACAAGTGAATGTTTGTGTTATTTAATTTATTAATTATTAGAGATGGAAAGCAGGATAGGGCAAGGAGTGCGGTTTGGTAACCAGTAAAGAGTGGGACCTTTATAATTTGTATAATTGGGCACCTTTATATTTACATTCATAATAAGAGGAAAGGTTAAGACATGCTCCAGGTCCATTTTTGGTGTTTCTTAGGTTTGATAATTTGATTATTTGATCGTTTGATAACCAGTTCTAGATCAGCATTACATTTTAACACTGGGCTCTGTTAACGCTGTGTAGACATGTTTACAAGATCAGGGAAGGGGGAGAGGGTTACAGGCAAATACTGTCTGCATCATTACCTGTTATTACCCTCTGAAGCAAACCTGTCTGTGTTTAAAGTTGTCTGTTGGAGAGAAGGTGTTATGCTAAGGCTGTTTCCAAGATCTTCCCAGAATCCAACCAAACATTTGGCTTAAAATAGGGACCTGTACAGCACCTGTTTGGCTCCCATAGTCGTGACCTCCACCACTGTGCTGCCATCTAGGAAAGTTTTTCTAACACCCAGTAGTTCCTTAAGGCAAAGAAATGGAATATTTTTAAATGACCAAGTCAGTCACCTGACCTCAGCCCAACTATGCAAGCCTTTGACAAAACTTTGGGCAGAAAAACCCACAAAACGAGCAACAACTGAAGGCGGCAGCAGTGAAGGCATGGCTAAACATCTCAAAGGTGAGAATTAAACCTGAAGCTGTAACCGTGGTCACATCTTGATTGCTTCATTTCAGAACTGTTGTGGTGGTATACAGGGGCAAATTGTCACCGCCCAATTACCTATGGACATGTTGTGCTCTCTGCCCCTCACTTTCTGTCTGTGTGTGGTTGTCACTGTGCTGCGGGTAGTTTTAATTAGTTTCACACATGCGACAAAGACTGTAAATCTTTCAACTTAACCCCAAAAGACATGTGAGCATGCACTCACTGTTTCTTCCTGTCCCCCTGCTGTCAGGCAGGCCTACATCAACAACTGCTGTCCAGCAAGAGAATTTACATGAAATCTCTGAAAGATCCATTTATGTTTTTGTGGTCTGTTGGTTAGATCAGGGTTAAGGTAAGGCAACCTCTGTTTGTGCAGCATTTGGAACAGACAGGCAAAGAATTTTCCCACTGGCCTTGTACTTCAGGTTCCTATCCTAAAACGCTTCAACCTTCAGCGGGAGAACCTCCGTTAGAAAAGAGTGCTCTTGCCAAAGTTTCCTTTCACATGATTCATCAATAGTATGTATGTTCTTTTCCACGTACTGTAAATGACAGAAGTGTTTTAGTTTGGTGCGCCATGGAAGGTCCATCAGTGCCTGCTGAGTGCAAGGGGCTCTATGAAATACTGGCTATTCACCCCTGAGAGAGGAGTGGAAGCTTGACCCTGTGGGACACCGTCCCCCACCCCGTTCGTTGCCTACAACAGCATATCAAATATCTTGCTCATGATGGAGGACCTGATAGTGGTCCGCTGGAATGTCACCTAGACCGTAACTGACAAACACCCGGTATCAAGTGAAAGCATCTCTCCATTAAACAGTCTTTTAAAGCTGCTTCTTGAGTAACAAGCCAGCGCTATTGACAAATGCCTCTGCAGTGACCATATAGTCCGTTTGACTTGAACATGTGCCCAGCACCAGAAAAAAAGCAAAGGAGGGGGGGAGGCTTTCAAGAGGAGTGAGCTGAAAGATGAGTAGGGAGCTCTTACAAAGGGAGCTCGTGAATAGGAGAGGAATGATTGTCAGTACTATTCACGTTTCTATGCCTGTCCCTTTTAGAACTGCCACAGTGAAAGAAGCAGGGCCTCCTCTTTTCCTTCTTTTGGCTCTTTTGTACACAGCACTACTCCAGCTACCAAGAATGCATTTTCAGCACCTGCTTTTCTCCACACTTCATCTTCTTCTTCTTTTAGATTCTACACAACTTGTTGAGATGCCTTGCTCTTTGCTCGCTTTTTGTTTGTGGCAGCGTCATAAAAAAGCAGCGATTTCAGTGCTGCCAGCAGCCAGTTCCACGTTCTCGCTTGCCTTAAACGATATAGGAATTCTTTCTAAGGAAATCGCTGCCATGTTTTAGCAAACATTTTATGTTCTTTTCATCCTCCTCCTCTCGGCTAAGTGTAGTATTCAATGAACTGAAAGGCACTTTATTTTTCCTTGTTCAAAAATGTTATAGTAAATCAAGGAAATGGTTTGCGTACCAATATAGCATGAGTAGTGTTTACATATAAAGTTGTTGACCCTCTTCATTCCCATGTCTGCCCCCAAGGCCATTCATAGAGCAGTCCGTGTGAAAAGAGCGCAGCTGCGAGGCGAGAAGGGCTACGGTGTTAAAACAAACCTGCATGCTCCTCAAGTTAAAACCCGCTTAAATCTTTGTAATCAGCATTACAGACGTTTCCATGTTTCCGTTTAAGGCGTAAATCAGTTTCGTGCTGAGATTTTCTTCCCGTTACACTGCTTTCATCTCTTCCCAATGCTTTCCTTTAACTATAGCCTCTAGACACTTACTAGTTTAGAATGATGGTGACATGCATGAAACTAATAAAGATATTTGTTGTTACTAGCTGCTATTCATTAGTTTTAATAAGGCTCAAACATTAGTTCTTCAACCACATATTGGCTGGACACGGTTACCAAGAGGCTTGTTAGGCTGATCGTGTGCACCATAGATAAAGGAATAGAGCGTCCTAGGTTCTTAGTTTGTTCTGATTGTTACAGAAGAAAGAATATTTAGTTTTATTAAGGCTATTTTCGTTCTAGGTGACATTTCCTGGTCCTTGTCCATTCTGGGCTGGCATCACACTGCTGAGAGTGTAGCAGTGGAGGGGAAAGTCTGTGTGGTAACTGTGGCCAGACCCCTGCTGAACTCTAAGCCTCCAGAGGTCAAGCCTCCACTGTGAAAGGGTCTGAGTCCATGTCTCACTGTGGACAGGGTTACTTTCACCAGCCGTGCGAGTGACACCACTGCCATTTCAACGAGCCCCCCACTTTTCTCGTCTGCTCCATGATGGTGCAACCTGGAAGTGGTACAGTCACATCTGAAAGTGGTTTTCGGCCCTCTGTGGAGCTCAGGCCCTAGTTTGTCTGCCTGCTAGCTTCTAGGTTACTTTTAGCCCACACCTGTTTGGTATTACGCTGATTGCCCTCCTGACCATCTGTGCTGATAGGACAACTCTAGCAGTGAGGAATTCTCCACCAGCAGCAATTCTACTGTTTTCTATGATAATGAGGCCTAAACCCCACCGTCAAACAAGGGTGGGGTCTGTCCTTCCAGCCTTTCCCCAGAAAGCTGATTTAATTTGACACCACCCCCTCTTTGTGCTTCACCAGTCAAGTGTGAATGCAGCTTTCCTTGGACCTTGAGTTGGGAACTGTGTGAACTTGGAACTAAATGCTGTGTGATGGGTTGCATGGGTGATGTTGATGTAATATATCAAGGAACAGTTTTTTTTTTTTTTTTTTTAATTTTTTATATAGAGAGAAGGATGATGCTCTTTCAAAATCCAGTTCCTGTTAAGTGTATATTGGGTTTTACACACGTGTAACAAAACTTTTCATTTCCAGTGTGCAGCAGATGATAAACTCTTAACATAAGCAGCAGTACTGTCTTGGACAAGGCATGAAAATACATTCACACTGGTAATGGGGCCAAAGCACAGCTATCATTACCAAATGTAATATACTTACACATTATCACCACAGATGTCTGCACATCCCACATACTGCAGCTTTAATGTTTAACAGACTAGATCATTTGAACAGCCAGCATACATGTTGACTAGTAAGGTATTTGTTATTGAATGATTTTGAATGAGACTTTTGTATTTATTGAAGTCATTTGGTTGGTACCATAAAAGTATTAAATGTACTTTGATACCCAGCTTTAGTTTGGCCACACATGTTTGTTTTGCTGATCTCATTGTTCCATTGATCTCTATCCAGTGTCCAGTCCTCCTTTCATTTTTTCTAATGAAAAACAGACCACGCATTAGTCATTGGTGTTTGGGCGGCCTGGTCGTCTGAAGGTAGCAAACCCACTCATTTCCTTTCCCCTGGAGTATCAGGCAAATAAATCCTGTAGCCTACCTTGGCCTGATAGCAGTACACCCTGAGAGCACTTTAAAGAGGAGAATGCGTTTTGGGGGAGGAACGAGCGAATCTCATCATGTTCATGCACACTCAAACATAAACATCTACGTAATCTCTCTCTCTCAGTCAGACAGATAAATGTGACTTTGAACAGGCATAAAATGCATTCATCTGAGGGTTGTTGGCCCTGACTCGCTACCTGTATTTAAAATTTTTTTTTTTGGTTATGAACTTCTAGAGGCTAAGCTTGTACAAGTACTCTTTCCCTGTCCTGGTCTTCGGGCTGTCTCCCATGAATGTGGCTGGTGTTTATATGCTGTGCACTTGGGCATGGAGGATGAACCAGGCTCTGAGTACAGGAAAGCCTTTGTATTACCTGTGCAGACTCCTCCACCTGGCCCCTGCTTTTTGTTCTGGTTTTCCAAAGACCGCGATGTGATCCACAACTCGACAGTTTTGCTCTTATTTCAGCTTCTTCTTCTGCAGGGGCCAAACGTGATAATTACAAAAACTAAAGCTAGCAAGATTAAGGTAGGGAGTCATGTCTGGCATGTAGTTCTCCCATCATAACATAGCAGCTTCACTACTTCTGGCTAAGACTCAGCACGACTTTACATGATAATAGTTTGAATATGCAAGACTAAAGCAACTGCTGCTGAAAAGACAGAAAGGTAAAATACACACACAGCTCTGGAGGTCGTGCTGGATAAGAGCAGCTGCTAAATGCTGTAAATGTAAATATTGTGGGTGTTGGGGTCTGTAGTCTCATCGTCTACATTAGTGCTTTGCTTCATTGACATTAGTTTTCTTTGAATACTTTCTCAGCACTCTCACAATCAGGTTCTTTCGCTTGGGGGTAGTGGTGCGTGTTGTTCACGATTAATTTGGTAAATTGGAATCATAGTTTCAATCTTTTTTTTTTTTCTTTTTTTTTTAATGGTGTATTTGAGATTTTATATCTTTACATCCAGATATTTTATCTTTTTATTCAAAAATAAAAAAAAAAATAAAAAAAATATCCAAAAAACTGCTCATTTCTGATGTGCCTTGGTTACCGGCCCTTCCCACAGACCAACGCACACACGTTTTCAAAACAAAGCAGCAAAGCCAAAATGCAGCCAACACTCCTCCGAGGACTGCGCTCGTACCAAAAAAGGTGGAAATGTTGCTTCAGTGGTTTGGAACTGGTACGGTTTTGAGAAGTCAGATGTTGAACAAAATCATGTGTAGACTGTGTCAAAAGTCTGTTGCCACCAAAAGTAGCAGCACAACAATTTTTTTCCAGCACTTTTGACAAACACTCTCTGCCCATATGAAAAAAATAGCGACCGTTGGAAAGCAGTAATGAAGAAGGTGGCTTTTCATATTGCGTAAGACATGATCCCTCAAAAATGAATGGAAAAGAAAAGTTTAAGAGTTCTAGACGATGCTGATGTTCTATTTTGGCACATGTACATTTTCCATTTAAATTAAAAAAATAAAAGAATTTAACTTTCTTTTTTATTATTATGCAATAACTAAAAATATTTAAATCCTAATTGAGAATTATTTTATTTATCCCCCCTCTTACACTGTGTAGATGTAAACTAGCATAAGAACTTACTTATCTAAACTGTGCTGTAAATGAGCTTGCATACTTACTCCAGTATAGAGAGAATTTACCATGAGGATTAACAGGAATTAATGGTAATAAAATGGGAATATTTGAAGCTAAAGGTGAGAAACTTACATATTGTTGGTAAAAAAAATATACTAAAGTGTAATCTTAGCTAAAATAATTAGATATGATACCAAAACAGTTGTATAGCAAGACTGCTCCTCAGTCCCAGGCATGTGTCTTACTGCGGGCATTGAAAGTGATGTGAAGAGAATTATCTTGGATGATGTGTTTTGGGAAAGACTAACTGGAAGCCTCACAATCTTAAAACCCATAGCAGCAGCCATTACCAAGATTGAAGGGGATGATGCCGTCTTGATGTCTAGTACTATTGTGCTGATCTTAAACAGCAAATCCAAATGGCTCTAGTGTATAGTGTATGAAATAGTTCCTTTAAGTTATCCAATATTTGCTATTTATTCCAATAAATCGTCAAACTTCCCAAAATTTCCATGGAAGGTTTACATTGTATTTCCAAGCTAAAGTTCCCATTAAAAGTTACTGGAAATTTATCAGAAATGTTTCACCCCTCTGCAACCCTGTAGCACACAGAAAGCTCCAGGTCCACACTCAGAGCTTCAAATATAACTCTTTTGCAAACCGTGAAGTGGTATATGTGGTGATACTTCCCAGTACCCAGCTTGTTGGGGTCATGGGGTTAATAAAGTGCACACTTGGGCAGCGCACTGTAGAAATATGTTTCCTTTTCTTTGCCCCCTTTCTGTTCTGCGTTCATAGGTATTTTATAAGCTGGATGCTTTCTGAGCTGGAGTCATTCATTGTCTCTATTTATAGGAATGCAGTGAGATCAGACATGTGATTCTGCAGTTAGCCTATTTGCGTTCCATCCAGCTACTTCTTGCCTGTTTAATATTAGGAGACGTGTACGAACATGCATTAGTGTCAGCGGTTCCCAGATCCACAGTGAGGTAATGCCTTTCTCTCGAGGAGGTTGTTGCCCGCTCTCTGCAGTCCTGCGCTGTTGCTGCTGTAGCACAGACAAAGGTTTCTGTACTTCCTGAGCTCAAATCTGGGCCAAGCCCCTCTCCTACCCTCCTCTGGCACGGCTTTTATAAAGCCATCTCCTCCATCCCGCCCGGCTAGGTTTGCGCCCGGTCAATTTGAAGATAAGATGGAGAGATACGCCGCTGAGGGAACTGTATGGCTTTTCTGAGCGAGAGCCACCGAGATAAAGCCTTGTGGAATTTTCTCTTTGGCCTGGCTTGTTTTCTATTTTGGCCTGGCTTGTTTTTTCTTTTGGCCTGTCTGCTTTTTCAGAACAGTGGAAGTGATTCAAGCATGAAAGGGGTTTTGAAGCCATATAAAAAGACACAGCCCCCCCCTCATGGCAGTAGTTAAGGGCTGGTGTCGGAGCAAGCAGAAACCACGAACGAGGGCACTTTTTTATTTTTTTTTCTTATGCGGTTGACCACAACTTCTTTGAAAGCGACTTGTTGTTACTCGTATAAAGAACAGAAATGCCTACCACAGACAAACATGGTGGAGTAAAACGAGACTGTGAAGGTGTTGTAATGAATTCTTACTAAGCTGTTATCAATGAGTTTGTTTTTCTGCTCACATCTGGCCAGACTTTCCAACCTCATTTTTATACAGTGTTTTTTGTTTTTTGTTTTTTTGTGTTGTTGTTTGACCAGTATGTTTCAGTGATCCATAAAAATACTGGGTCATGCCCCTTTAACCTCCTCATCCATGCTCTCTCCCCAGTCTACCCCTATTGACCACGGCCTGGTGTTAGCTTGCACTTCCCACAAACTCCTGTGGTGGTATAAAGCTGTTTGGAGTGTGCAAAGCCGAGAGATTTGGTGTACGAAACGAGTGATTAAACTTCAGCATACACCCTGCCACCTCCCACCCACCAGCCCGGTCCTTACACCTAATCCTCCCATCCAATCATCCTCTCTCCCTCCCTTACTCTCTCTTTTCCCAGCAGTCTGATTTTAAGTGGTACCAAGGCAGGGTGGACAAAAGCAAGGCCAGAGAAGTCACACGGATCAGAGCCTGAGGAAGGTAATTGCGCCAGGCTCAAATCTGCGACTGTGTGCCTGGTATTCCTCACGCCTCGGTGCTCTCCTTCAGCTGAGCAGTCCCCCCCTCCTCCTTTCCCCCCCACAGTGTTTATAGTTAGGCTGAAGCGGACCGGGTCGGCTGTCTGGACTCATCGTCAGTGATGTCAAGGGCTCCCACTTTGTAGCATTGTCGGTCCTACAGCGTTCACACAGCTGATTAGGTCTTGAGTTGTAGCTCGTCCCTTCATATCAGACGTAGCCTCGTCAGCCTGGTCTAGGCTTCGCTCTCTCCTCCCAGCAGGCTACCTCTGTGCTACAGCTATATGATTATGAATGCTTCTAATTGGCTAGAAGAGCTCACACAGTCTGAAAGTGATAGGGAGAACTCTGAGAGCTCTCTGTACCCTGTCCTTACCACAAGGAGTTGATCTGATAACTTTTTGGAAGAACTTGAGACTTGGCCTCTAGCTAAGATCTAAAATTCTGCTGTTCTTTTATTTATATATATATATATATATATATATATATATATATATATATATATATATATATATATATATATATATATATATATATATAAGAACACAATTTCTTTGATTTATTTATTGGTATGTTATGAGTGTTGGGGGGGTGGGTGGGGGGGTTGGCTATGTGTTTGCCCTTCCCCCTCTTCAAAGTACGCTCCTAGCAGACTGATAGGCTGGCTCCACTCGACTGAGCTGGAGACTCCCAGCCTTGATAGGGCTGCCCCAGGGCATGGCTGGAGATTTCAGCCGTCAGTCAACTTCACATGTTCCTGTGTCTCAGTTGTGTGGGAGTCAGCCTGGTGCTTGAAACCTCAGCCACACATCCATCAGCACTGCCTCTCTGGCTGCTAATGGGTATAAATGTAGCCCCTCTGTAGTGCACAGGTGTGTGTTGCGGGCTGGGCAAGAAGCTTTTTGGGTTGAATCTGTCTGAGGAATGTGCCTGAACGAGACCCTGTTTAGATTACACTGTCCTTAGCCTGAGTTATTAGAAACGGGTGGGTAGCCTAGCAGGGAGAAAGCTTGTTCTGGGTTGGTGATTGTAAGGGCTGAAGACCTTAAACATAAACATCTTATGGCCGGGCTTTCTTTTCGCGCTCCATAGGTGAGAGAATTGGGATAATGTATAGAGCTGACCCCTTTTTAAAGTTGAGCCATCACTCTGCTGAGACTGAAAGGCACAGCGGAGGTGGGAGAAATGGTCTCTGGTCATTAATTGGATGTTGGCCTTGGCCATTTCAAAGTACTGTAGACTCCACAGTTTTCACCACATCCCACCCCAAATATCCCTCCTGCTTGGAAATTGTGCTCACATTTTGGCGGCCGTCTTGCCCTCACATTATGATTTAGTCCGTTCAGAGGTTTAATTTTTTTCTTTTTTTTCTTTTTGAGGATAGTGCTTTTGCAAATGGTGTCTGAATGTTGTAGGACACTCATACATGGGGCTTATTACTGTAAGAAAATGTTTTTGTGCTGCAATAATGTGTTGCCATGGTTTTTGTCCCCCACTGTACTCCCGTGCTCTGCAGAACCCATTAGCCTGTAAATGAGTGTATAGGATGTTCTTGTGGTAGAATGCAGTTCACATGGGCACAGAGCCGGAGGCTGCCAGAGGCCATATTTTATGTCTTCGTCTGAAAGGATTTCTAGAAGGAAATGGAGTACGAAGAGCTTTATTGGTGCTCGCCTAGCTTTTTTTTTTCTTATTCTTCTTCTTTTCTCTTCCCCCCGCTCTGGGTCAGTACTGATGAGCTCTTTTGTGCTTTTGCAGGTCTGGATGCTGAGCTGTACTATGTTAGGGATGACGTGGTGAACAGTTATGCCCTCTCCTTCATTCTGCCAGTACCCAGCGAGACCAACAGCCTGCACTTCACCTGGCACTCCAAAAGCAAGGTTGGTAATAACAGTTAAAATGTGTTTTTAAAAACTAAAAACTTAAACCCTTTTAATGGGTAATTAAACTGGAATATTACGGGGGAAATATATGTGTATATATATGTATATACTTGTGTGTGTGTGTGTGTAAAAAATATAAATACACTAGTAATAATAATATTATTATTTTCAAAATATTCTCAGTGGAGATATTTTAACAGTGCAAGTGGAAAAAGAGCTGAACTGTATAAGAAGGTGTGAAATTCCATGGGTACTTGGTGATACGCATGTACTCTATTCCTGAGCTATGTGGCCCTCCACAGAGTAGAGATAATGACATTTGATAGGCAGTGAGTTGTGAAAGCATACCTCTCAGCCTGTAGACAAGGAACTGCTTGTAGTTTCCCTTTTTGTATTGCTATATATTCATGGTCTTGAAAGGCACCAAATCTGTCCTGTCATGAAGCTAGGTCTGTTCAAATCTCGCCAGTGATGGGAACAAACAAATTTCTCTCAGTAAAGCCGAAATGCAGCCAACATTAATGTTGACAGCAATGGAATAGGAAAAAACCTTAAAATTAGGTGGGGGGGCATTTTTATAACTTTTCATATTTTACAAAGAAAATCGCTATGTAACTCATTTTAGTTAACTCCGAAAATGACTTTGAAAGCTTAATGAAATAAAACCACTTCAGTTGATTATTACCACATTAAGTCATTTTATAATTGTTAAAAAACAATTGTTGTACCAATGAAGCCCTTTACACTGTAGCTAAATTTAAACACTTCTGCAAAGAACAGTGCGCCAAAATGAGTGATTTGCGATGTAAACAATTTATCACAGGTTATCACAGATGTGGGTATTGAATAAATAATTTTCTTCAATAAATGGAATTTAAAGGCTGCGTTTTGTTTACTAGGGTGGTCCTTACTTTAGATTAAAATTAGTGAGGGGCAAATACTTTTATTCATGGAACATTTCATTGGATTCCTGAATTTATTAAGTGATCCAAGTTCCTGATCCATTGCTAATTGTAGTTGAGGCTCTATTAATGTGGCTTAATGTAAATCCTATCCAGTATTGATACAAATCAGATGAACCCGATTAGCTGCTCCGTTATCTTAAAGATTGTAAAGTAGTCTGTGTTTTTAGATTTTCAGGTTTATTATTCTGCTCCTTGTTTTTCATATTCGTCTGGTGACACTCACCTTTGAATTGAAGCCTTTTTGTAAGAAGAGTGAAGAGTGTTCCCAGAAGAGTGTTCTGGGAGTGTACTTGATTTTAAGGGCTGGTTTCCAGCTGATTGATATATGATCTGATTAATAGCATTTAGTAAGTCTATTTTTACACCCTAACCCTGGTTTTCTGACTCACCCCGCCCCATGACACGTGCAGGTGGACTACAGGTTGGGCTTTCAGGTGGAGAACCCTGCAGCCATGGACCAGCCACAAAGCAACATCTCATCACAGGGAGAGGTCCCTCGCGCGCGCTCAGGTAAGGCACACACGCACACAGAGGCACACACTCACTCTCATGCTACAGTCCCTCCAGAAACTTAATATTCCTAGAGCAGGTGTATCCAAGTCCAGTCCTGGAGGCTCACAGCACTGCAGCGTTTAGCATTCCATATCATTTAAAGGGAACTTCACTGTTTGAGGTAATTAAGTTGTGGAGGTGTAAATAATGACATTCCTGGTGTTTAGAAACTTATCAACTCAGATTTCTTTATTTTTATCAGTGATTAGGGATTAGACCATGATCTTGCACCAGAGCCCCCTGCGTGCTCCAACAGTTTTTCTGAGATTTAACATGACAGGATAATATATCAAACCTGTAAAGCTGCATATATAATAGTGATAAGAAGAAGCAGCAGCAGCAGATGCTACAGTGATTTTTATTTAATGCTTTACAAACCATGCAGAATTGAATGAAACAGGCCTATTTGTGCTCACGTTGCCATGAGTCAAACATGCAGTTAGTCAGTGTTCAGTAAGTAGTACTCGTATATTATTTTTGTGCTCAGAAAAACATATTATGGCATTTTTGCACAGTAGTGATAAAATATGGTCATATTACGTGCCTCTAGTTTGCATATGCAGTGGATTGTTCCAAGTACCATGTGGTTTTAGGCCCTCTGAGGACCCAAGCAGTTAAAGTACAATGAGCACTGACCCCAGTGACATGGTTAATAATTTATCCTTGATGATAACCTTGATGATAATGTCTGATTTCTCTAGAACAGAGCGTTTGACATCGAAACACTTTTTGTCTACTTAATAAACTAATTATGTGGAAATGTGACACAGCAAGTTTGAAAACGCAGAACGCTGATCTTTGTAGCTCTGGGGTCTTTGTGGTGATATTTATGGAGGATGTGGGATTAGAAAACACTGTACAGGGGGTGCTAGAGTTCACTCCTGCAGGGTCATGATTTTAATTGTAAACAGTTTGTTTCTGCTTAGTGATGCACACTGTATTGGTATCTGCACCAGTGCTGACTTTATTAAACAGTTTGGGAATCAGCCAGACATGACCAGTCCTCTGTTGATACTGTGTGTTAATTATAGTGCCTCGAAAATATGCATCAAAGCACATTGCACATCACATTCTCACTGTATGTTTTTGTTGTTAGTAATTGTAAATGGCCACATTAGTCAGGTTATTGTTTTAAAGAGATGAAACCAATGTTTCTTACAGAATGGAAACTGTTTAGCTGCGCTACAGATCTAATAACACTGTGTATGGGGTATTCTGATTTTCAACTGGAGAGGAATAAATAGTGATGATACACACTGTGTTGTGTTCACAGTTTTCAGGGTGGATCTCTTCTGCTCTGGGAAAGTGGATGGAGAGGCTATTCTAACGGTGCAGCTGAACCTGACTATCCACGCCAACAACTTCACAGTGCTCAACTTCAAACGCAGGAAAATGTGCTATAGAAGTAAGACTTAAGTGCTGCGTGATCATTTTATTACCTTTTGTTTCCTGTCGTTCGGACTCTATGGGTGCCTCTATGTGTTTGCTCTGGTGGGTGCAGACTCCCCAGATGTGCACTGTATTAACTCCATTATCTGAGTCCATCTCCATGCTTTCCATCTCCCTCTGTTATGGGAGCTGAGTGTATGTGAGTATTGTGCAGTTGGCACAGTTTGCTCCCCGAGGCAGTCTGAAACTGACACGCTGAGGATAATTACACAGGCTCCCTGTCATATGCTTTCCTTGAGGAAATGCCCAATAAATTTATGCTTGGCTTATTTAAAGCACATGAGCTAAATTGGCTGCCTGAGAAGAAGAAGTGTTTGTATATGTCCTTGTTTCCTCTTCCTCGTGGTAAAATAGAGCTTGTGCTTAGGTTTCTTTCCCCAGATGGTGTCCTTTTCACTTTTTGCTGGAGAATCCTGTCTCAGTGAAACTGTAGCTGTAATTCTTGACTTTAAAATGTTAGTTGGAGTTGGTTCGGGTGGTTAGCACTCAAGACTTGGTTCACATGTGTGGTTTTTATTTTAGCCTTGTTTTTGCTTTGACAAGTTTCATGTTCTTGCTCGTCTGCGTTGTTGTTGTGTGCCATCTCTTAACCTTTGTGAGCCGCACAGAAAGGCTTTCCACTTTTGCCCATACATGTCTTTTCGTGCTTTATTTTAAACCAGGAATCGAGCTACCAGACCCCCCCAAGATCACTCCCATCTTCAACAGGACCAGGCCAGATTGTAAGTATTTTCTGTTTTCTGAGTTTAGTCTAATAGCTTGTTAACTGACAAAGAATTTCAACAGTAATAACATGCTATTTTTAAAAAGCTAATGTGGACTGCCAATCAGAGGTCTAGATTTGCAGCAAGCATGGGTGCTAAAACCATTTGCTTAGCTACTAAAATTTGGTTTTATATAAAACAGGATTATATGATACTTGCTAATATTGAAGTCATTTATTTGTTACTGAAAGTGTTGAACTTCGATTCCCAGTCATAGTTGACCTAAGCATCCTGTTAAATGTTCTAACATGTAATAAGTGATGCGTCCACTGCATATTTCATAGCGTATCTCTTTAGAATATTTCTAAATATTAGCTTCTGTAGATATGGATTATCTCAACACCCCCCCTTGCTTTGTTTTGCCCTCAGTGCACAATGTAAATGCCCCTACAACATCCACAAGAGTGTTCTACATCAGCGTAGGGGTGTGCTGTGCTGTCATTTTCCTCGTGGCCATCATCCTTGCAGTGTTGCACCTGCACAGCATGAAGAGAGTGGAGGTGGATGACAGGTGCGTTTGGTCTCTGGACCAGTCTTGTGTCTTACAGTCTTGGCGTTTGGCTGCATAACTAAGGAAAGATCTTCCCATTGTTTAGGCATCCTATTTGGAGGGGAAAGGAGGAAAATCTGTCTCACCACAACTGTATATTTATTTGGTTTTCTAGAAGAAACTGACTTCAATGGTTTTGATTTCCTGCCTGGAAAAGATGGCTCTGTTTGTTTTGGGCAATATTGGCAAAAGGCTGTGGAATGTGGCTACTGTGTATATTTATCGTTATTGTGTTTAAAATATGTCACAAGAAGTGACTAACTGGTTGCAGACACACTGTGCAGACCACTACTGCTGCTGTAGTCATGAAATGTGTTCAGTCGTTTTTTTTTAAATTAAATAAACACCTTAACATTTGATATTTCCTCACTATTGTCAGATTATCAGTATCCTTAATTACTACTTATAGGCCTCACCTCTACATCAACGTATGTCGACTCCTAATAATTAAATGTGCCACCAGCTTACCAGATTAGAAAAAGTATAGTGATCGTGTGACTTTTGAAAGGTTTTGTTCACGGCATTAACACGTTTAGTGAAAACTGGATTTGTGTAGCTCGGGTTTGTTGATTTGAGTCACCATAAGAATGAATCCTGCATTTGTATCTTAGATCTGTTCTCCTGAACACCATCTAATGCAATACTGGAACAATTGAGTTGTTCAGTGATGTGGAGTTGGATTGATTAGATCAGGCTCATCTGAAACTGCAGGCGTTAGATTAAATCTGCTTTGTTGCCATCTGTAGACCCTAAGACAGAGCAGCTTTTGAATCGCTCAGTGCTTTCACAGTCATTTTTAGAACCAGGACACGTTCACACTCTTAATGGCAGCATTGTTGGTATGAGTTCCAACCAACAAGGATGTAGGGCAGAGGAGAAAGGATCTCTTTGGTGCCTCGGATATTGAGTAAAGGACATTAGCAGAAGATTGGGTTCAGCGGCTTTTGGAAAGCAGGTTGAGACTTCACTGAGGGTCTTTTCTCATTCCTTAGGGGCCTCCATATTTAACCTCTGGAGCACAAGTCTAACGGCTTTAATTGGGACAATTATACACCACTTTACCTTTCTGAAGGACTGGGAGTCACAGCCGGTTAAAGTAGCAGCTCGGGATCTGAGGGCTGCAGAAAAATGAAATGATGGAAAATGGTGGACACTCTGTCCTCGCTGGGTCAGATGTGCTCTTGAGAATGTGTGGGTGAAAAAACACTTTTGGGGAGAAACTCAGACTTAAGATTAAACATAATGCGTTTAAGCTCTTTAAACCAGTCCAGTGTTTTGTAAATATAAAGGTTGTGGGAGCTGTGGTGCACTTGGACAGAGAAGTCTGTTCTTGGGTGTAACGATACACTCATTCCATAATTTGATTCCATTGATGATCCCGGGTCCACACCTCTCTGTTTTTAAGTTATGATTGTAATCATGTCGTTGCATAACTTTTTAAAAACATTGGGTCTGGGAGGCAGGACGAGTGCTGGAGTGAGGTCATGTTTGATGTTGATTGTTTACATATGCTCCTGTTTAAACAGCGCAGTTGTATTAGTTGTTGTAATTAGTAGAATGTCTATTTTGCCTGATGCATTGTCACTCCTCCACGATGCACAATGTCTTTGCATCATGATATCACAATGTCTTAATGCTTTGGTGCAGAAGATTGCAAAAGGCCCCCTAATAACTCATCAAGCATGTATATGTGTGTTGTCTGTGCCAAGAACGCATGTGGTTTAAAAAAAAAAACAACAACTCCAAACTCCTGCCCAGGAAACCAGTTTCATTAGCTAACAATAGTGTTTCACTGTCTACCTTGTTTTGTTTGTTTTTTATTACACTGGACGCCAAAAGAGCAGGAATTTGGGGGCGTATTTTCAAAGGGGCATACACTATGATTTTGTGACAGTTTTTTCTTTAATCCAACGTAAGAAGTGTAACAGATGTTAAACCCTCAGACTTCATAGCCAGATATTACTTCTTTAACAGCATTAACAGCGTGTGGCTGTCCTGGTTTGTGGGGAAAAAGAAACAGGTTGCCTCACTACATCTCTCTCCTCTCTTTCAGTGTCAGTGACAGCGGGAGCTCTCAGGGTCTGTCCCAGCCTTCCACCCAGACCACACAGTACCTAAGAGCGGACACCCCCAACAACGCCACGCCCGTTACCAGTAAGCTCAATGCACGCCCTCCTCTATTCATGCAAACTATTCTAGAGTCATTTATCCCTTCAACATCAAAGGGCCGTAATAATACCTTTCCCGCCATCAACAAGCAATGATTCAGTGAGTCCTCTTTCACCTGCGTTAATCTGTTATTAACCTTTAAGAGTTGCTGGTGGTGGCAAAGAATGGGGTAATTTAATATGAATTATTTCTCGTAACTCAGCACGACTTCTGCACTTGATTCAGTGAAAGTACAGGCTCTGAACTTTTAAGTAATACCTTTCTCCAAGTAAAAGATTTTTTATTAGAATATTAATCTGGTTTAAAAAAAAAGCTTGTGTGGGCTTGTTTAGTGGAAAGAAATTCTTTTAATCCATTTTTGTTGTTTCTTGAGAGAAAACTTGTAATACAGTCAAACGTTTAGTTGATGATATAAATGGAGTATAACCAACTGTTACTATAACAGTCTAAAAGTGGTGTAAAGGTGAAACAGTAGTATAAGGATTGTTCCAGTATTCAGCCCGTCGTAGACCACATGCGCTAGTGTGCAACAGGCTTTACTGCAGTTGCTTGCCTTGACCCTTTTCTCTCCCTGAATCCCCTCAGGCTGTATAGTGGTTTTAATGGGGCAGAGTCACACGTCTGTCTGCTAGTTTTCCCGCCCTGCCCGCACCACGCATTCTTTCAGCTAACAGTATAATTGGTAGGGAATGATCAAATGAGCTAAACTGGAATCAGAAGGTCGCAATAAAGAACACATTCATGCCTCTTCCGCACTAGTGTCCTTAGAGTGTCACATGTCTTAAAGTGTGTGTGTGTGTGTGTGTGTGTGTGTGTGTGTGTGTGTGTGTGTGTGTGTGTGTGTGTGTGTGTTTGTAAGTAATACTGCCAGTATCATGCACTGATACCTGGCATCGAATCTGAGCTGGATTGGATGTTGGGGGCTTAAAAGAACATTGAATCTAATCAGATCTAGGTCAGTATAAGATCTAGGGCAGTATAACCGGATATTGAAACTGAAAAAGCGATGCTTGTAAGTCGTTAATCGCCGTTATAGAGAATTTACTGTTCGATAGCATAAATATGTAGCGCAGGAGTTTAAGTAGTCGAGCGACCGCTCTTCAGCTCCTGCTTATTTTACTTTAGTTTAATAAAAAAAGCTTAGTTCGAGTTCATTAAACCAGTGATATTATAGTTTTGACTATTTAACTAGTTTTTATAGTTTTCCTTAGTTTTTCCAAATGTAATTTTTCCAAAGGCATCCAGAGTTAGTCTACCATAGCGATAGAAGCAGTTTCTAAATGTATTTTTAAATATGTAAAGGACATGAGCCTGGTTTTCGAAATCACTTATAGTCTGCAGGGCTGGATCTGAATATTCGACTTTTTGATTCGTCCAGTGGGAAGAATTTTGTTGTTTTTAAATATATATTATATGCTAGGCAGGAGTTTTGGCATTTTGCAGTGGATGAAGCTGTAGATGTGCTTTCAGGAAGGTTGTTGGACGTCCCCCGCTGGCAAAGCTGAATGTCTGCTGGTTGCATATCTGTTGGTTACTGCCAAAGCTCCAGAGCACAAAAATGGCTTACTGGACAGTCCTGGCCGTCTGAAGCTCTAAGCACACAAGTGAACCTGCACCAGATAAAACTCATGACAGCAAATGTTATTTTTTTATTTTATTTTTTTAGATATTGCCCAGGCCGAATCTAGTCCTACAACAGGTTTAAGAAACTTGTCTGAAACAGTCTCGTAAGTGATTTGATGTTGTGCACTCTGTATTCCTTTGAAGAAGAAGAGTGTTGAGTAGGTTGAGTGTAATGGCCTATTTTCAATGGAAAATATTTTTTTGTATTGTCTTTAAAATACTTCATAATAGTATTTTCTAATAACGGAGGAAACCCCTTACTGCCTGTATTTGTAAAAAGCAGAGAAACAAGAAAGCTCCATTTAGCTTGGTGACCTCCACCCTCTCTCCCTGCTTAAAAGTCCCCGAAAATGGACAAAACCAACAGGAAGTGTTATTTTAGCCCTATGTGGAGAGGCAAGATGTTTTCTTAGTGGTTAGGTTCCCCCATTGCCTCAAATTGGCTTGATTGCGCTAAAATTAGACTTTGTTATTTTTGTAAGTGGCAAAGCGGAAAAGCAGTTGATACGCTTACTTATTCCGTTTAGTGGAGTCTGTGAAAGTGTTGTTTTGAATATTAAAGGCTCGTTTAAGAGCAGATACAACAACATATGAGGAACTATTATCCACTTGTGATGAAAACTGTAATGTTTTTTTTAGTCTTTTTTCAGAGGAAGTGTGTACACTTAGGGCGACTGATGGTTGAGTCAGGAACAGTGCTCTGTGCAGTAATTACCGTTCCTGACCTAAATGTTTGCATTTTTATCAAACTGTTGCCACCTAGTGGTCTTCGGTGAATAGTGCAGGGCCCCCTCATTGTGTTGCATTTGTCTGTCCCTCCACCTTGTTCCTTTTTTTCCTCCTCCCAGTGGCTCCTTTTGCTCCTGTGTGTTGTTAGTATAGACTCCATTCACCTGCCATAATTACCCATCCTTTATCTACCTCTCTTTCTCTCCCCCTCTGCCTCTGACCCTTTCCTTCCCTGTTCCCTTCTTCCCTTCCTCCATCCCTCCATCAGACGTTCATGCTGGCTCTGCTCCCATGCTGCCGCTATCAGCCGCCTCCTTCCCCCACCCAGGCGCCCCCTCCCAAGAAAGCAAAAGTAAGTCCTGCTCTGCTTCTGTAAGGAATGCGGTAGCGAAGGTGATTGCACAGTTTCCACCACACTTCATACTAACCCTCTCCCTCCTGTTCGTCTCACCTGAGTGTCCCCACACACATACACATGCAGTATTTATATATATATATATATATATATATATATATATATATATATATATATATATATATATATATATATATATATATATATATAATTTATGCTGATCATGGCAGCAAAAGTTTCACTTTGTTGATTTAAAAATAAATAAAGTGTGTATATTAATTATGGTCAAATATGAGACTCACCATTTATATGGGTTTGTCAAGGTTTATAATATGCAGAAGCACTTTCTTTCAGTACCTTCAGCTTAGTAAGTGAATCAGAAGTCATATTGGTACACAATAGTTTAAGGGATTAACCTGGATGAGTTAGACTGATGTAAAACATTAAACTAGTAGGTCTGTGGTTGTAATTGGTATAGTTTCTAAGTGAAAGCAAATAGTGTCATAAGGGCAGCTAGAATAAAACGGTGGATAATTAAACGTGAACGAGTTTCCAACCGAAGATTGAATACGAGTTAAGTAGCATTGCAGTCTTTACTATGATCTTGTCTACATGCTTGCCATAACAGTGGCTGGTCCTCTTTTGGCTAAAGCAAAAAAAAAGAAAAACAAATTTCTTAGAAGACACCCCCCCAGCTGCTGTGTTCAAGTAATATTGGAAAAAATGAAAATCAACAAAAATGGAGATGTATGTTTTTCTTTGGACAGCGACAGTTTGTTCCAGTGTCAGAGTGTGCATAGATTTGAGTTATGGTAAGAAAAAGGTACAAAATAGCAGCACATCTAAAAATTAGTTTAATTGTACAACATTCTGAAATAACACAGCACACCACTGCAAACAGTACTGTCCCCCGTACCATCGCATGTGCTCTGGCCGGATCTGTTGTGTGACAGATTTCTGGTGTCCAAACAGTGCTCTGGTACTGATTTGTGCTAGGCAGTTTTAAGTGAGGAAGAAAAGTTCAGAATTATTCCTATATCTTGACCTTATTGGCTTATAAATTATAATCTGATATTTGGAAAATACCCATCATTAAGTAATTAAGGATATCAGTTATTAACAATGAATGTTACAGTTAATGTCTACCAAACTGGACCTTTGTTTTAACCCAGCCTCCATATTTATGAGAATCACTATCTTTGTACACTATTATCAGTCACTATTTGTGTTATGCTGTGTAGCACATAGTCAAAGGAAAGAAAGGAGAACAGACTGTCCACAGCTGAAAGTGAACACAAAAATATAGCTTATGGCTTATAACTCAACCTAGTCGAATGATATGTTACAACCAGACTATTCGAATGCCAACAGCTGGTGCCGAAATAGCTTTTCAAAACAACAAGACAAAAATATACTTGAATGTACTGTCATAATATGTTTATCAATATTTAGCCGACAATGCTGCATTAAAAAAAAAAAAAACACAAGAAACACTGATTTCCTATTTCCTTACATTTCACACACTACACTATATCCTGTAAAACAAGACAATAAATAAAACATGCAGTTATTTATGAAAGTACAGTAACTTATAGCCATATTGCCATCTTGAACAGACCCAGAGGAAATTCCTAGTCATCAATGTTTCTCAGTGGCTCTTGCGTAATTCTTTGTAAATGTAACCATTTCCACCATTTTTGTGTAATAAATTAGTGCTGAAGAATGTAGGTGGCTGTGTTCCTGTTTTTAGTTTCACCACATGGGGGAAACAGAGGTTTAATAGTGAGGAGGAAGCAGTGTGTGCAGTACAGCTGGTCTTAAGAAGCAGGGCTGGACAGATCACCACTCAGGTCACCTACAATGAATCTTTTGGACAAACTTAAAATTACAGAAGTATTAAGGTTGTTTATATATATTGTATTTACATGTTGTATAAATTGCAACATGTCTATTTTTATCTACTTTCCAGTTATTTTTATCTGCTGTCCATTTTACCATATATCAGTCAAGCCATGATCTGTAGTGATCCTCATTTTTCATGGTAAGCCTGTCCTGACTGAAGACTCTTTTTGTCATTAATCCAGCTGACACACCTTTATCTTAATCAGCTTTTCATCAGTCACCACTGCTAGCTTTTTACTGCGATGGCGGGAAACCTGCACTATTGCAGCATTTTGATGCACGTTTTTGAATATCGTGTTTTCTATATGAACGTTCCCAGTAAAAACAAAAATGACTGTGGAAACTGACCACATCACGTTAGCGGGATACAGCGACACGAGGGGTTTTGTTGCAGCTACTTTGCATCCGGCAAACAGGCTCCGGATCTCTGGAGCACAGAAGGCTGAATAGTTTTTACTTTGTTCTAAATGTTTTGATATTTGTGGATGTGTCTGATAATACAGACTGGTCTGGTGCTTTGTGAAAAATGTGAATTGCACACGAGCTCTGCAGTGTGGCAGTGTGGACCCTCATCGAGAAGCTTAAAGCGTTAACACTTCTGCATGATGTTGTTATTTGACTTAAAGTGTATGTGTTACTGCAGACCTGCTTAGTCAAATGTTTATTGCTCAATCACATTTTTGACCTCGGATTAGTTCATCCTGAAATTATGCAATTACAGTGTTCCATCTGGTAAATTGTCCACTGCCTCACATTCTCGTTCAAGTGCTTTATCATCCCTGACGTTCTTGTGTGCTGTCAGTACATTCACCAATCTCTCCCGTTGACTAACAGCTTTCAGTGTTACTAATGCCTATGTGAGCAGTTATCATGGTTCCTCCCGCTGTCCTACAGTAAAAAGCATTATTGTAAGACATAAGCGAGAGCATAAGTGTGTGTTGTTTTTCGTAAGCTGCACTCCATCAGATAGGTTGATAGGTTGTTGTAGTGATCAGGTCCTGTTTGTTTCTCCTGAGGCTTGGAGGTTTCATTTATGAATTTTGTGTCTGTGAGGCTCCAGGAAGGTCAGGGATTTTGTTTTGTGTATTATTATTATTACTATTATTATTTTTTTTCATTTCATAATATTGTCGTCTTACTCACAACTGCAATAAGGTGCTATTAACAAGCATGGTTAAAAAGTCTGGCATTCTGAAGAGTAGCAAGTACAGTTTGCAAACATCTAAGAATAATTTTGCATGATTTCTTCATGAACGGCTCCTAAAATGACATCTAGTCTGTAGCACAATGATATTTAGAGAGTTTGAACAGTCTTCTGCAAACTGCAAGACACCATCAACTATATAAATGATGATGAATTATTTCTAGATGTAGGTCTGCTTTATTACAACATTCTCATGGAATTAAGTAACGTATTAAGGAATATGATAAGAGGTTCAGATAAGAATAAATGATCTACTAAGACTTGTTGGGAGATGGAGAATGCTCAAGCTTGCACAAACATTACACAACCATGCATGCTCCGACTTTGGTTCACGTCATATTTCTCTATTGTCTATGGTAAGCTGTTGAGCACGTGAAATTACATTACAGGAAAACAGAATGTGCACTTGAGTCCTCTCTAAACACTTAATACAATTAGCTCTAAAAGAACTGAGCGATAAAATCAGTTATGCTTAAAAACACATTGTGCAAGAGCCATAGTTTAAGGCTTGCTTTTGGCAAAGCCGGTAGTTCACTCGCTTGGTGCGCATAAGTATTTTTCCTTTGTTTAAGTTTTGTTGTTTACGGATGGCGTTCATTTGTTCCTTAATTTTGATTGCTTGGCTTTGGAGCTGGTTCTGTTTATAATGTTTTTGTTCTTTGCGTGTTTTAGGCTACCCCTCGTTGAGGATAGAGAAGAATGACTTAAGAAGTGTAACCCTGCTAGAGGCTAAAGCAAAGGTCAAAGACATCGCCATCTCTAGAGAAAGAGTCACGCTCAGAGACGTCTTGCATGAAGGTGAGTTTTTCTTGGACAGGTTGTCAGCTACATACACTTCCGCATCGTGTATACACTCTCACTCCTTCACCGGCCACTTCATTAAGTACACCTACCTTCTGTTGTCACGTGTAGTTCTACAATAACAAGCTGTAGTCCATCAGTCCTATTCATTAGTGCTCAAGACCTCCACAGGACCACCACAGAGCAGGTATTATTTTGACTGATGAAAGATTTAAGCATGACCAACACAAACTGTGCGGCAACAGATGACATCTGGAAGGGACCAACAAGGTGGGCGTCTCTAATAGAGTGTTTTTTAAAAACTCCACCAGCACTGCTGTGCCTGATCATACCACCACATAATAACTAGTCCCTGCAGTGCTAAGAATGATCCACCCCCAAGCAGTACTTACTCTGGGGTGGTCTTGTGGGTGAGAGGGGGCTAGTAAAGTATATAGAGGAACAGTTGGACTGCATTGTGTAGTTGTAGAACTACAAAGTGCTCCTGTATGGTTGAACTGGTCACTTGGACAATGAGTGTAGATACAGGGAGATGAAGTGCGTGAGTGAATGATTAATGAATGTAATATGTGTCACACAGATATTGTCAAACAATTAAAGCAATACATCATCATAGAGATGCGCGATGATACTGGAATGATCTCAGTATTGGCTGATACTTGCTTTTTCAAATGTCATCGGCATCGGGCCAGTACGTAGATCTGGCAGATGTTTGGAGCTGATATCTGATTGTATTGTATGCCAGAAGTTATTTTTAATTTTAAGGCAACACGCTAACACGTCTTCTGCAGCACTGTGTACACAAGCAAATCTTGCAGCTACCTTAGGTAGGCACCTCTGTAAACCATTTTTTTATTTTTTTACCTACTTATTAACCCCTTGTATTAAAACAACGAAGCCGAATTTGAAAACAAATAAAGCATTCAGCATCACTTCTCACACGCCATGTGTGCTCTACTGTAATTGCAAAATGAGTATTGAGTATTTGGACAGTGCTAGTGCACTGCCAAATTTAAACTCCCTGGCATAATCCATTTTTCCTTTGTGTGCACATGCGTCACACAGACATATCGATGCTACAGTTGTTTCCCTTTTTTAAACAGTTAATCTTTATTTTACCTTCACAATAAGTAGCAGTATGGGGCCTAGACACACACAGTATCCGTGATAATTTAATGTAACAAGCTAAAGATGTTGGTTGTTGTTGCAGCTCTTTGGAGGACTGAATGCCTTTTAGTCTGTGTGAGTATTAAGATAAGGAGGATTATTACTAGAGTTCTCTAAACAAAGGTGTGTGTGTGTGTGTGTGTGTGTGCCTCCATTAAAAACAGTGGTTTCAGACTTTTGGAAGCTGCATGAGGTGACGTGTCAGAAGGCAGTTTGGTATGTTGAAGTTGTTAAAGATACGCACTAACGAGAGGGATACAATAATATTAACAGTATTAGTAAAAGCACCCTATCAGCTTTGCTTCACTAGCATTAAAAAAGTGTCAAGCTAGAAAAGTGGAAGCTTTAATAGTGTTAAAAATTGCAGCATTAAAAATGTATTAATGTTAATTCTTTATAATTATTAAATGCTCGAGTGCCTATGCCGTCTTAATATGTCCATGTGTACATCACTGGTTTTGTAATTATTGTTTTAAATTAATGTTGTTAAAGTTTAAAAATCTGACATCAGACATTGTAAATTTCTTGAGGTGTGTGTGTGTGTGTTTAAAAACACACCTTCTTACTTCTAGACATGTCATTGTAGTGTACATACCGTGCTCATGCACACAGTGCTTACACCACTGCAGCCAATCTTCACACATGTACCTTTCCTTTTTAGAGAAGTGATCCCTTTTCTTAGAACTGTTATTAGAAATTGCACTCTTTTTATCATAACAATTTTTGCAGAAATGTCTTGGCACATTCAGTCCTGGCAGGATTGCATCACACCATTTATGTACGTCAATGGACCACTGAGCCAAACTATATCTGAGGATCAGGGAGAAGGTTTGTCTTAAGCGCGCTGTTTATCGGGTTTCAGTTGCGCTGCAGGAGGAATCGCTCTTCCAGCACGTAGATGAGCTCCAGGTTAAAACCGCACTGTTGGGCCTTGACTGAGCACCACTCTGGTTCACTTGATATAAATGCAATCAGTCATACCAGCCATAAAACCTGTATCCTTGCACAAACAGTGTTTTTCAGCTGTCTGTCCAGCCTCCTCCTACAGTCTCAACTTGAACATAAGTCATGCATTTACGTCAATCTTTTTACAGCAAATCTCGGCGAGCCCTTTGAGCTCAGGCTTGTTTTGTCTCCTTTTTTTTCTGAGGACTTGTTTATATAAGGCCCTTCCAGGCATGGCATTGATGATGCAGTCCAGTTATTCATAAAGGTTTTTTTTAAAAATCGTTTTCTTTTTTTCTTCTTTAAAAATGCAAAGTACAAGAAAACCAAAACAGCTGACTTGGTTTTGAGACTCACTCAGAGTGTTTAATTGGATGTGTTGGGAAACTGTCATATCACTACTCGGTGATCACTTGGTAATCAAATATTTTTGTGGTGGTTCATTGCTTCACAGAATATTTTTTTTATATGGATGCTTTGAGCTAGAGAGGAGGCTCATATGTTTAAGCCCCAGGCACAGATTACATCGTTCATTTATAGTGGCGTTTTTGCCAGTATTGTTTCGCAGGCTAGCGACTGTGGCCCTCAGTTTTCCTCCCGTACTGGTAGAGCTGCAGTACCCAGCTATCTCATATGTCTGTAATTCCCTCACTCTCATCAGCTTGTATATTGTGCAAGAAGGCCAGTTTTTTGTCAGGTTTTCTCCTTTATTTATAAATGTGTTTTGTAGCCAGAGAGCGAGAGAAGCTGTCAGAGCAGAATCTTATGTGGTATTATGAGGGGCTGATGTGGGTTTTGTATGTCAACGTTCAAGATAACAGACAGGTCCGAACAAGCCTGCTGGCGAGGGGAGGAATGACAGTTTGAGACAAAAAGAAGATTCAAAGGAGGAGAAGTTTACAGTGGCCCTGTTTGCGTTTTTATCCTAATAACTCAATAATAATCATAAGCCAATTGACATCATATTAGAATTATTTTACTCTCAGTGCAGATTCACTCGCTTATGTACACGTTGTCTACCAAGTGTTTAGAAAGCACTATTTTAGGACGTAGCTTAGAGTTTTTCCAGTAAAGTATTCTGGAATGTTTGAAAGGCTTTGAACAAGTTGTTATTGTAAAGTCCTTTTTGTTGCTCTCCTAATCTCTGAGATTTTTATTATACCCTAAGGATTATTATTCAGAATTACATGGAAAACAATGCAAACGGGCTGATTGTTCATTTAGGAACGAGGAATAAAAGTCTGGAACTGTTGGCGGTGGATTAAAAAACGAATGACTTCACTAATTGCCAAAATTCTAGGCCGTTTGCTCAGTTACTAATGTGATGAGGAGTGACATCTCTGAATCTCTGCATCCTTCAGAGGACCCCGGGGGACAGGCCGCTGTGTTTTATTGTTTTTGTTTTTTAACCAGAACATTACACCTTTCAAATCTGCTCAAGGCGAGGTGGGCTCGGAGCAGGAGCAGGATTGAGAACAGGGAGGAAAGTAGAGGCGGATTGCTTTCACAACAGTGTTAAATCTGTCTGACAGCAGCGCTCTGCTTCATTTAGAGCTTTGGGGTCAACCCGAACGCCTCTGTTTGGACCTGCTGTCGGTGGAATTTTCACCCAGCGTTAGATAGATTGGCCTTTATAACAGGCGTGTGTGTGTGTGTGTGTTGCTGCAGAGCACTGGAGCGTGTCCTTTGAGGGGGCGCGTGTGTGGTTGTGTAGTGGCACTCCTCTCTGTCTCTCTGCGCTTGGCTCTGCAAAGCCCCTTTGTCTAAACGACATGACTGTTTGTGTTCGCAGGAACATTCGGACGCATATTCCACGGAGTCCTGCTTGACGAGAAGGACCCAAGTAAAGAGAAACAAGTCTTTGTGAAAACTGTTAAAGGTACAGTTGCTGTTTCACTTTCCTCGTTACTCGTGCTGTTAAGTGGTAACATTTGAACTAGTGAAGCACAGATCTGATACTGACCCTACTAAACGCTAGTTCTTCCTTACACTGCTTTAAGACTGCAGGCAAACAGGGCCCAAGTCCGACTCACTGTCCAAGTTTTGTTGCTTGGACGTTCACTCCATCTTTTTTATTGTGACCCTCGACGCTCCTCTACCTTAAATGAGCTGTGCAAAGTAGTGTTTAAAACTTTAAAGGCCTAAGCCAAAAAGAGTAGACACTGAAATAAAGGAAAGCTTGTGGAAGGTGCCAGCAAAAGGGGGCACGGTTCCAAAACGTCGATGCCTACTTCATACAGACACTTGTCGTGTGTGAATCTGCTTCGCTTCTTTCTTTTTCAGAATATCCTTGAAGATTGTGGTGAATAGCTGTTAGAGTTCTCTCCTTGGCGAGACAGTGTGGACAGTGGAGCGAGTTACACTGCCCACGTTTGTCTCGCTCATCCTCTAAAACCAAGCGTAACCATAGTAACAGGTGCTTCAATGATGTTGTCCTAAGCAATCTGTTCTCAAGCAAAATTATGATGAAGATCGAGCTGGACTGACTTAAGGTTGCATGAATTTCAGTCTGACTGTTCAGACAGAGGTCACATTTTCAGGCATCGAAAACTGAAATAGCTGTTTTTAGTACCACATATGACTAGGCCCAACTCTTAAAGTCAGTGTGGGGGTTGTTCTTCACACGCCTGTGTCAAATATGTTCTGATCTGGTTACCCAGAATGTGAACGTGCCCTTAAACAGGGCCTGTGAATGTATCTAATTTGTCTGTTAAACAATCTTATTGTCCAACATAGAGGAATCCCAGGAGATGAAGTGGAGTGGTCCTGTGCAAGTGTGAAATTCGGCATGGTTATTATTACAAACTCTGCAGTGCATCACAGTAAAAGCCCTTCTTAGAAAAATGTGACGCACTGTGTCAGAATAAAAACCCTGTGCAGGAGGGCTTTTCTGATTCTGTGGTGCTTCACACCAGCTTTGCCAGCAAATAACAGTTTCGCTCATGTTTGCTACTAATGGATGTTAAAACATCTTGGATGAGCTTCAGATAGTGCAGTGATAAAGAAGACTACAGTGATGTATTAGGTTTTGTAGGCCTAAAACATTTTTGCCGGATGTGATTGAATATGATAAATACTCATCCAGTGGGTACAAATCCTTAATTGTTCTTGAATGAACTCTTTTTGTATGAAGTGTTAAAGAAAAACTTGTTTTGACAGATATCCAGAGTTCACATATTGGAAACTGCATAGAATGTAGGTCAGATTGGTGTGTAGCTTATGTTTACTCAGGGTTACTATAATCTGATAGTCTTATAGTCAAGTACATTAAGGAGATCTAGCCCCGTATTTGAGAAGTAGAACATTATACTCATAAATCATCATATGTAGGTGTTCAGGATCGCTCCTCCTTCTCAGTAATAGGAGGCTTTGATAACAGACCAGACAAGTAACACAGGCCACAAACAGGTCTTAGTGGGAATCTGAGATTTCTGAGATTTGAATTGAAATTCAAGGATCCCTCCCCACTCCCCACCAACTCTTCTTATTTCTTCTTCGTATTTTCTCACTGGTTGCTTGGCAAAGGAAGCGGCCAGGCTCTAACATGAGACGTTGTTGCCCTCCTGCCCTGTTTTACCCTTTCCGGGTCTGGTGCCAGCTGCTGAACAATGTGCCCGTGCCATTCTGAACTGCGTCAAGCCCTTCGGCTTCCCCCCCAGCCATACCCATGGGGCAGGAAACAATGCAGATTACCCATAAGCACCAAGCAGCCACCAAAAGCTGCTTTTTGAGATAAACTCAGACCCCTGTGAACTCGACTGTAGCACCCCGCCTGCTCTGTGAGACTGGAAGAAATGGGTTGAAGCATGCTGACAGACCAAGGGGGCAGTTAGAGTGCAAAAGGGAAAAAAAATCTGTAATCTACTTCTTTGTGTTACTGTTGTCTGTCTCTAAATTAAAGATTATGAATCACCGTTGCCATGCGTCACAATTCTGCCTGCAGAGTGACTTCTTTTTGCTCTCGCCTTTAAAACTCCCCCAAAGGGCAGTTGGGTAAAAGCATTCTCATAGAAATGTTCACAGCAACATGTCTTGTCAAAACCCCCTTTTATTATGACTAACTATTTAGTTGGTTGGTTCTTGCATTTGCTTTGGCAGATCATGCCTCCGAGGTGCAGGTGACGATGATGCTGACGGAGAGCTGTAAGCTGCGAGGCCTTCATCACAGGTGAGTCATCATAATCATCTTTTGTTCGTTATTTGTTTTGTAGTTTGAATCATGTTGTCTTAACCACAGTAGTGTTGTTCTCCATCCTCATCTGGCCATCCCACCAAGACCCTAGCGCAGTCTTATTACCTATAAGACTATAGTATTATTGCCTGTATATTTTATTGGTGCAGGTCGTAAAGGCCACTTTATAGTGATCACTTATGAAACAGTAGTACAGTGCTATTAACTGTGCTGTGGGTTTCTGGCATTTAATAAAGACTTCAAAGGTAAAAGATACCACTCGTCAGTGTTTTAAAATCTATTGGGATTTTTTTTAATTGTTATTTTTTATTCTTCACCAATGGGGTTGGGTGTAATGGTAATACAGTGTTCTATGGTATGTAACTAGTGTGCTAGTGTGTCCTGATTGGATTTGTCTTCTCTGCTGGTAAGGTAGGTATGAGCTTTCCAATTTACTTTTGGCTTAGACTGCTTGCTACCAGGTTGTTTTGCTGGTTCTAGAGCTAATCTTCTTTCTAGGTATCAGCACCAGCACTTGTTTATGGCAGTGTTTAAACTCGAGTAGTTTGGACTTAAACCTTTTGAAAAGGCATAAATACTTAAATAATTGAATATTTATATATTTATTTTAGTTAGTGGAGAGATTGGATTGCTCAAATGGCAAGTCAGTTTGGCTTATTTTTTCTAGCTCTCCATGTTATAAAGCTCACGGTAAGGTTACTCTAGCACTAGCATGATTATCCTTATTAGCATACAAATTATTAGTTTGATTGACGCTGCAGGAATTCCTTATGATTGTAAGCTGTATTCATGAAGTGCATGTTGGGTATTGTAGTCAGAGAACTTGTATAATTCTGCCTGGATTGGCTTCAGCACCGCCTGCGATCCAGAAGGATAAGCACTTTTGACGTTGAATGAGTGAATGAACAAATGAATGAATAAACGCATGTGTGTGAAAACTCTAAAATAATGAAATTGAGAAGTTTGTTGAACTGATGAGGTTGGGAGATGCAATGCTGTGCACACCAGAACAAATCAGACATTAAACTAGCATGTAGACCAAAACTACTCTTATAAAACCTTACTGCCGCAGTAGCCTTAAAACTCTTCTTTCTAAAACACACCTGACTGTCTTGCCCTTTTAAAAAACTTAATTATGATATGATTGTGCGCACTTTAGTGTTTTATTCAGGTCAGACGTGAAGGTAGCTGCGCAAGTGTGACCTGATCTGATCTGCAGCAACGTTACAAATCTGTAACCGACTGTAGACCACCAAAATTTGACTGTAGCTTGAAATGGTTAAAAATTGCACTAGCAACAATAATAAACAAAATGTTGTTCTAGCAATGGTAATAGCAGTCATCGGATTATCGGTCAGAAACATTAAGCTTAATCTGAAAAGTTTAATTTATTTTCCAGCAACAACAGGTTTAAAGTGCAGATAAACATACTGTTTTGTGGACCTTGGTGGGCCTCATGCCAAACACATGAGACTCCCAACACGCAATTAAAATTTGAATAATTAAAGGCAGCCATAGCCGTTCCATAATCGCTGTCTGTCGACCTTTTCCACTCGAAATAGAAGCTGTCCGCTACGTGAACTCTCTGTGTGTGCTGTATATTCCACACTGGAAATTCTTGTGTGGCTTGGTTGTTTAATGACTGAATGTCGTGACAGTAGAGTGAGGACCATTCAGTTAAAGCAGTAACCAACCTTTACGTTTCCCCTGCAGAAAGATTTAGCATCTCCTCGCCCTCCAGTAGCTTCAGTTTTTTCTTCTCTCGTTTCCACTTAAAAGCAGTTTCTCAATTCCCATCTGAGTCACAGTGTTTCATAGAAGCGTAGTGAGTGCCTTGTCAGTGAATTGTTGTAACATTAGTAGGTCCTTCAGCAAAAAACTCAGATCTGCTGGGATTGTCCAGCATGTTATTCAGCTAAATAAAACCACACATAGAGGACAGTGGTTAGGAAAAAAGTACTGTGCCTGTGTGTTTGTGAACATTGTGGTAAACAGCCCTGCAGTTATCAGTGTTACTGTGGCGTTAGCACGGAGGTCTTATGTACAGTGATAATGATAAAGGTGGAGAAGACTGTTTAGACATTCTGCTGTTTATTGTGGGAGTGTTTGGTTGCTCTGTCTCTGTGGTTGCTGGGGAGATGGCCACAGGTCTGCATCCTGTCCTGTCAGCTGGGAGCAGTACATTCAGGATAGGCCCTGTCTGTGGTCAAACATCAGACCCTGCCCTGAACCTTTAGGACCTTATAAATACCACACTCGGACAGTCATGCAGGAAGGTGTCATGTGTGGAGGGCAGAGTGTTCTTAAGGAAACATGTTTCCTCACTTTCCCGTCAGTAGTTACTGGAAGTAAGTGCAGAGTAGTGATAACTACCCCTGCTGCTTCCAGTAGGTCAGTTCTTTAGTTCTTAATTAGCCTTGAGGTTTTTTTTTTCTGTGCCATTTCGACATTTGAAAGCTTATCCATGCTTTGGCTGCTGTTGCAGAAGCTTTACAGAATGATCTACAGAAATCTAATTTCACTGTAGCGCGCATGTCATTGTAAGTTAAATGTCTCCATTTTGCTTGTTATTAATTTCAAATGTTTTATTTTGAATGACCTAAAATCTGGTGAACTGTTTTGTCTTATGGTCTCTCTCTGCTTTATAGACATGCTTGACTTTGTTGATATAGTTTGTGGCTACAGGTGTTTTATATACATCTGTATTGTATTAATGTTTTTTGTTTTTTTGTTTTTTGTTTGTTTGTTGTTGTTTTTTTGTTTGTTTTTGGTGCAGTATAGACCACTGCATTTATTCCATTTCCAGTCCAATACCTGCGATAATAAGTATTACTAAGTAAAACTAAGTGTCATATGTTTTTTATATAGGCGTGTATATTTTTATCTTCATCTTTAGGGAGGTCTTTTACACTTGATCTTACAAGTTGTTTGCATTTTTCACTAGTTTCTAGTTGCAAACCATGGACGTTTGGGTGGTCAGTCCTTTGCGCTTTTTAATTTTTTTTTTACTTTTTTTAATAAAACAGAGCCATAGTGTTTAATTGTCTTCTCACTGCAACAGAGACGAGCATCTGTGGATTGTTTCAGATCTTAAACAAGAATAGAACTTGGTCTTCACTTTTTCAGAGATGAAAGCAGGAACTAAGTATCTAATGGTGACAAGTTTGTGGTCCACTGGGTCTTGCGTGGTTGTTACGAGTCCCATGTTCATTATATTTTGCAGTTATTTTTTTTTAACCGCAGGTTTGGAAACACTTTACTTTGTATCTTTTGATATTATGCTGCCTTTTATTTCATCTTAATATATATACCACTATGATTTTATTCTATTTTGTAAAACCCTATGAACAGTACAGACACCTGCATCCATTAAATATATAACAAAAGTTTGCTGACTGGGAATGATGGTTATCAGACTTACTTGACTGGTCTGGTGAAATTCTCCAAACGTTACAAACAAACAGGAGCACACCTGCTTCTGCTTGTTTCATTAATTTGTTTCAGTCTTTAAACAGTGGTTTATGTGTGCACCTGTTTTATTAGAATAAAAACATACAACCATCCCCCATTTGCAGATAAGACACATTTTTACTGCTGTTTATTAGCTAAATAGTTCCCTTCTATATAGCACACTGCTGTTGAGGGTATAGTGATTATTATTGTTGTTGTTGTTGTTGTTGTTATTATTCTTTTTTTATTTCTTATTTGTTCTAATCTTATGTTGTGTTTGCATTAATTGGGAAGCAAATAATTTCACTCTACATCTTTTGATTAACATGCTTTAACCTCATGTGTTTCAGGAACCTGTTGCCCATCAGTCACGTTTGCACTGAGGACGGGGAGAAGCCCATGGTCCTGCTGCCCTACATGAACTGGGGCAACCTCAAACTCTTCTTACGGCAGTGCAAGCTAGCTGAGGCCAACAACCCTCAGGTGAGCACATATAAACTGTCAGCTTCAAGCATTTTACACCTTCTGTACAGCCTGGTGAGAACTGTCTAATGGAAACACAACCCTGTTCACTACTTTGATGCACATAAACAGCTATTTAAGAGCTTCTAAAGGAACATGCGGTTTGAAAATAACGACGGACTGTTATTAGGGTGGTGTTCTGAAGCCTTTAAAGGATGCCGACATCATTAAACTGCTCTTAAGTCTCCAACAGAACACCTGAAGAGTTCACGTTCTCTTTATTTAATTGCATTCTTCAGAACAATGAATTTACTGTGCCGAGCCCTGATTGATATCAAGTAGCAGAGCACTCGGGGAAAGAAGGAAGAGGTGCTTTATTGGAGCAGGGAGTACACAAGCGGTCTTTTGTGCTGGTTAACCCCAGGGGGTCTCTGATCCCGTTGGCATCAGGCCCTCTGTAGGAACAGGATGCTGTTGATTCAATCAGTCAGCTCGCTAAAGGAGCAACCATACAAGTGTTACTTCAAGCTAACAATTTTTTCCACTGCAAGCCTGTGCTTGTGAACATGTAGCAGAAAAAATGAGAGTGAAAAGACTTTTATGCAGTTTACTGTCGTCCCTGCTCTCTGGTTCCTGTGTAGGAATTTGTCTGAGCAGGCATAAAATGTAAATCATAAAGAGTCTTAAATCAGTAGGAAAGCATCAGGGGGAAAAAAATGAATAGAATAGGAGCAGATGTTTCATTTCTCAACTTCTTGACAACTTCAGCATCTGGTGTGGAATGCATCTGAACCCACACTTGAAGTAGAACTTGTCTGCTTTTATAACTTTGGTAATACTACTTGGCCGCCTCTGTATTACTGTGCCATCTGCGCAGTTTCGCCATCATCGTATCAGAATGCAGAATGTAAACTACAAGCCCGAGCCTGTTTCCTGCTTATTGGGTAGCTTGTGACAGTTAAGTTCGTCATAGTGAGCAATTAAACTGTTTTCATGCCCCCTCATCCCCCGGACCCCAGATTAGATCAGAAGTATTTTTTTTATTTTTTGTATTAAGATATTGCATTCATGTTTGTGTGTGTCTTTCTCTGGGTCACTGGTGTGGCTTAAACTGGAAACAAAGTTTGAAATCAGTATCATTAGGCAGCGGTGCCACTGTACGCGTATTATGAGTCCGAGTACGGGGCTGTGAAGGTGTCTATGCAGGTGTGGGCTAATGAGTAAACAGTTCTGCTCCTGCTCAGACAGCAAAACTCTTAATTCTGTCTTAGCGCTGGATACACTGGCCATCAAACATTTTGGGGACACTTTAACAGCCTGGCTGCTTTTCGTTAAAGTGAGAGAAACACCTGAAACAGCTTTGTCGCCATACATCAGTTGTTTGCTAATGCCTGTGTGTATATTTTGCACCATTAGCCTTTGAGTATGTGGAAGGTACTCTAGTTGGAGTTTCCACTGTTTGATTACTGAAATCACTCTGTAGGTACTGTGTATATGTGTTTCATTGTGATGAGGCAATAGGTGTTGTCTATCACCAGACTGAATACTTGTGAATATATATATATATATATATATATATATATATATATATATATATATATATATATATATATATATATATATATATATATATATATGTACTGACCTCAGGCTGAGAGGGAGCTGAGGGTCTGTAGATAAGCTAGTCAAATGTGGTAGTTCCATGGTCTTGCGACTGGGAACTTGTATTCCCTGGACTGTATTTATGTCAGGCTTTTTTAAATTTTGAAGTTCCGTTTATTTCTTTTTCATTAGTTTGTATATTTTTCTGTTTTTATTTTTTGTTTTCACCAAATCCTCGGGAGTCTCCATATTTGGCATCCATTCACCCGCTATACCACTACACTTTCTTCTACCTGGTGACTTTGTAACTCCTTTACGGGAGATCGGCGAAGCATCGTGACATTCATCACCTGAAGATGGAGAAAATACACAAAGCAACAGTTGAAATGTGAAATGCAGGTTTTGTGTTTTTGTACAGAACTGTAAAGTGTGTGTGTTTGAGCGTAAGTGAGGCTATAGTCTGATAAGCAAGTGTCTTAATGTGAGCTTGTTGCCAGGAATACACCATTTAGGAAGTGTGTAAAAGGAGTGTTGCTGGTGTTGCTGAATAGGCTTGCCTGATGTTCTGTCCAGCTGAACATTAGCACGTCATCCACCACAGATAAAGCACTGTCTCAAATAGCTGCATGTGATGTAAACATGATGTAAAGTTCTTTCTCTTTCTCTCCCCACCTTTCTCTTTCCATCTGCAGGCAATCTCACAACAAGATCTTGTTCACATGGCTATCCAGATTGCATGTGGTATGAGCTACCTGGCACGGAGAGAGGTCATCCACAAAGACCTGGCTGCTAGGAACTGTGTGTAAGTGTGACATTACCTCTAACCCCACTACACACACACACACACTCACACACACTCACACACACTCACACACACTCACACACACACACACACACACACTCACTCACTCACTCACTCACTCACTCACTCACTCACTCACTCACTCACTCACTCCTAAGGGCTTTACACACAGTGCTCAGTTTATCGGGGTTGTTTATTTGGACATCGATACAGCAGTTTCATCATATTTACCATATGTAGCTTGCGTACCAATAGCATGTCAACAATGATGACTGATGAGTTACTAGAATTTTTAACTTGGGGCAAAATGATTAGTGTGTCCTCTGTTTAGTCACAGACTTTCTTAGCAGTAGGCGCTTTTCATACTTATTTTACTACTCCAAAAAGGCTTGTAACCTACCCTATGCATGCATTTCTTTTTTTTAGAATTTTGAAGACATCCAGTGTGTATATTACTGATGCAAATGTTTTCATGTTGGTTATTTGCCTCACATTCATTCATAACCATAAACATCTGCAAAACCTTAGGAATCTTTATAATCAGCCATTACTAGTCTGCAGTCTGTTTGCACTTCCTCAGTATTAAAGACTTCTGACTTTGTGTGTCTCTACAGCATTGATGACAGCATGCAAGTGAAGATCACAGATAACGCATTGGCTCGAGATCTTTTCCCCATGGACTATCACTGCCTGGGGGATAATGAGAACAGGCCAGTGCGCTGGATGGCCCTGGAGAGCCTGCTCAACAACGACTTCTCCAGTGCCAGTGATGTGGTGAGAGCATAAATCCTCCTTTTGCCCCAACTTTGTGATTGGGTAAAGGGCTCATTTGCATTGTGGTGTCAGTGTTGCAGAGATCATTACAGTGCTGTCTATTAAAAAAAATATTATAATAAATTGCGCAGTCCTGTGAAAGGCGGTGATAGATGCCCATGCTGAATAATTTTGCTGTCTTGATGTAGAAAAAAAACAAAAAAAAAAAAACGTGGTTTATCCCTGTTTACACAATGCTAGATTTACACAGCGGCTCTGTTAACGTCATGGTGGCTGTTCTTCGGCGCAGTGCCGGAGAGGCCCACTATGAGCAAACATAATCAAGAGACAAAAGCTCCTAGACAGGTTGAGTTGTGGCACAGCTCCACAGACATTCCTCCTTGTTTTGTTGAAATCACAGAGAAACGAATCTGTGTATATTTGGGTATATACAGTATATTTGTATATACACTGTGTAGCCAGAGAAATGTGGGCACCCCATTACTGACATACACACAGCCATAAAGCCCATAGCCATCAAGTCTCTGCACACAAATGCCCTAACTGCCTCTGGAACTGCCATCAGCACAAAAAGGAGTGCAGCAGGGGCTTTGTGAAATGAGTTTCCATGACCAAGCAGCTACACACAAGCCGAAGATCACTACATCTAATGCCATGAGTCGGCAGGAGTAGTGTAAAGCATGCTGCCGGTGAGCTGTGGAGCAGTGGAAATGTGTTCTCTGGAGTGATACATCAGGTTTTACTCTCTGGCTGTCTACTGGATTACACTGGCTTTGTTGGATACCAGAAGAACGCTACATAAGAGAGTGCATAGCGCTAACAGTAAAGCTAGGTGAAAGTGGGACAATGGGCTGGGGCTGTTTTTTTTATAGTTTGGGTTTGAACCTTTAGTTCTAGTGAAGTGTCGTGCTAATGCAACATCACACATTTAACACAATTGTATTTGAACAGCTTCTAATCTTTGGGATTAACTGGAACATCAGGTCTTCTCGTCCAACATCAGTGTCTGATGTCACAGCTGCTCTTTTGACTGAATCAATACCTTCCAAAATTTTGAGGGAAGCCTTGGCACAAGAGTAGAGGCCGCCTTTTGCCGCAAAGGGGGGAACACTTTTTTGTTTTTAATTATTATTTTTTAATTCCTAATGATTTTACAATGGGATATCCAACAAGCTCATATGGGTGCAATGTATAGGTGTCCACATGTACACACAGGTGTACACAGATGTGCATATATCTGTGTCTGTATCCAATATTTTTGCGGTAGCTTTATTGGCTGTGTTCATGTGTGCATGTAAAGAGAAAAACTAGATGATCAGATTATTTAAAATTTAAATAGCAAAGCCATTTCGGATATGGAGGTTCAGGTTTATAGTTAGGCTTACAGTCAGTTCCTGTTACCTATGTTGTGCAATAGTAATCATGCTTCATTTCTAGGGGAAAAGGGGGAAGCAGAAGACAAACATGGCAAAAAATTAGACCAAAGCCTCAACAACTAATTCTAAGATAAAATTATTTAGTATTGACTGTCAACGCTCTGCCTGCAATACAGCTTACCTTTTTAGGAGACTTGCAATCTGCAGACACGCACACACAAACACACACAGTGATCCCACCCAAAGTCCAAGTATGTATTAAATGTGTGTGTGTGTGTGTGTGCCGGGAACACTTTATGGCTGTATTACACCGTGTTCCTGTTGGTCTCACAGTATGTGCCATGCCAAGGGAAAAGGGCCCTAAACAGTCAGGAAGCGGCAGCCGCCGCCGCCACCACCGCCCACCTCTCTGGTCAACTACACGCACGCGGCCAGAAAGCGTCATCCAACTGACCTCTCCAGCCACAGAAGTGTGAGAGAACAATAGCGAACAGCGCTGGCCCCTAACCAGAGACAGGATAGTCTCCACTCATTAGGAGCCTGGTGATGGAGCCAGCGGCCAGTAAGAAAAGCTTTGTGATGCTGTAATAGGAGCCTTTGATGTGTGGCTAAACTCAGTGTAGAGGACTTCCACTCTGTGGTAATCATTAGCGCATCTGGGTTTACTATAAGGTCTGTTAATGAAGGAAGCAACCCACCTTGCGCATTGTGTAGGGGGGGTGTGTCTGTTGGCGTGATCTTAGATAAGAAGAGTGTCTCCGTATGTGACTCCTCCCTGTTTGCCCTCATCCTTCCTGATAGAAATATATATAGCACCAGCGCTGTACTGATCTGATGCATTGAATCAGCACCGATACTGACCTTTACGGGAACAAAGTGGTGACCGGTTAGATGTGACTGCTCTGCTTTTGATGTGTTTTGTAGTCAAGCCGCTTTAAAATAGAATCGTGTCATGGCAATTCACACTTTTAAGTCTCACACTTTGAGTTTTTATTAAAGGAACAGAGTGCTCTGCATGCAGTTAATAATAATTAATGATCTCATTACAGTCAAACTCGTTTGTTTAAGCCGATGAGATTGTTTCTCTACAAAACGCTGCATTGTAATGAGTTTCATGAAGCCTAAAAGTACATTTTGAGATAATACAGTGATAGAAGTAATAAAGTGAGTATTTAATAGCCTTCAAATATTCAACTGTGTGGTTCAAAAATAAATTCAGAGCAATATTTATTGAAATCAGGAGAAAACGTCTGATGGGTGCATCCTTATACAGAAGGACGTGATTGGTCATTGATCTTCCTCTTATAATTATAATAAGAGGAATAATATTCATAATATTCACTGTGTTCACGACAGTAACGTCAAGCTGTACGTATTCTAATAAGCAGTATTTTTTAATTTAGTCTGAGCTCAAGCTCAAATGCTGCTTTCTACTTACCAGATCGCTGATTTGCAGCAGTCTGTTTCTGTGAGCACAGGTGCTGGTTTAAGTTCAGTGCTGCTGTTGTATTAGGGGCCAGTGAGAATGTGGATGTGCACTTTGAACCCTCTCAGCACCCCTGCGGACAGGGCTGAAATAGAATCCGAAATTGGTTGATTTTTGTGTCCCTGTGCTTTGTTGAATAAATCCAGATTTCCTTGAATTGTCTCTGTAGAATGCTTTGTTCTCAGAACGTGCTGTTGTTGATGGCGTTGGGTGAACTAGAGAGGCCCCTGCTGCTTTAGTAAACGTGGCTTAAACCGTGTCTGTTTTAAAAGGAAATGTAGCAAACAGAGGACAGCATGGTTTAAGCAGAGTCTGCTAGTGTCACGATCCCAGTCAGATGAGTCAGCGATATTTTGGTTGCGGAATTTTTAGGAAAATTTGATTCCATCTTATCTCAGCAGTGTTGTGTATCTGGTTACTTTTGAACAGAAGCTCGAAGTGTAAACTGTTTCATGGTTTTCACGATAAGATCATCTCTCCTTCACCGCGCTGTAAATATTGTCTATGTGTTTGCCAAACACCGTCTGACTCAGTGGTCTCGTCACTTGAGTAAAGGGTGTGTTCCCCTCCCTGTGTCTCAATCACTTGAGTTCTCCGTGTGCAGAAGTCTTGTCCTCATAACTTCACTGTGTCCTGTCTTCGCAGTGGGCGTTTGGGGTGACTCTCTGGGAGCTGATGACGCTGGGACAGACCCCTTATGTCGATATTGACCCCTTCGAGATGGCAGCCTATCTGAAGGACGGCTACAGAATAGCACAGCCCATCAACTGCCCGGATGAACTGTAAGTATCTGCATTGTTCTTTATTTACATTCCTTTTTGGTTTTGAATGTATACATGTGTGGATTGTATATTAAGCAAATATTAGCAAAGAAATTGTTTAGGAGTTGGAAAAAAAAATTAATAATAAGTTGACGGGCAGCTGTTTGTGCAGCATAGCACTGGATGATGTGATACGGATCTTGGAAAAGCCAATCGAGTAACAGTACGCTGCCTCCCACCATGCAGCAGTGAAATACACTTCCGAATAAAGAAACTGCCCAACAAGAAATGTTCCGTTGAACCAGAGTCAAAAGACCACCCGCTATCAACACAGTTACGGGCGGCCTCTTATCGGCATCCTGCAACTGCCAGGGAACTGGAGCCGCGCCGTATGAGCCAGCCAGGAATCACAAAGCTCAGAACGCTGCCGGCCCTGTCAGCGACCCAAACGTGGCGTGATTTATTGTGCGATGTGCAGTCGCTGGATGACGGCCGACCGGCAGGCAGGAAAAGCTAATCAGTGTCGCATCGCTGCTTAGCACTTTCCCTTAAGAAAGAATACTTGATGACTGTACTTCGTGATATCCGTGAATACACAGGGGACGATGTGAGCTGGGCTAGACGGCCAGGTGGACTGATTATTCTTTTTTACACTCGATCTGAGCTCTTTCTCTGTTTTGATTCTTCAGGTTTGCTGTGATGGCATGCTGCTGGGCCTTGGATCCCGAGGAGAGGCCGAAATTCCAGCAGCTCGTCCAGTGTCTTACAGAGTTCCATGCGGCTTTGGGAGCCTACGTTTAAGCGCCAGCCTCACTCTGGCCTGGTGTTCTCTGACCAGCACTATCCCTGAAGATGGAATCGAGAAAAGAGTGCCTTAATAAAAGATGAAAAAGGAAAAAAAAAACTGTTGCAAAATAAGGACTTTTGTCACTAGAATTCCAAGACTTCTCACCTTCCTGCTTTGTAGACGTTTGGAGAATGGGAGAATTTCTTGCTCGTGTCACTATACTCTCGTTTCGTTTCTGCACGGAATAGCAGGCCTCCTCGCATTCCCTCTGTGGAAGTACGTATGTCCTCACCACAACACACACACTTCTGAAGAATGCTGGCATTAACTTTACAGGAAGCTACTGTTCTCTTTCAGAGAACCTTTTTCAGTTGAAGACTGAACTGCTGAATATTACGCTAAAGCTTACACTACAGTCAATTTCTCTACAGTCTGATTTTTTTCAGACACTGCTTGCTTAGAAAATGGTTTGTATGTTGTTTTAGACCCTTCAGTGAGAGGAGCTATCTCCACTGTATTAATTATGAATCAGAACTGAATGAAGTTTGGATGAAGCAGCTTTCGTGAGTGATTTTGGGTGAAGCCTCTGCAAATCTATATCAGTCCTCCGTTGGTACTTGTAAAAGACAGTTGGCAACATCGTTTTCTTGCAGCCAGTCAGCTAACCTGGGCTCCGGTGTAGCTTCGTCCTTGGTTATCCTAGGCCATCAGCTTACTTCCTCAAATAATGACATTTCTTCGAGGGAGTGGATGCGCAGAACTGCTACTGCTTTCTGAACCAGTGTTAAACTGGCTTGTGGTACATCTACAACAAAGAGATATCTATTTTATTCAGCGGATTGATTTTTTTTTTCTTCAATGGTTTGAATTGTAATAAGCAAATAAATTAAAAAATTCCAGTAATAGGAAAAAATTCCTTACAGGGTTGTTACTTATTCCTAAATGTTTTGATGTTTGTTCTGTGTCAGAACAAAGTCCTCCTTGTATTTTTGAGAATATTTGTATAAAATGCATCAAGAAACACCAGCCACTGTGAATAATTGAAGTGTACGGCCTACATAGACACCTTTTTTTTTTCTTTTTTTTCGCCCCCCCCCCACCATTTATAGGCTCTTCTTCATGTGTTCTCATGATCACCGCATGTTGATTTGAAAAGGTATTGTGTAAACTGTTTCTTGAATTCATAACTTACCAATTAAAAGAGAACCCGTAATAATGTGGGTACTCAGTGTTGAATTGCTGTTTGTTGGGTTTTCTTTTAATGCTGTGTTATATAATATACAGTACTGTAAGAGTCCACCCTGTCCGAGACCACCCTTAATTAATTTCGATTAGTGCAAGTTGTTTATTTTCAGGAAATGTATCTGAAGATGAAACATTACCCAATTACATAAACAGGAAGCGCAAAAAAGAAAACAAGTGAAAAATGAGATTCCAAAACTGGAGTGTTAAAAATAAATAAATAAATAAACAGTACTAAAAAGTACTGCAATGCTTTTCTGGTTTCCCTAATTGATGTAGTTTTTTCTGTATGTAAACACTCTGCAAAGTTCTAAAATCCAGAGTTCATGCCAAAAGGAAAAACTCTTTCACTGAAACCGTCTTTCTCAGCTTACCGACACCTCCAGCCCTTTTCTCTGTTACAGGTTTATGTCATCTTGTAAAACACTGTCCTACAGTCGCTACCACGTTTTACCACTCTGAGTGAGCAGACCAATTGCAGCACAATACATTCATCAGGAGGCGGGGTTTAACGACACAGGAGCTCTAGCAGAACGTTTTAGGCAGGGGGTGAATACAGATTTACAGTAAGAGGAAAAAACTCTGGAAAAGATAAGGAATTAAAAGGAGAAAAACGTGACTACAAGAAGGAAATACAAGTCTGGACCTCAGTGCCATTGAATGTTTGACTACTTGGAACATGCGTAATTGACTTTTAAGACTAAACTATAAAAAATATCCCTTCAGGTTTCTTTGAAAAACAGAAAGTAAGTATCCTGGAAAGACTGGAAGCTCTGTTAAAGTCAGAGTGTTGATTTCATATTTAGCTGTTGAGGTTTCTGTGTACTTATCTGTTAAATATTTTTGTTTTATGTTTTGCTTTTTCCCCTGGAGATAAAAACCACGAATAACTGCATGGCTATATGACTGAAAGTCAAATAAATGAGAGGTGGGTGGTCTCTAACTCGTGCACAGTACTGTTTATTCGTATTTGACAGTGATCACTGGTGTATGGTGCTGTAACCACAGGCACTGACAGGCTTTCCCACCAGCTGTACAACTGGATTGTGGACTGGTGTTGGCTGTGGTGATGGAGCCCCCACATGTTTTTTATTCTACACCATTCTACACATCTACAGATTTACATCCTTGATTCAAGAGTAGCTGCAGTAACGTATCACCAAGTTTTAAACTTTTTTTAGAGCACCAACTTGGCTGTGACATTGCACACAACCGAATTCCTTTATTTATTTAGTCATTTACTTTTGTATTATTTGAAGGCAATGTTTTGTATGGAAACCCTTAAAAACGTACTTACTCCATTGCTAGTGAGCCGTCTAAGTAGCCATTGTCTAGGTAGGCAGCGTTTTGTCTGACATCTTTCCAAATAAAACAGATTATTGAGACGATCTAGTTAGAGAGCAACTGCGTCACGGCTTGTTCCCGCCCACTGCAGCACGAGACCGGTGGTTTAGCTGGTTGCTAAGCTACCGGCCGGCATTCAAAACAATAGTCAGAGGCTTAAAAATTCGCTAGCATAAATGCTAATGGCTCAAGTATAAAACTGCAAAATGGTTAACGACTCGTTGAAATGTTGCAAATGAAACAATGTTTTCTGTCATTATATGACAAGAAACACATTAAAACACCAGAGAGAATCATGTGTGCAATGACGTAAAACACTGTCTTAAGTTGGCAGCTCACTAGGTTTTGAGACACATCCAGTATCTCACAAAGGTGAGTACACTCCTAAGTGAAGATGGCCAAACTGTGCCCAATTGGCCATCTTTCCTTCCAGGTGTCATGTGACTCGTTAGTGTTACTAGGTCTCAGGTTTGAAGAGGAAGCAGGTGTGTTATCGTTCTCACACTCTCTCATACTGGTCACTGGAAGTTCAACATGGCACCTTATGGCAAAGAACTCTGAGGATCTGAAAAATAGAATTGTTGCCCTACATGAAGATGGTCCAGGCTAAAAGAAGATTGCCAGCATCCTGAAACTGAGCTGCAGCACAGTGGCCAAGACTATACAGTGGTTTAACAGGACATGTTCCACTCAGAACAGGCCTCGCCATGGTCGACCAGAGGCATTGCGTGCACATGCTCAGCGTCATATCCAGAGGTTTGCTTTTGAAAATAGACATATGAGTGCTGCCAGCATTGCTGCAGAGGTTAAAGGGGAAGGGGGTCAGCTTGTCTGTGCTCTGACCATACGCTGCATACTGTATCAAATCGGTCTGCATGGCTGTCATCCCAGAAGGAAGCCTCTTCTAAAGATGACAGTTTGCCAAAGACAAGCAGACTAAGGACATGGATTACTGGAGCCATGTCCTGTGGTCTGATGAGACCAAGATAAACTTATTTGGTTCAGAGGGTGTCAAGCGTGTGTGGTGGCAACCAGGTGAGGAGTACAAAGACGAGTGTGTCTTGCCTACAGTCTATCATAGTTCTGGGAGTGTCATGGTTTGGGGCTACATGAGTGCTGCTGGCTGTGGGGTGCTACCATGAATGCCAACATGTACTGTGACATACTTAAGCAGAGCTTGAACCCCTCCCTTCAGAAACTGGGCTGCAGGGCAGTTTTCCAACATAGATAACAACCACTGCCTTGTTAAAGAAACTGAAAGAGACCTAAACCCTATTGAACATCTGTGGGGCATCCTCAAACGGAGGGTGGAGGAGCGTAAAAACCCAGCTCCGCGATGTCGTCATGGAGGAGTGGAAGAGGATTCCAGTGGCAACCTGTGAAGCTCTATTGAACTTCATCAAAGAGTCATATCTTCAGTGAAAAAATATTAAAAGATAGAATAACATATTTAAAAACATATAAGGGATGTACTTACCTTTGTAAGATACTGTATATGATGCCTGGTATACAGATTTATAATGATTTTGTATAATCTGTCCTGGATTCCTGAAAGACTGCTGTAAAGCTTGACCATTTCTATCTAACCAACTTAATTGATTGGATGTGGCCTGGTGTGTGTGACTCCCCAAATTGAATCTTAACCTTATTGGAATAGGAAAGAATAAGTTTTAATAATCTAACTAAAGTATGTACACTAGGTGATTGACTGAATCTGTCTATGATTCATAAGGGAATGGCCATTGCAATATATTTGCCTGCTCTGATGGCTGCTATTGGTACTTCTCCTGCGGCTGCTTGATTTCAACATGTGCACCCAAGAATGTGTAGTGTAAATGTTCAACTTCTGAAAGCGCTGCTGTGCTCGAGTCAGGACGTTGCTTTCCAAACGCACCAAAGTGTTAAGATCACTGTAACCGTACACGTTCTTTTAAAGATGTGATGACCATGAACTCCTAAGATTGTGTTCTTCTGGGACCCTGCCCAGCGGTTTGTAAGGACAAGTTAACCTCAATTGTTTGTACCTCTAGTGCTTGACCAGTGATGCGAGCTGTGCCTGTTCCATACACCTGACAAGATATCTATCATGGATAGCTGTGAACTCTGTGTCCTTACAGAAGAAAATCAGGCCATTCAGAAGTTGCAGCATAAGTTTAAAGTGGTTCATGATGCTTCAGTTAGACACCAAGAAAACCACGTCTGCCAAATTAGATGCAATGATTCATGCCCCCCAGTTCTTGACCCTTTACAAACGTAACTGGTTCTTACATGTAGCAGTAATATCGTGTATAGGTCTGTAAAGCAATTGCATAGCTGCTGCATATCCCCCAGCCCCCCCCCCCCCACCTCCACCCTAAAAACAGGCATTGTCTTTCTGTGTGTGTCATGCAGGAAAAAAAGCATTCATTGTTTTTGTTGCACCCATGAAGGGAATGAAGACACTGAAAATGTGCACGTTTTGTCGATGTTGTAATGGAAAGTTATTTTATCTTTAATTCGTTGGAAAACTCTGTGGTGTAACGTGAGAGCCAAGCTTTAAATCTTTTCTTTGAAAGACACTGTTGCACTGTTGTACTATTCAGAAGCTTTAGACGTTATATCAGCACTATAGTATAGTATCCTTCAGTGGATGTTCTCTTCTGCTTTGTAGGGTAAACGGTGTTGTTTAAATTGTGTATTTCATTGCAAGTGACACTCGTCGTTTGTTGTTTTCAGTGGGATGTTGCAGACTGATGCAGAAAGAGCAAATACTTTTTTGCAAAAACAAACAACACAAAACGCTCATTTTGACTTGCATTCACATGAAGTGCATATAAGAAGCCTGCATTAGGTAGTAAGTGTAGTCAATTGCTGGCTTGTTCTGTGAAGCTCCATAAACTTTACACAGGATTTGGATGGAGATCCAACAGTTAGCAAAGGTAATGTCAGTAATGGAGTTTGTTAAAGGCTTCTTAATACGTCTTTTGTGTAGCTGCCCTGGATTTTGCATGGGCAAGCTCTCCTATTCATTTCAGATTTCAAAGGTGATGGCGTTGAGTAGAAAGGCTTTTGTTGAGGGTTTTTTTTCTCCTTATGGTGACTGATTAATTGTGTGTTTTCTACTTTGTGATCGGCACATTGGACTTTGAGTGCTTGCCTTGTAGCACTACGGCAAACACGTTGTTTGGTTTGGCATGTTTCCCGTAATGTTATCAGTTTCTCTCCGTCGCCTTGCTAAATGTGGTGTTACATTTGCATCGTTGCTCTCTTTAGGCATCCATGTATTAGACCATCTAGATGTGTCTGCCCAGATAGCTGTGAAGAGGCAATATATCCAAGCATTTTTTAAGAAAATGTGCAAAACATGTGACCATCACGTTTTTGAAATGCCTAGAAGTGACCGATTAGGAACCTGGCTTCTGCCAAATACCTCTTATTTGCTTTCCTACAACAATAGACAAAAGACAGACAGCTCCAACAACAAATCAGTTCCTATGGGCACTGAGGGGAATGCTCTCTTAGCCTGGCACATTAGGCAAGACTTCAGATCCCAGTTCCCTTTCGGAGCTTGCCAAGCCATGAAAGACTGATTGGCAGACAGAGTAACGTTAAAATACATGGAAATGGAAACCCGCATGGGAGCCTTTTATTGGACCATAAAGATTACAATATGTACACTGCCGTTTAAATGGTTTCTGTGCTCGTATCGTTTAATAGCTCTGGCATGTTGAAACTTGTTTCATCTGATTAAAGTGAACTGAATTCAGCTTTGCCTTATTCAGTGAGTAACAGCAATGTGACCAACAACATCCTGAATCAAATGGTTCTTATGATGCAGGTTTTGGTTCATGCTTGTGGCTAAAGATGAACGGCATTGTTCTATGGGTGGTAGTATATCAGCACTCCGGGCCTTGGCTATGTGTCAGGAATCCATGGGCTCAATGTTAGCTCCTGCCCTTCAGCAACACTGCAACAGCAAGGCTGATCGTATAGCATAGCTAAGTCTGCCCTCATAGTTAGCCCACTTGGGCAGCTTTAGCAGCTTTAGCCCAAAATGTAATATATGACAGTGTAGACTAATTACGATTCATGATAAAAGCCATTGAGTAAGTGAGGATGGAGTTATGAAGACATTCTGTACTGTAAAGCTTTAATCAGCTTTAGGTGTGATGTGTACGGACATTGTGTAAGGGGGCTAACCGTAACCAACTACTGCTGTTATTAACTTGTTATCACCCTCAGATGATTCGAAGTCATGTGCATTTTTGTAAGCAAAAATGTTGGATGCTGAAACTACATAAAGAAAGCCTTTAGTATACTCCAAATAGAGAAAGACATTAAAGCCATTCCAGACAAAAACAGTCATTGAGTCTCAAAATAAGTTCTTATAATGTTATATAATGTTTTAATAATGTTTTCTTACATAGAAACATTAATATTTCACCTCAGAATATATATATATATATATATATATATATATATATATATAGAGAGAGAGAGAGAGAGAGAGAGAGAGAGAGAGAGAGAGAGAGAGAGAGAGGCTAAAAATATATGTACATAGTTATATATATATATTTTTTTAAATTTACATTTAAAAAGTTATGGCACATTAAATACATTTTAACTGTTTTATTAATATTCATTTGCTATCTGCAAAAAATATGTTTTTAAGTTTTAAACAGAAAATGTGTTATGTGAACTTGTTTTCACCTAGAAAATCATTGTCTTGCACACAGCGGACTGTAATGAAATATATATATGTCTTTTACCCCTTTTTATTATAGCACATTATGTAACTCTGCTAGAAAAACTGTAATTGCACTGGCTGCTGCTTGATGGTCGGTTTTATTTTGTTTTGTTTGTTTTTCAGCAGGGAGGTACAGTGAATAAGCAGGAATTGTGCATTCAAATGTGCAGCTATTGATTATTTATTTAAAACCGTGGGGATCATTTCCCTTTGAACTGAGGAGAATGACTAGCATTTACTCACAGATTATTTGCTTTTCTGAATAAAAAGTATGTGTTTACGTTATGATTTTGTGGTAATTGTTTAAGAATGACATCGGCTCCTTCAGCCACAGTTTAGTACATGATGCCTTCTGAGCTCAGAACCCTGAAACAGCTGAGGGTCCTAACACTTCTACACTGACTAGGAGACCGTCAGCAGGAAAAAGGTGAAGAAAAGTAAAACAATAACAGTCTTATTAAAGACACATTCAGATCTCCAAATAAACACACTAAGTATAATGTGAGCTCATTTAAACTGTCACGGTTTATATAGTTTGAAGTGGTCTGAAATGTGAGAGGAGTCGTTCAGTGTTACTGAGTAAACAAATCTGTTCTCGGTTAAACGGCTCCACGTGCTCGGTGTGCTGGCAGAAGATCTTTCTGGTCCACAGTCCCGCTGAACCGCCACAGCAACGGGTCCGATTAACGACCGTGATTAACAGAAAACTGCTTGCAAAAGCGCGGACACTTGTGAGGAACTGCGGCTCTCAGAAGTGCTGAAGCGGAAGTGCTCCTACACGGCGGGGGGGACGCAGAGCCGCGTCATTTCCACCGAGCGCGGGCTTTAAACCGGCGGCGCGCGGGCCACAGCGTTACGTCACCAGCAGCGCGAGCCATAAAAAGCCCGCAGAGGAGGAGAAGAGGAGAAGAGGAGAGAGAGAGAGAACAACACTCCGAACCTGGAGAACCACAGACACCTCCTGCACGACATGGACATGTACAGCAAAGACATCAAAAAACCCAAGTGCTCCGTCTTCTCTAACATAAAGGTAAAAACAACTATTACTAGTTATCAGTAGTAGTACTAGTTATCTAACAGTACTAGTAGTTCTTGTAGTTATTGTAGTAGTTATTGTTTACTAATGTTATAATGACTAATAACTATAAAAATATCTCAAAATAATACAGCATTTCACTGCTGTTGCTGTTTTTTGTGTATTATAAGCAGTAGTAGTAATAGTGGTGTCAGTCATTGTATTAGTTAAATAACTATAATTACTACTAATAATAATACTGTTACTACATGTAATTATAATAATACTGTAAAAAATGCTATAATCATACCCATTGCTTTTTGTTGTTATTAGTTATTAGTTGTTGCTATGGAGCTTGCAGTTGTATTGATAATGTTTGTCATTTTAGTGAAGCAGCAGCAGCAGTTGTAGTAACAATAATGGTAATAATAATAATAACAATAATACTTACATAATGATACTACTAGTTGCCAACCACTACTACTAATAATAACAACTGTAGTAGTTGCTCTTTATGATTGTTATCAGTTATTATTGTTGTTATTATTAGTAAAGATTAGTAAAGCCAAATATTAGTAGTTATAATGGTAGTAGTTACCAGCATTACTACCACAGCTACAAGTAATAGTTTTATTGTTATAATTGTAGTTGTTATTTTAATAATGTTGCTGATAATTAATATTTTTACTAATATTGCTGTTATTATCAATGCAACAACCGCCAAAATCTTTTTTCACACCAAAGCTGAGCACTCAGAACCCGGAACCTGAGCAATATCAGAGCTGATCTTATCACCTCCTAATTAGCATGTAATGAGCTCATAAATCTGACTTTGGCACTGAATCCTGGCCATGGCTGGTCAGAGATCAGCCCATAAAGCCACGTCTAATGCATTCCGACCATAATATTGCACAGACTGGTCAGTTTTAGAACCTTACACACAATACAGAGCACTGGCTGTTGAATGAACAATCATGAACTTGTGGCTATGCTCATTCCAAAGCTTGGACAGATTTATAGGGATTTAACTACTTTATTAAACTGTAATGGTCTAAAATTAGCAGAATTCTTTAGTTTATAGTATAGAGCTGCTGTGTAACGATGTCTCCACTTCGCTTTGGTCCTTCAGTGGGCAGGTGCAGGCATAAGCCTAACTTCACTTGCTAGTGTCATATTTTAAATAGTTTGGGCTACGTGCTAGCCCCAAACCAGATATCCCTGGAATGTTCAGTTTAGACATAAATGTTCCAGTCACCCTGCGTGCTTTCTCACAATTTTATGATGTTTTGTAAGATAAATGGTGTGTGGGCTCAATCTGCGACCACATGCTTGGGTTTTGGTCATTTTAATGACTTTAATGATGTGTAATAAAATTTTGACACATTTTTTCTTATCACCCCACGTGATGTTAGTGCTGCTGAGTAACACTGCTGTGACATTACAAGCTTTCCTCACCTTCCTTGAGGAATGAACAGTTTGTACCTTTCTCAATACAGACTCAATCTGTTTTGCTGGGTTGCTTGTACTTCTCTGTTTTACAATGATCGATTGCCACTAAACTTCGAACCCTAGCCAAGCCTTTATCCAGAGTTGAGTGAAAGTTCACCGGAGTTCGGCTTGAAATAAAGGTGTACTCGCAAACATTTGACCTGCTGCCTCCTTTTTTATTGGAAAAAGAGCGGTGTGCAAATGTGTACATGAACTACGCAAGTCACACATTTGCAAGGCTATGCGTCTTTCTGAGGGTCCCTTGCTTTTGCCACTGTGTATCGGCTGCAGGGCGTTCTGCTCTCTGTATTGGATCACAACCTGGACAAAGTGCCTCTCTTCCTGTCCAAAACTAACACAAGATGCAGCCTTTTATCCAAACCCCTATTTAAGCTCAAGTGTTGTTCTTTTCCTGCTGGACTCTTTGCTGAGCTGCGGTGGGTCTGTTTCGTTTCAAATCATTGGTAAGGGAGGTTGTGCCACGTCCTAAGTGCCTGTATTAACCCAACCCACCTCACCATCAACACGCACTTCAAACACTTCCAGAAAGGGTTACGAGAGAAGACGTGTGCTTCTGTGAATGTGCATACTACAGTAGTTATCTGTACCGGAGGCACTCGAACAAATCAGTGTGAGCAATCTAGTGTGGCAATGGCAAGAAGTTGATGTATACATGTTCAATGATTATGACTCAGACTGCAGTGACGTGTGGCAAAAGGTGAGGAAGAACAAACTGTGCAGGTTGCCAGTTCCGACGCACGTCGCGAAAGAAAACCCCTCAGCGTCCTGGAACTGTCCTCAGAGGCGACAGGGAATGTTAAGAGCAGTCTACAGTGCAAGGTTGCAATAGTATATACATCTAGGCTACAGCTGGACACTGCAAGCACCAGCTATTTTTCTCTGACCACTCCTCAGAGTACAGCCTAAAATGATGCATGGAAACTATGACAAGTCCAAGTCTTGCTAAACTCTGCTGAAAGAAATGGCTTATTTTGGGAGGTTCATTACACATGATTGAGTGCACGCAGTCGAAAAAGTGCTGATAAGCATTTCACTGGAGCTGCAGTTAGATTTCAACATTTCATTGTTTGGATTTTCTGCAGTTTTCCTTCATAAAACTGCACCCTGTAAGTACAGAATGGGTGTGTCGCATATTTGGGTCACAGGTCAGACCTGGACTCCACCTACTAGCAAAGAACAGGTCTTTCTTACTATGGACAACTGACTATTGCTGTGGGCACCAAGACAAGAAATATGAAGTTAGGTTGGTAAATACTGAGCTTTGCCATTACGTCTTCAGGACATCCTAAAAGGATGCCTGAAGGCTTCCTGTTCCTTGACACACGTTAGCTTTGAAGGGAAGCATCGGGTAACGTCAGTCCCCTAATTCTTTCTTATCAGTGGGGCTGTGGATGCACCAGAGTGACTGCTAGGAAAGTGCAGTACATGAGATACGTTTGCACAACGTTAGCCTGTCTTTTCCGCATGTCCAAACTATCGTCAAATCCAGTGCAACCTAAGATGACGCAACTGCTGAATCTGGTTAGCATGGTATTTTACAAAGTTCTAATGGGAAACAAGTGTCTCCAACCAGCTCTGAATCTAATACTTCCAACACGGTCTTCATCTTATGCCACAACACTCATCCATCTGTTGAAGGAAGCAATCCAGTTAGGAATTTCTGGGAAAAAAAAGAAAAGGATACACATACACACTCGGAGACATCTTTTCGAAATAAGAAAAGCATTACGCCCAGATTAAAACTGTCATTACTGTTTTTGGGACTTCCTGGTAAGCTCTGTGCAGGCCTGCCAGGGCACATTTGTTTGAAAAAAAGATGGATGAAGTATGGATCTCTGAAAATGATTTGTGGGGAAGTATACTGTTCTGATTTTCCTCCAAGGATCTGCAAGTCATTTGCACAATCACTTCATTACAATAGAAAATAATCCATGTGGTTTGTGTTCACCCGGGGCAGCTGTGAGTTTGTCATTAATGACGCAGTGAGCGATAAATTTGGGTGTCATCGCTGCGAGAATCTGCTATCTTCCAGAGAGATAATCACATGCTGATGAGCCTGCTGGCTATACCTTGCAAAAGATCTTTTACCAGGTCTGAGTTTCTCTTGTCCAGTGTAGCTAGAGTTTTCAGTAGTGACTGCTTACGATGCACCTTCTTTCTGGGACCTGGAGGCAGTGTTGAGTTATGATGTGTCCTGCTAGATGGGCTGCCTGGAGTGTTACTGTTGCTCAGTCACAGAGCCTCAGGGAAACTCATAAACATGAGCTGTTTCTGCTCCGGCTTTGCCCTGCACTGCTGCACTGCTGCACTTGAAAGGATACAGACTTGCTCTTGCACAGCCGGCCTAAATAAAGAACATATCCTTGCTCTGTGTGTACATAGCGGGTTTAAATGGAAAGCCGAATCAAACTGAGGCCTCCGCCGAAGCACAGAGACATAGGGTTGCCATTCAAGCAGCTAACAAAGGCATTCGCCGGAGCAGGCCGAGCACAGGCAGCCTATCAAAACAGCTCCGTAATGAAAGACCCCTCGCAGCAAAACAAGGACAAAATTTTTAGCAACTGCGTAAAAGCGGCCATTGTCCGCGCTAACAAACCATAAAGCCGAGCTTTAATGGGCGCCTTAGCTGTTCCAGGAGCTGATGGAAAGCTCAGCGTCCGCCCGGCCTTGGCTGGCAGCTGGCGGCGGAGCAAAAGAGGTGGATTTGCGTCTTGTGTTTGGGTAGAGAAGCCAGCCTGAATCTCTACATGTCCCGTCAGAGCGCTCCTGTGCTCCTCTACTAGCGCCTCTTAGACTCCTGTCTTAAGAACGAGTGAGATCCATAGAGAAGCTACAGCATTGCACTCTCTCTCTCCCTCGCTGAGGCTTCTGGGAACTGATCCAAATTATGAGCTTTGATCTGCACTGCATCTCTGGTGTAGGGCCCCCAGAGAGAGAGAGAGAAGCGGAGAAGTGAACAAACGTCTGTAACCCTCAAAGCAAACAAAGCGATCATAGAGCACTGCCTGCACAGTTTAATAAAGCTGACTGCTAAGCGCAGGTCCAACTGCACATTAACTCTCAGGGTGCTGCCTCTTGGTACAGCTCCTTTAGGAAGCTCCTGCAGCTTGCCATAGACTTTTCTACTCTTGACCTCAAGCCTGTATATGCTCAAAATGCCCCCCACCCCGGTGCCCCAAAATAATGATGTAAAAAACATATAAAATAGCTTCTGTTAGTGTTCCTATCAGTTGTTGATAGGACACTTATGAGTGTAATGCTGTATCAGCATACCAGTACCTCAGCAAAGACACTAGAATGTCTAGAACATCTCTGACCTGCATGTAACGTTTAAATCAGTGCATCATTTTATGCTGAAACTGCAGCTGCGGAAAGAAATATTTTGCTAAAAAGGTGATACTATGGAGTTGAGTGTTTGATGAGCCCACTCAAAGTTTAATTCATAGCTAAGACCCTGCTTAGTTTTCTTCTTTCTTAGTTTTGTCAGACAGACCTACTCCAGTAGCCTGTGAATTCTGTAGATGTAATAGTTCTTGAGATTTGGAACCAGTTTGGTCTCTCAATGAAGATAAAGCGTGTAGATAAATGAAAGCCGAGACACTGCGGCTCCAACTTTCTGGGAATGTTATGATGTAGCAGTGGAGCTTAGACGTCTGGATGGTGGTCTTTTTGTTTGCCTCTAGAGGAGTGAAAGAACATTCTAAAGGACGGAGGAAGTGAGTCTGTGCAATGTTTGTCCTCTCTGTCTGTTCTGTCATTGTGGTTGTGGCTTCCAATGCGGGCTCAAACTTACCAGGTGTTTCATGGCTCTTGCTAACTGCCCATGCTAATGTGGGCTTGCTGTGATGTCTCATGAGAATTTTCTCAACTTTTCCACCCTCCAACTTCGGGGAGTTTCCTCAGTGTTATCAGAGACTCTTACTCCAGAAGCACATGAAGTCTAATGGAAACTGAAGACGTAGTCACTGTCCAGAGTTGTGTACTTAATGTCTTGGCTAGAATGTCAAAAAAGCACAAAGACAGGACCGTCAACCTCCCTAGTTCTGTGAATGGCATCACTATGTAGGCACATAGCTAGGGCCAGAATGTTACAATATTTAAGTAATCACAAATAATTAGTATATGAGTATTTCTGATTTCATTGTATGTTCTCATACACAAGAACCATGAGCTGTCTGAACTCTATACTCAATCAAACAACAGTGTGGAGCCTTTTGGACAGAGTATCTTATCTATTTTGTCCAAAGAATGAATCATAGACATAGACTACCTCAGCCGACTAACGGATACCGCACACAGGACAAAAAGCTGCCTCACCCTTAGGGAACCTGTGGCATATAGGAGGCATCACCCAAAAACACCAATGAACAAAACGTTTATCTCACAGTCTACCCATATAGATATAATGAAATAAAGCTTTTAGCATTGTTTAGTAAATTTAATTTTATTTGAATTATAGCATAAATCTGACGATGGAAAATAAATGCACAAGAGTAGTGAAGCTTGTGAAGGGTCATTCAACAAACTGCATTCACAACATGGATCCTAAGCAACGCCAAAAGCCATATTAAATAAACCAGGAATGTACAGTCTGAAAGGCCAGGCGCTCAAGACCACTCCTGGATACATCTGTTCATGTGTCTGCCATTGTGGCTTCATTGTGTGATTTCTCTGAAGATTTTGTGCTTCTTAAAGAGAAATGGGAAAAAGTGGTTTAAATCTAAATTCAGTATACACAAGTCGTTCAAGCTTGTTGTAAAGAAGCTTACTGACTCTAATGTCTCTACAGTGGTGGTGATGGTAATCAAGGACCTCAATGTCTATTACTCAAATATAGCATTTTTATTTACTTTCCAAAACCATCAATGAACCTACATGTCTTTTATGTTATGTTGGTAATGGACAGTAATATGTCTGGGGAAATCAAAGTTTGAAGTGATTCTTTTCCCCTTCTATGGATTGCATGTAGCACTCTACCATGAATTTAAATTAAAAATATTGTAAAATGATCTCTCTGACCTCAGGCAGATAACTCAACAGCATTTTGTGTAATAACTTTCTGTGAAGGGCCTGTTAGAGGAAACTATTCAGACGTCTGGTTCCTTTCACCACCACTGTGGAAAAGTTTTTTCTAGAAAAACTAGAACTAGTCTTACTGACTTTGCTTACATCATACATTCTTAAAAATATCAGTCGCCTTAAAGTCATTCCCACATATTGCATTACATAATGCTCCATACTTTTCAAAGTCCTAATCATTCTGACTCCAAATAAGTCAGAAATAAAAATCTTTTTAAACCTTTTAGATCTAAACTTAGTTGCTCTTACATAATAACTTATATTCATGGATATAGTTTGTTGGAATCATTTTAAAATGCTAGAGTACATGAATGCTACTTGTCTCGGAGTCCTCTTGCTTTTGCTTTGTTTATTTTGGTTGCACATGTTATCAGGTTACATCAGGTTATGTTTAAGTTTAAAGCAATACGCTTGATACAAACTTCATGTCATGTATGTTCTGTATGTATTATATTATTTTATATGATATTTTCTTCACCTGCTTCTCTTCTCTTTCAGCTCTTTGTCCTCTGCCAGGGCCTGCTGCAGCTCACCCAGTTGCTCTACAGCTCCTACTTCAAGAGCACCATCACCACTATTGAGAGACGCTATGGCCTTGACAGTCTGTCCTCAGGAACAATATCCTCCCTCCACGAGGTGCAGAGCCGTCCGCCAACCTCAACACAGCACATAACACCACAGGATCCAAAACCCCTGAGCTCAAAGCCTTTGCTTACTTGACTTCTATTTAGAAAGGTGCCTCAAATGCAGAGGCATTTAGATATTAACCCTGAAATCTTGAAGATCTAGACTTCCTCCCGGTCCAAATTTGGTGATGTAGTGAAGCTGAACGTTTGTTTCTGTGAACCTGTTCCCCTCAGCTGGCTGCGTGAAGTGCTTTTGGTTTCACTTGTTCATTGACATTTGTGGTTTCTGAGCAACAGTATGACGGTCATGACAGTGAAGTCCATTAGCCCAGGCTCTGACACCACACTCGTTACAAAACGTCCCGCAGCAGCTTGACAGCGTCATATAGGTTGCAAGAGGAACTGAGGGAGATGTCATAATAAGCAGTGCTTAAAGAAGCAGTACTTAGAACTTTAAGTAACAGTGAGTCACATACCGTCAACAAAGAAAAGTTTCCACCTGAGCATGAAATGGAATGGGACTTTTTTCTCAATGGCGCAAATGTCCTGCAAGGTTTAGTCTCTTCGTTTAATGTGATGGTGGCAATGGACAAGTAATATTAGTTTATAATCACTTACGCCCCTATGCTCTCACCATGATTGGACCAACACCTCTGATTCTTACTCTAATAACTACATAACTTGATAGTAAATATTTCACACAGCCTAACATATTTTGGTTTTACATATTTTCTACAAACACCCTAAACATCTCTGCTGCTAATGAACATGTAAGTTTTAAGCGTGTTTGAACAGTTCGGTCATAGGTGCCATACATACAAATGTTCTAACAAACTGAGGGACTAGTTTGCTAAAAAGTGCAACTAAAATGAGTTCAGTAGAATTCTGTAGATTCTTACCAGGTGAGCTTTCCAACCAAAATACATAAAATTTTGTTTATTTTCATTTTGGAGCAAGTCCAAGCATCATGAAGTTTTCACATGTATAGGAGAGCTGCAGTGTTCATATTACATGGAACAATACAAATCAGCAAAAATGAAGTTGAATGTTTTCTTTGGACAGTGATGATTATTTATTAAAAATAAATATAATTAGCGAAAAAAACTAGCAAGACATTCTGACCACAAAGCAGCCTCTCTCACAATTTCTATCCACAGTGACAATTTTAGATTGCTCTGGGAAAACGCGAGGCATGTTCTACACGAACCTTTGCAATTGTTAAAGCACATAACAATCTGTGTGGCATTATAACCCGTATTAAGTTATTATAGGTCTTCTATTTGCTGAATAAATAGTCCGCAGGGGGTAAGACCCCAAAGTGCTTAAACAGTTGCACACCCACCCAACGACTTTGTAGTCCTAAGTCTGTGGTAGCAGAGAGCCTTGTTAATTAACATACTGGATGTTGTAGTGGGGACAGTGCTGTTTAAGTCTCTTATTTTATCTTGTTGATTCAGTTCTCTCTGATTCTTAAGATGTATTCACAAATAATTGCTAGACGTTGTTGCATAACTATGTTATGTTATGTTATGAGAGTAAGGAACTGAAATGTGATCCCTCATACAGGGTTTAAGAGGTTTAAGGAGTTCAGTGAGAAAACAGATGTAATCTGTGCTGTTGTATCTTGTCATATTTCAGCAGACAGAGTGATAAGTGCTGTGTGTGTGTGTGTGTGTGTATGTGTGTGTAGGTAGGGAATGCGATGCTGATAGTCTTTGTCAGTTACCTGGGCAGTCGTGTCCACCGCCCTCGGGTCATCGGGCTGGGCGGCCTACTGATGGCCATCAGCGCTCTGATCCTGGCCCTACCTCACTTCCTGTCCCAACCGTATGTTTTCGACTCTGTCCTGAGTGGTAAGGATGGCCCTGCACCCATATCTAAAGGCATTAACATATATATATTACATATATCTCACATGTTGCATATCATTCAAGGAAAAAGAAGTATCTGCAAAGTGTAAGTTAAAAAATGGAGATGCAATATACACATTATTACATATGTCTTGTTTTCATTTATTAAAATTCTCGTCAAAACAGCCATTAAGTATGAGTTGCTGTTTCCTTCTGTTTTATAAAAGACAGGAAACATTCATTTAGCAGAAAACAACAAAAAAGTGTAACACATCACTTTCAGTTTAATTGGTCCCATCTTTAGTGCACCCTGCTGCCAGCAAGTCACAGATGTGTCCTCTCACCGAAAGCTGCTCCCAGAAGTGTCACTGATGTAATGTTCCCCTTCGAAATAAATGGCATTCATACCAGCCTTGGAAGAGCGTGTAGAACATCCAAACTGTCACCCTCAGAAAAACAGTACTTAAAGCTTTTATCTTTCAAAGAGGAGTGAGAATCAAGTTCCACTCTTGCTTCAGATCAGAATACATCCAAAGGTGTTTCTGTCCAGCCCTCCACTGTGGGAAGACAAGTCAGTGCTCTGAGTCTGAAAGTATGTATAACTGTGAAGAACTATGTTACTGAGAATCTTCTAGGGTGTGGATCATTTGGAATTGGTATTACTTGGTTTGTGAGAAGCAGAAAATAAACCAACCGCTAAGACTGAACTTTGTAGGTGTTTATAAGGTGCATGGAAAAACATCTCTGCACATCTAAAATATTTTTAAATTATTGTGCATTTACAGTTAAGAGGACATTTGGCTTTGTCTGTGAATTTACTGTTTTTGGACAGAGACAATATAATATCTGCCTTTTTCCTGATGCTTTTAAATTAATGACTTTTGCTTAATGGCTGTTTAAAATAAATAATAATATTAATGATAAAAAGTTATGTGCGCTAATCATATATATATATATATATGTATATATAATATACAATATATATATATATATATATTAACATGGTTTTAATAGCAGAAAAAGAGTGTCATCAGTAGTGTCATGCATTCATTTTCTAACCTCAAGACAGTTTTACTTTCTTACAGTATTGGGTTTAGGACAGTCAAATCCCCATAGAAAGAACACCATAAATTATGATTTTGTATAAATATAGCTTATTACTTTTTCAAATATTGCCTTTTAATAGATAATTTAAATAGATCATTACATAATTTAAATAGTGTTCTTACCATTAGACTATAGTTTGAACTAACTTTTTGCTTTTTTTAACCCATATTTAATACTAATTTGGCATATTATTATTATTATTACATGTCGACTCATGTGCACTATAATAAACATAGGTAAAATAAGTACTTATATGATGCATAAGAGAGACGTGTATGAGCTTACATCCTGACAACTGATATAAACAATCCTGTGTGTGTGTATGTATGCACTTGCTTGTGTAATATTGTTTAGTACACTATGTGCAGAGAACAGACCCTTGAGCCCTAAACTCATAAATCCATTTGGTTTAAAAAGGCTCAAAGTTTTCTGTTTAGAGAAAATCAGACATAACAAGGTGGGGGTTTATAATAACATTAACCGGTGATAAAGATCGTTGTAAACAGGACAAGCCCTTATGATTTGCACTGTACAATAGCAACAGGAAGTTGCTTCAGGGCCTCTGCGCCATGGTCAGTTCTCTTCATGTCAGTCTGGAGACATGAGAAATGACCTCAGCAGACAGGAGGAGATTTAGCAGGGTTTAGAGTGAGACTAAAGAACAAATGAGATTGGAAATTAAGCAGACAGAAATGTGAAGAATATGATGTGGGATAGCAGCATCTGGGAAAGAAGGAGACAAGATGAGAAACCTGGACAGGATGAGCTTCATCCTGTGGTGGAGAGGCAGGGCGTTTGGTGGCAGGACGTTCACAGCCTGCAGGTGTTGTGTCCATCAGCTGGAGCGCATTAATCTTCTCACACTGAGGACAGTTCAGAGTTATTTATCCCTGGTATTTCAATAAGCATCCTCCATCACCCTTCCTCTTCCTCCTCTCGCTCTCTCCACACTTGCTTGACCTGGCTGTACCCGGGGGAATATCAGTTTCAGTCACAGGTCACAAAATACATCAAACCATACACGCTAGTCATTAACCAACTCCAGGTAGTTCTGAAGTCCTTATATAACAGGGTATATTACTAATAATATTAATAACAAAAAATAATAACACCACCACTGCCAACAACAACAACAACACCACCACTGTCACCGCCACCAACAACAATAATAATAATAATAATAATGATATTTAATTAATTGAGAAAATTGACAGTTGAAGTATTCCTTTTTTATGCTAACCTATGTTTCGTCATAGACATTAATAGATATAGGCCTGCATTTTATTTTAAAAATAAAGCTTTTAATAAATAAGTATGTAATGTAAATACAATTTTTTTAAATACTTATAAAAATGTATAATTTGTAATAATAATGTATTACTTCACAGTGGGTTTCATATGCTGGGGCATCTAGCTTTTCTTTTTTATGCTGCAAAAACAAATGTATTTATTATAAATTCAGATCATGCATCATCCTCCTGTACATGCTATATTCCATGCACTGACATGGTTCAGCTGGACAGTAGACATTGGACAATAGACATTGTTTATTAAGGGTGTATTAATTATTAATTAATTATTAATTAAGTATATTTTATTATTATTTGTGTTATTTTATTTTATTTGATGTATTTTTTAAATGTACTATTGAATTTAGAAATAAAATATGATATTTAGTGTGAAGTGCTGACTTGTTTTTCTATCCTGCAGAGAGAAGGCAGGATATGTGTGATTATAACACCGCACGTGGTAATGTGTCCACTTGTGACAAGAATGACAGTCGCACGCTTGTGGATAACACTAAGCTGTGGGTGCTCATGGCCACGGCCCAGCTGCTGTTTGGAATTGGTTCCGTCCCGATCCAACCCTTTGGAATTGCATATGTGGATGACTTTGCTGGACCTGGAAACTCCCCTCTCTACATCGGTAGGGATGTCACTCTTACAGAATTTTTGGAAATGAATGATTTAGTTGGATTTGCTTGTTAATTACATGCATCTGTTAAAGTCATAAGTAGCCATATCGACTTAGCTTTCTTACTTCTTAGGTATGTTGGTGTAACAGCTAACACTAGCTGTACTGTCAAAATAAGACCACCGGCTTTTGTACATGTGCCTAACCATGCACACAAATGGCTACAGTTAAACAGAATTGTGTAAAGTAAATCTAATAAGTATATAATCAACAAACTATAAGCAGCAAAACACTCTGCCAGCATATGTGATAATAATGTTTTAGATGATTAAGAAGCTACTGCCCTCTAAACATGTTAGAAATTTTTGCTTTCAGAAGCCAGAGCATGTGTTAGTGAATGCATTTACTTATTTTTATTTTTGCAACAATGTTGCTTACTCTTACAATTATTTTGCATTCCCTCCTTTAAGAAAATGGTTCCTTTGCTAAATTAATTGCATGTAAAGGTTGTTTTTTTTTCACCACAGCCCCTTAGGCTCACCGTACAATTCACATTCTTCTTGTTGCAAAAATGTGACAACTGTGGAAAATGTTTGTAGAATAATTGAAAGCAATAAATTTACAGTGATTTGGTGATTATGCAGTAATTGTGACTGCACACTGGTAACTTGCAGCTAGGGGTGGGGTGGGGTTGCAGTTGAATTGATGAGATTTTTTGGGTTGTTTTTTTCTCAACATGCATGAATGCTGCGTCTCTCATACTACTGTTTTTTCCTCTAGCCATTCTCTTTGCCGTGTCTGTGTTTGGGCCTGCCTTTGGCTACCTCTTGGGTTTTGTAGTGCTGCGCATCTATGTGGACGTGGACAAACCAAACACAGGTATAGGAGTTTCCCTAACGTGTTCTCAGTTTGTTTGATTAGATCTGTGATTCTAAGCCTCCTGCACATGTTTGTTTTATTTACTGAAGCTCATCTGAATTCTAGATCGGTACAGAAGACACAACAATGTGTCAAATATGACAGGGGTAGATTTGGTTACCACTAGATTAAATGCATGTCATTCTTATAAAACTTTTAAAATTTTAAAACTTTATGAGCAAGAAAAAAGTAATTGGAATCCATTAGGAATCAGTAATGTAATTTCTTCATTTGTTTTTGCATTTATCCTTTAAATAAACAACTTTCAATGTCAAACTAGATACTAAACACCACAAATCTGTTTAGCGTTCATTGTTATTGTGGTCTAACAATCTACATATCGTCGCTCTCCAAAAACAAATATCTCCAAAATTGCAACTTTACAGGAGAGCCCAAAACATACTTTACTGTCAATGCAAGTCAATGGAACCAGATTTTTTTCTAAGCTATTTTAAAGCACTTCTATTGGTCCATTCATCATGAAATTTGCATACAATGCAAACAACCACCGTCGCTGTCAAAATCATTGGACAGTGACGATATTAAGCCTTCAGCCTGCCTTTGGAATAAGGTACAATGCGTGGCAGCCAATCAGAGCAGAGGTTGTTTACATAGATCACTCTTAAGAGCACAGGAAACATTGTAAACAGACTATAAAAATGGTCATATATATGTTTTAGGTACCTAACACACAAGTATACATCTGGGGGAGGGCAACAATGTAGGATTCGGACACATTGCTGTTCTATTTTATGTGCACACTGCAGAAATGCAGAAGTGAAAGCATCTTAAATGTACTCAAAATATATACACACACACACATATATATATATATATATATATATATATTTCTCATTATGAGATTGTACTAAGATTATTATAAAATTATTTAACCAGTTTTTGCACATTGTTTCCTTTTAAATTATTTAGTAAATTAAAAGTCTTAAAGGTCTTATACCAGTGGAATATTTTCTTATTATAAGCACTATTTCTTGCAAAAGTAGGAAGACATTGACAAAAGGCACTTTAAATAAACAAAATGACTTAAAATAAGCCACAAGGTACAGAAACAGATAATCAATTTTTTTAAGATAATCTAATTTTCTTAGAAAGTAATCATAATGAGAAATATTAGCTGTGTTGACTAGATTTAAGATGTATTCACTTGTTAAGATATGCGTTTATGCAGAGCAGCAGATTTGTTCACTTGATTAAAAAAAGCAATCAGTTTTATATAACAGCTGCAAATTTTTTCAGCCTGCTTCAGTTCGAGTGACTCGTCCAGCTGTAGGCCTGCTTTAGCACTGGGCTTCTGTTGCTGAGATGAGTTATTCTCTGGGGTCACTGGTGGGGGACCTGACTGTTGTTTGATTGACAGTGTCCTTCTGTAAACCATCATCATCCTGATCACACGAGCAGTGCAGCTGGTAGTCTAGAAAGAAGAAGCAGTAGGTTTCAGGGGCATCAGAGCAGTGAGCGAGCTGAGCAAGCTGATGTTTGACAGGAGTGAGACCTTCAACAGCAGGAAATGAATTACACATATCACACAGAGAGACAAATTCAATTAAAAACTCAATAAAAATGCTCAAGCACTCTGCTTTACTTTTCCAGTTGCAGCTCGGGAGCTGGCTTCTACCGACCCTCGGTGGGTTGGTGCATGGTGGATGGGTTTGCTGATCTCAGCGGGGGGACTGGCTCTCACCTCCCTTCCATACTTCTTCTTCCCAAAAGCCATGCATGTAGAGAAAGTAAGTATCTGCTGTTCGCGATATCTGCTGTAGATAGTTTATCTAATGTAGCCATAGATTTTGTTTTACCCTTTCAATCCTTACAGCCAGTGTGAAATATTATATGCCTTCAGAGTTTTATGACTTTAAAGTTGAGGTCCATATTTCAGTTCAGCATTCCTATACCTACATAACTTACACACTAGTTTTACAGTAGTTAAAGTTAATTCATAGCTCATATAGTCCACATATTAAAACCAAACTACATCCACCTTTATTGCAAAACGATATACAGCATTTTAGGATTAAACCCATGTATTGTTCGGTGAAATAGCCGCTTTGCTCCTCTCATTCAGGCTGAAGTTAGCGGCAGGGTTTCAGCCCAGACAGCTCTTTAAATGGTTCACAATGCAATGCAGCCAATCGGAATAGAGATAAATTGCATATATCAAGCTTAAAGGCACAAGGATATATATACTTTACACATAATAAGCATGATGTCAATGTGAGCACACTTAAAAAAATAATATTTCCATTTTAAATCCACATATTGTGAATGTTCCATACCAGTTAGATGTTATTATATATCCAAGGCTTTAACAAAGCTTACTGCTTGCAGTGTAAAGCCTTGTTTGTTGACATTGCTGTGAATGACAGGTTGCTATTCTCATGAATTTCTTCCAGAATGTTGTTTTTCTTGTTTGAAAAAAAAGAAAGAAAATCTTGAAAGAAAAAGAAAGTGCCTAAAGCCACCTGGCAATCTTGGGGGGTGTTTAGTGTTAGAATAGTTGGAACCTTCTTCCAAAACAAGGTTGTTTTGCTTCATCACTGTGTCATTTCGCAGGAGATTGGAAGTGAGGGCGAGGTTTTGAAGGACAACCACAAGAATTCTGATGTCTCCATGCTGGATTTCCTCAAAAGTAAGCCCACTTCTCTCCCTGCAGGCGGCTTGTGTTGTAGCCCCATAATATAATTGGACACTTCTGTAAACCAAGAGGACAAGGACAGTTCAAACTGTTCAAAGGTGATGGTTTCCAGTACACTTCCACCGTGATTTGACTCGGGCGTTCATGTTGTCGGCGGTGGAGTGTTCATTGTGTTCATCAGGAAGATTCCAGAGTGTCAGCCACCCTGCCTGTCTCTTTCCTCTTGACTCATACAGCCTGTTCAGTGTATTACTGTAACAGGATCTGACGAGCTCTTTATGAGTTTACCAGCCCTGAGGGGACAGTTTATTGCCGAGTCCTCTGTCTGTGTGTACTCACACCTTGGCGTACTTATGTGTGTGCGTACCTGCATGTATCTATATTGGAGCACCTGTGTTTATGTACACTGCTCGTTGAAAGGTTGCAAACATATCGCCTGCGTTTGAGATGTTCCGACTCATGTTTGATTTGCGCTATGATTTGCACTACTTCGGCTGATTTGTTTTTAACCCGTCAATTGCCACACCTCTCGGCCGCTCTTTAGTGATTTCATAAATATGATCAGATTAAGTTTTATGTAAATATGTTTCACAGTTAGCTGTTGTTAAAGAGTATGAAGAGTACTGAAAAGTTAAATAACACTTTTACAATAAGGCCAAAAATCTTATCTCAAAACAAACGCAGAACATCTTGGACATCAAGTAAGCATTTTGTGTAATAACTGCTTTTTGAACATGGCAGAACAGGCAATCAGAACAGAGGTCACATATCAGTTTTTGAAGTTCAGCTACAACGACAGTGTGTTTACTTGTAAGGAAAAAGAAGGTTGGAAAACGGTCAGGTTGAAATGATTTGGGACATAAAGCCAGAACAGGAAACAGGAATGTTTTTGGTACAAAAAAACACACAAAGGTTGTAGGTGAACGGAATGGAAATGAAGAAAATAGAAGAAAACATACTAAAAATCTTTGGGCCCAGAGGTGATTTAAACACATAAAGAAACTAAAACCTTATTTCAATGTTCTGAAATCACTGCATGCATTTTTGCCTTTTTTCTAGTTCTTTTAGTTTTTACAAAAAAGAACGACAGCAGTTTTTACTGAATATGTTATTTCAAACAGGCAAAGGAAACATGCTCATTTGTTTTAAAAGCAATTTAATAAGATATATGTCCTTGATGATGTAGTTTCTGTATATAATTTGTCAATTATTATTGTGGTATCATCCTTTGGACTACTAATATCTTAGAATGCTGCAAACGAGCCTTCTGCTTTTTGACTGTTTACTAGGAGCACCCTGACCAATCCCCCTTCCAGATGAGGTTCTGTGGGTGTTTTGATGAATCAGGGTATTCTTGTAGTCCAACAGAATATATTTTTGATCAACACCGTACACCATTCTAATCTTTAACTATGTCACATCACACTGATGCATTTATAATACGTCACAATATGTAGAGGCTGAATCACATTAGTGTTTTGCCTGTGTTGTGTAGCACTATAGATTACATGTCCAAAAGTTTGTAGACATGTGTATTTAGAAATTAAGAGTTTTAGGAAGTTAAACAAATGTCCAGCAACCTGGCATTGAAGAAACTGACCTATTTAGCCAAAGGGAAGCTTGAGGCCTTTCAAGACATGTGGTTACCTTTCTTGCGTGACATACTCTACTTCATTTTATACTGATAGAGTGGGCATTGGGTTTCAGGGTGGGGGGAGGATTTGTTGTTGTAAAATACTTAAAATCAAAAGACATTTGTGAAAAAAAAGAGTTTTAGAAAGAAAGTTGCTTAACAGCCCAAATGTTAGATGACGCTTGGTCTGCGTGATCTTACTTTCATGTGTAATTTCCCCAGAACTTAACCACCTGTGTGTGTGTGTTTTCTGCTCAGTGTTCCCACGGCTGTTCGTGCAGTTGTTGCTGAGTCCTCTTTTCTTGCTGCTGGTCCTGACTCAGTGCTGTTTCTCCTCTGTGATGGCTGGACTTGCCACTTTCCTCAACAAGTTTTTGGAGCGGCAGTATAGCACCTCTGCCGCCTACAGCAGCCTGCTGATTGGTTAGTAACTGCATCAGGTTCATTTAATTATGCCACATATTTCTATTCCATCAAATAGAATTCAGTTAGTCACACAACTGGCTTAGTTCATTTGTTGATTAGATGCCTCTATAGGAATGATCTAGATTTGTAGTGGGACAGCTACCTGTTTAAATGATATGATGTTTATACAATACAACAATTTGTGGATTGATGATACTGTGATGATTTTGATCCCTGTTATTATCCTATGGCATTTTCATGTGGTTCACTCACTAAGCATGCCACATTTCTGTTCATGTGGTTATGTTTAATAGCTCCATTTCTTTCTAATCTGATTGAAATGACGCATTATCATGGTCGGCTGTTTCTGTTCTTTTTGCAGGTGCTGTGAATCTGCCATCCGTGGCCTTTGGCATGTTGTTGGGAGGCGTGATTATGAAGCGTACAGGCCTGTCACTCAAAACCATCCCTCGATTCTCCATAGTGTTCCTCAGTATCTCTGTGCTCCTCTGTATCCCGCTGTTCTTCATGGGTTGTTCGACCCAAACTGTGTCTGGTGTTTACCGCCAAAATGGAGACAGCAGGTGAGCAGCAGCCTTTTAATAAGCCTTGCTTAACCAAGTGCTTCTCAGCCCATTCTGGAAGTATCTGTTATATATAGCTGTATATATATATATGTGTGTGTGTGTGTGTGTGTGTGTGTGTGTGTGTGTGTGTGTGTGTGTGTGTGTGTGTGTGTGTGTGTGTGTTACAACCTGGTCTAGGGTCAGGCCGTAACAGAAATTTAGAGTGGGTTTTCACAAATGAGTAAAAAGATGGGACAGTGGCTTCAAGCACAGGCGAAAGCCAGCATAAATAAAACAACTAAAGAAAAGAAAACTAACTAAACCTGAATAATAATAAACAGGGAAAAGCATAGACAAACAAAAGGTGCCCATCCCCTACGCCCTACGATTTTGTAGAATCAAACAAAGCTGTTGCTAAATGTACAAATGAGTTGAAGAGTAGTGGAGGATGCTGGGCTGGTCTGGGCAGGAGTTCTTCCAGGTCAGGTCAGAACCCTGGAGAGAACCCTGAACACCTTCAAATCTGGCCTCTTGATGGTCTTTTATACAGCAAGGCGACTTCTAGTGGTCAATCACGAACCTGCACATAGTGGAACACTCCCACACACCATGTCTGCCAACCAGGGGGTCGTAACAGTGTGTGTGTGTGTGTGTAATTTCCACCTGCTAGTTAGGTCTCCCAACACCGTGCTGTCAAGCTGGGAATGTAAATGTTAGCATGTGCTTGCTCCATATCAAACTGCATGGACAGTGTGTGGTTGTAGTGTATTATATCATATTGTGTTACATTAGCTTTTTCTGTTTTGATAGCTTTTGTTCTGTTTTTAATGCCTTTAACAACAAAGCAACCTGCAGTTTTCTCTGAATTTATCTTTATAACAGCTGCTGTTCTTTTCAGTTATACTTATCCAAACATAATCTTGGGCGATACAGAGCTAAAGGTTCCTAAATACAATATATTACACATTGTATAGAGACCAGCAATGCAGTGTTAACCATTTGAATGTAAAACTGCAAATTCCATTCACGTAATGCCATGTGAACAAAGAGGCTTTAAAAGAAAGACCTGCTTTATTAAGAAACCACTAAACATTCTCCAAAGCACTTTCACTGTATAACCAGCTGCAAACATTCACTGATATTCATGATTGGAGAGCATAATGCTGTTTACAAGCCTAAGGATTTATAAACACTGGAGTTTACATAGAGCACTGCGCTCATTGCTGACATAAAAGCCCAGGCTCCACAGAACACACAATTATAGAGACAATTAACGGGACATTTTTTATTCATCCATTGTAGTGTTTTTGGTGTATTTAAATTTTTTTGGCAGGTTTGTTTTGTTTTGCTGCATTTCATCAAACTACTCACTGATTTGTGGCAGCGCGCATACGAATGAATAAAGCTCATAAAGAAGTAAATGGAAGGCTACTCCTAGTCCAGATTTGTTTGAATGCCTAAAACAGTGATTTCCTGAAATGTTTATTCAGACTTGTAGTGCTCTCTCTAACGTCTCTGCTGTGATGAGGTGAGAGCGGAGATATGGAAAGGTGTTCTAAGTAAATTACACCCAGCAGAATATGTTTTGAAAAAATTGCGCTAATGAAAAGATATTACTATTACTAATTACTATTGATATTACTAATACATTTCTGATAATGCAGAGAGAGATAAGACAGTACAAGTCACAGATAGAGCTGCTCTATCTAGAACCACTAAAGTAACTTCAACAGTGTATTACTGGACTGTGTCAATGACAAATGCATCAAGACATTTTATACATTTTATTAAAAATTGTAAAAACAAACAAACACACGTGCTTCTCTCACTTGTGTTCATGTTAACCATGTACAAAGAATGCTTATTCATGTCCACAGTGCTTGAGGACTAACCATTTCTTTTTTTTGCTAATGTCCTTCAGGCCAGTTCTGACCTGCAACACCAGCTGCACCTGTTCCAGCAGTGCCTATAACCCAGTATGTGGTGAGGACAACATCGAGTACATTTCACCCTGCCATGCAGGCTGCACCAACTTCACCAAGGACCCAAAAAACAAATTCAGAGTCCAGGTGAGACGCCTAACTCCCTTCGGCCCGTTACTTAAAACAGTCGACTGGGCCAGAAGTCTTAGTTTTGTCTGTGGCTGCTTCATTAGTCAAACCGTAATGCTTTTGAAACTCAGACACTGCCCTGAGGTATAAGTTACGACTATAGATTTCTTTCTGGTGGAGCTAATTTAGTTGATCAGTGGGGTCGACTGGTAGCTTGTAAAGGTCAGCAAGACTGAAGCAAGTGGCGGAATACGCTCCATTGGTTAATCAATGGCCAAGTCCAATTGATCCCTAATTATCCATGTACACAAGAGGAAACACTTTAAGTGGAGCAAAAACAGAATGCTTGGATTGTTACTGTAAATGAATTAGCGGAGGAACTACAGGACAGGCTGTTGGTATAATAGCCATATTTGTGTAGCCTGTTTGATACCCAGAGAGGAAACGATAAGTCCTGGACATGTTAAGTGTCCAGTTGTTTGTCTAAGTAGGCAAATTAGAATGATCGGCTGTTGTTAACCCAGCGCCATTAATAATTAGTGTTGGTGTCAATTTTATTTAATGGATATTATTCTATTATTTAAGATGTTATTTCTACTCAGTTCAGAAATGCCATTTTCCCAGCTTCACCTTACATAGGCACACAATATATTTTTCTCAGTTTAAAAAAATGTATTGATAGAAAAAACTCTTAAACTTTAGAAACTCTTAAAAAAATGGCACTTCAACAGTTCTTTATAAAAGACATTGCTTCTATATGGAACCATGAACAATCAAAGAAGTCAAATCTTTGTACAGCCCTTTTTTCTAAGATTGTATTATTTAATTAGATATCCTGCAAGTTATGTAGTTATGAGAGTAAGAACTAAGTGTGGGCAAGCATACAGGCTCCTGCAGTTAGATAGTTTAGCTAATAGCTTCACAGAGATTAGATTCTATGCCAACTTGTAGGACAACACAGCTAAGACAGATAACGCAACATGAGTAAAGCTGAGAACCGTCTGAGAACAGCTGTATAGTAACAGTGCCCTCTGTCTGTCCACACAGTCCTACAGTAACTGCAGCTGTGTCACGGCCGGAAGGGGCGGTGCCAAGCCTGGCCCATGCGCCAACAGCTGCCCACACCTGCTACTGCCGGTCATCTTCCTCATCTCTATAGCAGCCCTGTCAGCCAGCCTCACGCACAACCCCATCTACATGATGGTGCTCAGGTATGAAACTCTCACTTTCTCTCTCTCTCTCTTGTCTCAGATCAGGCCCAGCCATCCCTTCTAAAATGAAAATAAATACTCGTCCTCTGGAGGGATCACACTGTTTTTTTGCTAAATTTAACACATTGGGAGCAAAATAAAACCCATATTTAGAACAGTAACACTGTAGAACTGTGAACATTGTAGCTCATGATTCATTTTCATATAAATAATTGTGAAAAATGAACCATTTAATTGTATTTCCAACTATTACAATTCTACTAAAGTTGCCATATTGGCTATTTAGCCACCTAAAAAAAGTCTCATTCTGACAACATTAATGCTAAATGTTATAATTTGCTAAGAGCTATTAGCTCTTAACAAAAGTTAAAAGTTGTTGTTTTTTTATTTACATGATAAAGTCTTATAAGTAACGCATTTACTGCTTACTTTTATTGGCATTTATTCATCTCAGTTCAACACGACCAATTCACATTGTGTTCACATTGTGTTGCATCATATTTGTATCCCAAATATTTGCGATTCGTTAGTTGTGAAAGTATTGTCACAGCCCTGCATTGTAATATATTGAAATCCGCAAACAGACAGAAATTGTGCGCTACAATTAGCAAAAACAAAGGTTTACCCTTGTCTGTGTAGTATAGTGTTAACTCTTTTAGACTTCTGCATGTAAGCACATATGTAATGAGACTTTCTAACCTTAACCTCAGTAACTAAAAAGAAATGGTTTACTCTACATAGTGCTTTTTGTTCAAAGACAGGATTATTTTGTTACCCATTACAGTTCTGATAAGACAACTAAATAATATGGTGTTACGATTCTGAACTGTATTATTAGGGTAATTATTAGGGTAACTTCATCATTAACACAAACATAGTTTGCGCTGAAAATATGTATCTGTATTTAATTTGATACAGAACAGTGCCTCAGGAGGAGAAGTCTTTTGCCATTGGAGTTCAGTTCCTGCTCATGAGAGTTCTTGGTAAGTAGAAGTCTCTTTTGTAGATGTTCCTCTCCAGCTGTAGACGTCTGGCAGGTTTGAGGGTGTTTATGTAAGAGAGGAATGGACTGAATAGGGCTGACATTAGCCTCATTCAGTAGATGCAGTATGAGTCACTTCGAGAGAGGAATCTGCCACCCCTTAGCTGCTGTTGTCCATTAAGATTAATGTGTCAGCTTTCATAAGCCCAGTCCTGAAACAAGGTCATTGATCATATTTACACAGAGAAAGTACAGCTCGCACTGCTGAATGCACAGTGTAAATTGTTTGGAGCTGAAAAAGCTGCATACCTGCTCTAACTTTACTGTAGGTATTGTAGCTCCCCCTAGTGGTGGGACGGCACTTAGAATTCTGAGCAGGGCAATGTGGAAACTGTAAATGCATCATGTTTGAGAGTCAGTAAGCCTGCACAGCAATTCAATAGGAGCCAGACCTCCAAAGCATTTCATACCTCTAGAAGCCTCCTCACTGAAAGCTATTACTTAAATTGGTTGTGAATAGATTGTCTGATGTCTGAAACATTTTGTGATAGTTTTTACGATAAGATCTTGGTTGAGAGGTTCATACTGGATATTGAAAGCCAAAAAGAAAACTTTTATCTTCCAAATGTACCCCTATTTGACTTTCATCAGTGTCACATACAAAAACTCACATACAGTAAACATACTGGTTGTTTTGGATAGTAAACCAACTCACTACATTTATGCTGTAGTTCTCATTACCCCTGGTTCCTGTTCTCACCACTGTAAAGACCTCAGATTTGAACTTACTCAATATTGTGCCATCTAACCACTCTGACGCTATTAAAGATTGAATCATGCAGTAATAGTGAGTGAAATTCCCCTTAAAACCTAAACAAGTCAAAATGAATTTATGAATAACGGAAGTCATTTTTCATTATAAGTCTTAACCCAAGAAGCTATCAGAACCTTTAAGTGCCTTAAGCAATACCGCACTTCTACCCACTTCAGTTTTCTAGTTTATAAAGTATAAATGAATTAGTAGATTAGTTTGATTATTTATTCAGTTTGATGAAGAAAAGAAAAAAAATCGAAATTCTGCACATTTCTTCAAATAAATGTAATATTTTCCTTTTTTTTAATTATGGGCCGCTCTCGTAACCTGGGAGCCCCTCTGTTGGCCCGAGGATCCTATCAGACTGCTTATACTGTTTTCAGCTGTAACAGTTCTGCACTCCTGCATTAGGACAGTGCTGCTAAAAGGTTCTGGTGTTGCAAAAAAAAAGGTCAAGTGCAAATGAAACTTACTTTGTTTTCTGTGTCCAGCATGGCTGCCCGCACCGGCCCTGTTTGGGGTGACCATTGACTCCACCTGCATTTGGTGGAAAAGCCTTTGTGGAAAAAAGCTGGCCTGTGGTTACTATGACAACAACCTCCTTAGGAACAGGTATGGGAATGTTCTCTCTTGACCTAAATGCATATGAGGGTTTGTTAGGGGTGAAAATCTTAAAGCGATGAGCATTGTGTCCTTTTACTTCCCAGATAAAGGTGATGCTAGACATTTAGGAAAACACAAAGTTAGCTGGTAAAGCTGGCCACGGTGTCTGACACAGGCTTGTGTTGGTGACAATAAAGAATACTTGTCATATAAAGAGCTGAGTCTAAAAAAAATTTTTGCTCAAATGGATGTATCTGCACCAACATGAGTGGGTTAAATAATTCATTTATATTACCTCTGTTTATCCTAGTTAAAGAAATAATTTTGGTTACTGTGCCTTTAAGACTAATATATGTAAATAAGCCGTGTTTTGATTGGCTGTCCTGTTTTGTTCTCTGTTCAAAAGGCAATCCTTGAGGAAATATTCTGTATAACTATAATATCATTGTTAGAGATAAACTGCTGTAGGCTGCGTAGCTGGATATATGTGAATGTGTTTGGTTTTGTGACATCACAAAAGCATTGAATTTAAAATAGGCTGTTTTTGCAACTTAGTTTTCATATATGAATGGTTTTGAAACTTTTAACAGTGTTTACATGCAACATTAAACTTGTTTAATTAAAAAAAAAAGGTTTTCCTGACGTGGCTCTTTAAACCAATTATGGTAGCACCTTCCGATGTTTTTTTATATATGTTCTTCAATATTTGTGACAGAAAGCTAATGAAGATGATGACTGTAGTCATGGCTTTTTGTTTGCAGGTATCTTGGCCTGCAGGTGGGTTTTAAGGTTATTGGCATAGCCTTGATGGGTGTGATAGGCTGGAAGGTGGGAAGAACCAGTGAATACAGTCTGGAGAAGAGGCCTGAGGGACCGCTGTGATGGTCCAGTCTGCTCTCAGCACATATTCTGCAGGAGACTCATGTCTCTAAGGGCCCACTGCAAGCCCAGAACTCCAGACACCTTTTATCAGAAACCATCTCCATTCAAGGCCCTGCTGAAAGGGCACTTCCCTCATGGATGGATGGTTGGCTGTATTATTTTTTACCTTCCATTTTGCACTGACTAGCAGCCATAGCCTGTACAAATCCTCTTTATGGACGAGCCATACTGGATCTGGGGACTTAGTGCCAGTTTTCACTCATTCACTGGTTTATGAAACGGTCAGTGATGAACATGTGTCCTGATTTGAATAAAACAGAAGTATTATGTAGATGGTTGAAAAGCCTTGGGTGACTACCTAAAGAAAACTAAAAAAATTGATGGAAATGTGTCATGTACCTCACTTCAGCTGTACTAGACACATTTGGCGGGTTCCTGATTACAGGGATATTTTGTCATTTTTCTTCTCCAGTAGCTGGAAATGTGAAGAAGAAGTTACAACTTCCAATGGAAACACACAATTATGCCTGCACGTATGATATATCAGAGTTACGGTATTTAAGATGGCCTGCAAAAGCCAGAGAAAGACAAATTTTACTCTGTTACTGTCGACATATTTTATTAGAATGGGTGTCTTCAGATTTGTAAATATATATTTTTGTATATGACATCGAATGTTTTATGATATAATTTTAATTTTGCACACAAACTGTAGTAATCTAGCCTTATTTGATCACTTTCTCATGTGTTTATTTGGGGGTAGTTAGCTGTACTACTCCATGCTTAGCCTATCACAGCAGTATCGTACAATATATAATGTTTATATAGAAGCACATAAATTATTTTTGAAGATAATAAAATTGATGTATAATATCACTGGGTGTCTGTGATCAGTTCTTAGTGTGTTTTGCCCACAGTGTCAAAGTTAATCACAAATTTAAACTCTTAAAATGACACACGTCTACGCCTTCCATGCAGCATAAATGGAGTTTGTCATGCTCTCTTCATTACAAGCCTGAGGGGGGTCCGACTGTTTCTCCTGCTCAATTCAGCATGACGTCATGTGTGGTACAGGGAGGGGGCTCAGGACGCGTTATTATTTTTATTTCCACCCGTATTCGTAAAAACCCTTCTTTTGCCTTACGATTGGACAGTGTGTCATTCTAGAAGGCTAAAGCCCCGCCCTCCTGCGCTGGGATTGGCTAGTCTGCACTTCTGGACTCTTTCGCCCACGCAGAATCATTGACTTCAGACGTCAGTAGAACTAAGAAACTGCAGGATTGATTCATTCCGTGTAGAGGTGTGGACAGCAGAAGAGAAAGACTGAGAGAGCTGTTCATCTTTAACGTACTGCTCTCTCTAAACGGACAGCGGACACACAGTGTGCATGCACCTAAACAAGCCCCTCCTAAATGATTTATTTATGTATATTTTTTTTTCTCCACTAAGCAACTAGACGCCTTTGAATGAATGAAAATGTTTTACTGGCTGAGGCATTAAGGCACTCTAAATATGCACGACTAGAATAGAGTCATAGAATAATATAATATAATATAATATAACCGTACATTCAATAAATAGAATTAAAAAAAGACAGAAAAGCTGCAAAATAAGCATCACAAAATATAGTCTTACAAAAATAAAGTCATGAGTGTGAACTAGTAGCCAATCGGAGCTCAGGAGTCGGCTCTTTCCTGAAAACAGGTGGGGAAGTATTGACAGACGGACAGACGGAGAGGCGAGGCAGCGCACTGCGCATGCGCACCAACTACTGACTCTGACAGGCAACAGTGAGAGCAGCAGCAGCGGTGAAACAGCGGGAGAGCTGCGTTTACCCGATCGAGCAACCTCCGCCAAGACAGCCTGAACCCGCCGGACACACGTTATTTCTCAGCCCTAAAACAAACAAGCCCCAAACATGTCCGTGGCTAATGACTTTGGGAACCCTTTAAGGAAATTCAAGCTCGTCTTTCTTGGAGAGCAAAGCGGTAAGTGTGTGAATTGAGCGGGTACTGAATGTCTCTCTCTCTCTCTCTCTCTCTCTCTCTCTCTCCCTCTCTCCCTCTCCCTGTCTGTAAGTTGTTATGTTACCTCCTTCTCTGTGTAGACTACACCTTCTGTGTTGTGTAAGAAACGGCCTGTCAGCTTTACCGCTGTTATTGTTATTATTGTTATTATTGCACCACGAAAGGCTGCTGCTCGAATGTAATGCACTCCTAAGTTTCATTCCTCTGTTCATTCTAGGGAGAAATGTTCTGAAGGCTGTGGCACGACGGATTGAGAATTAGGCTGTTTACTGGTTATTTGACCAAGTTTCTTATTTTAAGGTCTTGAACGATGTGGAATGTTTATATCTGTGTGTCTGGAGATGAATTTATGTTCATATTCACGAAGTTAATGGTGTTTATTGGTATGAATGGCTGGCTGGTGTTTGTCCAGTGCTTCAGTTAGTACTTATATACGTAGAAATCCTTTGCTTCATTTTTCTGTGAAGCTGTGAGAATTGTATGTGGTGCTGTGGGCAGTATAGCTGCTCCACTTGGTGGAGAATAGATGTGGAAATAAATAAATAATTGTGAGGTTGAGACACACCCTGAGTAGGACCGTTGGTGGGAGAACTTGTGTAGCTGCATCCACAGAATGTGATGCTGTTAATGAAGATGACTGTGTCAGCTGTCCATTCGGACAGATGAGGACGTTGGTGGATGGTCAGCAAAACTTTCAAAATGTCTATAGATGATCAAGCATTTATGCGGGCAGTTCGAGGTCTGACTGGCTGTAGCGTAGTGAGCTACTTTCTCTTCTGCTGTTCAGACCAGTGCACTGAATGAATGAGCCCTGCAGTGTCTTAGCTCTGTTCACTTCGGTGGAGCTGAAGTGAGGGGTTCTCTTCACTAGACAGTGATTTGCATGCGATGGAATAATTTTGCCATGGATGAGGACACACTGCTTCACTCGGGGGAATGTGAACTCTCCTTTATTTCATCTTCTCTGCATTTGAAAAACAGCGAGGGAGTAATGTTAAAGCTCTCATCAGCACTGGTTTCTCCTGTCTGTCACACGGATTTATGACGCCAAGGAGGAACACGTACTGTCCAATAAGTCAGCTCCGGTCATTTAGTCCCCTAAGCCCTTGGACACTCTTCCACATCTGCTGGTGATTAATTCTTCCCCCCTTTTCTGTTGCTGATGGTTATGTTGAGCTGCTGGCTGTTGGAATAGGTCTTTTAATGGCTTCTGAAGAAATTTCTTTTCATAGAATGAAGGGTTAGAATAGTGCATACAAACTCTTTGGGTTAAATGTTTCTTGTATGATACAGTAAATATGCTATATCCAGATACTTGTGCCCATTACATCTTGCATAATCTCCTTGGAAATGCATTGTCAATAGATAGTAAGCTCCTGAGCTCTCACACATCAGCCTCCATACCCAACACTAAGCATCAGCTCTGAAGGTTGTGTTAGAGTGGCAGTTGTGATCCAGAAATATTCATCTTCAACATGAGTACCTAATCTCAGTAACACTCTTGTGACTGAATGCAATCAAATCCTCACAGAGGTGTTCTCGTGCAAAGCCTTTGCAGAAGACTAAAGGTTGTTACTGCAGTGAAGGAAGGACAAACCCTGGATTAATATTATTGATTTCAGAACAAAACCATTGGATGAGCAGGTTTTGGCCATGTAGTTTCAGTGTCCCTGACATGGGTTTAACCTTGTTTTGGACTAAAACACAATCCAGTGGTCATTCACCACTGACACTGCAGTTTGGTCAAATGTTTTTCCTTCCATGTACCAAATCGAGCCACTCCCTCCAACACCATTTGCACATGCTTCTTGGCAGTTATTGTATTGCAGATGGTAAAATGTGGATTAAGTTTATCTAAAAGAGAATCTGATTAAGCCCATCTGTCTGTCATAGAAGGTCCCATAGTATAGTTTTATCTGGAATAGAAAAAAAGATAGACAGATTGGCTAAGATGATGTTCGCAGCCTTCTGGGGTTTATCCATATGAAATGTGTCTGTGCTTTAGCTAACATATAATGAAGAGCCTGTTCCTTGACTAAAGGATGAGATTACATCTAGGGGGCATGAATGTTGCAGTGAAATATCATTTCACTGAGGAACAGAGGTATATTATAGACCCCCATGCCTGTGATTAGGCTAATACCTCATTGTGAAGATAGTATAAGAATATAATGTGATATCTTTGAACATGGAACAGCATGCAAGCTTTCATCACAATGATAAACACAACTATTTTAGATTCCATAAATGATTGCCTCCTGTTTCAACCTGTTACTTTAAAAGATTTCCTGCCATTAGACTTAATGCTTAGTCGATAGACTCTGCAATAGCACTGTTTGTAACATCGGAGGAAGCAGCAATGTCACATGATGCTCTGTGTTCTGTTTTTTTGGCCTCTTGAGGGACCATTTGGAGAGCACAGTTTGAGACATGTTATTGATTTTTGTAGCAGAGAAATTTTCCTTTGTGCCAATCTGCATACATACAACAGCTCACCTCTAAGAGGGGTTAAGAGAATCCTTCACCAGTGTGGTTTAATGGATAAATGGAATAATGCAGATTTAATCCACACATTAATGGCCTTCATTCAAACACCACATGAATGATGTTCATTGTAGTGAGGAGCGTGTAAAACTTGAGATGAGATGAGGTAGGCCAGGCTATCATGTTTTCATCAAAGGTTGTCACTCAGTTTGATAATGTTTACATTATATATTAATCTATAATGCAGCCGGGATGCATTTGCTGACGTTTGCAGGAGGCTCTGGTTCCTAGGGTGGCATATGTTGCATCTGTTTATCTGTCTGCTGAATGGGTACAAATATATATTTTCCTTCAAACGTAGTGCTTTGACACAGGCATGTTCCAGATTGCTAGTGTCAGCAGTGCTGATAATTACCCCACACATTGCTAATGCATGACGATTAGCAGCAGTCAAGGTTTAAAATATCAGCAAGTCTACCAGTACTGGCCAGTCTGCAGGGATGATTGGTTAGGAACGTATAGCATATTAATGGGAAAGACAGAAATATGAAGGGAGAAGGATGGTGCTGAATAATTACTAGTATACCAGCATTGCAGTCACACAGCAATATTCATTTTTAGGCTTTGAGAAATTGATAGATAATTTAAACTGTTGTATTTTGAAAGGATAATTTAGAAAATGTGTCTCTGTCTGGTCATTGTTCATAGCACTGGGTAAACATCTAAAAGTAGCAGCACAGAATAAAACAGCAAAATTCAAATCCAGCTATTTCAGGTTTGTAAAACATTCTTTTGCAAGAACCTGGCAATACAATGCGTATCGTGATACGGTGGTCAGGATTCGATATATCGCAAAATACTGTGATATAAGTGATATATTGTGATTTTTTAAAAATCCTACTATTAAAACACACCACTATATGAACAGGTTTGCTTACAATAGCATTGCACCCTTGTGCTGCTTGTTAATGTTGGAGAGGAGCTGAAAATGAATTACAACACTGCCATCTATTGGTCAGGGGTTTGAACACAACACACAATGATTTACTGTCTGCCAGGAATCTGTGTATCGATCCTCTGTTTTTGAGAATCGATACAGTATTACGAAATAAAATATCCTGATACTTTCTTGCACCCATAATATAGAATACCAGTACTAAGGGAGCATGGATTAATCAACTTTATAAAAGTCAAACACAGTGCTTGTCCAAAAGTTTCCAAACCTAGGCTAGAGGGGTATTTCGCTCCCCAGCAATGGGTTGTGGAACTGTGTACTCTGGAGTGATGGAGCTTAATCCAATACTAAGGGATGACTGATCCACAACTGATCGTTTGAACTGCATCAGAACTGTATCGTCTGACCTCACTGATGCTCATGTGGTCGAATGCAATCAGGTCTTCACAGCAATGTTACAACATCTAATGTGGAGGGTTCCCAGAAGAATAGAGGCTGTCACTGCTGCAAACTCCCTATTAATACCTTTGATTTTGTAACAAATATTGGTTGAGGAGGTGTCTGCAAAATATTTGGATATATAGATCAGGTATCCACCCAACACTAGGAAAGGAAAGGCAGAAGATAGGAGAATGAAAAAAACGAGTGGGACTTGAGGGGAATGGAGAGAATCCAGATGGTGGGGAGGAAAGTGTCTCTCGGTGTAAGTGGGATGGGATTGGAAGAGGCTCGGGCATGGAGAAGCTGTCCAAGGTGCTGAACCCCTCCCCAGGCAGCTCCGTTTCTGAGAATAGGAGGCTGATCTGAATTAAACGTTTCCACAGAAAGGTAAGGACGAGGCTGTGTGCTGGGCATTAGTTAGCCCGGTTCTGTGAGTCGTTATCACACTAAGGCATACCTCCCTGCCTCAGGGACCTTTCCATTCCTCCATCTGCTTTCAGATGAGCTCGAGCTGAGCAGAGAAGCTGGTAACAAACTTTGATTAGCTCGTCTTTCATGAGTTTGGGTCATCAGAAGCATGTTGGGTGTGATGACAACCGACCATACAGCCATGAAGCCCACTCGATCAGACGCCTTTATTTATTACCGCACGTGACGGGGCTGACAGAAGCAGGAGTGCAAAGAGGCAGCTCGGGGAAAACACAGCAAACAAACACGTTCCAGTCCACGGGCTTGCTGACATGTCTGGGTCAGTCAGTGGATAGTGGTAGAGTGGTTAAATAAAATAAGCAGCAGTCTGGTAACCACTTCAAATTAACCCCTTAAATGCTGCCCGGCACCATAAGACAGACTGGCCACAGCTGAGAGCTGGGCAACTTTAGTGGCAGCCCTGTTGAGAAAATAAATATGTCATTGGATGATGTTAAAACAGAGAATGTTTTAGTTTTTAGAACTATCAGAATTAAATTGGTAGGTTTTTGTTGGATGAGTAACGGAGGTCGCCTCCTCAGATGAGCTAGTGAGCTGACAGAGCTAACAACACTGAATGCCAATGGAGAGTGTGTTTTCTTTTTGGTTAGTTTGACAGAAAAGTATATTTACACACTTAAATTTGGGATATTTAATTTTTTAATATTTAACTTGTCAACACATGTAAATAGTTTGAGCAGCAACAGATCAGTAGTGACACACGAAGCTTTATCTTCTTTTTTGAGCTTTATCTTACGTGCTTTTTAAAAGAAATTAAAATTAAACAACAATTTTTGCTTTGTTTGTTTTAATCTGAGCATGTGCTGAGTTTTGGTTTTGGTCAAGAATTTTCATGTTGGTGCATCACTAGTTTCACAACCAAGAAAACATCAGCTGAAGTAGTAAACTACAGTAGCAAAACTGTACTGCCTGTACTGTATGTATATGTGCCACCCATTACTGTCTCCATCTCAGTCTTTTCCTTAACAATGCATCATTGGCACCAAGTCCAAGGCATTACAAATTAGAGTAGCGTTATAACATACTTATTTAAATACGAGTCATTTCAACACGTACAGTACAGTACAATACATAAGCATTTCACTGAATTTTCTCCATTGGTCCAAGTTTCTATTATTTTAACACCTTTATAGTGCCTACTTCTTTTACTCAGGAGGTTCATTCATTTGATTTATGCAAGATTAAATATCATTTGGTACCGTGATTTATTTGGACAATACAGTGGTTATTGAATTTTATAAGTATCGCCAAGCTCTAGCACAGTCTGTCTGTAACTTGATAAAAATGTAGCGTATAATGTGGGTGAAAACAATTTGTGGTAGGGCAGAATGTGTGGAATGAGACATTGCTATGTGAGTGGAAAGCAGCTTAGTCACTGGAGATAAATGATAAGAGAGCTTGTACCACCAAAAAAAGAAAAATGAGTCGTCTGGACCTCTGTTCTCTTTATACTAATTCCTTGGCTGTCCTCTACGTTGGATGTTGGAAAATTAGCTTCCTTGGCTAAATCCATGGGTTATAAAGCTGGCCGAGCAGTCAGTTGGGGATTTTTTTTGTTGTTCAGCAGTCTCTGAAGCCTACTCTCATTGAGGAGGCAGCCTCAACGCCTTGCCAACTTACTGGCTCAGAGAAGTGAACAAGGCTATTGTGCGAGCAGTTCACACTGATTACTCACTTTACTAACACACCCAGCCAGCAGGCGGCCCGCGCTCCACAGACAACCTAAAGCGCTTCAGTGGCGTCATAACCTAATTGCTCTGTCTCATCAATCTAACCCACTCATACAGTAAGTCACCGACCCGTTTTTTTGCAGAAACGCAGAGTGAATTATGACCCATGCTTTCTGCTAAATTGTGCTGACTCACTGGGTTGACCACAGTGGTCAGTTTGTAGGCCCGTGTGAAGAAAGGCAGAAACATCAATATGCATCTCTCCAGGCTACAGTGTTCTGCAAATCAAACAGCGAGTGAAACCTGGGATGTGCTCATGCTCTTGGCCAGCGTTACTCTGCCTATCGATTCACTGCAATGTTTTCTTTGGATCTTCATGCTAATAGCCAGGAGATAACTGCTCTCCTCATTCTGAATGTTATCTGTTTTTGATTTGTGAAGAGCCTGCAGACAGTGAAAAGCTGAAACGGTTTTGACCTGCTTCATTAGGGTAGTAGTGCTGTTTTTTTTTATTACTGACTGGCCTCAGTGTTCATTTAACCCTTAAATTTCACAGATACTCTCAAAAATAGCGTGTTCTAATTTTATTTGAGATACTTTTTACTTACAGATCATTATAACTGGCAGTGAAATTCCAAGGCAAGTATAGACACCTAACAACTCTTAATCAATACCTAATTTCAGTTTTTAAGTAGAATTTTAAAGAAAAGCTATTATTCTGAATACAGTCTTGTTTACCTACAATATTGTTTTTTAGACGTTTGCCATGTTTTGTTATTTAGGGCATCAGAACAATTGGAAAAAAGTCAACTCAAACTTTTTGTCAAAAAAAAATTATTAAATGTCATAAATGATGTAATTAACTGTGTATTTCCAGCTGTGTATTTACATGTAAATAATATATAGGTCTATATCTAAACTGAATGCTTAGCAGACCCACAATATTAACTCCAGGCTGACCTTATGACCAAGCTTGGCTGAAGCAGACCTTTCAAAATTCAAACAGTGATGTAAATACGGCAGCGAAACTGGTCAAGTTTCCAGTGGCACAGCTTTAACAACCCTGATGTAAAGAGCTACGTTTCTTGAAGGCCCATTGGCTTTTCAGATAGCCAAAGATGTGTACTACCTGTGTATGTTAACCAACTACTAAATTAATTTCTTGGATTTTTTTGACCGAATATTTGTGAGTACAATCCCAAGTAGTAGCTCTCAATCCCAAACAAACTTGAACTCTCATTTCGCTCATTAATTATTTCATCACCTTGATTTGGTTTACACTAAGACCTACACTGTAAAATGTGGGGGTTTAAAAAAGTTAGTGTTCGGACTGCCTTAAAATTACAGTTTAAAGTTGAAATCTCATAAAACACAGATTCTCGTTATGCTAAATTACAGTTGGAAATACAATTAACTGAAATTTTTAAGGCAGTCATAAGGCAAGCCTTTTTTTGCCTTTCAAGGTGCCCTTTTCAATATTTTGATTGGTTGGTTTAGAAGCAACATGTTGAAACAGACACAGGCAGAACGGTAAAATGAAGAATTAACACAAAGTAAATTAATTATTAGTAATGAGTTATTATTTAGACTTTAGACTTCAAGGTCCTGTTACTGCTCTATAAATGTCTATATGGTATAGGACCAGCATATATATGTGATCTAGTACAGCGATGTGAGCCAAGCAGAACTCTTAGATCGGTAGGAAGTAGTCAGCTAGTGCTTCCTACTGTTACTCTTACTGAACTGTTAGTTCTACAACTCTTTCAATTTTAAACCTCCTTCTTCATATTTCACACAGTACAACAGCCCTTTTAAACCTCATTCTTTACTTTTATGTTTAATTCTTTCTTTTAAACATTTGTATATTTCTTATTTCTTTTAACTGATTTATTTTAAGGCTTTGTTTCTTATTTCTTTATTTATGTAAAGCACTTTGAGTTGCCACTGTGTATGAAAGGTGCTATACAAATAAACTTGCCTTGCCTTGCCTTAATTTGATAAAATCACACTATATGGCTGAAACTTGCCATGTAGTGACATAATTTTAGGTGAAGTCGAGACTGATACATAACAGTCTAGGATTTTAAACATGGCTTGTCCTCCTTGAAGGAGGAGACAACAGTGTTGGAGGTTCACAGTATCTCAGTTCTATGTACTGAACTCTCATTGTTTAAGTATGATGACGTAAATACACTTTTCCATTCTATGTGCCCTTTCAAACCCCAGTCTAAATTAAATTGAAATTAAATGTCTATATCAGCTTTTTCTTAGCACTCATTGTGTCAAACCGAAGACTAAAGAGGCCTGGCAGGAGTGACAAAGGAAGCTAATTTTGGCTTAGTCAGAGAAAAGAAGTTGACACATGGGAAGCATTAGGCAAAAGCGCTGACCTAAGCTGACCATTAGAATCCATGCTAAATGCAAATTATTTGAATTAGGCCAATTATTTTTCAAACGTACCTAATGCAGTGTATTAGCCAGCGGCTCTCAAGTACAGGCCTGTGAAAGAGCTGCTCTGCGGTTTTATTCTTTTATGATATAGCAGCATTTTATGCCATTTTGCAGTGAATATGTGACCACAAAAAAACTGTAACTGATGTCACTATTTACTTTTTGAGGATATTGTGGATATAGTCAGTACTTAAACAACACAGACCAACTATATTTGTTAGCATAATCAGACTGGGTTCATTGGACATTGTTCCTAAAATGACATGACTTATTTGTAGCAGAAAATTCCACAGTGAACTGCAAGACTGGTTGTTCACTATACGCCTTGAGCAAAAGTAGCTTCTTGTCTCAATTTTTGGAAAATTTTTAATTTTGAGGATAAATACCACATGTACCTCGTTAAAAAATATTTTCTACATTTGTGTGTAAATAACATACTAACAATAAACATAGAAGTACACACTATTATCTATTATCGCTGTGTGCAAATGGCTAAATTGTACATAGCAGCCTGTTGCTAAAGAAATATTTAGATCCTTCTTGTTGTTTTGCATGATTACCTAACATTGGTGTTATATTTCACAGCAGTATTGCACACTAATATCAACTTCAGCTTAAGCTGTCACAGTTATTACATAATCGCCAGATTCCAATTATTTTAGCTGAACACGTTTTCCACATTTGCTAGCGTGCTTTTAGAGATATGTGTTTACATCCTGACCTACAGATTGTGTATTTGGAGTGAAAAGAATGCAGAAAAAACATGTATTAAGATGGGTCATGAGCTGTGCTGGTCTTCTTAGTATCAATCACAAGAAGGAAAGCTTTGGGATTGTCCTATAACAAAATTAAATTCTCAAATTCTCATTACCTATATAGCAATTAATAATTAGACAGTAGGCCTACCTCCAAACGTGAAAACAAACATTAGAATTTGTTTAAATATTTGCTGAATTATTAAAACCACAACATACATAGTAAAATGTGTTGTTGTTGTTGTTTAAAGGGGCCATAGAATGGAAAAATATATTTATGTCATCATTCTTGAACAATGTTCAGTACATAGAACTGAGATACCGTGAACCTCCAACACAATTCTCTTCTCCTTCAAAAACAAAAACTTTATATATAAATGCATAACAGCTGTGACTCCAACCAAAAAGATGACCTCACAAATGTACATATACCAGCTCAAGTTTTAGACAAAGACAACAAATTAAGAACAATGGTGGATTATGGTGGATGCTATTACACTTTGCGGGTGTAATGGAAATTTGCAAAAAAGCTGGTGAACAGAAAACTTCAGTTCCTACATCTTTAAGAAGATTGTGTACAACTTTAATTCCAAGATGTTAGTTTGCTCTGCACATTTGACTCTGGACAGTGTCTCAAATCTTGCACAATATTGAGGCTTCACACAAAGAGGAAAGGGCAAGAGAGGGGCAGTTCCACCTTAATTACCCTCACAACCCCAACCACAATTACTATAAGTAGCAACCATGCTGTGTGCGCTTATCCATATTTTAATGGTTGAAGTCATATCATGTTAAACTGAAAGTTTGATAACAATTTTAATTTACTTTGTGTTGATGTTGAGGGTCTTTTTATTTTCCTGCCAGTGTCTGTTTCACCATTTTGCTTCGTAACCAACCAATCAGAGCAGAGCTCATCAAAATAGTCATGAGGACAAAATAATCGTATGACAACTTTAAAAATCTCTTACAGGCTTTGTCTGTCCGCTACATCTGCCTGAATGTTCAAGTGCACCACTACACATACACTAACACTGCAAATTAACCTTATTGACAATCTGACTAATCCTTCTAGGTCTTTGTGTTTATGAAATGTTTTGCTAAAAGTGATTTGGGACGGGCTTCTTGATTTTGATGATGGACTAAAGCAAGATAATTAATCGTTAGACATTAGGGCTGCACAGTATATTGTTTATGTGCTTAATAGTCTAATTGCACAACTAACCCTAATGCGTGTGAAAGTGGGATAATAAAGTAAATTGCATAAATAATTATTGTGAAAATGAAAAGAAAAATGAAAAAAGTTTTAAAAATCTGGGAAGAGGTAAATGTAATGGAAATGGGAAAGACTGGTAGCAAATACATTTGGAAACAGAAAATTCAGAAATATTTGGAAATATAGTATCTTCCAATCTTCTATGTATTCTTTTCTTTTTTTATTTGGTTTTATGTGTAACTCAGTTGTCTTTAAAAATCATATTATAGTAAATTTGATTTTCTATGAAAGTTATTTGAAATAGTATTAATCATATATGTAATAAATTATAAATTACTTACATAAACATGTTTAAACATGAATTCTTTATGCATTTTATAGAAACCACGTAGAAAGCTTGCAAGTGAGGTGCTTTAGAAAGTTACAGTGAAGCAAAAGCTTTTATTAACACTGTACATGCATTAGTCTTTCTTCTACACACCCTTTTCTGCAGATGTGGTGGTACTCTCAATGAAACATGGTCATATGTGTGCATGTATGTGTCTCTCTGTGTGTGTGCGTGTGTGTATACGTGCATACAAAAATACACTATTTTACTCTCACAGTGCTGCTTTTCTTTTTGGTGTTCAGTGGTTCCCCTCTTGCATTTTAATGAGATTCAGTGGCAAGTTTCTCTCTCTTTCCCTTTTCTTATTGTTCTTCCCTTAAATACTTTCCTTTAAAAACAAAATGGGCCCCCAAATCAAGCTCCAAGAAGCTTCTTCTCGAACTCTTCTTTAACGCCCTTATTTCTGCTTATTCAGAAATCAATGTAATGTCTGTTGGGTTATTTTTTAACAGAAGTTAATGTGAAGGGATTTTATTTCTAGCAGTTTTAGAGCATTTATATTGACCCATTCATTGTGAAATGTTTTACACAATGTAATGGGTTCTGATTTCAGAAAAAGGAAAAACTGAGAACATGGAAAAAACACTTTTCTTTTTTGGACAATGACGAGATGAGAGGAGACCCAGTCATTTATTACCTTATTTATTATTTTAATTTAAAGGAGCATGTCTTAGCTCTTGGCTAGAAGTGCTGACAATGGAATGTATATTTTAGGGACTGGCGGATGCACTTCGGCAATAAGCGCTGTACATTTATCACTGCCATGTTTATTTATAGTAGAGCTTGATAAATGACATCACTCAGGGCGTACCTGCGCTCCTTTGGGGCCATTTCTCAGTGCAGGATTGGTGGAGGCTGATGAAAGAAGGTCTCAGGCTACCACAAACCATTAGTGAAGCTGTCCTGATGTTGCTCGTCACAGACCTCCTGAAATCTGTGTATATACACCAGTCAGTCAACATTAAATAGGTTTTAGCAAGATGTACAGTACCCCCCACTTACAGATCTAAAGGTGAACTTGTAAAGTAAGCAAAAATGTACACATTTCACATCAGCTTAAATAACTTTGCGTAGCTAAAGTGATTGTAATCAGATGATTATATAATGCCTGAGAGTGTGCTGTTAACTACATATACATGCAGAAGAATCCCATAAATATATATACTATATAAAATATAGAAATGACAGCCGTCATGATCTAATTAGCACAAGTACATAGTATAAGGAGGAGAAAACAGTTAAATCATCAATAAGAAAGTAATAAACTCTTTCTGATTATTTGCGAAGTAACCAGTAATGGGAATAGCCAATAAATAGTGTTATTGTGCTACAGAAAAATAGTCAGTCTAGAAAACTGAATACACCACAATTGGGCCAATCTAAGAAAAGTCTGATATTTGGTAGGTATTTTTAGTCAGATCTATAATCTATAAAATCCTTATTTGTGAATAGAACATGTTAAATATTGGATGTAAATTTCCCTTGTACAGGATCGGCTGCTGAAACAGGCTGATAAATTCTAGCAGGATTGGAAACTCAGTAAGACCTGGACTATGATATTTTAATTTTCAGAGGTTTGTTGTCCTAATAACGTTATATAAATGTGGGTAAAAATACAGAATTTAATGTGAAGCAGGAAAACAAAACAGTTACTAAGTGTTCTAGTTACTGTTTGGTGTTCTAGAAATATTTGCCATGATATCATTTAGCACACTAACTATAGTGTATTGTTATATTATCCACCTCCATTCTGAGAAGCCCCACTCTGGAGAAGATGAAGAATGTCTGAGATCTATTAAGTGGCAAATCTGTCTCATATTTCACTGGTAACCAAACCAGAAACCACAGGACTGACACTGATTCAGCTGGATGGAAAATGCTCAGTGAAGTATTATTTCAGCAGAATGAATAATACGTATTGAACTGTGTGTGCAGTGAAGTCACCATGCATGTTCTACGGTAATGTTCATGTAAATGGTTTACTGTGGTAATGATTTGACCTTTGCTGGCCACGCCTACCATTGATTCCGAGGTTGAGCTCAGCAGCACCATAACCAAACCGTGAAGGTCTTCTGTCGTTGTAAATTTTGAGGTAACTGCTATGGTTATAGAACAGGTGAAGTCATTGGCCCCAGATATCCCATAATGCCTTTCTCCGCCTCAGAGACCAGTCAGTCATTTTATGGGTATTTTGGAGCTGTGCTGTATTTGAATTATTTAAATCAGTGCACATGAATATTTCTTGTCTCTTTTAGTTTTATTCTTCTATCTATCTCCTCCGATTTCCTTCTGAGCTCTTTTGTCCTCTATCCAGCGTGAACATAACCTCAGTGTAGTTTTAATAAGCACAGCCCTTCAGCAATTAAAATATTGATTATATGTCGCCACTTAATAAGACAATGACTATAAAAAAGAATGGTGGTTGGATTCGTGGTGAGTTGTAATTTCCTAAGGGTGATGCACTGCTGGTTTCGGTAGAGAGAGAACATGAAGCACATGGTGAGATTTTTTAACACAATGTTGCTAACAAAGCAAGCAATGCTTCAGCCCTCCTCAACATACTGTCAGTGACTGAGATGGCCATATAAATCCTAGCAGAGGCACCGGAGACACTGCTTAGGTTTATTCTGTCTTTGTTGTGGTGCCAGATTGGTGCGGTTCTGATGGCCCTCAGCCATGACAGAGAGGTCTCTGCCTGCAATAATTCATGAACCTGCCCTGCACAATTAAGAAGAGGGCAAGGATATGACAGGCTTAGAGATGAGTTGGCAGGAAAGCAGCAGACAGGACTGTGCCCAGGATTCAGCCTGGTGGAGCTGTGATCTGTTTGGCTCGCCATTTGCTACAGTAAAAAAAGAAAATCTTGCACCATTTTCCATTAGTTCATAAGATAAGAGAGACAAAAATTGACTCCTTTGTTCATTTAGTGCAAATACATTGGCTGTTTATTGAGGAAAACTGCTCATTGCTTTTTAGGGAATAGAGCTGTGACATTTTGCTTCCATACAGAAATAGAGTCTGTGGGCCAAGGAGCTGCTGAGTAAATAGAGCTATCCCATCTGCTGCAGCCGGAAAAAAAACAAAAAAGATTTGATCCAATATGACTATAGTGGACATGTTGTCGATATGGAGTTCAGTGTATGTGTTTGTGCATGCTTTTGGTGTTGGTAGTTTCAGTAGTGACAATTTTAGCTAAAGTAATCGAAAAAGGCAAGCCAGTACATGACTAACAAACTCAGCTTTGAGGAGTTATACACACACATTCATACTACTTTTTTAAAAAAATGAAAAAGTTTACTTAAACGTTTCAGAATGTTACATGCTGATTTTGAGATTTGGGACACAGTTGCTTCAAAACAATGGCATCTAACTGCTCACCATGTGGCCATAAGGGCAGGAATACATCCTCAGCTCCTGTTCTGAAATGAAGGGCATGGCAAAAATAAGGCTCGCCCTGTTTGGGGCTTAGGCTTTGGGACAGTCAGTGCCCAATAGCAAAGAATCTTTTAAGGATGATTTTGTAAATAGTGCATTACTTTTTATCCTAATTAATGTCTTGCATCTAAGTATTTCAGTATGTTGTTTATTTCTTTCTTTCTCTGTTTACCCAGTTATTTATATTTGCCATAGGACTGCAGTTTGACCTAATTTCAAAGAATTTATGCAACACCTAGGCCCACCCACCTTTGTCACAGACCCACGTGAAATGGCTGCTTCAAATTACTTTCAGTATTAAAAGTTTATTAAAAACTGACCCAGAACTACAAAAAATGAACTTGCTAAATATGTGGCCTGTTTCATTTTTGATCCTGATCAATAAAAGTCCTTGTTTAACCAGCAACCGTAACTATGAGGTGTTCACTAAGCTTTTCATCCTCGGAATAGATCTGTCACAGATTAAAACAATAAAAAAGCGTGTTTCATCACCACTGCAAATGAACTGGAGGCTTATTCAGGAAAGCACAAAAGGGTCCCTGGCCCTCCATCCTTTGGGCTCTGAAGAGAGACACGAGAGGTGGCGAGAAGGCGGTGTCTGAACCTTACGTGTTGGACGAGTGCAGTCAGAGACAGTAGGAGATGGTTGTCAGCTGTGAGAAACAGCGGGAGTAGATCAACATCCGCAAGAGTGGCATGAGGACAATGACTGTGCCACAGAACCTGTCTCCAGGCCCCGCCTCCTTTTTCCACAGTGAGACCAACGTGCTACAACTTAAATTTGATCCCAGTGGGCGAGCTGTGGAAGGAGGGCAGTGACCCTGGAGGCAGAGCAGTGAACTCTTTCTTCCTCAGCTCTGGTGCTCAGCTGAGGCTCGTTTTCACGATGGCAAAGCCAGCACAATTTGAAAGAAGCAGACAAGGGAGGGGGGGTTTGATCAGCAGCAACAGGAAGACTGGTGAGCTGAAACATTGATTGTGAGAGGGACTGAAAAGTTGCACAGTGAGGTGGCCAACTTTTAGATTTTGTGTAAAATAGAGAAAAATGCTTGCTGTGACCCTCAATGCTACGAGCGTCATTCCCTTCACTGGAGTAGCACACGTAAATACACTAACTACTAATAATGGCTGGATAACCAAGAGAAGTAGTAAGCACCTATCAGAAGCCTCACAGTTAAGCCCCACTGGCCATGGGAATGAAATTTAAGATGCAGCCCACACGCAACATCCAAAATGGCTTCACTGCTGATATGACATCCAGCAACTGTGTGAAAGCACAGCTATGTGTGTGTGTATGTGTCATTTTTGTGGTGGCAGTAGCAAAAGCCTTGGATTTCCAGGTCTAACATTTTTTTTGCCACTCCTAAAGATGACTAAGGATTTTTATCATTCCACATCTTGTGGCTGCTTCCTGCAGTGGACTCCTGCTCTGTCAGATGGATCGGTGGAGCTGCTCCCTGGCTACTTTGATCTGCTATTGATCCATTCTGCTGCCCAGTAATGGGGGGTAATTGAACATAAGCCATAAACTCCCCACTGTCCTGCTCCCTCACACCCACTTTCCTACTGATACTGTATGGAGACCCACATGGCACTCTGACTTGAGCCTATTAGGGCTTTTGCATTACAAAGACAGGCTTTTCACCTACCCCCACACTCAGCGATCACATTCACCTCTGGTTTGTTTTGCTAATAATATTTAGTGTCAAAATAATAGTGTTATTTCACAAGAAATGAAACTTGTGTGGTGAATTGTTAGGTAATTAGGTACAAGATGGCTTAATCTCTGCTGTATCTCTATGTCTTATTATCATCTTCGAAGCTGTCTTGGATAAAATGAAATGTTAAGTCGAGGAGTTGATTCCATTGATTCCAACAGGAATCAGCAGGAGTCGAAATTGATGCATCGTGAATCACTAGTCTAAATCTGCCTGTTTCTGATCTATGATTATACATGTCTAAACAAATTGTTTTGTTATAGAAATGTGGTCGTGTTTTAAATATTTACATATATTTCTCCACTTATATTTGGGCATCTCTAAATCTCATATCAATAACTATTTCAGTTAGCCACAATTAATGTTGTGCGATATTGACATAAAATTATCAATATTTTTGTTGATAACAATAATAAACAATATTTTGCATTATTTAAAAATATGTCTGTGAAAGTCTTATATTTTACTAGCTTGCACTTCTTAAAGAATATTATTATCCATCCATCCACCCATTATCTTCCTCTTTATCCCACCAGTTGGGGTCACGGGGGTGCTGGACTCAATCCCAGCGTCATCGTGCAAAGGCACTTATTTAGTGAATGACTTCACTGAAGTTTGCTGTGTGCTGTGTGTTACCAGACACCTTAGCTGAATTAGGTTTGTCTTGGACAGCGGGCTGCCGAAACCAGCTCCACGCGAGTGAAGATGATCCTCGCTTAGGAGTTAAATCTAAGGCTGTAGACTGCGAGGCTGGCGGTGTCTGAGTTTCTTCCCCTGGTGCAGTGTGTTCACTCATTTTCAGCTTGTGTTGATTGTGTGTTGATTAGGCAGCTACGCTAGCTTTGGCCTATGCTAGCACTCAGTTTGGGGACTCTCAATGTGCACTCGCAGCAGCCTGAAAGCATGAAGTAGTGAACACATGGAGTAGAGGAGTTCTGATTGGTTTTTTTTCCCCCCAGTCAGTAGCGTACTCGATCAATTAAGATCTTATCGTAGACGATCTATATCGCACACCCCTAGACACAATATAACTGTTTCTGCAGTTTTAGACTGTTTAGATGTCACTTAAGTTAAATTATATATTTCTTTATATAATTGTATTTATATAATCTTTTGACATAGACAAGCACTCCAAACAGTAAAAGAAAGTAATCAGATTATATTCAAATAGGAATCCTGTGTATTAGGTTCCAGTTCCAGCTTTTTTTTACAAGTAATTGGTGATCTGTAACCAAATACCTTTTTTAACCCTTCCAACACTGATAACAATTACACCTGCAATTGTGCAAGCAAATTATATTTAAGTAGCATAGCGAAACAACAGTCATCATTTCTGCTGGTTAAAAGGCTTCATTATAATCTTTGTGTGAGCCTTAGAGCAGAGTTTTTCAGTGCTTCTCATAAATCTCATGCTGCATTACTCACTTGCTGAAAGACGAGATATGGGCAGAGGCAAATGGATTTATTGAGCGATGAAAATGAGCCAGCAGATGCCTGTGTACTCTTAATAATCATAACTGTGAAATCTTCAGCGTATATATTAGTTTGTCTAGTCTCCCTTCTGAGCGGAACGAGTTTATGTGCATTTTCCCCCTCGGAGCTTGTGGGCCGGCCGTGCTCTTGGAGGAAGCTGGCTTCATGCTGCTGAATAGCAAGCAGTGAGGTCTCAACACAGTACATATGCTGCATGCTTCAGTGAGCCTTGATCCCGGGCTCCAGCAGGGCCTCGCCAGCCTTTCCATCCATAATCCCACCCAAAAAGATGAAGGGAATAAAGGAACCTTCTGAAAGAGTCAAGCTAGAAACGGGCAACTCTCATGCCCTTAACTTAAATATTTTTTTAGCCAGTGAATGGTTTGGAGGAATATATGGATGAGTTCTGAATTGAAAGAAAAGAAATGATGCAATATGGTTTCTGCAGTTGTTTTGAAAGCTGTGATTTCCCAGTGGAACTGCAGCATGCTTTCTCGAAAAGGTGTATGGTTATCGATTAGGGAGAGCGCCTAGTTATGATCTTTCTTAACGATATCCCAATTTAAACTGCAATTACTTTCTATATATTAAGCATCAGGCGTCTATTAGGGGTCTTCGTAGAATCAGATGTTTACTAAGCACAATCACAAACAGATTTTACAAAGTCGTAAACTACAGTACACCTAGAGGTCTGCAATATGACTGCTTTAGTGTAACGTTTGTTGTCGTAATGAGTACATTTTTCTGAGCATTTCACAGCTATCATCAGTACTTAAAGAACAATGACCAACTGCATGTTTACAAAAAGAGCATAAGTAATCCTGTTGAATTTCATTCAGCACAAAACAGAATGTCCACACACAATAAAAGTAATTGTACACAGATCTTCATAGCAGTTTTTAATTGGAGCATTACTAACATATTTCTGAATTAGGGTTGTGCGATATTGACAAAAAAATGTATCTGGATATTTTCTGTAATTCTGTCAATATTTTGCCTTATTTAAAATGTGTTTGTAAAAGTCTTATATTTTACTAGCTTGCACTTCTTAAATATTGATATTAATTTCCAACTATTCATCCATTATCTTCCGCTTTATCCTGCTAGTCTGGGTCCCAGGGAGGGCTGGAGCCAATCCCAGAATCATCGAGCGAAGGCCCTTTTTTAAGTGAATGACTCCGCTGAAGTTTGCTGAGTGTGTTTTGCCAGACACCTGGTTTAGGTCTGTCTTAGACAGCGCGCTCCCGAAGCTCTTCATACTCCTCATACTCTGTGTGGTGGCTTGTTGGGAGATGATGGAACAGATTAGCTGTTGGGGGATCTTTAACGGCGGCCAGCTCCACGCGAGTGAAGAGGATCCTCACCTAGGAGTTATATCTAAGGTGAGGCTGGCAGTATCTGAGTTTCCTCCCCTGGTGCAGTGAGTTCACTCATTTTCAGCTTTAGGTGAGTTGTTTAGGCAGGTATGCTAGCTTTAGCCTATGCTAGCACACGGTATTGGAACTCCTAGTGCACACGTGCAGCAGCCTGCACTAAAGCGTGTGGAGTCGAGGCGTTTTGAGAATTTTGTTTTCTTCCCAGTCAATAGTGTACTCTAAGGTCAGCTCATCGTCAACACGGCAATTAAGATATTATCATAGACAATATATATCGCACACCCATAGTCTGAGTATTAGGCACAATATCAGGATTTATGGAATAATAGCAGAATTGACTGATATTTGATGATGCATTAATTATACTCTGGAAGAGCAGAATGTTTAGATGACGCTGGTGTTTTTTGCTATAATATCGGCCTTTTATTCATTTTCCTGCATTTGTAACCCGGCAGAATTAAACATTCCTCTGTATTTCTCTGTAGTGCTAATCCAGGCTAACCCAACTAGATTTATATTAAACCAATTTCTACATTTTGTGAATGTTTATGTTTTGGAATCTTCATAGGGAGATATAGTCATGAAGAAAAATTTCCATATTGCTGGACCTTGCAGAATATCATGATATTTATGGTGAAAAGGTCTTTTAAGTAAATGTCTCTTGAAAAGGCATTCCTGTGAATTTTGACTGGGCCTGGTGAATTTCTGAATTCAGCCATATAAATATGAAAGGCTTTTAGCTTCCTGAATAATTTTAGATAAAAAACATTTTCGATGGCAGTGCTGTTTAGAAAACCCTTTAATGCCATTTATAACCTTTTTAGTGGTTCTTCACCGTATCTTCAGAGAGAGTGGAGCCAGGAAGAGAGCAAGAAGAGTTGACTGCTGGGATGCGCTGGACAATGTTTTTTCTACTAGTACTCTTCCTTTCTATAAGATGTGCTGCCCTTTTATTTAGCTATAATTTCATTACAGTTATTCAGTCCAGTTTAGCATATTTATTTGTCTCTGAGGAAAATGGTCAAACACAATGGACACTATAGGTTCTTATGTCTAACCTGAATACGCCTAATGCACTCAGACCATAAATGAAAGAAGCCTCTGTCTTATTAGTTTTTTTTTTTTTTAGAGTCAAGCTCTCATTATAATGAATGTTCTTGTCGCTCAGGCAGCTGAGTGGCATCCTGTGCCACAGAGTAGGAGCTGTCCTTTCCCTGGTGTCAGGTTGCGTCCTGCTTCAGTGCGTTCTGCTGGTTGCAAGTATTTACTGCGTCTTTCTCTGCTCGCCTCCCCAGATGAGCCGCTCTGTCAGGGAGCCAGCGGGGCCTGCAGTCCTCCTGGCCCGCCTGCTGCCGTTCACATCCTTCATCCACTCTCACACAGCACTCTCTGCAGCATAATGAACTCACGCTCTGTCTTGCAGGCCTGGGCCTCAAACCATGCTCTGGCGCCAGTAGAGGCCCATCTGGGACTCAGATCCTTTGGTGGATTTGGTTGAATAGGGGCTGTGGTAGTTACTCAACGTTGTCAATGACATGAATTTTGTAATAACTAGCATTTTTACAGTAAACGTGTCAACCAAGAGGTGCTCACTAATGCTTTATAGGATAGTCACTCATTCAGGCTCATTGCAGTGTGCTCCAAAAGGCATAGGGGGCGATATGGCTTCTATAGATGCAGCTTTACATGATGATGAAGGGAAATTCTGCAGTCCATAGCAATCTATACAAGATGAGAGCCAGTATGTTGAAACTGTGGGAGTTGGCACAGCCTGGTAGATTTTTCTTCATATGTAACACAAGTTTTTATAAAAGTGTGAACAGCAAAGGCCAGAATATGATATTTTCCTAATTCGATTTGGGCCTATTTTATGTAGTACTTAAATCCAGTATGTATATGATATGTGACAATGCGTCTGAACAGTCAGATCAGGAATCATGCCATTAAACTCAGTCTTCCTTGTGTTAATTCCTTGTGTGTAGAAGCAGATTTCTTACAAAGTCTCCTTATAGCTTCCTCTGTGGTTAGGCTTTGCATCTTTTGTTCTGGAGAATGATCAAGAAAAGCAGCTTACACAAATAAACACGCTACTTTCTAATAAGAAATTAATTCAAAATTAATCCAAGTATGTTTTGAGAAAAAGTGATCCAGAAGAGTCAAAAAAGCTTTACACAGATTAAGTCTTTGTATCAAGTATATGTCATTATTTTGGCAACGAGTAAGCTAGAAACTTTACCTGCCTTCTTCTTCATGGGAAGTGTCTACTGTTTGTCACACACTCATATCACACAAGCCTTTGTGTGACATGAGTGATGCAGCAATGACTGCTACAGCTTGCACACTATTGCCATTCATACACAGTGTCTTCTCACAGATTGTAGTGAACACTTTTGCCGGAGCCCCCTGTTTGACTTGAAATGGCAGTGCTAAAGGGGTATGGGGTATTTTATAGGAAGTAATAAAATAAAAGCTGGGCATGAAGCAAAACACTTTGGCCATAAACGTTAAAAGTAGCTCTTTTGAAAAGCCAAAAAAATAGGACTATAACGACATGTTAAAATCTAACACAAGTCATTTGAATGGTAATGAAAACCAGATAGTGTTTAAAAGCTTAACCATGAACCCCCTATTCTTAATGAATTATGAATGCATTTATAAGATGTTATATGGCCTGCATAATACATTATAAAACTGGGCATGAGCTTGTATAACTTATCCCATGTAGTTATTATTACATGCTCAATACTTTAGCAGGAACATATGACTTCATGAAGTCAAGATGTACCCAAGAACACCTGAGGACACCTAGATGATGCCTTCTGTAGCCTGTAGGTTTAGAAATTCAGAAAAAAATCACAGCAAAAGCGCAACTTAAATGAATCTGTTGCCTTGATGACAGACTCTGACTTCTCTGTTGTCAGACTGGATTTCTTGAAACATTGTGTAGTTCTGTACATGCTATAATAATTAATATGATTATTTTGAGGGTTTTTTTTGTGTTGTTAGCCCAGGTTTGTCCCATTGACAAAAGGGCATTTTCTCTCTTACATTGTAGTAAAACATAAAAAATAACTATTATTAGTTTCATACTTTGATTTTGTCCAAGAAATTTCATTTGAATGCATCACTAATTTAAGCTTTTTTAACAACCATCCTGTTACACCATAAAAATGATCTTGTGTGATATCAAAACTTGCAGTGACCTTGCTCAAACGAGTAAATCATATTTATCATACAGCTTGTAGGGCTGCAACTAACAACTACTTTGACAAAAAAGAATAAGAATAATAGATCGATCACTTAATCAAATTATTTAATGGACATAACAGTCAGGAAACACAGTAACATTACTACTTTAAACTTCGATATTCACAAATACACAATCAAAACTCCTCAAACCTGCGGTTTACCACTGAAATCCACTGTGTAACCAGTATCCCTGTTTCTGTGCAACTCTCTAGTATCTTCAACAGCATTAATAATTCACTGATCAGGAAAAAATGTTTTTTAATATAGAAAACATTACAGCTCATAGCATATAGTAACATGGCGTGCCTCTAGATTTACTGATGTGCTCTTATGCCAGGCAAGGTCAGCTTAGTAAATGCTGCAGTTCACGACCCTTTTGGCTGAGATAAGAGCAAAGCACTCTCACACTTTGAAGATTTTTGGTCGCGAATGTGTTTCCATTGTGCTATTGCTCATGTGATAACAACACCCAATCAACAATTACATTAATTGCCCACTAAATTGGTTATGGATTTTTGTCGATTATGTTGATTATTCTATAGCCCCTGCTTTAATGGTAATCAGCAGAACCATGTGCCTTGCTTTAAGCCATGTTTTGACATTGCTGTTCCTGTATGTTGTTTTCTCCTGCTGTTAAATTCTCCCAGGTGTGTAGATCTAACCCTGACCTCCATGACCACCGTCAGATGATGAATTTATGGAAAAGAAACGAGCTCCCCAGTCTATTTAGTATGTACACATGCTCTCTGTTTGTCTCACAGGGTGGAGAGGAAAACAATCACTATCAGACAAGCCGCCGGGAGCACCGTATGTGTTTGTGAAAGAGAGAGCGAGAGGGCGAGAGACAGGCCATCGCTGTACTAAACTGCATAAGACTCACTCTGTGGTCCGTTAACACACTCCCAGTCCCACTGGTGGTGTTAAGAGCGAGATGGGAGTCGACTTGAAACGAGTGGAAAGAAAAATGTTTAGCGTTTCTCCTTGTGAAGTCAGAGGCAGAATTTAAATGTGAGCTTTGCCGGTCTCCCTTTACGCCCAACCCGCACTCAGACTGAGGTGCAGGCTGCATTGCTGAAGATTTAAAGTGCTGTTCTCTTCTTTGTTCTGTTTATATTATAATGTACATTCACCTCCCCATGACTCGAGAGATAAATGGCAGTAATAATACAGGACTTTACTTCATAAAAGCCACTTTTTAGTGTGCCTGCAAAAAATCTTTAACATTCATGTCAAAGGTGTTGTGCCCCATCATAGACTTAATTCAGCTGTAGTTCCTGCATCGTGTGCAAAGTCAGTATCCTCCGCTGTGCAGCCACAGGCACTATTTAAGACCTCCCTAGTTTGTTGTTATTGAATTATGGGCTAAAGATATAGTCTCACACTGATATGCCTTTTGACAAGCAGCCTTTGTGCAGTAATATTAATGTTTACTGGCTTGCCTCCAAGGCATGACTCCATTTGCATGATTTGGTTTAAAGCTAAATTTGGCTTATTGAATAGATTTTCTATTTTGATGGCAGCAGGTTCTTGTTTTTTTAGTTTTCTTACATGAGTGAAATGCCCTCTTTCAGCTGTTCCATCCAGATGGATCTTGGAAGGACCTATTTTTTTTGTAGTGCTCATTTTGGCAATAGATTGCAAACAGAGCTTTGAGAGTAGCTGTAAGAATGTGTTTAGGAAAGAGAGATATAATGGACACAACAGAACAGATTAGGATTTAAATTTTTTTTTACATAATTTGCGTTTACGTCACTAATTGAGGGAGATTTGGTAGTTCAGGTCTAATATCATACTTTGAGCTGCTGCAGACCAAACCTTTTATTATTTACCAAAAATACACTTATAATTAGGCCTGTGCGATATTGACAAAAAATGAGATCATTTTGTTGATAACAATAATAAACAATGTTTTGTATTATTTAAAAATGTGTTTGTAAAAGTCTTATATTTTACTTGCTTGCATTTCTTAAAGGATAATGATATAATAAAGTAAATTGGAATAAAGGATATTCCACTTTTTCCTTCTAGTCTGGGTCCCGGGAGTGTGGGATGGAGCCAATCCCAGCGTCATCGGGCGAAGGTTTTAGTGAATGACTCCACTAAAGTTGAGTGTGTGTTTTTTCAGACACCTTAGCTGGTTTAGATTTTTTTCTTCATACTCTGTGTGGTGGTTTGTTGGGAGATGATGGAACAGGTTCGTTTTTAAGCAATCTTTAACGTCTGCTTTCTTACAAAGTCTGCAAACTGCCATCTTCTAAGCAATGCCAGTCTTTTCAAATCCAAACCAGCTCCACGTGAGTGAAGATGATCCTCGCCTAGGAGTTCAAATCTAAGGTGGTAGCAGCTGGTGATTTCTGAGTTTCTTTCCTGACGCAGTGTGTTCACTCATTTTCAGCCTTACGTGTGCTGTATGGGCAGCTATGCTAGCTTTAGCCTATGCTGCCACTCTCCATGCGCACACACAGCAACCTGTACTAAAGCGCGTGGAGTCGAGGCAGTTTGATTCTTGTTTTCTTCGCAGTCAGCATACTCGATAACGTCAGCTCACGCATCGTTTACACGCCAATTAAGATATTATCGTAGACGATATATATCTCACACCCCTACATATAATGTAACATGACTGTAATTGTTGTTGCTCAGGGATAACCAAACTACAAGTTACAGATTTCTTCTAGGTGAAAGAAAGTCCCTTGTTTCTGACAGCAGTATGGAAAATGTTGCTTTATGTGTGACCTTTTAAAATGTTGCATTGTTGTGGTGAAATAATGACTTGAAACAACTATTCAATAACGAACTTTGTCAACAAACATTAACTTACTCTTAATGAAATTAGCTATTTGGACATTGCTTCAATATACCCAATCTAACATTTTCAAATCAAGCTTTCAACACAGAAAGCCAAACTGACAAAGTGCTGCCAGAAATAGAGACCCCTAGGGTCTTCTACCCCTAGGGTTCCAAAAAGGGGTTTGTATTGTGCTGATCATGTTGTGGCTGTCTAAAAGAAAAATCATGTTTCTCCTTTTTATGTTTCTGCAACACGGCGGCTGGCATATACATTGTGTGAGAATTTTATGATGAATGGACCAATAGAAATGCTCCAAAATGTGTTTGAATGAAACCTCTTTACATTTTTACCTTCTCCTGTACAATTACTATTTTGGACATGTTTGTGTTTGGACAGTGACAAATGTTAATTACAGCATTAAACCTCAACGTTCTTAATTGATTACCCACTAAATTAGCCACCCCATCAACACGGATTGTCTGTAGACCATTGATAATTCGTCTTCTTAGTAAATCTGCCTAAAAGATCAAGCTAATTAAGTCCCAACGAGTATGCAAATTCTGCTCGATCACAGAAGAGAATAACAATAACCTCTATTGTAGTTATTGTGTTATTAATCACATCTAATTTAAGCGTGCATCCTGGAGGCACCACACAGCTTTTCTCTGTAATTGGGAGAGAATTTTTGGCCAGCTATTTGCATGGCTCATCTGTTGCTGCGCAGTTTGTATTAGTCACCCTCTAATCTTTTATCAGTGGTCACAGGACCCTGCCCATGGGACGCTGTCGGCAAGATATTTTTGATTGAAGGACTAAGTTAAATAAATGTATATTTTGAATGAAGTTATATTGCTGTAACTGATCATCCATCCAACCTTCCATGCATGATCTTTCACTTTATCCCACTAGTCGAGGTGATGGGGGGGGATTGAGCCAATTGTAACTGATCATGTAGGCTAAAATTCAAAAAACAATATGCACGTCAGCAACAGAGGAACACAAATATTTGTTAATGTATGAATTATTTCGTTCTTAATGATTTTGATCAAAGCTCATATCATTCAAATGTGTGGAAAACTTTACATATTTGGTTGACATGATGAACAGATTTACTAATTGAAGTTATGCATGACATGTCTTATAAATTAAGCATTAGAAAGACTTTTTGCTAATTTATGAATCCACATGTTGTTTTTCACGGTAATCTACTCTAATAGACAAGTGAGACTAGATTAGCACTGATCTCCCACTTTTCACCCAGCTAATGTCTTCTGTAACTTCTCCCAGCTGAAGTTTAGATCTGCCAGCCTCCATACAAACACCTAAGATAACAATAAATTCTCCTAAAATTGGGATGCGTTCGTATAAATTGCAGGTGTTAACTTCATTACCTTCCATGGAACATTCACTGCAGGTCTGTGAGAATGTGCCGTGTGCAGCTGTCATTAGACTCTTATAAATGACTAACTCCAGCTGTGACTTGCCTGCCCCTGCTAGCTGCTGATATTGACAGGCCACTGACTCCAATTACAGTTGGATAATTAGTTTACAAAGTCAGTGTTTGGTAATACTGCTGCACATGTCTCTATCTGCTCTTATGGGGCTAGCATTGAGAACGGTTTAAAATTCACCATGAAATGCTTGGTATGAAGATATACACGCTATCTTTCCAATCTACAGTGTTATGAATTGGCAGAATATTTGAGATGCATTTAGATAGATACTCACAGACCCTGGTAATCACACCAGCCTAATTTTTAATGATATGTTTTTTCTACTGAAACCATAAAGTTCCTGTAATGTATACTATCAATGTCTATTACATAATATATTACCAACTTTCTATGGACGAGGTTTCACAGACATAGTTTACTGATAGAATTAGACTGGTGTCACCTGGTGTACCGGACAACAGACTGACAAGCTCAGAGCACTGAACACGACCCCATTCCTGCCCTTCACCTGTGTGCTGACGCATAGCAGTCTGGAGCAGTCCGAGAGCAGTTGGGCCGCAGATGGGAACCAGTTTGGCACACATGGGCAGATGATCCAAGAGGTGAAGAGGCCGCCATTGCACAAGGAGATGATTTCTTGGGCCTTGGCTGCTGGGCTGAATCGAACAGAAGGAGCTTAGCTCTAGAGTAATAACTCACTTCATAACTACACACAGAGACAGAGAGGAGAGGATATTAGAGCAAATACAAGGCTTGAGAAGGAGATGCTAGAGAGCTTGCGCAGGTGTACATTTTACTAGGCATCTAATGCATACTAAGTTACTTTTGTGTGATTGATTGTTTATTTTTTTAATGTACCTTTTTTAAATGCTTTATTGTTTATCTACTTTAACAAAGTATGCTTGATTCTTTGATTCTAGAGATTACATTTTTTTTGTCTTTGACAACCCTAGTTTACATTCTGTACGTATTTTGCCAGGGCTATATTGTTGCAGACAATTTCAGTATCTGCTGAAAAATGGGCTGCAGATTTGGTTGAGAAAGCCATAAAAGAATTCTTGGCTGAATTACAATGCTTAAAGTGATATTGCTCACTGACAGCACATTTAGAACTATAGTTGGCCTTAAAAGTTCTAGCAGTATAAAAAATGCTGGACCAGAATCTGGGAATGTGACCTCTGCACGCCTGAAAAGCCATCAGCAACAAACAGCGTGGGGTGAAGCTGACGCCAACTGCAAGTAGGTGGAGCTGTTGGACGGCCATAGCAGTCATTTTTACGTCATAGGCTGATGGCCAGAGAATCCTTATTGTATAATCTGGCATGCGGTACAAGTGACCATGTCTGATATCACACAGTCTGCCACAGAATTTGATGAAGATTTTACCAGCATGACGCTAAACAGTGTGAAAATTGTACAAAACTGCTGTTGGTTCATAGATTGAAACGAGCTGTAATGTAAAGACAGGTTGAACATACACATGCATATACAATATATGGACAAAAGTAACTAGACACTCTTAATAATTCAATTCAGTTGTGCAGTAACATGACAGCTGTGATGATCTGTGGCACCCGCCTCTGGCTCTACGGCCAAACCCTGATGTTACTTGCGACACCACATCCTCTCTTGTTATATTGCTTTATGTAATGAAAAGGCAGTGGTTTGCAAAACACATACAATGTATAATAATTGAACTCTGATGTTTCAGTCAGTTTCATTGCCACAGGTGTAAAACAAATGAAGCACCTAGCCATGCAGTCTGCCTTCACAAACATTTATGAATGAAAGGACTTCTGTAAAGAGCTCACTGAGCGTGATACTGTGATCGTATGCCACTGTTGCAAGTCTGTTTGCCAAATTTCTTTCCTCCTTATTCGTCCATGATCTACTTTTAGTGGTAATAATGAAAAGTGGAAATATTTAGGAATCACAGCAACTGAGCCACAAAGTGGTAGACCACATGAAGTTACAGAGAGATATTACACTAGGTTTTGATATGCATACTGTCTAAAAGTCTCCAACACTCTGCTGACTTCATAACTGCAGAGTTTACAAACCTCCTCTGGCTTTAACATCTGTACAAAAACTGTGCATCGGAAGCTTCATGGGTTTCCAAGGCTGAGCAGCTGCATGCAAACCTTACATCACTAAGCACAGTGGAAACATATTCTGTGAAGTGACGAAAGACACTTATCTGTCTTTCTAGGTTTAGTGAATATTGGAGGTTTGCCTGCACCGTGTCAACTATAAAGTTTGGCAGGGGTGGGATAATGCTATGGAGTTGTTTTTTAAGGGGTTGGCCTAGACCCCCTAGTTCCAGTGTAGGGAAATCCTAATGCTTCAGCATCCTAAGACATTTTGTGGTGTGGTGTTAAAGTCTACAGAAAGAACTCTAGTGCAGGTTCCAGGACTGTTGAGATGCTGTATAGGGCCTCGTAAACCGCATTGTCGACAGACCTATTGGCTCTGTGTGCAAGCTGCAGGAGGTCCAGCAGAGGGTTTGTAATGGCCCTCAGGTGGACTAGGACCAGGCATTCAAAGACCTTCATGACTACAGAGGTCAGGGCAACTGGTCTGTAGTCATTAAGTCCAGTAAAGACTGGGTTTTTTTGGTGACTAAAAAGATGGCGGAGGTTTTGAAGCATGTGGGAACAGAGCAGTTGGTTGAAGATGTTTGTAAAAAAAATAGGGGCTAGTTGGTCACAGCAGTGTTTTAGGTTGGATGGAGAGACTTAAGTCAGGCTCCAGGGCTTTTCTCACCTTCTGTCTGCTGAAAAGCCTGTTAACATCTTGCTCCCTGATGAAGAGATGAGTGTGTGGCACTGTGAGAGAGCCAGGCTAGTGGAGGAGGGCGGTTGATTCAAGTAAGAATACAGAACTTGTCTATTGAAAAACTGCGTAAGTAATTACGTTAATTATTTGTATATCGTCACTGTTGAAAGAAAAACATGTATCTCCAATATGGCAACTGTACAGTAGAGAGCAAAAGCTTACTTTACTTTTAATGTCAGTGTAACCAGAATTTTATCCAAGCTATTTTAGAGCATTTCTATTGGTCCATTTATTATGAAATTTGTCGTGTCGTGTTCAAATAATGTAGACAAATAAAACTCTACAAAAATGGAGATACATGTTTTTCTTTTTACAATGATGACACATAACATTAATAAAAATATTCTGCATCAGCATAGGTATTAACCTGTACAAGCAAAATCCCTAAAAGCTGGGCATAGTTTGTTACTGTTTAACCAGTTTTTTGGTTGGGCCTTTGAAAAAACAACATACTTGGTTGGAGTCAAAGTACCTGCTAGAATACTGAAACGGACAAGACCGATTTTTTTTTTTAGAATTTCTTCTAATTGGTTTATGAGCTGAAAATATTGCAAATGTTATTAAACATTGGTGAAATAGTGAAGTAAATGCACTTACTACAAATAAACCCAAGTACCATATAATTCTATGCAAAAATTTCTTACTTTCCACTTCTGTCTTTAACTGGTGGATCACTGCCACATTGCTTTTGATCACCAGCGGGCAACCCTGGGAGGCTGGGGTGGCCTACCTAGCACAAAACATTGTCCTTCTCTTTCTAGATCTGTCACTTTTGTTCTCCGTGTTTCATATGACCGACCTACTGATTATTTGAAACAAAAAAAAACGTAATATACTATTATTTATTTATTTTAAAATAGCTACTAGTGTTCAGGGGAGACTAAACACCAAGGGCATTACTCTGTATGATGATAATTACCACCCTGTCCAGAATGTGTCCTGTAATTTGACTCATGTCAGGACCCTGTCAGGCGTTTGCGTTGAATAGATGAACAAAGGCATCGCAATCTGAGTCCTCAGGATGAGGAAATGGAAAAAGAGCAAGATGGAAAGCGTTCCCTTGTCATCTCTCTCTCGAGATGTGGCTTGCCCTTGGACTGTGTCCTTCATGCAGGTGACTGTGCATTCTGACCAGTGCAGTTATTGCATTTTTTGGCCTCGGCCCATTTGTTTGTGTGAATTAATAATGTACCAGGCTCTTCACCTCCACTGGCGTTTTTACAGTGACAGACAGATCAATAATTATGTCTGTGTCTAAAGTGGTCACTCTCCGCTGAATCCTCTCATGTGTAGCACTGTGTCTTTCCTGCTGTGGTCAGTCAGGCATAGAGAAGGTAAACATTTGAACAGGCCTGCTTAATGAGACATACAGGAGAAAGAGAGAGAGAGAGAGAGAGAGAGGAAGGAAAGAGTGCATGCTTTAACTGCTGATTTGTTGTTTGAACAGAAAATGATTCAGGCTAGTTTTGAACAGTTTGACGTGATAGATGGAGGACATATCAAATGTACAAGATTTATAGAAGGATCAGTTAAATGATTTTTTGTGTTCATTGTTTTCCAAAAATATATTTTCATATATTCATAACAAAACATTATTTTACAATGCCTTTTTAAACGTATTAAAGCTGTATTTTCATATAGCTATATTATAATATAGCTTAAAACAATTGTCCAGTTGTGCAGCTACACAACTATAAGCACGTTTAGTAAACTATTTAAAAAGGTAGTGTAGTTATGTGAATTATAAGTAAAAAAAAATGCATGGTATGTTTATAGTGTTTAAAATCACAACATGTTGTAAAATAGGGCAGCTTTAAAAGTATTCAACATTTGTCCTTAAACTCTGATTTCACAACAAAGACACACCTTTAAAGAGACCTGTTATGCTGATTCAGTGTTCATAACTGTGTTTGTGGGGTCTTCTAGTAAAGACTTACATGCAAAATTCTTTGTACTGTACATCTGTATTAACCCTTTGTCTAAAACATTTTGTTAGAACTCCAGTCTCTTTAAGCCCGCCTCCCTACAAGTCCAGTGTGCTCTGACTGGTTAGTTTGCCCCCTCTATTCTGATTGGTCAACCACTAAAGTGGTAAAAAGCAGTAGCAGCACAAGTTACAAGTTCTGCCTTTGTCTTACCGCCTGCAGACAGACCCTTCTGTCCTGAGCAGCTGTAAACATTTACGTTTATTCAGTGTGGCTAGGTAAAAGTGGGCCTGCAGTGGATCAATAAACCCAATATAATGCAATTTTAGTTGGCAGGTCAGCCTCTTTGACCGAGAGGGCTACAGCTGAGCCCTGGGTCTACAGCTTAACCACAGCCAACAGCTCCACGCTTGAACATTGTTTGTATTAAACATCACAAATACACAAATAATAATGCATACTTTCAAGTTGTGAACCTGAACCACTCACTGGGAAACACAAAGTTGGAACTGCCCTGTCCTTCAAGAGTAAGAACTGAGAAATTCCTGTAATGAACTACATAACCTATTAACCCTAGCAGACTAAACTCCAGTAATTGCTATGCGTTTTGTGAGGACAGGCTAAACTTGCACCAGAACTAAAATAGAATAAACTAAAAGAAAGATAATAGTCATAATAGGTCCCTTTAAGAAATAACATTCAATGTGCAATGCCATGGCCAATAGCCCTTTCATACATATTGTAAAAATAATGGTTAGACTGGCTCAGTTTACCATGTCAGGTATGACCTCATGAAAAAATGTTGTTGTTATTATTATTATTGTAATAAAAATGGCCTAACATTCAAAGACAAATATTTATGGGTATCCAAATGCAAAGAAACTGAATAGATTCTTGCAGATACAAACCCCCACAGCATAGAAAACCACATAAGCAAATCTCTGCGAGACTACTTAACAATTCAGCATTGTTTTAGGCATGTGATAATTCAGGCATGCACATGAACTTCTTGTTAGATACATAATCTAACTTCATATACCAATCATGCCTTGGCTGATGGACTTTTTATGAAATTTGTATAGATAAAAGCACCGTTTTAATCTATTCTCATTACCCGATGATGAGTCTTACTTCAGTGTCCTGATCTTATATTGACGTGTTGCTAATGCTGTTGCCGGTGACATTGATTGAAACCCATTGCATCCTCCTACGCAACGTTAAACATTCTGACATATGTAAAGATGTACAATAGGTCTGTAGGGTTCTCAATTCCGGCTGCTGTTTTTCTCCCTGTAGTCGCACCTCAGCCGGGCTACTGTGCATTATCAGTCCCCCGCCAGTCTCAGCAGGAACACTCATGCACATCTGATCTCATTGGACACACTCTGAGGGAGACGCTTTCTTCATCCCCGAAGTGCCGTCAGACGGCGGTGTACGAAGGGAATTTAATTTAAACATCGAAACGTCGAGCCAGTCTAGCCACAACCTCACAGCACACATACCACCGCCGTCGCCTTCGAGGCAACAACAACCACCACTAGAGTCATAATTTACTATGGCAATGATATAGCACTCTGATAACGTATTGGCATATTGCCCCCCTAAAGAGATGCCATGTTTGGTTTTTGCTGCATGTGTTTGCACACAGAGGAATTTGACCTATGCATTTAACCTGTCGTGCAGTGAAGCACCCAAATACACACATACTTGTGAACACACTTGTGAACTAGCCAGAGCAGTGGGCAGCACTATCCACAGTGTCTGGGAAGCAGTTGGGAGTCAGGTGCTCAAGGGCATGTCAGTCATGTCCCGTCAGTTCATGAGATCGAACTGGTGACCTCCCATCAACCTCCAGCCCCCCACATGCATGGTTAATTATCATTTACATGGTCATCCTAGGGCAAATGCAGCACCTCTGGGGGACAAATATAACACCCAGAGCACTTATATGTAATGTGTTCTACAATCCCCTGTAGGTAAACCCCATGTTGTCTCCTGTGTGTTGCGTCCTGTGTTTCCTGTAGAAGTGAGGACCTTTCTCATACGCAGTCTGCTCTGATTGGTTTCCTTCACACCTACCTGCTTCCTTAAATGTGTATGCTAAAGATTGATCTTTTATTAATAATTTTCTTATTGGAAGAGAACTATGGAGCGTTTAGATAGTTGCTCTCGTCTTTTAAGGTAGGACTGTTGCTAATAGGACACGTTTGCAAACACTGCATTTAATGGACAATTAATGTGACAAATATTTGCAATGAATACTTTAATTGTCCTTTTAGTCAGATGTATGCAACTATAAGCTATATATATAGCTATACGACTGATTAGTTAATCTAGTTTTCTAATTATCACTGATTAGAGTAATTATACACAGTATAAAAACATGTGACCTTCTGTGATATCAAACGTCCAGTATCACAATAATTATTAACAGGTGATATATTGTGTGGACTGGATAGTCTGATATTTCCTGTCAGGCCTATGAGAGTGGATGAGCACATCTCCACAGTTGCACAGAATCTGAATGGCTCGGAGTAAATGAAGCTTCTGTGGAGATCTCATGAAAGGGAAACGATGGTAGTCTCCAGATCTTGCATTGTGAATTCTGTTTGAGGGGAAACCGTTTGGGATGTGTTGGGTATTTTAAGTGGTGCAATATTGAGAGTATTTAAGTGAGAGGTGTGTTGGGTGATATACTGTACGGCTGTGTTGTGTTAGAGATCTGTTAGAAGTGCGTGTGGCGGGCTTCTCTGAGCGCCTGCTATATTTAGTGCTGGAATTTAAAGGGAATCACTTTCCTGTTTAGTTTTTATAGTTTTGATCCGCACACATCAGCAACACATCAGAAATCTCTCTATTCTCTTTCACTCAACCTTTCCTCTCTTTCTCTTAATCTCTCTACCCCACCTTACATTCCTTCTGTTTATCTCTTTATCTCTTTTCTCCCTGAACTCTCTTTCTATATCTATTATTTCCTTTCTCCCTTTTTCCTTCTCTTTCTTTCGTTTTACTCTCTCTCTCATTATCTCTATATCTCTCACAATGTCTTCTTTCTTTCTTTAACTTTCCATTCCTCTTATTCCTTCTTTTTCTCCCTCTGCCTTGTTCTCTCTTTCTCTTATCTTGCTTTTTCTTTTATTTCTCTTCTCTTTCTTTTCCTCCCCGCCTCTCTGTTTGTCTCTGTCTCTCTCTTTCTGATACATTTTTAATGCTCTTTTCTGTGTGGTGGGCTTGTGTCCCCATGCCGTGCTCAGGAGCCAGTGCCAAGACGCCTGCCCTGCTGACGTTTATTTTTATCCCTCTCTTTGCGGCGGGGAAGTGATGCCAGGGAGCGGTGCAGAGGGCTCTGATTGGCTGGTTGTCTCGAGGGACTTCTGGATGACAAAGCCCACAGGAACAAACAGGAGCCACTTTGTTCCTCATGAGAGATGAGCGGAGAGGTGTTGCTGGCTGTTGGGTTTGAGGCACAGACAAAAACACATGTTAAAACTGTAAAAGACGAACACGAGAGCAGTTCATTTCATGATTCCATGATCCTGGACACCATGAGACCAGTGCAACCATTATCCATAATCAGCATTACTGAAGAACAGTTTCTATTCAGGAGAATCTTCTTCATGTGTGTATCTTTTTCTTAAGAAAGACACAGAGTCCTTTTACCCAAATTACTGTTTTGAGTGAACAGAACTGGTGTCACTAAATGGTCACCTCATTGACAAGAGAGGAGGAATAACTATCAGCTAGACCAAACTATTAGCCAAACTGTGTTTGACTGCTGTGTTCGACACAGAACTTGGAAGACAGAACTTGTAATTAAGTTTGTTAATAATAAACTAATAAAATATTTAGCATTATTTAAAGATATGTTTGTAAAAGTCTTATATTTTACTAGCTTGTACTCCTTAAAGAATATTGATATCCATTATCCTGCTAGTCGTGGTCACGTAGGGGCTGGAGCCAATCCCAGCATCATCGGGCAAAAGTGCTTTTTTAGTGAATGACTCCGCTGAAGTTTGCTGAGTGTGTGTTTTACCATACGGTCTTGGACAGTGCTCTCATACTTCTCATACTCTGTGTGGTGGTTTGTAGGGAGATGATGGAACAGATTAGCTGTCGAGTGATCTTTAACGGCTGCTTTCTTTCAAAGTCTGCAAACTGCTGTCTTCTGAGCAACGCCAGTCTTTTCAAACCCAAACCAGCTCCACGCGAGTGAAGATGATCCTCGCCTACAATTTAAATCTAAGGCAGTAGACTGCAAGGTTGACGAAGTCTGAATTTCTTCCCCTGGTGCAGTGTGTTCACTCATTTTCAGCTTTAGGTGTGTTGTTATGGCAGCCATGCTAGCTTTAGCCTATGCTAGCACTCTCAGTGCGCACTAGGAGCAGCCTGTACTAAAGCGTGTGGAGTCGAGGTGTTTTGATTGTTGTTTTTTCTCAGTCAGTAGTATACTCAATAAGGTCAGTTCGCACATCGTTAACGCAGCAATTAGGATATTATCGTAGACGGTATATACCGCACACCCATATGTGGAACTACATCGCTTTTAACCTCTGCATGTCTGCGTGTGGGCATTCCCAGTTAAAGGAATGTTTTCTTCAGTCCTGCTCAGACTAGATCACTAAAATATGTGCCCATCATGAATGTATTACATCTAATCGTTGTCTACCTTCAGATTTTGGAGGTATTGGAGCAGTAATTTTTTACCATTTCTGTTTGTCCGTCCATGAGGGGCAACTGGCTTTATCAGATGATGTCTAAAAATTAAAAAGATACAAGCTTTTCTCCCATAAGTGATAATACGTATGATCCCTTTGTTGAGCATGTGGAGTACTGCTATAACTCCATGTCAGTTTTCAATGGCATACTAAGTTACTGGAAGTTACAGATCCTCTTTATAGCCTAATAGCATGAGTGTTTTCACAAGAAATTGCCTATAAACATGGCGTATAGAAACAGCCTGCTGCTGGGTTGTGTGGCTAAAGAGTGGCAGCTCTAGGCAGCGTCCATCACTGCAGGAATCACTGTGTCGGCCTGTCAGAGCGCTTAAACGCTGAGCGTCAGCTTTACTGCACTAAAAGCATCTTTCCCCCTAAATCACTGGTTGCTGGGTGGATGAGTCTGAGGTCTGGTGGGGAAACGCGTCTGTCTGTGGAGAGAGAGAGAGTTCAGGGATGCACTGCAACTCACATCGTCCTGAATCAATAGGCCTGACAGTGGGAGTTCATAGGTTCAAGTAAAGGAAGCATTTCATGCACAACAGAAGTATAAAATATCTTTTCTTGGGAACAGTATTTCCCATGCTTCACAGAATTTGTCATGTCAAAAAGTAGCAAACAGTAGACAGTCTCTAATTAATAGAACTGTCAACCATACCAATTTTATGGGGCTGAAATTTCTGACAGCCAATAATATTGTCCAGTATAATGGAATATGTATAGTCCATGTACAGTTGATCGTAAGACAATACCCAGTGTTCACAAAACAAGTTTCTCTCCAATTAAACCACCATCTCAATCACTTACCTATATAGAAATTTGGAAAATGAGTAAAATTTCTCCCTTTTATTATCCGGCAGTTCTATTAAAACAGACAATACGGGTAGACCCTGCTAATGATTCAGCTAGTTTTATTTATGTTTTTAAAAACATTTGGAAGAGCAAGCTTTATGTTGCTTTCCCTCTGTTTTTCACAATATGATAATACTCTACCTGTTATTTGATTTCGTTTACATCTTATGTCACTGCGTCTATGGAGGTTCTTGCTATTTAAAAAAAATGTGTTTCAGGCCCAGGTAGACTAAACAGTTAAAGGAAAATACTATACTTTATTATTATTTTTTATATTATATTTTGTTGAATAAATACAATTTTGAGCAGTTAAACCTTCTGCACTTCTCATCCTGATATTTTCTGTGAATTCTTTTCCATAATCCTTTCACTGGGCTAAGAATAGTCACAAACATAGTGGTCCATAGCATGGTGGCTTCATTTGGAAATTCACTGCTTCTCCTTCCAGCAAGCAACATCTTATGGAAAAAAAAGTGTGTGGGTTGGTAATATTCAGCAGTCGTCCACACTGGAAAGAAAGTTGAAAAAAATAATAGCCTAGACGAATGACCTTTTCCTCGTTTTTCAACAAACAGTGTTTAATTAGAGCGAGTCAGCCAATGGTGTGTCCTTGTAAACAGACTGTGCATTTGAATATCGTTAGAGCCAATGTAGTTTCACACCTCGACAGCAGAACTAAGATTTATTTTATCATAATTAGCGTCCTTACATATTCTATCCGTCCCTGGATCTGTGTGCCTGGCAGCCGTGAGCCTGACATTTTTGCAGTCGCGCTGTCCTTTACGTCTTCTTTACCTGAGTCTCTGTCGGGCGGCATTCGATCAGGTATTGCTTGGCTGGAGTCTGGCGCAGCTCTGCAGGTTAAGGTGCACACGAGCAGCTTTTCAAGGGCAGCAGATGTTCCTGTTCCTGCTTTAATTGGCCCTCATGACGATAACTCCCACTGTAGTTCCTTTGAACAGCCAGATAGGGGGCGGCCTTAATCAAAGCAGAAACCTATTAATTGGTGGGATGCCAGAGCTGAAGCCCATCTCTCCCGCTTATTAAGCTGTCTGTGATATCTCTGCATAATTGAGAGTTTGTCAGCGACCTCCCATGAGCCGAATGGTTCATATGGCCGACTAGACTGCCTCCAAACCTCTGAGGGCTTTTTCAGTAATACTCAGCAGTTAGCTTCTCAAATTGCCCTTTACATTGAGTTTTTGTTGAGTTTCCTCGAGGCCTGTAATTGACTGCTGTCATGCAGAGTTATTGGGCAATGTTCCTCTTTCCTCTGTGCACATTTATCATTTATTCCAGCAAAAAGAAAATAGGCTACTCCCCATAGGCTATAGATTAAAGCATTTAAGGCACACGCTAGAGTGCTGCTAAAGCTGACCTGTAACATAAGCAAATTACCGGTCGATTCTCCAGTCTTTATGGCCCCAGCGGTGCTGCAGGGGATTACCAGAGCACAATTAAAGCACATTGCGAATGCCAACAAATCACATAAAACAACAGGCTGACTCACTATGGCAATGGTGAGTCCTAATTAAGACAATACTGTGGGAGATTTATTTGCATATGCAAATCAAATAGTCTCATAAGATACAGCCACATATAGGTATTGAGTTTTTGGCTTGTTTTGCAACACAGGGGATAATCTCACATAATTGATCAACAGTTAAAAGCTTTTTCTAAACTTCTGCATAATTGAACCATTAGTCATTCAGAGTGGATAGGTACGAAATGCATTTCTAGAAAAACTTTCCTAGTTGAAATTGTTCACTGTGGTCTTAATAGAAATGAGATATCTGAAAAGCCACAAAAAGCAATATCACAAAGTTATGAAGCATGTTTTCCATAGCAATATCATGTCAATTAATAGAGCCCATAGTAATTTTATTATATGAAGTGTGAATACTAAATAAACTTTTGGTACTAGAATAATAAAACCAATTTTTGCTTTGAGCAGAAATGACTGCGTTAACCATATGATGCATGGATGCCTGGGGTAATAAATACCTATGTGTCTATAACAGTCAAAATCTACCCTTGGGGGCATAATCTGCAGTTGAAAAAAGGTATTAAATCACAACATTTTGCTGTATATGTTATCATAATACTCAGTATGTGGCAAAATTGCAATAATATCGTTATGTGACTATATCGTTATGATCATATCCATATTGTAGAACCTTCAGTGACTCCCAGCCCTGGTTTCAAGTACATTACTTGATGCTGGACATGTTTTATGATTTTATGATTTAAGTTAATATATCAGTAAATATATTAATGGCAGAGATGTACATACAAAGAGCAGTCAGGCGGTTGATACCCAAAGACAATATTTTTTTCTGATTTACCATAAATTTATCTTCAATGTATTATCTGCATTATACATGAAACATTTGTGGGCTTACATATTATTTTTAGATACTAAGTAAAATGGTCATATTTTGCTGGTTCCTACCACCACCGTAAAGAAATTAAATTCTAAAGAAATAGTAAAAGATCTAAAGTGCACAATTTTTTATCTCACTGATTGATATGTGCAGAAATTGCTGGAATTCTCTTTTCAGAATTCTTCATCTGTACCGGTTTATGCTTTACAAGCATGTCCGGAAGTAAGATGTGGTAATACTGCTCCTGTACTGACTGGTCCAGTTAGTACTAATAGCTCTCACTGTCGTACACCCTGGTCTTATCCACAGATCTGTCGGGCCTCCAAAAAGCCGCTTGTAGGGGCTGTTACCCAAGCTGCGCTGTTCAAAAGACTTATTTATTCCCAGTGGCTAAGGGAGACCAGCACCCCTCTCCACATTAATTAGAGTTTAATGGCGATCGATAGGTGCCAGGCCCTGAAGAAAAAGATATTGATCTGCCCAAATGTCAAGATGAAACAGACAGTCCTGCGCTGGTTCTGGTGAGTGTGTGGGAGGAACCTAAGAATTACCGGGGAGGGAATAGAGAATGTTTTTCACAATACTCTGATTACAGTAATCAAACAAAATTAATTTACCAATTACAGTACAAACACTTGGGTAGGTATTTTAATGTTGTATTGAGAAAGTAAAAAAAAATCTTTCATGGAACTGTCAGTGATCACAACTATGAATCTGTGTGCGTACTGTCTGAGTAGTGGCACAGAGGGGCAAGGTCTGTGCTATTCAGGTGACTGAGTTTTTAAAATAATTTTACATTAATTAGGCATTGTCACTATTTTGTTAGTAGTCCAGTACAGCAGGCACTGAAAATGGCTGTACACTAAAGGCATTTCAGATGCAGAGGATTTACTCCCTTTTATACTCACTTACTCATGTTTAGCAGGCTGGGGTTCCCCACAAGGGTGCGAGGGACTAAGAGGCATTAAAATTTAGAGTCTTTTCAGACTTCAGCATTCCAAGTAAGTTGCTGAGTCATGGTTTTCTTTTGTGAACACTCCAACTTCTCTAAGTGGTTCTCAGACCTCTCTAAGAGGTTTCAAAAACAAGATGAACTGTGCCTCTCATTTGTTTTGTAGTCTGTTCGGTCCATTGTGAAAACAAAATGGGCCCAGTCCACTTTACCTTAGTTATGGTAGAAAAACTTTGAAGCTTACCTAATATATCTATAACTTATATGTTGTCACAGTCCATAGAAAATCATCAAATTTGCTCCATTTTGGTTGATTTTCATTTTCCTATATTATTTAAACACAGTAGCGGTTCTTTATATCGTGTGAATTTTCCTTTATGAATGGACCAATAGAAATGCTCCAAAATCACTTTTGATAAAACCTTTTTAGCTTCAGGTTTTAAAATGTTTTTGGCCTCTTCTGTACTAAGTTACTGTTTTTGGAGCTTTTTTGTTTTTTCTAGCTTTCGGTGTGTTTTAAAGTGCTTGTTTATATCGCCAGCCCAGATTCCATTTAGTAGTGGTTCTCACATTGTCTTAATCAGTTTTCAAAGGTCGTCCACGGCTGTGATCTTTTAAGATCTGTCAGATTATTTCACTCTTTTAGTTTCTTGTATTGAGAGAGATTAGAAAAATACTCAAATCATTCATACAGAAACAGCTCTAGATCTTATTTTAGCTGCATATGAACTGATTTTATATGACAGCATTGCTAGACTAAATTCCATATTAAATGCTTTGTTATCTAACACACAATGGAGTCCCTGGGTAACTGCATGGTGTCTTTGTTGTTTTGTCTGTGTACTACATTCTGTTTTAAATAGAACAGTGACTATGAAGTGCAATCTTTACATTTAAAGATATGTGAATTTACAAATGTGTGCATATGAGCATATAATAATAAAAATAATATTTCTGGGCTGCCCAGAGGAGTCTATAACACAGATCTGAGAGACCCAGTTTTCCAGACATCCATTATGAATTACCAGAGCGATAATGGAACTTTAATTATGCTTCAGTGTAATTCTCTTTTCTTTCTCATTGAGGCCAGGTATTAAAGTGAATAAGGGTGATATACATAGAAACCCTTGATTAATAAAACAATAATGATTATTAATAGGATAGTATATTCTCAGTCTTTTCACTTACAGGGTGTTTAAGGTCTGGAGAACAAATTTGTAATTATTTTTTTCAATGTATTGATTGGCCTCCCCGTTTCTAATGAGGAACCCTAATTAGCTCATTCACTGCATGACAGCTCCACTAGTTTAAGGAAATTGTAGGCCAGCCTATGTTTACTATATAATCTCTGGCTTTCTACTGCACATTACTGACTATTATTCATGTTCTATGCATGCTCAAAAAACACATGGCCAATCAGGCTGTAGGTGAGAGTCATTTGAAAGTCTGACACGTAGCACAATTAATAAGCGGCAGCTGCAAGCAGTTACACATTTACAAAATGTGATTAGCAGTTGATGCTGATGAATGTTTAATGACCTAGATCTGTGCCTACCAGTCACTATTCATGGTGTTGGTTTTTGTATTTGCCGCTTCTCCGATTAGCAGAGGCTTAATGTGCTTAGTAATGCCCTCGCTAGCGCAGAGGTTTATTTCTAAGCACATTTAAGGACCCACAAGTGCCTTTTTGGCTGCTCTTTTGTAGCAGTCTGTGCCTTACGTTGTACATGTTACCAGAAACTTTCACTGTGATTTTGAGCGTTTAGCTTGAGATGTTAACAGTGAGGCACAGCAGTGAATTAAATTAGTGTTTAGGAGTAATTGAGTGCTGGAGAATATTAGAAATGTCTTTGAATCCTCACGCTGTGAAATGAGTTTACTCAAGATTTTAATCAAGTGTCTGTCTGTAATGTTTCAGTCTCTATTACTCTCTCTCTCTTTCTCTCTCTCTGTCTTTTTGTTGGTCTCTCTTCTTTTCTCTCTACACTCTCTCTCTCTCTCTCTCTCTCTTTTCTCTCCTATTATCTCTCATTTTCTCTCTCTATTTCTCTCTCCCTCTCTCTCTGTCTCTCTCTATCTCTTTCTTTCTTTTTCTTTCTGTCTCTCTTCTTTTCTTTTTATTTTTTCTATTCTCTCTCTCTTTCTCGCGCTCTCTCTCTTTCTCGCTCTCTCTGTCTGTCTCTCTCCTGTTTTCTCTCCTATTCTCTCTACATTCGCTCTCTTACTCTGATTCCTTTCCTCTCTCCTTTTATCTCTCTCTCTCTTGTTCTTTCTCTCTCTGTCTTTTTCTGTCTGTCTCTCTTATTCTCTTTATCATTTTCTCTCTATTTCTCTCTCCCTCTCTCTCTCTCTGTCTTTTTCTCTCTCTGTCTCTCTTCTTTTCTTTTTGTTCTTTTTATTCTCTCTCTCCCTCTCTCTCTCTCTCTCTCTCTCTCTCTCTCTCTCTCTCTCTCTCTCTCTCTCTTTCTTGCTCTCTCTCTCTGTCTCTCTCCTGTTCTCTCTCTCTCTCTCTCTCTCTCTCTCTCTCTTTCTCTCTTTCTCTCTCTCTCTCTCTCTCTCTCTCTCTCTCTCTCTCTCTAGACAGGCGTTACGTCAGTGTGGAGCAGCTCTTGAGCCGCTGCAGTAGGTTTGGAGACACTGTGGGGCAGATTTGGAATCTGTGGTCTAGGTTATGAGTGTGACTCTGTGGTAGCTCGAACAGAGACACAATTTTATGCCGGGCGAGGGTTTTAATTCATGTCACTGGTGGGCTCTCTTAACGTAATGGCTGTTAGTTTAGCTAAGAGACTGCTTTACGCCCCCGACCCCTGCGCAGGTGTTGCTATGGCAGTAAAGGGATGCTATCCGTCTCCGGCTCAGAGACATTGATTTTCTGCGCTCCCTGCTCCCTGGGGGAAATTGCTTTCTCCTATCTGGGTCACTTTTCTAGATAACATCACACTTTCCTCTCCATTTTTCTAGGGTAACAAATGACAGAGCTGGTCATTTACCCAAACTTTAATTGGATTCAGCGCTCTCAGATACCCGCCTTAGACACAGTGTACAAATTGGACATACACACGAGGGGTAGGTAGATGTATGGGGTGTGCATTAATACGTGTGCCTCTGCGTAACCCCACTAGCCCTCGTTTCACACAGCCTCTGCAGCCTGCTGCCTCTGAACTTTTCCCGTAAAATGCTCTGAAAAGTTGCACCTGTCTGAGTGCAGCGGCTGGAAAGTAGGCTACTGCTCCCAGAGCCTCCGAGAGGGCAATCAGAAAAATACGTGACAGCAGTTCAGGATCAGAAGCAGCATGAGAGAGAGGAGAGTAGCTCTGTAACGGTACCTTCAGATCCCGCGTCCATTTGATGGATGATACTGTGCTAAGAAGGTAATATTCTCATAAAAACATGTCATTGTGTCATTGCATAATAGTAACCTACTGCATTCTGTAGATTTTATATTTACTGTGAGCATTCCATTAATGTATTTGCACTTAATTATTTTATTTATTGTTTCATTTTTTTTTTATAATTTTAAAAAATATTCTTATTTTCTGGAGCTGCAATTCGGGATTTAAGGCTGCAGAGTGACTGTTGATATTTCAACTCAACAGCTAAACAAATACACCCCACACTTTCCTTCCCCTTCAGAAGCTCCGCACCCCCATGGACACACATTGCCAGGGTGAACAACACTAGGCTAGATCTTAGTGGCCATAAAACTGTTCACAAAACCCTACAACCGTTTTACAGACAAACATCATCATATAAATGTTAGAGTAAACAACAGCACAACAAGTAATGTTACTAACATTAGTGGGTTAGTGAACGGTCTCCACTGTAACTAGGGCTGTGTATTGGCAAGAACCTGGCGATACAATACATATCGTAATACAGCGGTCATGATTCAATATATTGCGATATACTGCGATACTGTAAACAAAGTGATATACTGTAATTTTTCAAATCCTACTATTAAAACACACCACTATATGAACAGGTTTGCTTACAATAGCATTCTACCCTTGTGCTGCTTGTTAATGTTGGAGTGGAGCTGAAAATGGATTACAACACTGCCATGTAGTGGTCAGAGGTTTAAACACAACACACAATAATTCACTTTCTGCCAGGAATCTGTGTATCGATACTGTGTTTTTGAGAATCGGTACAGTATCACAAATATCCCGATATTTGATATTTCAATATTTTCTTACACCCCTAACTGTAACTAGCTATTGAAAACAAACATGCTTGTTCTGTAAAACAGTTAATCTGTCTATCAGAGACAGAGCAACCTGCTCACCCCTTCTCACACCTTTCAACTTTCCATAAAGCCAAAGTTAGTTCTTTTTCACCAGTTTCCTGTTCGCGTGTTTGAGTTTTCTGTTTCATCCTAAGTAGTGTCAGTTACATTCAAGCGCATCAGGCAGTCCTGCTGCTTCATGGATGTAATTCTGCATCTTATTGTTATTTTCAGCCCCTACCAAAGCCAGTCATCATAAAGCTTGTGCAGTGTAAGCTAAGAGCTAAGCTAAGAGCTGGATGCAAATGTGGTAACAGAAACAGAAACTCTTCAAAGCTCAAACAATCACAGCACTCACACAGAAACAAACAGGGTTCATACAGCAAGCCTACAGAAGAATAAAATGTATGTAACTGCAGCACCATTTAAGGTAAAATCGAAATATCTGAATAAGAAACAGGTGAAGGCGAATAGGAAGCCAACTTCAACCTCATCAGCTCTCTGTGACTTCTTCACCATTGAAACGGCTCACTGACGATAACATGGCTCGTCACCCTTGCCTGATCTAAGAACTTCGTTCTCAGTCTTTTGGACGTTTTCTTGGATGTTTCTCCTACTTGACATTGTGTGGAGTTCATAACTTTATTTTCTCGTACAGAATCAGGGATGTGAGCCCACAGCAGGTTTTTGTATGTGACACATGACTTGAAAAAAATTCATACATGAAGCAAATCAGCCCCTTTTCACTGAGCCTGGGAAGCTGCTGCGTGCTTACATGTATGCCACCAGTGAGGAGTTGAAAGCCATAGTGACCTAGTTTTTATTTCTACTGTTTTGCATAATACTTATATTTTACATTTACTTAAGTTGTGCACTATGGTTCTGTTTAAAAGTCAAGGGACATCACAGAATAATAAGCCACTACAAAAATAGATCTACTTAAGCGTGCAGCTGAAATATACACAGTACTGTGCAATAATAACAAAACAGTAACATTAGAATAAATACAAATATGTCTGTGTGTTTTGTTTAACCATTTCTAAGCCTCCCTTTGTGGAAGGCCACTGTTATTTGTATTATTCAATACCTGGTTTGACTCAATCAATACTCCATTATGTTAAATCAAGTGTGCTGGTGAAGAAATTAAATGAATCTGTGTGATGGCTGTGGGCGTCCAGGAGACACGAGACAAAATTTATTCTTCAGGGTAGCTTACAAAATATCAGCTATTATTCTAAAGATAAAAAAATATTGCATGTTTATTACAGTATGTTTATTAGCATTTCTTCTAATGATAGTTGGTGTTTTTTAAAACATGAAACACACTTATTGTGAAGATATAGTGAATGTAAATGCTCTGCATTGTGATTTATACCAAAACTTTCAGCATTTTGATTACATTTTACAATTTTCTGACCCTACTGCCTACTACTAGTTTCAATTCCAATATCTGTTTATTTGGATAAGCAAGCCCCTGAACCTGTGGGTGGGGTTACTGTGATAAAAAGTGCAAAACACTCCTATTAATGTCATGTATGGGAAAATTGGGACTGGAATGTTCTGAAATCTGATTAAAAAGCGGGCAGGCGGGGTCTTTAAAGAATGGAAGGTGCTGTATAAATAAAGTGCTAAAGATGGTGATAGTGTGTGTTAAGTTAATGAGTTTACATGGTTTAGTTATTAGAGTACAGCTGATAACACCCCTTACCAGTAAGCAGGCCTTTGTAGCACTTGGTGAGAGGCAGTTCAGTGATAGACTGACAGCTATGTCAGACGAAACCAGTGAAGATTCTTCATTGCGTCCAGTCCTCCATCTCTCCAACGTCCATCCCATACACCTCAATGGTGTTAACTGCTGATTGAAGAGCCTCTTCGGCTAATGGTCCTCTAATTGAGCTCTGTGCGTTTTCACTTCCCTTCAGTTCAGTCTGAATGTGATTCATCATCCTCAGAATGCACTGGAGCTAAGCTGGTGGGAAAAAAACAGCACTGACAGTGAGGGATGAGCAGAAGGTAGCAGTGTGGTTGTCTCCATGGATACATCCAAGACTTACTCAGCGTTCAGTTTCGTCTTGGTAGAATTTCCTGGGTCCTGTCTTTGTCCTGCAGTTCTATTGAGCTGACACAGGTAGTTAGGGAATGTCTTCATTACCCACAAATCCCCGATTCTGACGTGCGCAAACTTTGCCTGTACACGTTCACTCATTTACTCACTGGAAGCCTTAGCATGACCCTGTGTTTCCAAACATACAAAAGATACAGATAAATGAGAGCATGCTTATTAGCATAATCACTAATTACCACCCTTAACAAGATCCTTCCCGGCAGATTCAGGAACAAAAAGAGGCCCAAATGACAATAATTAGTCAGCCTGATAAGTGCTCTTTGCATAATCTTTCATAATTAATATTGCTGTGGGTTCATTTGAGGCACTGTACACAGCTGAGAGGCTTCCACACTGAAAGCACTCCACTCACAATTTGTACTGACAGATTTAAGAGGTATTGGGGACACGCTACTCCCACTTTTTGTCTCCCTATACCAATTCCGACACCAGAACTCAATCTATCAGCTGATACTGATCTTGTACCAGAGCGCTGTTAAGGCAGTTCAGTAGTAGTACTGTGCAAAATCCAAAGCCCTATTTTTTATTCAGTTTTCAGTTAAAATGGCTTCTGAGCTAGAGTTTGAAAGTCTGAAAGTCTGAAAGTCTGAGACCGCCAGTGAAAATGCTTCTATTTACAGTGTTTTTAATTCAATGCAACATTGTACATTGCAGATAAAATATAAAAATTAGTAAGAAGTAGTCTTTGAAATATTCATTTGAATTTCTTAGTATTTCATACAGTGTGTCCTCCTTTTGCTTTAATGACAGTGCACTCTCTCAAGCTAGACTCCACAAGTATGTGTAAAAAAAACCCCACATCTATGACTTTGTAGACAGACAAGTTTAGTTTTGTAACTAAGATTGCTCTGGCTGTAAAAAACTGAAAAAACAACAAACTTCTGGGACCAAACTTTGGAGGTGTCAACATAATCTTGAAGTAAAATAATAAATATCTTTTCGGCAGGAAATAAAAAAAGGGTAGAAGAACATTGAATGCAATCATTCCCAACTGTAAGCTGTCAGATAAGCAAAAGGTGAACACAGACTACTGAAAAAAATTTCTTGTTTACACTAAAGATTTTTATTTAGGCTGGATAGCCTATCGAAGCTCAGCTCATTGCACAGACAAATATAGCATTCACATAAAAACATTGAATATATTCAGTTATTCTTATACTTTCTCTTTTATGTAAGTGTTCTGCTCATGATACCAATTCATTTTGTACTAGTCGTGCAGTGAACATATGGATCATGTAACAGTTTATACATTATTTATAATAGTGCTCAATGAGATGTGAAGATGTTGTGTGTGTGTGTGTATTACTGTTCCAGGAAATGATAAGCATGGAGCTGGTGCCAGGGTGGGGTCAGGCCAGACAGATGGCTTTTGTCTGCATGCTTTAGCGTAGAGCGCTTTCAGCCCAGTGTTTGTATGGATTTATGGTTGTGTTTTGGATAGTGTGATTTTTGTACAATATTTGTATACAACTGTACAAAAAGGCCAGTCAAAATAAATGTATTGTTAATAAGTTAACACTTTCTCTGTGGAAAACAGTTTCATGCATCGTAACACACAATAAAAAAAATGAAACATAATATATATATATATATAATGTTTAATTTTTTTTTTATTGTGTGTTACAGTTGAAGACATTTATTTTCTAAGATATTGCAGGGAATTTGTTTCCTGTAGAGGATGTATTAACTTATGTTTACTTATAAAATCTAAACTTTTCAAAATTGACTGTACAATTACACTAGGCCACATTTGAATACATTGACCGCTTTGATGCGTTAAAATATCCATAGTTTATTAATTGACTTAAAATGCAACTAGTTTGCATGATGATAATTAAAACATATCATAAATTCTCCCACTAATCTAGCTTATAGTGAGAAACAGTGCTTACTCCCACTTGCCTGCATTTTGACGTATAGTGTTTTTCTATGTATTGAAAGGCTATGCAGGGCATGCTCAGCTAAATTTCCCAGCTAAAATTGTAGGTAGATTACTTGATTCCAAATGTAATCGATTGTGACCGCCCTAGACTGCGGTGTCTGACACCAATGATTGTTAACTGGCACTAGCGTCTTTATCTTGATAAAGGTTCTTTGTCCTCTTTATGCTGTGCACTTCAAATTGTTCAAATTGGTTCTCGTTTACTGAGCATATTTTATTTCAGATAAAAGCGTAAACCAACTCCATCATGCCAGTAATGCACTTGCGTGAAGCTTTAAGCTAACTGTAGGTATTTCTGACAGGAAGTAGAGCTCCCTTGGTGAGAAGTGATTCAGCAGGAGAATCCCAGGAGAGTCTCTTAGAAGCAGCATCACTGTCTCAGTGAAGCACTAACAAACCAGAGATTTGAGCTGTTCTGCACATCATGCCTGTCAGAGGGAAAAGCCGGAACATGAACTCAGTTCCCTCAGACTGAAATGAAGAAATAATGGACTGTAGTCGAAACCTGCAGAGGCCTGTGGACCCCCTTGTGGTCCAGTGTGGAACCGCATGCTGATGTGCTTAGTCTTAGACTTCCAAGTACTGGACATCTCAAAGCCTGTCACTAAACTTTTGGACTTTCTTAATTTGGTTGAGTTTTGATTAAAAAGAGGGGAAATTTTTGGAAATGATTAAAGCTTGTTCTTTGGTTTTCTTTTTTTTCTAATATCTGTTTATTAAGCAGGATAATACAATCTGCTATACAAATATATAGTGTTTTCCAGTTCTTTGTTTTTCAGTGTGACCTTGTTGTAGGCCTGTCAAGATTAATTATTAATAGTAGAGTGATGGTCTTATTATTTTTCCTAGTAATCGAGTAATCAGGGTTTTAAAAAATAGTAATTGAAGGATACAAACCACACAAATACTTTCAAATATTTCATTATATGTTCTAGGAAAACACAAAACAAGGAACCATGGAAAAACATAACTGGAAAAAAGCGAATGAATGGGTGTATCCATCAGACTTTGTTTTGAATTTTGGACACATTAGTTTGACTCTTTGGTTATCAGAATGCTATGGTCTGCTTTCTTTTTACTGAGAAACATCAACTGCATTCAGTCCTTTTTTACATTTATAGGTTCTGAGTGTTTTATACATGCATTTGTCTTTTCAGGTCTCAATTACTGTAACGCACAATCTCACTCTAAATAACCCACAACTTGTAGCTAAATGGCTACTTCTCTGTGAGTAACTGTATGGATTAAATTGATGGCATTTTAGTTAGTGCTTCTTTCAATAGGGCACAACTTGACACTTCTCCAAACTGTAGGAAGTTACTGTATGAGTTTAAAACACATTTCAGACATTCAACTAGTTAGACCTTTACACTAAAGTACATGACTAGCAAACACCACTTTGGACAGTTGGACATGCATAACATGCATTATGTATTTAATATATTATACCATATTACAATAATATCTTTATTAAATTGCAAATAAATTATTTATTTGTAGAAAATATGTGTTTCAGTGATGTCAGTTCTTAATGTTCCATCCTGACTTTCAGACTTTGGGACACATTTACTTTAGAACAATGGAATCAACCTGCTCACCATGTGGCTCTGAAGACAAAGATGCAGGCTCGCTTCCTGCTCTAAAATGCAGGGGCGTGGCTGAAAGAAGACTGGAATAAAATCCTTACCTGCATCCAAAAACAAATACTTCTATATTATACATACTTCTATATTATACATACTTCTATATTATACATACCTCTATATTATACATACTTCTATATTATACATACCTCTATATTATACATACTTCTATATTATACATACCTTTATTTTATACATACTTCTATATTATACATACTTCTATATTATACATACTTCTATATTATACATACCTCTATATTATACATACTTCTATATTATACATACCTCTATATTATACATACTTCTATATTATACATACCTCTATATTATACATACTTCTATATTATACATACCTTTATTTTATACATACTTCTATATTATACATACCTCTATATTATACATACTTCTATATTATACATACTTCTATATTATACATACCTCTATATTATACATACTTTTATATTATACATACCTCTATATTATACATACTTCTATATTATACATACCTCTATATTATACATATTTCTATATTATACATACTTCTATATTATACATACCTCTATATTATACATACTTCTATATTATACATACTTCTATATTATACATACCTCTATTTTATACATACTTCTATATTATACATACCTCTATATTATACATACTTCTATATTATACATACCTCTATATTATACATACTTCTATATTATACATACCTCTATATTATACATACTTCTTCAAAAGAGTGCATTTCTAATGGTGCCTTAGGTTTAAATAGCTTATAATATAATTCTTGTAAATATGGAAGTATTACATCATTTACTGTGTTTTTAAATGATTCGTTTTCACTTATTTGGTAGAATGGTCCATGTACAAGTCCACTGTATTACTATGATGATTATTATTATTATTATAAATATTATTATTATGTTTATGTTTACTATCATGCCAACTCTTTACACTGATTCAAAGAGAAAGTACATTTAAATTCGTGACTGTTTTGTTTAAGTGGACTTGACTGATGGTCTCCGCCCTGCTTCATTGTCTTATCCGTCTATTTTCCAAGAATCACTTAAGCTTCCTCCTCCCTCATCCTCCTGCTAGCGTGCATAGCCATTATCAAATGCTGCTGCTCTAATGGTTGCGCTCGGAGCGAAGTTGAAATCCGGGCAGACGAACATGCAATCTATCAGAGGAAATGTTAACCACTAAGCAATGTATCCAGCTATTCCTCTTCTGTCTGGTATAGGTGATTAAGTGAAAAATGTCATGTGCCCCCTGCTCCACTAAATGACACGATATTAAATATTTAAAAGGACTAAAATTAGACGGCTACTGCTCCACCATCGGTTGGGTAGCTAGAAAGACTACTTTCCGCCACCACAGCCCATGCAGATGTAGACACAGTCCTAGGAGAGAAGGCTCGGGGCAGGATGATATGAAGAACGAGTCGCAGAGGTTTTATTCTGAACTGAGTTTTATTGCTCAGCTTGTAGGTACTGTAGGCTTCAAAGCCCCTCAGCATTTTCTTTGGCTTGTTCTCTTTGTCTTGCTTTGATTTTAGCCATAGTTATTTCTTCTGTGCAAGCCGTCAAGAGTGAAAAATCAAACCGGGCTAAGTAGTCAATATAGCTAGCAGATTTACAGAAGACAGAAGTTTTTCAGTATTTGACATGTGTGGTCTGCAAGACCTCTCCCACCACTGCTTCTCCTCTTTCTCTCAGCATCCTCTGCATGACTGCGCTTCTGGTAAGCCATTATCTCTCCACTGTGAGCGCCACACCCAAAGAGCATAAACACACACACACACACACACACACACACAGACAGACTCATCGTGGACTGGCTTCTCTTTCTGTCCACACAGAGGATCAATAGTCATGCTTTGTTTGAAGCAGTGGGGTGGCAAAGCTAAAACCATAATTCTATATTTACTCAAAAGCTTTAGACGAGCCCCATTTTTTAACCCTCCTCGCTGTAAAATACAGAGAGATCTGTGTCTCAGGGCAAATTAACATTTAAATGACTTGTGACCTGTGGCTGCCTGGCATTGCTAACACACTGTGAAGTCCTATTAGCCCAGAGAAATCTCACTCTCAGTCCATCATCTCAGATGCTGAAAAGATTCTATCTGTTTGTATCTGTGTGTGTGTGTGTGTGTGTGTGTGTGTGTGTGTGTGTGTGTGTGTGTGTGTGTGTTTTCACAGGTGTGTTATGGTTACTAGAGCATTCAGTTCAACATTCTGCTCCTTACACCTTGCCAAGATTTCACAATATTTAGTCCTGATTATGTTTTACAGTAAAACACTGTATATTATGCATATCTTAACATTTGTTTCTTAATTAACAAAACAGAGATTACTGTTGATTTGTACAGCAAAGCACTATGGGATATGACAGCAATGGATATTGCAGAAACATTTTAACAAGACGTGATGCCTCAGGTCTTGGTGTTTTGGATTTAACTAGATTTAATGTCTGTTCTTTGTGTATTTGAAATGTTCTGTGCATATGGAGCACATAAATGCAGGCGGATAACTTTGTGTATGGGTATAAATTTAAATTGAAGTGATGTATAGGTCTGGTTTTCTACACATTTCTGGCTTCTGAGTTACTTTTACAGTTGTTCTGTGAAAATACAGGAGAGATTGATGTTACTGTACAGCAGCATACAGCTTACATCACAGTAATCGTCTGCTCCATGTGACTGTGGAGTTACTGTATTAAGTTAAAATTATATATTTATTGTTAATATGGTTTAGTAAAGCCAGTAGCCACTAATTTGTTCTTTTTTAGATATTTTGGTCAGGTTGTCATGATCAGAATATATCTGCAAAGCAGCGGTGCCACATCTAAAAACCAAGCAATGAAAGCAAAAAAAATAAAAAGACAAACACAACAGTTTAAAATAAATAAAGAAAATGACATAATGACAGTTATACCCAGTTACTCACTAATATCCAGAGTAACCGCCGTGCAGGCAGCAGCTAGACGGGCTGGGAATGACTCAGTAAGTCCTGGTAGGTTGTCACAGGTATCTGAAGTCATGCTGATTGCAGTGCATCCCACAGCTGCTGGAGGGCACATGGGGGAGGATCTATAGCGCGAACATGACAATCCAGGGGATCCCAAAGTTGTTCAAATGGGTTAAAGTCTGGGGATTTAGGGGTCCAAGGTAGTACTTAGACTTCCAACCAAGGTGTGACATGTCACACGGTCTTGCTTGAAGATCCCTTCCGCCCCAGGGAAGACAATCAGAATGTATTGGTGTACATGATCTGCAAGGATGAGTTGAGAGAGCCTTCCACATGGATGAGTGGGCACAGAGTATGCCACGAAAACGATCCCCAGACCTTAACGCTGCCACCTACGCGCTGCTGCCGTCGAAAGTAGGAAGTGATATTAATGTGTATGGCTTCTATATGCTGGCAGCCTCTTTATAATTGGTCTAAATTAGTCTTTTTCATGATTCAAGCTGTTGTTCTTTCTTTTAACAGTACTGTATAAACTAGTGCTGTACTTTTTTCTGAGCTTTTTTCACATCACAATAACCATAACACATCAAAAGACTGCAGCAACCCTATTCTAAGGTAGTCTTGATTTGGATTTCATACTCTTCTGGTGAGAGATCAGAACATTGCCTATGCTGCTAATTTCAGAATGAATTTTGTAGAGAACTGAGAGTTTTCTGCTTTCAGATTTTAGTAGTAACACACAGTCTTCACAGAAGTAACTCAGAGTGTCTGCTATTCTGCTCACCTTTTTAAATCAACCTGCTGTCAACTATCGTTGACAGTTTCATAAAGTGTGTTTCATAAAGATATTGGATTATTGTTGTTGCGTGGGTCAGTGTCTGTCTTAGTCTTTTCATTTCAATAAATATGTCATGAGCTATTTCCTTTGGAATATGAAGGTTTTGCAGTAGTAGATATTTGGAGCATTTGAAGTACATTTGTATTCATGACATTTGAATGTGCTGTTTGCGCCTGTATATTTCAGCGCGAGACCACTCTGCATATATTTAAAGCCATTATAAATAAATGCATAAATAAATACATAAATGACTATAAGCTACAAATCACTTTGCCAGGTGGAAATTGTTATTTATGCTTTACTTTTTGACCAAAATATTGATTTTGCTCTATTCATCAAACTGTCGTCGCCACATGTTCCATGACGTCACTGGCAGCCCTTAGGTCAGCCTCAGATTCCTTAATTAGGTCTAATTCACTGCAGTTTGTGCCACGCTGCCACCAAATCAATCTGGCCAGCCCGTGCAGGCGCCCCAAGCTGCCCTTGCCTCTGTCTGCTTTTGAATGGCTGCCATTTTAACGCTGCTCTCCTCTTTTGTTCTCTTGCAGTTGGGAAGACGTCTCTGATCACACGGTTCATGTATGACAGCTTTGACAACACGTATCAGGTAGGCAGCTGCCGGCACACTTTATATCGCTGTCATTCTGTCATTCGCTGAGGCCTCAGTTCCACTCCTTCAGCGCCAAACACTGTAGAGGGTGAAAGGAGTTATCATACTCTCAGTAAACATCATACTATACATCATACTCATTTACTCATTTATAGAGTGAAGACCTTCGATTACAGACCTGAATTATAAAAACAATATCTTAGCAAAATACTGTATTACATTATGTTTAATTCTTCTTATGTAGATGTATTTGGTGTCTGAAGTTTACTTCTTTAGTTCTGCACAAGAGCTGTGAGAAGAGTAAGGTTAAGTAAAGAAGGCCTGAACTGACAGGCCATGTCCTTGTACACCTCCCTGTATGTGCACTTACTGACCATCTTCATTACATCCACTTACCACTTTGTAGTTCTACAGTTACAGACTGTAGTTTATCTGTTTTACTTTGTTAGCCTCCCCTTACCCTGATTTTTAACGTCAGGACCCCCACAGGGCCACCACAGAGCATCTATTCTTTGGGTGGTGGATCATTCTCAGCGCACCAGTGTGTGTTGTGCTGGTATGAGTGGATTAGACACAGCAGTACTGCTGGAGTTTAAAACAGTGTCACGGCTGCACTGAGAATAGTCCACCAACCAAAACTGTCCAGCCAACAGTGTCCTGTGACAACATCGTTTGAGGCGAGATCACATTGATTTAGTCTGCAGTCTGCATGAGGCTTACTGGTAGGATGTTAAGCTTTCATGACTGGTTAGCTACATTAGCTTTCAAGCTCTACTGTATTGCTTGTCAATACTTTAATCAACAATTTTTCAGATAAGACTAAAACTGTCAATAATATTTCTACTGAACTTTTAAAATCTGCTCTGCCTGAATAAAGTTCATCCCGTACATCCTAAAGAAATGTTTTTCATTTTCAAGTTTGAATTTTTATTCATCATTTGTACATGCATTAAAATGCTTGGGGTGAGGCTCAGATAATCACTATTCAGCAGGGCTGCATATATATGTAGTAAAAAGCAAACATCAAATAATATATATATATATATATATATATATATATATATATATATATATATATATATATATATATATATATATATATATATATATATATATATATATGTCATTAAATCCAAATATTAAAATTATGATCGACAGTCAGTCAGTCTGCCTGGAATTAGAAAGGGTCAGGAAAGGTGAAAGCATGAACAAGGTCAAGCATGACCTTGTGTGTGTGTGTGTGTGTGTGTGTATATATATATATATATATACACACACACACACACACACAAGGTCATGCTTGACCTTGTTCATGCTTTCACCTTTCCTGACCCTTTCTAATTCCAGGCAGACTGACTGACTGTCGATCATTTGTATGTTGTTGGCTGCACGTATTACAGATGCCTCCAGGTGGCCCAGAGGCAAAAACAAAACGAAAATGTTAGCCAGTGTTTTACGTTCTGATGCAATAAGGAGATCTGTATATATAAATAATGTTTGGGGTGTCTAAACGGTTGCACACTGTGGTTAATCCAGTAATCCCTGTATTGGTATTTATGGTGTTGAATTCTGAGATGTAATCACCCTGCACTCTTCTGACTGTACAGGTATTTTGTTACTAAATGTCTCTGTGGTCTGCAGAGCCTCCAGCTGTAGCTGTGCTCCAGTTCTGCACAGTGCCTCCTTTACTGTACAGCATAAGGAAGCAGCTGAGGCAGTTTTAAGTCTCTCGAGGGAAGAACAGTCTATATGAGCTTCATATTTTCTAATTAAATCTACAAAAGGGAACTTGCAGGGGAAGAGGAAGGAACTCGTATTAGCTCCTGCGTGCCATCTTGTCTTGAGATAGATGTGCTGTGTGTGTGTGTGTGTGTGTGTGTGTGTGTGTGTGTGTGTGTGTGTGTGTGTGTGTGTATGTGTGTGTATGTGTGTGAAAGGTTGTGTCCCCGAACAATCTCACTGAATCATGAATCTCTTTTTTTAATGATACTAATAACGTTAGCATATGGAAGCTCTCTGTGTTTACAAGCTTTATAGACCAAAACAAATAAAGCAGAATGAAAGTGTATAAAGCCGAACATACGCCCTCTGAAAGTTTAACTCTTTTTCTCATTTTGTTTTTTTCTTTACTTCCTACTAGGCTTTTATTTTCTTTTCATCTTTCTTTCCCTGTCTATTTCTTTAGTTCTTTCTTTCTTTCTTTTTTACTCCTTATTTTATATCTTCCTTCGTTCCATTCCTTTCTTGCATCTTTCTTTCCTTTTTTCTAATTCTTGCAATCTTTCTTTCTTGTCTCTGTTGCTCTGTTTCTCTCTCTTGCTGTTTTTTCCTTCTCTCTGTTTATTCTGTCTCTCTCTTTTCTCCTTCTTTCCCTTTCTCTCACTCTCTGTCTGTTACTCTCCCTATCTCTCTTTCTTTTTCCCCTGTCTATCTCTCTCACTCTCTCTCTCTCTCTCTCTCTCTCTCTCTCTCTCTCTCTCTCTCTCTCTCTCTCTCTCACTCTCTCTCTCTCTCTCTCTCTCTCTCTGAATTTCGATTCCCATAACAGAATAATGCATGAATAGGATTTTTTGGGAAAGTGCTGATTGGAAGCTGTATCAAAGGGAAACTGCTGTAACAGACACTTGGAATTATTCATGTGCTCTCTTTGTTAGAGAGGTGCTGTGTACAATGCACTAAACTAAAACCCCAATCGCATCAGCCCACACTTCCCCTATCAGAACTCACAATTACATCCCATTATGTACACATAATCCAGCCCAGCCCCTCTCCCCGCAGCGTGTGCGGCTGTGAGTAACAGCCACTGTGGAAGAGGATGAGTTGGTGTGCCATGACCTCAGTGGCTCCTGTCAGACACATGCAGCAGTAATAAAGTGTTATGCTGTAATGAGATTACATGAGTGCTTTGTGAGACGATCGGTGCTGTAATGCTGTCTGAGGATTGATGGGACATGCTCCTACATTGCCTGCCTGCTTCATTTCTTAAATACAGAGCTTTGGTCCTACTGAGTATTTGCCACATAACCATAAAAGCCTCTTATAATTACTGCCTTTAATAGGAATTCTTACTAATTTGTTGATTCGCATGACGTGCGGCCACATAATAAGCTAAATACTAGTTTTACAAATATAGAGGCACATATTGTGATATGCTTTGCAGTGCATGAAAATTACATTACATTAATACCTTGATTGCAAAAAAATATATAAATAATAATAATTTTAAAAAAAAATTTCATTTGTATAACATCTTTCTCTGTAACCTCACTCAAACCCCATAGCTGTGGTGTAGGGTCATTCAAGCGGATGCCCCAGGCAACTTTGTTTCTGCTGTGTAGTGTAGCTCAAGCAGCCAGTACTAGTAGCATCCTAGCTGTAGTGTAGCATCACTCAAGCGGTTGGCCGAGGTATAGCTGTTTTAGGCAGCCATGTAGGCGTAGTGCGGTCTTGCTCAAGCAGTCAGCCCCGGCAGCCTAGTTGCACTGTAGTGATTGGCTCCCTTCATAGCTGCAACTCAGAAAACTTTGTAGCTGCAGTGTAGCGTTTCTCAAGCAGTTGACCCGGGCAGCTTCTTAGCTACTGTGTGCCATCGTTTAGGCAACCAGTCAGTCAGGTGTAATGTCGCTTAAGCGAATGGCCCAGGCAGCTGGCCCGGCCTCATAGCTCCAGTGTAGCATAGTTAACATGGCTGGCCCAGGTAACCTGGAGACTGCAGTGTTGCACTGCTCAAGTGGCCAGCACAAGCAGCCTCTTAGCTGCAGTGTAGCATCTCTCGAGTGGCGAGCCCAACCAACCTTAGTAGCTGCAGTATAGTGTCACCCAAGCGTCTGGCCCAGTCAGCTTTCTGGCTATGGTTTATCACTGCTCAAGTGAACGATCGAGCCAGACATTCACATAAGGCATGCAAAAACGTGCACAGAATAAAACAACAAACTAAACCATTGTAAAGCATTAGCCACATTGTTCTGATGTAACTGGAACACTTGAAACACACAAACTCACTAATGTCAAAACATTTACAGCAGTCAGTAAAAAGCATTGTGATTGGTTAAAGGATTTATTTGAATATAGCAATGTTCAATGTCACACAAGGCTAGTACTTTAACGATGTTAATAAGCAAGTATTACATTGTGCAGCTGTAATATATAACATATGAGGAACTTAAACATCTTTGGTTTATGAGAAAAGCAGGCAGAGCTCAACTCCACTACTGTAGTTTTACGGCAATGTAAATAGTTTGTAATATAATACGATACATATTCCAATGAGAGAACCACAGGACACACCCGTATCTGGCAGCATTTAAACATTTCATTCCATTTATATCTGTAAGTATTGCTTATTTATATTATTTTGTAAAATAAGTGATCACATAGTGATTCAGATGATCACATAGTGATTCAGAGTGATTCAGATGACCCATGCACATTTTTGTGGTTCTTATTATTGTTTACTTACTAAATAAATAGTCTACACTTATTGTCAGTGTTTTGCTGTGATATTACATCTGCTTTTACTTTTTCAAAGCGTAGCAAGGTGGCTAACCCAGTTTGCATGGCCAGATTTGATTTCATAGTCATCATAGCCAATAAAGAAGAAATGTTGAAAACCACCATTCTTAGTTAACGTTAAACCAGGAAGAGAGAAACAGATATATTCAAATTAATTTACTCTCGTTACATTTCTATAAAATCAGTGCTGCCAACTTCACTCAATCCAGAAACATTTTACATTCAAACCCAGAAAAAAATAGGGCTTCTCCACTTTATCTTTATCAATTGGTTTTGAAGTTGTAAGAAACGTTTCACCCCAAATGTTTCAAGGAGACACAATACAGGGCAGCCAATCAGAAGAGACCATTTAGGCATATAAATCTTAAAGTTGTAGTAAATTAAACGTCCTTTTTCCATTCTGAGAAAATGATCCTGTAATCATTAATTATGAACATGTATGAAATGATGTAAGATTTATTTCCCATATTTAACAAAAGGAAGCCCACAAAGAGTGTTTTACTCCACCAGTGTTGCTGAGACAAAGGGCAGTTCGGGGAAAAGAGCTCTATTATATTCTCCCTGGTGGGGCTGTGCTGCAGACTGGACACCTCCGGCCCTTCATTTCCATATTTTTGAATAAGCTCAGATCAGCGGACAGAGATGGACTTTGAGATGTCTGGGTGCGGGCCTTTCTGATGGTGTGCGCCAGAAGGGTAGAAAATCAGCCAGACTGCCGTCAGCTGTCTGTCAGCCTGCTTCACCATGCAAAACAGAACGCACATCTGCATATTTATGACTGAGAGGGAAGTGAGGGGGAAATGGCCACTTAGAACAAAGCCTCTCATGTTTCTCCACTTAACCTCACCAGCCAGCCCTCAGGATAGGATTCTGGTAGCAGTGAAAATTAGGGCACCACAATATGGCCAGAATGCTGTATTGTGATTATACTGCCACATATTTTAATTGTGATATCATTGCTAATATACAACAAAACAAAGAACCATTGATGTGGGGAGTGTTTACTGACTGACCTGCACTAAAATGTGTGTTATTGCTGTTTCATCAAGTGCCTAGATTCGTCCAAACACCCAAAAAAGATCTGTAACTGGTGAAGGTGCTCACAGAATAATACATTCAGTGACAGGGATTTTATATCACAATAATTAACTGTTTAATATCTACCCTAACTGTCTCATTTCTCTAATCCTAACTCTCTAGCTCTGCCATCTCTCTATTCTCTGCTAAAAGTGGTGTCTTGGCCAGTAGTTTAAAGTTAACAGTAGGCTTGCTGGACATAGGACCGCTTGCCTCATTTCTGTTTACTCTTGTACTTGCAGGAGCACCTCCTCACTTGGTCACCTGTATCAGGTGATGCTGTGGCCTGGTCCTTGCATCAAGATAGCTGGTACTGATGAGTGTATGAGATAAAATTTGACAAAACTGAGAACGGCCTCTAATTTGAATTTCTTGGTCCACCTTAATTGGTATAGTTGTAATGGTCTGAAGTCTATGGTGATGCCAGAATTAAACCGCTGCCTCATTTAAGGTAGAACAGAATGTTTAAACCTGGCAAATAAGAAACCAACTTCAGCCTCATGGAAATTCAGATGTTAAACAATATTTAGCACCTTTTTTGCCAGGCACAGAGAAGCCGTTGCATGTTTAGGGTTAGAAAACAGTATTGGCCAGTGTTCTTTGTTGTATTGCTCAGTTCTATTCTTATTATTTGCACAATAATGTATTTAATACTAACGTTAACGGTTTTTTTTAAACAATGAAGAGTCATCACAGAATAACAAGCCACTGTTAATCTTCAAAAATAGGTCTGTCTGAAATATATACATGTATGAGATAGCGAAACTTGCAGGAAATTACATTTTAATCTAATATAAACTTTTTATCACACTACTCAAAACTGCCCAAAAATGTCTAGATTGCTTAGAGCCTCATTTGCATATTGCCAAGCATTGTGAAAGACGCGATGACCATTAGCAAATGAAACATTTTGCAGCCCTAGTGAAAATGTATTATTCCTTCAAATTAATGGTTTAATCAATGGTTTCATTATTATTGCCTTCAAGTTGTCTGTGCTGTCTGGTCATGATGGAAAAATACTAGCCAATAAAATGAAAGGTTACTCTGAATGTGTGGAAGGAGGAGTGTGTGTGTACGCGTGTGTGCTGTACAGGTCCTCACTGAGGCCTGGAGTCTTAATGTGGCTCTGCCCTGCTGCTGTATTTGCTGAGGCACAGTGCTCTTTGTGACTCCTCCTAAGCTCCCCTCTGTCTGCCCACACTCCAGAGACGTGTGGCTGTTAATTAGTGAGTGGTGAACAGAGGTGGCTGTATTAAGCGCACTCTGACTTTTTTCCACTTGGGCATCATCCGGAAAATACGGGGATCGACACGGCTTCATTGCTTTCAGCCTTCAGAGCTCGGAGAATTCAGTGTCTCATCAAATTAGCCCTGCACTCCACACGTCTGGACTGGGTTATTTATTTGGTACAAGGTTAAACAATGTGGGGGAAAACCACTGATGAAAGAACAGAAATGATGAACAGATTGAAAGAAAAGGAAGGGAGAGGTGAAGGTAGCTCAGGAGGAGCCTTAACTACAGACCTACTATATCAAATATGGAAACCTTGTCAGTGTGCAGCTGAAACAGTAGGCTGTTTTAGGGTACTGCAGGTGACTGCATACACCTTGAAACCACTGGGACAAATCACTGCAAGGGTCTCTGCCATGTAAAAACAAATATTCCCTCTTTTTTTAAATATTAAATGTACAGTAGACATTAGCCTACTCTCCACCCAGACAGCAATAAAATTACGATGAGGAGATGAGGAGGTGAGTTTTGATATGTTATCTCTACCAACCAACCTGATGATATTGTGGGGCTATAAAGTGCTTTACTCATACAGCTACTATTATATCCCCCCATTTACTCTTAGCCTCTGATATCTCAATTCTCTCACAGACTGTATTGTATTCTCTCAGTGTAGCGAGGATAGAGAAGAGGTTCTACCAAATAGACCTAATAAATGGCTGAACGATTTCCAAGTCTTTTAGAAGATCAAATATGGTGGTATTTTTTTGTGACTCAGTACAACATCTGCCTCGAAAATCCACCAAAATCATAGAGATTTGCTTTCAAAACGGGTCTAAATATATCAAGCGCCAAGAACAGCAGTCATTTGTCCTGCTGTTTTCTCAGGGGAGTAGTGAGGAAAAACACTGACATGAAATAAAATCACCATGTAGCGTCTGTAAAAGAGCTCCTGCAGAGTGCTACTTTATTAGACTGTGTAGTGTTTGTGGTGTAGTGCCTTTCTTTTAGTTATTGTTAGCTGTGTGGCCTTTAGCATGCTAACAAGTCAGGAAAAGAGTGGAGGTTTCAGCAGAGAACAGGTGGTGTAGGTTGTAACTTTCATCCATCCATCCATCCATTATCTTCCACTTTATCCCACTAGTCAGGGTCACGCGGGGGCTTGAGACAATCCCAGTGTCATCAGGCAAAAGCGGAGTACACAGGTCACCAGTCCATCACATTACCAGCAAACACTCATACACACTTACACCTACAGGCTATTTAGAGTGACTGATCAACCTAACATGCATGTGTTTGGACTATGGGAGGAAACCTGACTACCCCGAGGAAACCCACTCAAGCACAGAGTTTGTAACTTATTATAACTTAAAGCCCAGCAAATCCAATGTTGTGGTTTTGAAGTGTTTAAAATGTTGAAATTTACTGCCACAGCTTGTATACAGTCTTATCCTCTATTGTTTCGAAGAGTGAAATGTCTCATGTCGCAGTGATTTCTGGACAAGTTATGCTGATCAATTAGACAATTGTGGTCACCTGATACTTCACCTCTCTGAGGGCTCATCTAATACTCTACACTTGAGTAGTAATGTCAAGGCTCTTAAGATGGTAACAGGGATTCCCCAGAGGAGAAATGATGAGCCCAGTTTGATACGAGTATTGAAACTTGGGTTATGTGTACAACAATGAAGTCTATCTAGTCTTGCTAAAGAGTAAAAATTCTAATGCGTCAGGGATGCTTTAATTGTGAAAACATCATGATCTGGTCATTACAGCAGATAAAATGTATGCTGTTCGTGTACAATGTAAAGCTTGTGATAGTAATTTGAGACATGCTAGCAGTAGACCTTCCTCTATGCATTGGGTCCAGCTGTTCCGCAGCAGTGCGAGCAGGGTTGAGTTTCAAATTTAGCAGTACCAGTTGAGCCAGTGTCGGCTCGGGCCTCAAAGCTGCCAGCTGAGCTTAGGTTTTATGCTCTTGAAGACGTGAAGCTGTTACAGTTCAGTCCCATTATGAGGCTGAGTGAAAGAGTGTTGGTGAAAATTGTGGTGGGTGTCTTAAAAGGTCAGGTCAGATTCGAGCCATTGCCGTGCTTTTAGTAAATCTTGGACACAGCAGAGAAAATATCCGTAATTGTTTTGGAGATGTGATTTGAGACGTATCCCCTCCAAGTTTCCTAAGAAAACTTTCCTGTCACACGAGCCAGTCGATTGCACCATAATTACCTCATGTCTGACCTGCAGGAGTGTGTAGCCCCACGTGTGAAATATGTGTAAATATGCCAGAGCCTTGGAGACATCGATCAGTCGCCCACTCTGCCGCATACCCGAGTGCTGTACATGCATTAAATTGGTCGTCCATGTGATGTCATCCTGCTGTTGGTGCTGCAATGGGATGCTCCAATCAATAGGGCTTAATGAAATGCTTTTTGCTGTTGCATTGCCATTTGTCTTAAGACGTTCAGAGCTGTAGACGCCAAATCGGAGACCTGCCACAGTCACTTGTAAGTTTAACTGTGGGTCCATAAGATAGGGTCGCGGGAAGCAGGGGTGCTGAGTGCACTGCATGACCCCCATGTTTCAGGATTGTTTAAATGCAGCTGCTAAGAACACTAAACAGAAAATAACATCAGATCAGAGGTTTATGAACATGTGTGTGTGCTTGTGTGTGTTCTTTGTAGGGTATGAGTTTTACTTTATTTTGAGTTGTTTAAGGCAGCAGTGTGTAGGTCTTATTGTCTGGAATGTTTTCGTGGCACTCTCTGGGTCCACTCTTCCATATGAAAGGAACTCTTCACCGATTTGGTTATGAATCCATCCTTTCAGATCACGTACACCCATACATGCTGATTGTCTTCCCTGGGGGTGGATGGGATCTTCCAGCAAGATAATGCAACATGTCACATGGCTAGAAGTGTCCAACATTGGTTGGAAGAGCTGACCAAGACTTCCAAGTCCTACCTTGGCCCCCTAATTCCCCAGACTTGAACCCAACTGAACATCTGTGGGATCACCTCGATTGTTGTGTTTACTGTAGGGATTCACCCCCATGTCCCCTCCAGCAGCTGTGGGATGCACTGCAGTCAGCATGGCTCCAGAGACCTGTGGCAACCTACCAGGACCTTATTGAGTCACTCCCAGTTTGTCTAGCTACCGTCTGTGCCTCACACAGCTGTTACTCTGGATATTAGCTGGTGATCTTAATAATGTAATAAAGCTAATGCTAGCTTTTAGAGTGAAGTGTGAACAGACCTGCGGGCCTGTATGCATTTTGACACAAAAGTACACTCCGCTGATTTGTCACTATAAACTAAAAAGTCTTAACAGAAAGGGGCAGCAGTGTCTAGCATTCATAGCCCTGGGTTTGACAAATAGGGCAGGCTGACAAATAGGTAATGCGATCATTTTGAGAGACTGCAAATTGACAGCAACACAAAATAGGTTTTATCCCCCTTGTTTCCCCTTATTTCTGCCTGCTTCCTCACGAAAATAAAAGAGACCCGGGTGGACATTAAAGTTTTTGTGAAAATTGTGAAATGAGTTAATGCAGACTTGCCTGTACTTGTTTGTTAATGGTTGCCTTCACAATGTTTGTCATTTGGTTTTCTTTTATTGTCCTGTGGAATAACCAACAAGCAGCACTGAGCTTTGTTAACGTTATAGCTGTTTACTTTGGTTTTAAATCTATTACCAGTTTACTGGTTTTCCCATTTCACTTTAGAGGGTGCTACAGTTACATTCTGACAGCTGCTGAACGATTTATGGTAGAACGGAAAAGCTGGCTGTTCTTCACCCTTGTGCGGTCATGAGGAGTATTGTATTGTGAACAGCTTGTCTGTGGGTGCTGTGACTGTGCACTGGTGATAGATTTAAAACAACAGTTACAAGAAACACGCTAAATTCAAACAAGAAGCTGACAAATTTAATTTAGCCACATCCTGACTGCAATTGTTGTTTCTTAGGAACAGCAACTTTATTGTACCTGATAAAAGCTCCTCTTGGTTTCTTGGTTAAACACTTTTCGAGCAGCTATAAAGTTAACCGTAGGCGTTTTGAGAGTTTCAGTTCTATATTTAAAAAAGTCACATCCTGCCCTCCACCTGCAGTTTCCACTATTGCAGTGTAGTAGCAAGATGTAATTTGCAAACAACGTTTTTTCCCAACAGTGGAATAAAACAGATGTACATTTTTTGGGAGCCATAGATGTCAAATGTCTTATTGTTGAATACCAGACTAACCCAGTAGTATACAACAAAAATAAAAGTACAGAGCTCCTCCTGCCTTTCCCCACCTTAAATAAACAGCCAACACACATAATTTATCCTCTGATAATCATCTATTTTCATCTGTAATACTGTCACTATGCCAAAGTCGCCCATGTACCACTATGAGGTGAAATGTGTTGTTGTTGTTTTTTTTTAAATGCAAACATGTCAACATAGCAAACTATTTAAAAAATGATTTATTATTTAGTAAAAGTAGCATAACATTGCTATGTGCGTCTCCTAAATGCAGCACACCTGACTCAAAACTCCTCTGCATGTCCCTGAAAGGATGTTAAAATCATTTTCCAGAACTATAATAGTAATGGTGGACAAAGGCCATCAAAAAGGCTATGTTTGTGTCCTGCTGTGTTTCATTTGTCTCCAAGTGTGAAATTGCAATACACAGCTAAGATTTGAGCTTCTGGCAAAGTTTGTATTTTGCCTGCCTGCTGGAGGCAGCTTATGCTCTTCAACATTCTAATTTAATTAAATGCAAATGGAAAGATAAGCAGATAAACATGATTTGCCTGCTAACATGTTAAGATCAACCCAGGGTAGTGGCTTGGTTGGATTGGTTCTTTTCATGTGCCTAATTTGTCTTTTCATGGAGTTTAGCCGTTTGGCATTTGATTCATCTTCTTCCTCTGTCTCTCGATACCATACGGGTGGGTGATATGGCAAAATTTAACAACAAAATACTTCAAGACCTTTTCACAATACTTATCATGCCTTGTGATATTTTGTTTTTCTAAGTTTCGATAAATTGGAAGAGACAAAAAAACAGTAGTGCTGCATTAAAAAGTATTATCACTATAAACTGTGTCCTGTGTTTAACATTCACATGCTGTGTTGCATTAAATCCTCATTAAAACAGTACTAACTATGTTCTCTTTGCTCTAACATATTAATATCAACAGATAGCATATTGTTACATAATTTATCATAGCAATTATTTTTATATAGCCCATCCAGTGATACCCTGTGTATTGTATTGACTGATATAAGTTTTTCTATAACCGATGCTGATGCTGGTGTTTCGAGGTTAGGGTCAGCTGATGGCCGATCTGTGCTGCTGATATCTAAGTTTGTAACACACATGTTCTCTTTATACCAATAACAAAAAAGGGCATTAAAAAGTACATTTCAAAATACTTCCACGCAGCCGACATGTCTGCAGTTATGGGTTTTTATCGCGATGTAGTAAAATTGCGGTTCTTTAAGGAGGATGAGACTCTCAGAAAGAGCGAGAGAGTTATACTGATATGCTGTAATGATTGTTAACACAGTGGCTCTGTTCTGTTCTCTTTACTCTTTCTTTAGTTACGTTTGGCTCGAATGCTTAAAGCTGAATAATATCTTGGAGACTATAGCTGCTCCGGTGAGACTCGCTGTGTAACAATCACGTGTTAATGTGTTAACACTGGGGCTAATATGTTAAACAAGCAAGCTGCTGATAGTTTTTGACTACAGTCCTTAAAGTTAACTGCAAGTTAGCGAACCTTCAACCAGCTGTAGCATTATGCCAGTTTCTTGACGGTTCCATGCTGAGCGTGATTCATCACTCCAGAGAATACATTTGACCTGCTTCAGACTCTTTACACTTTTTACACTTTATACCACTCCAGCCGACGCTTGGCATTGCACATAGTAATCTTGGTAGTGAAGAAAGCTTCCAGTGCACAGTTTTTACTGTTAATGTACTATTTGAATTGAAATTAAACTTAAAAGTTTTAGACAGCCCAGACATTATTATTTTTTGGTTAAAGGAACTTTTTTCAGTGTATAGACTACAAATTGTAATATAATATGATATTGTAACGATGACTCTTATTGTGAAGCATGAATCTACGATAACACATGAAATTCTTGTGAAAGTGGACCTCAAGGGAAAAACTTAAAGACAGATAAAACATATGATGAGTTTGCGTTTGAGTATATTAGTGTGCTAATGACGGGATTTTGATGGGAGGCTTTTAGGATCTAACTCACTGCTTGGATTACACAAACCTGGATTACACAAAAGCATTAAGTTCAGTGTGAGGAGAACAGGTGTTCGAGTGTTTAGTTCACACCAAATTAGATGCACTGTATAACTCTTCACAGTAAACGCTGCTGCCATGTAGCCTCTCAGAAATGAAGTGCGTTTGCAGGGACATTTATTTGCTGTCTCTTTTCTTCCTGTTACCTGTGGAGCTCTTTCCTCAGCGTGAGAGGCTGTGCAGGAGCGGGGCAGGAAATGGCCCTGTGTGGGCTTCAGAGCTGCCGTATGTGCTGCTTAATAATTGAAACGTGTATGAATAATTTGTTCTAGATATGTTCGTGCGAGCACCTCTCTCGCTGTGCAGGATTCTATATTTAACACAGGAGCTAGGGAGGTACACACTCTCTCTCTTTCTCTCTCTCTCTCTTTTTTTTCTTTCTCTCTTCGTTTCTCAGTCTTACTCTCAGAAAGATCATTTGACTTTCGTTCTTGGCAGTATTTAACATGCAGAAGGCAGCAGTGTTGTGTTATTTGGTTTGAAAAGCATTTACTAAAATGTCTAAATAAAAATAGCTACAGTTTTTAGCCCAGAGTTGACGTTTAGCCCGGTGTCGTTTCGTGTAGTATGTATAGGTGAAAGCATGTTGTTTGTTAATCATAATGAATATCGGGCATATGTGGAGACGGGAAGAAGGCAGGCGGCATGTGGAGTAAGACTGCAGAAAAGAAAAGATGAGAAAAAGGAAGATGGAAATAAAACACTGGAGGGGAAGGGCCTCCTACTCCTGTTGTCACTGTGGCACAATGGTTGGCATCGCCACGGAAACGGATGCGTGATCATGCTGCTGATGACCAGCTGTGTCCGAACAGCTAGAGGGATACCCTGCTGGGCGTACATACAGACACACACACCCACACATACACACTGTATGAACACAGACAGTATGCTCGTTTGTAGCACCATGTCTGTGCAACAGAACACCGAATCCAAAGACTTAGTAGAGAAATCACGTACACAGTTCTGGGCAAAAGTCAGAAACCACTCCTCCTGTTGTAACATAGCAAGAAATTAGGCAGAGATAAGACAATGCAGAATGCAAGTGAGCCGTGAGATCTGTTGAAGTCCACAGTGACAGATCTCAAACTAAAATGACCACCTAACAACCTAAAATACAGAGGACACATTAAAGCAGACAACAGCAAACACAAGGAGCATATGTACAGGGGACGAGGAATTAGAAAGCCCTAAAAACAAATACAGGGTGGAGCAACACATCAGATACAAATGATGGGCAGGACAAAAGGGTGGAGAAAGGGAGGAGCAAGGAAACCAAAACAAAAACAGAAGCACGTGGCAGAAACATGAAGGAGGGTAAACAAAGGATGAGACACAGACAAAAACAAAAAAAGGCAGAAAAAGACAAGATGTTACATGATGATCATAGGATTCGTAGGATTTCTCACATTATCTACACATCCTTTCAGACTCATAGTGTTTACTTGTCTTCTTACAGCGGGAGGAGGGACAGAAACACATGTGGATTTTTTTTAGATCTGAGGCGGGAGTGGAGTTGTTCTCTCTTTAAGATGAAAGCTTTGAGTACTGTTTAGTTGATGGTGGTAGTTTTCAGGAGTTTCTCTGTATTTGAGGTTTTGTTCGCTTCTGTTCTTCACTTTTTTGCCTTTGTCTTTCCTCATGCAAATGAAATGTCATATGTCTACAGAAATATCTCCTAAAGAGCTTGTAATTACAGATATTTTGACAGGAAATTACATAAATAAAGGGTGGTCCAATGATTTCTTGAGCACAGCACTCAGATTCCTTAATGCTTATCTGAAATCCCTAAGAGTAGCTTGTCAGTTACAGCCTGAAGTTTAAAGACTTCATCTCTTTGCAGTCAAAATAAGAAACACTGCATACATCTGTGTAGCTTTTCAGTAACCCAGGCCATTGAGTCGTCTAGTGCTTTAGGTGCCAGAAAGAGATGTTAGGAGTAATTCCACAGAATAACCACTTTTGCTTCCCTAAATAACCTTTTCAATGAATGACGCTTTAAAGAATCACTGCCTACTGGAAGCAGAGCAGGCGAGAAGACTGGATGCATTTGCAAGTCAGCTTTTTAGTGCAGGCTGACAGACGAAGACAATGAGCAGGCAGAAATAAAGCAGAGGAGTCTATGAGAAAAGAAACAAAGAGAAACATAACTAGGAACAACTGAGCTAGAATAGGAAGCTGAATCTTGCAGCATGAAAAAACAGACAGTATCAAACTATGAAAAGCAAAGCACGAGGAGGACCACATGGAGTAGAATACTCTGACACAAGATTGAGGCAGAGACAGAGGGGATTGGAACCTGGCCAGTGGAACCATGATACACTTACATGAGAACCTTTTTATTACAAAATTACAAAACCCTAAAACGAAAAGGTTTTTACTAGAACCATACTTCTAAAAACCGTTTATGAATGAAGACTGCAAAAAAAATAATATTTTCATGTTTGATTATTATTTATGTAAATAAATTGACTAACAATCGATTGAACGTTGGCCTATCTGACTAATCTTGGCAAGGTCTGAGCTGAGGAGGCAGCTTAGTGGCGTAGGTCTTCAGCAAAACCATGACCTGCTCAGCAAACAGTCTTAGGTTATTGTCAGCGGCTTTGTGAGAATGGGGCACTGTAGGTCTTAGTCCCAGGGGGCACCACAGGATCTTAATAAAGCATTTTGTTTAATTTTTGTCATTTTAGCGTCAGGTAAGACTAGAGAGACCTCCTACTACTGCAGGTTTATAGACATAAGCAACTTCTCATAGCATTTTTTACAAGGACTTATAATCAGAGGATTTGTTTAGTCTTTCTTGTGACCTGACAGTCCAAACAGTATTTAGAATTATTACAGAAAGGACATGGTTGTCCACGATACAAATATTTTGTCTTAACTAATAGCATTATTCTCATACATTTCTACAGAAATATACATTTATTATTATTTATTAGTTATTATTTGACCCATTCTGAACGTTAAAGCTTTCAATAACTGGTTGAAGATTTTATTGAGCCGTCTGAGAATGGATTTCCAGGATGGGTGATAGGTTGAGAGTACTTCTAATTAGGAGAAACTGATCTTAGAACATTTAATTTGTAACTTGAGTTTTAGAGCTTTTTAAAAGGGTAATGTTAGCTCATTCTGACTAATCACTGAAAATGAGTGTGAATTGCGTGTCCCCAGGTAGCTGTCCAGGTTGTCAAAAATGCTATGGATGAAAAGCTTCCCTTTGCTTATAGTTCTGCCTCTTCAGAATCAGTAACAGCAGGTTGTCAGGCGTCCGTATGCTGCGTGTAACTATTCTTCATTTTAAGAAAGTTCTTTTTCTTTTTGTTTAACTTTCAGCCGTACTTGTACGTTTTTCACTTTCTGCTTGCATAAAGCACTGTATGTGAATTGCTGTTCTCCAAGTATAGTTCTTATCTTACTCTAGCTCGGTCACTGTGTAAATGGAAATGGAAATCAACAATAGGACTAGTCCTAGGTGTTTTACTTTATTGTGGACATGACAGGTAATGTTGAATAATTGTATCAAACCTGTTAGTAACCCTTAAGTTTCACTAAACTTCTCTGGGCCTTCTCCAGTCTGCAATATGCAAATAAGCATCCAACCTTTGACTGAATTATGACAAATTACAGTATTTCTTTTTAAGTTGGGATGAATCAGGGCATTCACATTATCCATAACATGTTATTGCAAACATAACATGTTATTGCTGAACATATCAGGAGTCCATCAATGTGTCTTTGTAGATTGCAAGGCTTATCACAATCAAAACGTATAGTAGTATAATGCAGCATGATATGCTCAGCATGAATATGTACAATCCACTGTCCTCCGCGTCGTATGGGACATTTAGAAGTCCATTATCATGTATGCTGTACTCATTTGCACTGCCAAGTGTACTGTACTGTACCCGAGTACCTGTGCTGAGTTTTTCCTTCATGTAGGACAAGAAGCATTTCAAACCAGAAAGTATGAGTGGAGCTAGTAACAGTGCGAACCCACTGATTGGTCAAGCACAGACACAAACTAGCTAACCCTAACCCTGTCTGTGACTATAGTAAATTAAAACTTGAAGCTTCTCATTGTTGCTACTGTTCTACACAGAACACCTGCTTTTATGGTTTTGTACTTGATCAGGGAATTGATAGTCCTGGGTTTGTATTTGTAACAGTACTGTGCTGTACCTAATTACCAAGTGCAATAACAACTGTGCATTGTCCGAAATCTGTTGTGGAGTTGCCGTAGACGGAGATAAAGGATATTATTTCTGCCACAAAAAATACTCTTTCATTTACACCAACAGATAAGGCATATCCATCCGCAGGCTAAACATCCAGGAGGTCTTCAAAAGCCACAAAACCCTTGTTGGGGGTGACCACCCGACATCATCCACAACCTAAAACAAGAGCGTATACAAACAGAAGTAACCCATAACACATTGTTAAACTGAGAAGCACACACACACAACAAATGTTCCTCATCGGAAGTGTTGGGGAGGCAGCACGCAACCCAGGTTCGCATACCACACTCCATGAGCTCCTCCTGAAGGGTGTGACAATCGCCACACTATCAAAAAATACAGGGAGAATTTTTTTTGTCCATGTCATGAAGCCCTACTTGACAATACAGTACATACTATTCGCTGAACTGTCTTTGTGATAAAAGCTCTACTGGTTTGTAAATGGCTGAAATACATGTACACACTGAGGTGCAGTCGTGGCAGTGGACGGCCATTCAGTTCACTCCAGCTCGTAGCTTTGAGGTTGTTCTTTTTATCAGCTCTTTTGTGCCCAAGAAGCATTTATCTTATCACAGCACTCCTCCATCAGGCCCAAAACAGCAAAGCTCTGACCCTTGGACAGGTGAGGCCAGGCTCCACAGTTACCCACTTTCAGGGATTAGAGTACTGATCAGCTGTCCTCCATCCCTCCATTCCATTTATCTATCCATCCCTGGTCCACCTCAGTACAGAAGCACAGGGCAGCGCTCTGTCACTGACTGTCAAACACTAAGCTGCTTAAAAAGGTGGGCTAGTGTTTACACATACTGCAGGTCTTTTCCAAAAATCCTAACAGCAACAAGTGATTTAGGGGTTCTTTCATCTTTTATCTTATCTGGTCGACCTGATAATACTTAGATTAACAATAACAATACTGCACAGTGTGCTCAGCAAAGAAATCTAATGCTCTAAATGTGATGCAGACAGGGATTAGATATATGTCTTACATTTATGTCTGATAATTTTTTGCCATGTTTTTAACAGAAGCAAATAAAAATCAGAAGTGCTGATTCAAAAATGACAATTTGAAAGTAAATTGAATGTAAATGTAGTGCGTTAGATAACTATGTTTTGAACTGTATTTGGAAAATGAAATGGAATTAAATGACAAGGACGTGGTGGAAGATATTTCAGTAATTGTACCAGAGTAGTATACTCAAGTATCACTACCAGTCAAACGTTTTAGATCACTACCAGTCAAACGTTTTAGATCACTACCAGTCAAACGTTTTAGATACACTACCAGTCAAACGTTTTAGATACACTACCAGTCAAACGTTTTAGATCACTACCAGCCAAACGTTTTAGTACACTACCAGCCAAACGTTTTAGAACACTACCAGCCAAACGTTTTAGATCACTACGAGTCAAACGTTTTAGTACACAACGAGTCAAACGTTTTAGATCACTGCCAGCCAAACGTTTTACAACACTACCAGTCAAATGTTTTAGATACACTACCAGTCAAACTTTTTAGATCACTACCAGTCAAATGTTGTAGTACACTACCAGCCAAACGTTTTAGATACACTACCAGTCAAACGTTTTAGATAAACTACCAGCCAAACGTTTTAGATCACTACCAGCCAAACGTTTTAGTACACTACCAGCCAAACGTTTTAGATCACTACCAGCCAAACGTTTTAGATACACTACCAGTCAAACGTTTTAGATCACTACCAGTCAAACGTTTTAGATCACTACCAGTCAAACGTTTTAGATCACTACCAGCCAAACGTTTTAGTACACTACCAGCCAAACGTTTTAGATACACTACCAGACAAACGTTTTAGATCACTACCAGTCAAACGTTTTAGTACACTACCAGCCAAACGTTTTAGATCACTACCAAACGTTTTAGATCACTACCAGACAAACGTTTTAGATCACTACCAGCCAAACGTTTTAGTACACTACCAGTCAAACGTTTTAGTACACTACCAGCCAAACGTTTTAGATCACTACCAGTCAAACGTTTTAGTACACTACCAGTCAAACGTTTTAATACACTACCAGTCAAATGTTTTAGATCACTACCAGTCAAACGTTTTAGTACACTACCAGTCAAACGTTTTAGATCACTACCAGCCAAACGTTTTAGATCACTACCAGTCAAACGTTTTAGATACACTACCAGTCAAACGTTTTAGATCACTACCAGTCAAACGTTTTAGATCACTACCAGTCAAACGTTTTAGTACACTACCAGTCAAACGTTTTAATACACTACCAGTCAAACGTTTTAGTACACTACCAGTCAAACGTTTTAATACACTACCAGTCAAACGTTTTAATACACTACCAGTCAAATGTTTTAGATCACTACCAGTCAAACGTTTTTGTACACTACCAGTTAAACGTTTTAGTACACTGCCAGTCAAACGTTTTAGTACACTACCAGTCAAACATTTTAGATCACTACCAGTCAAACGTTTTAGATACACTACCAGTCAAACGTTTTAGACCACTACCAGTCAAACGTTTTAGTACACTACCAGTCAAACGTTTTAATACACTACCAGTCAAATGTTTTAGATCACTACCAGTCAAACGTTTTAGTACACTACCAGTCAAACGTTTTAGTACACTGCCAGCCAAACGTTTTAGATCACTACCAGTCAAACGTTTTAGATCACTACCAGTCAAACGATTTAGATACACTACCAGTCAAACGTTTTAGACCACTACCAGTCAAACGTTTTAGTACACTACCAGTCAAACGTTTTAATACACTACCAGTCAAATGTTTTAGATCACTACCAGTCAAATGTTTTAGATCACTACCAGTCAAACGTTTTAGTACACTACCAGTCAAACGTTTTAGTACACTGCCAGCCAAACGTTTTAGATCACTACCAGTCAAACGTTTTAATACACTACCAGCCAAATGTTTTCGATCACTACTAGTCAAACGTTTTAGTACACTACCATCCAAACGTTTTAGTACACTGCCAGTCAAACGTTTTAGATCACTACCAGTCAAACGTTTTAGTACACTACCAGTCAAACGTTTTAGTACACTGCCAGTCAAATGTTTTAGATCACTACCAGTCAAACGTTTTAGTACACTGCCAGCCAAACGTTTTAGATCACTGCCAGCCAAACGTTTTAGATCACTACTAGTCAAACGTTTTAGATCACTACCAGTCAAACGTTTTAGTACACTACCAGTCAAACGTTTTAGTACACTACCAGTCAAACGTTTTAGTAACACTACCAGTCAAACGTTTTAGATCACTACCAGCCAAACGTTTTAGTACACTACCAACCAAACGTTTTAGATCACTACCAGCCAAACGTTTTAGATCACTACCAGCCAAACGTTTTAGTACACTACCAGTCAAACGTTTTAGATCACTACCAGTCAAACGTTTTAGTGCACTACCAACCAAACGTTTTAGATCACTACCAGTCAAACGTTTTAGATCACTACCAGCCAAACGTTTTAGATCACTACCAGTCAAACGTTTTAGATCACTACCAGTCAAACGTTTTAGTACACTACCAGTCAAACGTTTTAGTACACTACCAGTCAAACGTTTTAGTAACACTACCAGTCAAACGTTTTAGATCACTACCAGCCAAACGTTTTAGATCACTACCAACCAAACGTTTTAGATCACTACCAGCCAAACGTTTTAGATCACTACCAGCCAAACGTTTTAGTACACTACCAGCCAAACGTTTTAGATACACTACCAGTCAAACATTTTAGATCACTACCAGCCAAACGTTTTAGATCACTACCAGCCAAACGTTTTAGTACACTACCAGTCAAACATTTTAGTACACTACCAGACCTCTGGATTAACTGATGTTCTCTCATGCCAGGCAAGGTCAGCTTCGTAAATGTTGCTATTTACAATCTTTTTTGCTGAGTTAAAAGTGAAGTGCTCCTACAGTTAGAGGTTTTTAGTTGTGAAGGTGTTTTCATTCCACTATTGCTCACTTCACACATTTACCTGTCAGAACATTCAGAGTCAGCACCAAACTACCTGCAATAATGTCACCAACAATTCAGTTTGTTGGTAAATAAATTGGTCATCGATTTTAGTTGACTACGTTGATTATTTGTTGCACCCCTAATTGACATTCAACACTTACACAGTTACATTTGGACTACAAGTACATTAATTAGTTTTAGACTGCTTTTATATCACACATACTCGTTACCAATCTCAAAGTGCATTAGATCTGTTTTTATCTGTTTTCTTTTTCAGCTGTCTTCATATGGATTTGAATGTTATTGTTTTTATGAAAACATTCAACCAAGTTTTTATCACTGGAGAATAAAACTTAAAACATGTGGACTAATTTGTCTTTGTGTGAGGACATGTACCACCACAGACCAAAAAATCTTGTATTTTCTTGTATTGAGTTTCACTTCAGGGTTTGTATGTGTGGTTTTGTGTGCCATACACATAATACATTTTTACATGGGTATTTTTCCAATCCCTCAGAATGAAGCAGGCTGTGTTTGTAAGACTGATATATGTAATTAACCTCTGTCTCTCTGTTCTGATTGGCTGTGCCTTATTCAAAACACAGTCTGAACTGAAACACTCAGAACTTCAGTATAAATGGGTGGGGCTTAGCTGCTATAGGCTGAATAGGTTTGGTTTTTGGGTTCTCAGCTATGGATTTTATGAGTAAAGTTTGGGACATTTAAACAGTTTCTGTACTTTCCCAGCCAACGAATCAGCAGCAGTCAGCACCAGTATCACATTATTAAGTACCATCAAAGATCAATCAGAAACCTCAGCAGCCAGAAAATAACATTTCTCAGCCTGAATTGTTATTAAACACTGTGCTTGAAAGGGGATTGCGTTTCTAATCCCTGTTTTTGGAGCCACTGTAAGTGAGACATTTGGGTCTTCTTGCATAAATAACTATCTGGTAATAACAAATGATTTGTATCATGATCTATACTGTAGTCTTTGTGGTATTGACAGTATTTATAGTCCAGTATGCTCAACACCAGTAAACTGCAAATCATTTGTTAAGTGCCATAAGAGGGGGCTGGTTTAGAGGAGGACAACAAAATAAATACTCCCCTCTTCCGAATAACAGCTGAGGGTTCTTAACATCTCTTATAGACCCTAATAACATTATCAACAGCTACTTAGCGTGTAATGTTTATGACTCCCTATAATCTTTATCCTTAACCAGCTTAGTGATATGATCAGTCTTCCTTATAAGTGTAACACTGTGTTCTTCTTTCCTTTCAGGCGACGATTGGAATAGACTTCCTGTCAAAAACCATGTATCTGGAGGACAGAACGGTAAAGATCTTGTCAGATCTTCCCTTTCCCATGATGGAGTGCTGTAAGAGTCTATCAAGAGTCTACAGTAATGCGCTCTGTAGTCATCAGTTCAGTTTCAGGTCCATAAAAAAGCGAAAGTGACAAACAGTGAACAGTCTGGGATTTGTTAACCTCTTTTTCTTGCTCTCACTGTTGTTGTGGGAGCTGCAATGGAATGGAAGACGCCATGTACCAAAGGCTTGAATTTATAAGATAACTTTATGTATAATACAGATGAAGACGGGGGGCGGGTGTGGGGGGTTGGGGCAAAACAGCCTTTATACTGTCTGAAATAAAACAACCCAGGGCTGAATTTTACAAGCCGCAATAAATGTGTGTGTGTGTGTGTGTGTGTGTTTGTGTTTGTGTTTGTGTTTGTGTTTGTGTTTGTGTGTGTGTGTGTGTGTGTGTGTGTGTGTGTGTGTGTGTGTGCGTGCGTGTGTGTGTGTGTGTGTGTGTGTGTGTGTGCATGTGTGTGTGTGTGTGAGTGTGTGTTTGGAGCTGAATGATCTCTGACTGTGTTTTTCCTGCTGTGTGAACTGCAGGTGCGGTTGCAGTTGTGGGACACAGCAGGACAGGAGCGCTTCAGGAGCCTCATCCCCAGCTACATACGAGACTCCACTGTTGCTGTGGTGGTGTATGATATCACGAGTGAGTGTTTTATACAATTATATACGTTCATGTTTGAGATGATTTGTTGATTGTTTATTATTATTATTATTATATTATTATTATTGACACAGAACAATAAACAACGATAAACAGTAAACAAACCTAAATAAATTAACAGAACAAAATAGTGTACCGTTTCTGCTTATTTGCTGGGATTCAAACATTTGAAAAAAAATAAATAAATAATAAATATTAAATGTGTTAACTTTCATTTGAAAAAAAAAATTTGTTTAACAGTTCATACGTTTGTATATGACTGCACACACACACACATACAGAGTACTCATACAATAGTACAAAACTATACAAAAGTGTGAAGCTCACCAAGAACATTGTCTAAAGCTACCTGGGCATTCAGTGTGCATTTGCTCATTATGTTCAAACGCAAGTATTATAAACACAAGTATTTAATAATAAAGTGAAAATAATTTCTTGTTTTGAGTAATAATATTTTGAGAGCTGACACAACCCACCTGATTTAAGTGATTTAGCTGATTGAACTAATTAGCCAAACTCTGCAGAGCTGCAGGATAAAACTGTAGTTATATGAGTATTCACTGGTATTTCAAAGTGATGTTTTGATGATGTGTTGTATTCTAAATGAACAGAAGGCAACATTAAACTACTGAGCTGTTTTATTAAACGTATTACTTTGACTGTGTATGGAGGCTTATAGATATGCATGGTATATTTCTGTCTAATAATACTCCAGGTAGCCCCACTTTCTATATTTTCTAAATATTTATACCTTGGCTATAGTATGGACACACAGATGAAAAATATCAGATGTCTTTATAACCATGTCTTGGTCATCAGCTACCAATATACTGAAAAACATAAAGCGTCATGTAAGTTACATACACAAAATTTCTATATTTAAGATCTTTTTTTGGTAAGAATTGTGTTGAGGCACATTTTATTCATGTACGATCTCTAGACACCTTTAATTGTCTTCAGTACACCGGGTTTAGGGTGTGGGTTAACTTGACAGAGATAAAATAACAATGTATGTAATTCATTAATGTTTCATTTATATGCACAATTAAAAATTGGCTTGACCAGATTAATGACTTTAAACATCATTTCTCTAAACATCAGGTGGACTCTAAGATTTCTGCTAAGCACTGTAGATTAATAAAAGACTACAAAGTACACTTATTCTCATTAGATTTTCTTTCCCTTTGTCAGAAAATAATTGACAGACCAAACCCCCCACATACGGCAGGTGTCTATGGTGGTGCTGTCGTGTTATGATATACAGCATCATTGTAACTCTGTCCTTGTTTAAACATGAACTGCATGACTGTATGAGATTAGCCCCAGAGACCCAGTGAGCTTCTTCTGTTTTTTTTTTTTTTTAGCCCAACAAAAAGATGACAGCTTTATTGCCTTTAAATCCCACTATGACCATCAGGGGCCAGAGCATGCTCTGTTTTCATTGCGCACCCGAACACTGCATGGTTGATACGGCCGCCTTGGGGAGATGAATAGTAAAGTGTGATTTTATAGGCAAAACACCCTCAAACAGCGTCACTTTGACCTTGAGGCTCTACCAAGGCCATTAATGTCTGCTTCTGATGAGATCCAGGCTTTGATCTCACATAGTACAGAGTTACACTCAGATGTGTCTCCAGCAGTCGTAGTCACTGCATCAGAAATGCTTTAAAGTTAGAAGTGTGGAAATGCTGAAGATGGCGATTTAGCTGCATTCATTTTAAAACGGTAGAATCCATTATAGGAACATTCAGTATAGTATACGCCGTGAAATATTTCAAAGACTGTTTCAAAAGTGAAAACGAGCAAAACAGAGTGTGGATAATTCAGATATCTCTATTGAATATTTCTCTATTTAATATTTCTGTTTGGTGTTTATCAGACGTTTTATCAGAAGTTGATATAGTGTGTTTATTCCCACCACATGAGTAACCTAATTAAGATCTAATCACCAGTGAACTGTATTTCAACCTTCCAGCTATCACTGGAACTCATCATTCATGACTAGAAGTTAAAGTAGAGATCAACTGTAAATACTGTTATTTGAAGGCATTTCTTAGAGAATCTCTCTCTCTCTCTCTCTCTCTCTCTCTCTCTCTCTCAGATGTGAATTCATTCCAGCAAACCTCCAAATGGATTGATGACGTCAGAACGGAGCGAGGGAGTGATGTCATCATCATGCTCGTGGGCAATAAAACAGATTTGGCTGACAAGAGGTTGGTCCCTCCCACAGTTCCACACACTGCAGGCTTCTAAGGTGTTCACTGTCAGTGAGCAGATAAAGCGAGCATTTGGATGCAGCTCCATGGTGTGTGGATCTAGGGCAGCAGTGAAATAGGGAGAGAGAAAAAAACACCAGAGGAGAAGACCGTTCTGTAGCAAAAGAGATATTTCACAAAATCTCTCATGATCTCTCTTTAGTTCCTCATTTGTTTCTCTCTTTAGTGGACTGGAGGTCCGTGTGTTCAGCAGTGTAGTATATTTTAACAGGCTGTCTCTTTAGCATTTTATACAGCAATGCTTCTCTAGGGCTACTGGCCAACTGTTACTCTAAAGCCTTCATACATACATGCTCAAAACCTCATTTTATATTTTACACAACATTTTACATTTGATTCTTTTTCACAGTAGCCATAAAAGCCACTAACCACCCATTTAGGGGGTGCCTCTGTTTTGTTTTCTTTCATAATGTTGATGGAATATATAGATTTTCATCTTTGACAAGGTGTGTTTAAAGGGTTTAAATGATAATTGCTACTTAGCCTTGGTTTTTGATTTGACTAAAGCTGCAGCTGTGCTGTCAATTTTATCTCAGCACAGTTGGCTTTGCAGAGAAGTAAACTGTTTTCACAGCAGATGGTTCCCACTCTCATTTCATCTCTAATTACTCGCTAACAGCTCAACTTAAAGTTGCAACATTTCACACACAAAGAGTTGACAATGTCCAAATGAATTTGTTAACTGGGTTTCCATTCGGCCAGTGCAGTAACTGGAAAGGACTTTTTCCAACCTGTTGCCAAAACACAGAAGCTGTTTTTGTACGTTGCAGAATTAACATTAGCAACTGGAACTAAGGGGCCGAACCTAGAAAACTTGAAACACCTAAAACCTGAAACAGCTTCAAACCATTATTCTTCTTCCACCAAACCTTGGTGTTGGCAATGCATGTTCCAGTCGGTAGTGTTCTACTGGCATCCACCAAATCCAGATTCATTTATCAGGCTGCCAGAGAGTGAAGGATGAGTCATCACTCCAGCAAACATGTTTCCCCTGCTCCAGAGTCCAGTAGCAGCATGCTTTACACTGCTCCCACATCTAGCATTGTCATAGACGGTCATAGTATGCAATTTCTAGGAAGATTTAGCACATCCTATGACAGTGCCACATTAAAAGAGTTTTCAGTGCTGCCCTTTCTACTGCCAGTGTTTGTCTATGAAGATTGCATGCCTATGTGCTTAGTTTCACACAGCTGTTGGAAATGAATGTGGCTGAAACACCAAAACTCTATAAGTAGTAGTTGGGGGTTATTTTTTGGTTATTTAGTGTATATTGACTATACAGACTGGGCAATGAATGATTTCTTGGAGGAACTTAGTACATCAAACTGAAAAAGCAGGAGGATTAAGATTTCCCTTGTTTAACTCCCTTTATATAGCTTAATACAGCTCCTACTTGGATCTGAGAAGGTTACTAAAACCTGGCCACTTAAATAGAAAAGTGATATTGAGGGTTTGAAGGGAATAGCAGGAGCCAGGAAAGCTCTAAATGAAGTCTGCTAAGAGAGGTTAAAAAATAGGTCTTGAGGGAGTTGCCCTGATGACTATCAGCTATAATCAACAATCCTCTTCTCTGTTATGGAGCATCTGTACCCCACTCTTAACCATGTGCAGATGCCTCTAGCGCTGAGCTCTTTCTCTTGCTTACTGCTTAATGAGCTGTGGGCCTGAATTCATTACCGGCATTCCAAAATTAGGAAAGATCAAGGGAAAATGAGTCAGCTCTGTTTCTGCTCACATTTTCCTTAGAGATTTACGGTAGTGCTCAGGTGTGAGTGTGTGCATGACCACATGTCTTTCAAAGAAATCTAAGTAAGTTTTTATTAATTGAAGAAAATTAGCCATCCATCGTAGAGCAGTAGATGGTAAAATCAATCCAAAACTAATGCTGCTATGCTAATGTGAAGCAGCAATGGCTGTCACCATCAATTAAACTAGATTACTGGATTTAAAAAAAAAACATTAATTAAAATTAAAATCTTCTCCATGAAGCAACGGTGATTAGTTGGCAACTTGCATGATGCTACTGCATATTTTGTATTCTCCTTCTAGCCTCAGTGTGGTAAGAAGCTGATGCAGATGAATGCCTCCCCCCTTTAAATGTTTAAATGCTTTAATTGTGTGATCATCATGTCCAGTATAATGCCCAATGGCAGCTAGAGGGGTATAAAAACCAGCACTGGGCTGTAGAACAGTGGGACTATGTTCTTTGGAGTGATAGTACCCTCCAATATGTTTGGAATGAGTTGGAGGGGCTTGTGACTAATAATAATTGACCAACCTCATTATCTGACCTCTTGTAGCAGAATACAATCAGAATAGGGTTTTAACATCTGGTGTCCCAGAATAAGTAGAGGCTGCTGCTGTAGCAGAACAGGACAATCTCCCTGTTAATATTCTTGATTTTATTTTATTTTTATGGCTGGCTTAGTATTGTTCGGTTATGTCTACTTTATTGTTTGGCCTTTAATTGCTCCATCACCATTACAGTTCATACAATTTCAATACAGGCTGTACTAAAAGCAGCATTTCTGTGTGGGTACTGTGATCTGCAGCATTGTCTTCTCTTCCCTGCTTCTGAATCTTGTATGCTGTGAGTTTAACAGAGTTTGTTCTGTCCCCAGGAGGACTGCACACTCCATTCTCCCCTTTTCCATCCACTGGCTGTAGCGCTGCATGCTCATGCAGCCCAACAGGTCTCAGTCTCGCTTGATTTGCAAAGGCAGGCGGTTTGGTTTATGGGATCGGTCAGCCTTGGTTTTTGGCTTTGAGCGCTGCAGCGATCTCAGCAGTTGCAGTCTGTTTGTGCAGTGCGGTCTGTTTCAGCTGATGAGAGCACAGCTGTCTCCTAATATTCCATCAACCTAAAAAAAAACTACTCTGTCCCATGCTATGATACCAGCAGCACTGCATCAGCAGTTTTTCCTCTCAGGCTTTTTTATGCGTGACTTCAGAAAGCTGGTACATCTTTTTACATTGGAGGTTTTACACAGGAGGTTACATTTATTTAGTATTTGGTCAAGCATTATAAACTTACTGTGTCCAGTGATATCACAGTCAGTTCATTCCCAATATATATTGACACATAATAATTTTTTTGTGCTGTTTCCAATACAACACGTTTAGCACAATTTTACATCCTCAAGTCAAGTCAAGAGTCAAGTGGCTTTTATTGTCATTCCATCTACGCACAAGTGCACAGTGGAGTAAAAATGCGTTCCTCCGCTAAAAACATTGTGCAGCGTGGAACAAAGAGTACAAAGTGCAGGCGTGTAGATAAAGTGGGCAACAAAAAATCTAACTAGAAACAATAAATACAATAAATTAAACATTAGACACAGTGAACAGACAGGACAATGCAAAGCTGTTGCAGAGTCTGGCAGTGATGGCACGGATGCTCTGGTACCTTCTGCTGGACGGCAGCAGTGAAAAAAGTCAGTGTGAGGGATGGATGGGGTCTTCCACAATGCTGTTGGCTTTTCAGATGCAGTGTGTGGTGCAGCTGTCAATGGTGAAGGGGAGAGAGATCCTGGTGATCTTCTCAGCTGTCCCACTATTCGCTGTAGGGTATTGCGATCATATCCTTATATTGCACCATAAAATGAAAATGCAATATAGGGTGCAACATTTTTTTTATTGTTTTAATATTGTACCAGATTTAGAGACAGTATAATATAGTAACTTGAAACCCGGTATCAGTATTGTTATTGATTTATTTAAGTCTAATTTGTCTTTTGAGCTTTTGTAATTTAAGCACTTCACTTAGGATGAGCATTCTTTCTTTTTATGTATCCAGTTTAGCATTTTCTGATGATATCAGTGTGATACTGTACCCATCGACACATTGACCTCTCAAATTATATAGTATTTTTGTGTCACAGCTGGCTTCTTAGCTTGTGGCTAGTGAGATTTTGTCACTGTAAAGTGGCTGGCTAAACCCTGTCTGGATGTTTTTCATTTTTAGATATTGTACATTTATAATGTGGACTGCTCTATAACAATTTAAAAATAGAAAGTTTGACATGTTAACAATGAAAAGAAAAGGTAAAGGATGATGAAGTGACGAAGAGCAGGAATCATTTTCATTACCTGACTGTGAATTAGTATTTGCTCTGTTGATTTGCTTATGATGTTCATTCTTCTCATTAGGAAAGTTTGCTTAAAACATACCAGAATCTGAAACTGACCAATCATGTGGTCTTAAAACGTATCGTATTAAAATAATCTCTACATCTAACAAATGTTATATCAACTTGCATCATTCATGACCACTTTTGGATCTCAATGTCTCCTGACAGAGATCTCTGTTTTTATTATTTTGCATGCTTATTTGTCCTCTTTCAGGCTTAGAATGATCAGCAGCGCCACAGAGCAAGTTTCAAGTTTCAAGTTTTTGTCATTTGCACATCATGTCAGGACATAACATGCATTAAAATGCTTGGGGTGAGGCTCAGATACAACTCTACAGCAGGGCAGCATTATATATGTAAAACAGTGCAAACATACAATAAACAGACAATATTAAAGTAAAAAATATGCTAGAAAATATACATATAGTTATAACTGAAATATATAAACTATACTCTTTTGCTGTTTCTCTTTCTGTCCATGTCTGTGGATTGGCAGCTACTCAACAGTAGTACATTCATTAGACTATTCACTTTCATTTTCATACCTGTTTCTAGCACCACTGTGCATTTAGAATGTAGTCCGAACAAAAAAGAGAGCTGCTGCTGTATAATCTCCACCTGCAAGGCACATTTTTAGGCACACCACCGTATCATAACAAACTGAATGATGTATTTTGTGAATCATTACAACCTACGCTGCACACTTTATGCTCACATTTTTGTAACTCTGAACTGAAATCACAGGTATTAATAGAGTGTTTGTCCACATTTACTGCAGTAACATCATCTATTTTTTTGACGATTTGCTAGATGTTGGAACATTGCTTTTAGGATTTGATTGTTTTCAGTCACAAAGCATTAGTGAGATCAAATACTGCTGTTGGAGCATTAGTTTTTAATCATAAGGCTTTGTAACCCTCAAGCTTAGCACTGAGCATGGTGACCGTAAGCTTATGTGTGGCTGCTCCAGAAATTATACAAGCTGCATGTGCACAAAAGTCTTGAGGTGGTTACTCAAAGCCGTAATCCATGACAAGTTATTAATGAATTCTCTTCAGTTATAAAGGATTTTTTTGTATTTTAATTTGCTGTGAAAAATAATCTCGGTACTCATTAATTAGATGTAAGTTATGTGTTACACTGTAAGGCCTGCCTTTGCCAACTGTGCAAGGAACAACCCAGCAGTCGGTTCAGTAATGCATTCAGAAAGAAACAATAAACTACTGTAAACATAATTGACTTGTCGCTGGCAGCGTTTACACAGCAAATCCATTTGAATTCATTCCCATTGTAGATTAAGACTCAGGTGTTTATATGCCCAGCTGATGTAAATCTCTGTTTACATGCACACTGTAAATAATCATATCCAAAATGACCCCCATGCGTAGGGTATCACTAGTGCAGATGTTATCAGGACAACCTTATAAACCTTCTATTGACAAATGTACTTAAACTTTCAGATACACGCCTTTACATGGCTATTGTTCCTCTGAAGAACAGATCATTTACATATTATCCATTTAATTCAATCAGATAGAAGATATTTGGTAGTAGTATTTGGAATGGCCTCAATAGGACTAGCCAATTGTGACTAAGGTGTTTACGTAAACAGATCCTATTCCAATAGCAAATTATCAGACTGCATGTAAATGTAGTTAAAATCACAAGGCACAGCCAGTTTTGCTTTATTACTCTGTACAAATAGTTCAAAAACAGCAGAGTGACATAAAATATTTATGAATAAAGTAAGATCAATCGTGCAGCCTGATTAGGTCTGATTAGGTGAGACTGGGACTTCCTCTCCTTTAACACAGAGCTTTATCAATCAGTTTCCTATTAGCGTAATTAGATGCCTCAAAGGATTGTTTGTCACTCTGTTAGCTGATGCAGAAAGCACACATTTAACCAAACTATGGACCGATACAAATAATATATATAGAGAGATAATGTTGATTATCATTACTTGTAATTCATCTTGTTTTCTTAAAGATGTACAAGCAGCTTACATCTTATTAAGACAGTAACAAAACCTTTTTTGAACTACAATGCTTTACACAAAAGTAATTGCATTACTGTACTTTGTACTGCATTACCACTAACACTGAGGCACGGTTCAGTGTCTGTATCAGCTATAAGTTCACAGAGTATCTGCATACTTTTGAACCTTTATTATACTGGAAATGTTCCTATGGCAAGTGCTGAAGATGACAGTAACAGTGATACAGTCAGGACACTGCATAAGAGCTACTCTTAGCAAGTCTACATTAGCACACTGTCAGCATGCTGCGCAAGCCAGTTTGATTAATAAGAGAAACTGCTGTCTTTGGCCATCTTCAGTAATCAACACAGGCTTCATTATGTCTTTATTATGTAATCAATGAAGGCAGAGCCATATCATTGCATAAAGCAAGCCTGAATCACCAAAACGTGTGACAAACTGACATGAATTCGGATGAACAAACGTAACTACTTCAGGTCATTATCCTGACAATAAGAGTGAGGTTGTTTTATAATGATTTGCTTCATCAGAACGGAACGGCGAGGCAAACTGAGGACTGAATATGAATGCAGTGCTGGGTTGGTTTCCACGACAACTGTGATGGAATGTGACAGGTGTAGGTGGCTGCTGTAAGGGAGTAATAGGATGATAATGAAGCTGGTTAGTGCACCGCTAACGTAGCGCAGAGCCCGCCGGTCAGAGAAGTGAGCTTACCATCGGCTCTCATCTGTCTGAGCTTTGATGTTTCCTAAGATTGAATCTAGGATGTTGTGTGTAGGCTGTGTTTGTATATGCAAGGGTAGATTAATGTATGTGTATATAAGGTACCGATGTGTTTCGGGAATGAGCTGCTACCCCATCTTCTCCGGAACACTGAGTAAAACGTCAGTCTGCCACTTTTTTCTCCTCGCCCTTGTGACAGGTGCTTGCTTGTTTTCTGCCTGTGTGCCTAAACCAATCATCATCACTCCAACACCCAGCCCCCCCTCCTCCAAAGCCTGAACAATTCAATGATTCAATGTCTACCACCTGAAACAGTCTGCAAGCAGTTAACTGGTCTCCTAATGGAGCACACATGCACTCTTATTGTGTCTGCCACACAGATAAAAGTCATGCATCATGTGACTCCACATGAATAAAATATATCCCACTAGCCAAAGCTAACTAAACTGACTGGCAGAACTATGTTGATATAATGTGTGTTTTTATAAAGATAAAGTACACATTAAAATGATCACATTTTTTTATTGCACAGATTTTACGGCATCTGTCAGTATCTTCTTTCAGAAGCGTACATTAGGCATCTCTTTGTGTTTATTGTTTTATTACACTTCGTATTTGGTATACTTACTTTTGCTACTTTACCCTTTACTGCATTCTGCTGTCATATGGCACAATGCCAAACTCACAGAGAACTAAAAGAGTCCAATCTCTCTGAAAGTTCTCCTCCACTCTAGCTTGCGTAGATGGGTCAGGTCTCTTTGTTCTACCTGACTTTCAGAATCAGCCTCTGGCTCAAACTGATACAGCAGAACTGATGGCATTAAGAGAACAGCCACAGCATTGTGGGGGTGGAACTTTAGCAGGCTGTCGCTCTGTTGATTGCCCAATCAGAACAGAGTTGGCGAACTGACCAACCAGAGCACAATGGGCTCATCAGGGAAGGGTCTTAAAAAGACTCAAGCAGAGCTCAGAATTTTGGGTGTGTAAATGAGTAGACTCCCAAACTTTCATCATGAACACTGAAAATACTAGAATGCTAGACTTTTTATCTAAAACGATATTATACTATAATACTATACTATATGATACTATAATTGCCATATGGCAACTGCATGCAATAACAAAAGTGGCATCAACACTGCATAGAATACTTATAAAGGAACAGAATAGGACACACTAGATTATGCAAGCTGTCAAACTCATATTCCAAACAGTAGGAAGCAAAGAATCACAGAAAATACAGACCCTGCACCTCCATCTATAGTTACCAGTGAATAAGAAACATCAGCATCAAACTTCATCCCTTTACTTGTGAAGGGCTGTCTCCAGCAGTGGGAAGCAGTGCCAGTGATGACTCTTGTTTTGCTTCCTATTATATCACTGCTTTCGGCAGCAAACAAAAGCAGTGCCAGTGTTGACTGTTGTTGTGCTTCTCATTATATCACTGCTTTTTTTTGTGTCTTGACAAGAACTGGTCACAGCAGCAGTTGCTTGACAATCGCTTCAGATATCATCAACACTAGAGTGACTCATAATCACCTTCTGAGGTACAAAGTGGTATTACAACACAGGACTGGCCGGGGTTAACATATCTCAGTAGTTATTTCTGCAATACGGTACATAGACGTCTTTGACATATTTCTTGGCGCTCTGTTAATAAATGTAGTTGTTTTTGAAAAGTGTTAGACTAATACCATACAAATTTCTCCTTTAACATTTAATCCCATTTTCATTTGCGCTTACTCCTTTCCCTTCTGATTTCATTTTTTCAAAACTGCAAATCACTGTAAATCGAATGAAAGTTTCATTTCATGTATAAGAAGTTTCTTTATTGTGGAACCCTCTTCCACTCCTCCTCCCTCTCGCTCTTTCACTTATTTGTAATTCTCTCCACTTCCAGGCGGCTGTCTAATTGATCTCCTGTTCAGCGAGAAAATGTGCTGGTATCGGCACTTTCCTGAAAGGGATCGCTCAATAACTGCCTCTGTCGTGACCTTAGTCTGGCTCAGGCTGTTAGATAAACCTCGGTGTTGAGGTTAGTAGATAAGACTGAGCTTAAACTAGCTGGCTGACTGTGTGTACAAGTCAGCTCAGCTCAGACTGTTGCCATGGCACTGGTATCTTGACAGGGGTGAGCAAGTTGTCACAGATTTCTCTGAGGAGTCTATTGCTATGTGAGGCAAAAGCTCTTTTTATGAAGATGCATGTGTCTGAATAGATCTGTGGTGAACAAACTGCGTTGCTGGCTTTGCCCACTGCAGTAGCGATAACCTAATGGCTAATCTAACAAACTGAAAACTACTGATTAACAGTTTGGAATCTTTTCTCATATTTAATGTTATTTTATATAGAATAATAAAACATAAGCTGATGATTTGATTATGACAAACTAGACATCAATACTCAATACTGTAAGAAAATATAAAATAACACAATAAACAGTTGACTGTACTTATTTATTTTGTGGCAAGTTGTGTTAAAACTTTTTGGATATTACTTTCTTAACTATTATTAATTATTCACTATTATTAACTTCATAATTGGTTCATCAGTCATTATAGAATCATCTAGAGTCCTGTTCTGGATGTATCTAGCATAATATATTTTTTTTATTTCTTTCTCAGATGCTTAGTTTCTTAATATTATAACATATATATATATATATATATATATATATATATATATATATATATATATATATATATAATAACAGTCTGCCCTGCCACTTTATGTGGCTATAGCTGCTAAATTATCCCCTAATAAAACTAACTAATAAAAAGCTGACTGATGAATGATTGCAGTTACCAATTTATTTAACAAATAAAGAAAATAACAGAACTCACACGTCAATTTTTGTAGTTTGGTATTTTCCAAGTGGTGTTGACACAAGACCAGAAAATAAGCAGGACTTATATCTAGCCAACAGCACATGCTTGCCTTCTAACAACTCCCCTGCAGCACTGAGCATGCATTAAACAGGAGACTATTTTTAGTTTGAGACAATGCCAGTCAGGCACATTACAGTGTCTCTATTGGCAGCATGTTATGAGATCCCGCCCCTTTGAACACTCCAGTGTCACTACCAGTGATCACATCCAGAAGCTGAGCTATGGGCTGGAACTAACATGTATATGTAAAATAAACCTACAACAGACACTAACGTTGGCTCCACTGAAACAACATGCATTGAATGAACTTGCATTGAAAATCGAATTTATTTATCCAGTTTAGCCCCTTAAATCAAACATGGCTTGTTTCACAAAAACTTTTAAACGTTAACATCATGAGTTCTCACCTTTTTTCCATTTTTCACTCTTAACTATGAAATGTAAACATGGTGCACAAAACTGTAAGAGGGTACCATTTTTAAATTCGATTCATTGACACATGCAAAGGTCACCAGCAGAGAGGATACAATGATTTGTATGAAGAAAAAAAAACTTAGCTGACAGTAAAAGACTATTAATGGAAAGATAAACCTTTGAAGCTTTTAGTCTTGGCTCAAGCCCACTTTTTCATGTCCGATACTGATACTTGAGTATCTGCTAGCACGCATACAGACCTGGTACCATCTGTCAATATGCATTTTGCTTAACGAGTTGTCTAAATAACATCATACTCAAACTGTGAAACCAGTATCGTACCAGTACTAATGGTGGGTATCATATCAGGGCAACCCTAGAAGCTCTAACTGTCAGAAGATAATTCATGATAATTTGACACATGTCCACATTTCTGCCAGTCCGGTTTAAACGAGTGAACAGAAACACCTGGCCATGAGTGTCTGCGGGTTAAGCAGAGACTACAGTTTAAGAAGAGATGACACTTAAAAGCCCTTGTCATCATTTGAACACCTAGTGGTTATTCCTTTAAACACAGAAAATTGTTCAAATTGTTATAGCTTAAAGGATCAGTGTGTAGCTTCTAGTAGTGAGGTCATACATTACAACCTACTAGACGGCCCCACCACCCACCCATCCAACGCTTCCTTACCCAGAAGTTGTGGTAGCTGTCAGGTATTCTGCCGCTGCCTCAGTGCCCGTCCTGTTTTCGTTTAGCTTCATCTTGTTTCTGCTTCTTTAATGTTGAATTTCTTTTGCTGGTAATATTTTAAAATAAGGACAGCCAGCCACTTTAAATGATGAAGCATTTACATTCTTATACTGACATTCAGTTCTTCTTCACCAGCTTTTTGTTTGATTTTCCAGTCCCACCTTAAATGGTCCTGCGTTAAGGTGGAACGGAAAAATTCAAACAAGAACGTGACAAATAAGAAGACTTTAGCTTTACAGTTTTAAAGCTGATAGTAGTAGCTAAAGTAGTAGCTAGAGTTTTATGTTTAGAGATATGATAAAAATGTTCTACGATAGGACATTTCGACAGGAATTTTTTCTTTCTGTCTTACACCACCAAATTCAAGCTGCTTTAACACCAACTACCAAACACGGCAGGCACTCTTTACAGCCAGCTACTGTAGAAAGATTGTGGCTCTACAAGGCAGCCTCCATTTGAATAGGACCCGCTCCTATGTAGATATGAAGGGGTCACAAAAACATGATATGCAGTTACAGCTATTATAGTGAAATGTTTTGTAAACTATATTCTACTTTGTCTAAATCTTATACACTGTATCGACAAGGAACTCGAAAGAGAGGATCATTAAAGAATTGCTTAATACAGTCTTCAAATAAAAATGAAATGAGATTATTTAAACGTGGCCCTATTTAACAGTCTGAAGGGCAGTTTATTAGATGATATAATATAGTCTAGTACAAAACAATAGAAATATAGTGTAGCCTAAAGGTCCAAAGTTGTAGTAGTGAATTGTTTGTAATATTGCAGACTCATTATGTATAGATAGATATATATTGAGCAGCACTACTTTTTAGTCCTTTTTGCTCTTTATTGGTATATCTACGTGTCCTCAGTGCCAGTATTGGTTTTATATATATACACACTGTGTAACGGCAGTGTTTTTGTGTGGAGGAAGTTCTCTCGCAGGAACAGATGGTGCAGTTCTGTTCCAGATTCCCTGCTTGATGTCAGCTGAGATTACCTTCTCTGAAGGGCCTCGAGCCAACAGGAGTGAAAGCGAGAGAGATATCATTTTAAAGCCACACCAGCAACGGTGAAAGTGACTTATTACTTCAACATCACATTAATTTATAAATCTTAAGAGCTAATGATGATCATTTTAAGGCTGCATAGTGGAATCAAGCCAGACAGACATTCAGGACAGTCAGGACAGGAAAGTATGAACTTGATTGCCCTGTGGGCTAAAATGGCTGCTTCTCGGAGCAGCAGTTTGAGATGGCGTACTATGAAATATTGATGATCGCTACATGGCATGTGGACGCTTTTCTTCACTGAAGCAGACAGGAGGTTTAAGCAGACCTTTTCTCCCATCAGCAGTTTTTTTCCTCTTCCTGTGCTGTACCTTATTTCTCATTTTATTGTTGGGCAGAATTTGAAAACATTTCGCTCATGGCCGTCCAGGGATTTCAAAAGCTTTCTCGCCAGAGAGACTTGAGCTTAGACCTGAACTTTGGAGACACAGAGCAGTGTAGACTCACTAAAGACTCCTGAACACACGAACGCGAGTTAGGCTCCTTAATAAGCCACAGGGGTTTGACTATAATGAAAGGCGTCATGTCTTTAGTTTCATCTTCTCGTTCGTATTCCATCTAGCGCTGTCACCTTTTTCTTGCCCCGGGAGGTTCTGAGTTAGAGAACGAAAGACAAGCAGCTTGTAACGCTGCTAAATGAGAGAGGGAGAGAGTCGATAGCAATCGAGGAGAGAGGGCAGCGGTGTAGTATAGAACTCCTTTTATCGGCTGACTTTCATTTCAAAACAAAAACGCATCAAAGTGAGTCCCAAGCCAGACATCAATCAAATACATTTATGACTGAAATTTACCAGGAACAAGTAGCAGCACCAAGACAATAAGTTATTATTATCACAATAAGTAACCTGAGATGTACTGTAGTTTTCATTAGAACACTGATCATCTGCATGATTTATTAAATAGAGATTTAGAAAATGCTCCAGCCCGGTGAAGCTGTCCTGAGATTTCACCCTTGTGTTGTTGGTTCGAATCCCGAAGATGCCTGTAGTATAAGTATATATAATTGGCCCTGTTTATTTGGATGTAGTTTTTGGGCAGTATATGTTGAAGTGTTGAATATGGTATTATATTTTTGTCTACATTGTATGCCCTTATTGCCCATCCCTATATAGAACACACAGCTATTATTATACATATTATATTATATTATATTATATTATATTATATTATATTATATTATATTATATTATATTATATTATATTATATTATGAATATTGCATTTACAGATAAATGCTGTTGAGATTCTGTGCGTTGGTATAGGGATGGGTTGTTAATGTTAAAAATTTTGATGTTTAATGCAAAGTGTATTGCCTGCAGTCTCTACCACAGTTGCTTTTGTATTAGGTTTACTTAGCATTCCATTATCTTTATCTGTGGTTGTGGTATCACTTATAATTAGACATACCACATAAAATAGGTAGCTCAAAATCTAACTTCTCTGTCTGGCTATATTTCTTTTCTCAACATGCAGAGTAAAAAGATGCCTGAAATGTCAAGCTTTATTTTGTGGACAAGGCAATATTTTGTCTGAATCCTTGCTCATATACTAAATCATATTTTTCCATGTGGTAAACCTGACTCTAAATAATATGATCATGTGGAGCAAGTGCACCTTTAGATCTGCCTATATATTTAATAAATAACAGTTTTTGTTCTAATGGTAAGATCTCTCTATGCTGATGTGATATCTAGTAAGAGCTCACAAGCTTCTATAATGTTCTGAAAGCAAAAAAAGAACATCAGGAATATTATTTTTTACAAATCTGGTATATATCAGTAATAAATCCAGTAGTAGTAAGTCTATGATAAAGTGATACGCTACTATGTCACCTGAAAAAGTAGTTAGACCTGTATTTAAAAACTTCTGCAACTTTGGCCTCAAACACGTCTGGTCATATGAGATTGTTATAAGCTTTTCATATTTCCAGAAGCTTTTTATTAACTTTTGCAATTTCTTTTCCGAGACTGTACGCCTGCAGACGCCCACAGAAGATCATATTTAACCTCTCCAGAGTTCAATCTTAAGTTACACCTTGCCAAACAGCATCTGGGCACAGCTGAATATATCTGGACTGCAGAACTAACCGCTAAAAAACATCAAGAACAAATTCGCCTCAACAGTCTCGGTTCTGTGTAATAGTGTATCAAAATTGAAAACAAATCACACCAGAGTGCAATTCCTTTTGTAGTCTGAGCCTCCTTGTGGACGTTAGAATGAGGAGATGAGCAGCTGTCTGAGAGCAGGAGCATGAAGCAGGCACTGACACAGCATTTGCTTCGCGGTCTGTGCACACGCTCTACCAAACAGATTGGAATTTGTTGCCACGATAATAGGATAGCTTGTATGAAGGAGCAGCTCGGATGACTGATGGAGTTCATATAGACTGTCCGTAGCTCCTACTGCAGAGTTATGTTTCTGCACACATTTACAACAAAGAACGTCTACTGTTAATCAAGGAGGAGTTTATGTGCACTGTCCATGGTGCTTAATACAAAGTCATCATGTTTCAGTTTGTGCTTATAAAAACAGCCATTGTTTATGAAATGATTTTAGTTTATGTGTCTGTGACACAACACTGTGGATGATTACAACAACTAAATTCTGTTGTAAATGAAACTGTCTAAATTCATAGCACTTACTACAAAGATATTATTTATACATAATTTTTACACGTTTACAGCCAAATCTACTGTTAGTGAGGTGAAGAGATCATTTGTTATAGTTCTCATTGCAGATAAGTTGTATTTCTGTACATGCCAGGGTCGAAGGATTTGGGGAACACATCTAATTAAGATTTTTCCTGCCAGTATATTAAAAGTAGAGTAGAATAGCTGTTTCTGTATCATTGGTTCTTTGCATTAAGCTGTTTCTTTTGCCAAGAAGAAATGTACATTAGTTTGTATGGGGCTTGAGACCATGAACATGAGCCAAACTGGTAGTTCACAAATCTCTACACCTAAATATTGAATAATAAAACTTAAATAATGTGCTTTTCCACACAGATATGACTCATTTAGCCATCCTCCCATGTCTTTATACTGTGATGGATGCTTAGTGGGGCGAACACTCCTGGTGGTAGAGATGCTACTGGGTGGTTAGGTACTTGCCCTGTCCTCCAGAGGGAACGCACAGGAGACCCAGGAAAAGTGCGGTGCAATGGAGACCATTTATTGGGCTGGGGAGCCCCCACACTCCATCACATCATCACAATCCAGGATAACATCAGCAGGCAGAACATACAGACTACAACCTAGAGTTAACCACCATACATGCATACCTATCAGCATCTCTACTCTCTCTCAAGTCTGAGCATTACACTGTAGTGCGCATGCGCTTAGTCTAAGGCACTTAAAGTGACCGTCATAATAAGTGGAACAGTCACATGCCGTTCTGCTTATGTTATTCACTTAAGTCATTGTCCTTGTGTGTTTGCATATGTAGGTAACACTTCTAGATATTTGTACCCTTTACAATTGAACATGGTAGTGACAGTACAAATGCACGCAGACCTATTAAAGTTCTAGTTCAACTAGCTGGTCATAATGTCAGTGCACTCAGGAATACTGACATAGAGAAAGTGGATACATCTTCCAGATCTTTAAAAATGTCAATGCTATTGAATGTATATGCTCTTAACACCGTGTGGCTATATGGACATAATGAAGGTTTTGATCTTAAGCTGGGCTCTGGCCCCTTTTCCAAATAGCATAGTATCTGCACATAGCTAGCCCCACTGTCTGTTGCATGAGGAGAAAACCTCACACTCGAGCCACTAGTGGCTGAACTGTTAGTGAACAGTAGGTGATGGAGAAAAGCTTTATGTTTTTATCGTACTCAGATTGTTAACTAGTTGTTCAGAATTGTAAAGAAAGAGATACAGAGTGAGCAACTGTGAAACTGTGATCATAGAAAGAGAGAGACAGAGAGTAATACAGGCTAATACAACAGAGAGACAGAAAACCATAGAAAGAGAAAGGGAGAGGGTGGGAGAGAGACAGTTAAAGGTACAATAAGAGAGAGATACAGAGAGATGGAGAGAGACAGGAATCGAGAGACACTGTGAAATAGATACAGAGAGAGATAGATAGAAAGACAAAATCACAGTGAGAGAAAGAGGGAGAGAGACAGGGAGGATTTTATAAATAAATAAAGAGAGAGGCAAAGAGTGGAGAACAAAAGAGAGACACCAGAGACAGAGCTATAGAAAGAAATAATATATAAATATATAAAGAGAGAGACAGAGAGAGAAAGAGAGACAATTAAGAGGAGTGAGAGGCAGACAGAGAGAAGAGGGAGACACAGAGAACAGAAAAAGAAACAGAGAGAAAGATTTTGTCTGATCTGAGATTTCTGCTAAATTTCAGCAGTGTCTGTGTGTGAGTGAGTGACTATGTGTGTGTGTGTGTGTGTGTGTGTGTGTGTGTGTGTGTAAGGGGAGCTGAGTAAAGTCTCTGTTTTTCTGTGCGGATGAGAACAAAGGAAACTGTCTCATTTCGTCACATCTGTCCCAGCAAACACACACACACACACACACACACACACACACACACAGTGTCCATGTTTCTCTTTCTCTTTTTTTGTACCTCTATTTCTCCCTGTCTCTCTTTCTTTTTGTTTTGTTTCTGTTTCCCTCTCTTTCTTTCTTTGTGTCTCTTTCTCTATCTCTTTATTTCTATCTCTCTCTCTCTCTTTGTCATTCTCTGTCTCTCAGTCTCTCTATTTCTTCCTGCCTTTCAGTCACTCTCTGTCTTCTCTCTTTCTGTCTCTTTCTGTCTCTGTCTGTCTATTTCTATTTCAGTCACTCTTCCTTTCTCGTTGTCTCAGCCTCTGTTTCTATTTTCCTGTCTTTCAGTCTCTCTCTCTCTCTCTCTCTCTCTCTCTCTCTCTCTCTCTCTCTTTCTCTCTCTCTCTCTCTCTCTCTCTCCCAGACACAGATACACTCTCTGCCCTCAGACATGGATTAATGCACAAGTGTGTCATACAAATGTGCTGTAATTAATGGGACTGGCTTTTGTGCAATTAATCAGTTTCAGCATCAGTTAATTACCGTCAGTTGGCTGAAGTGAGGCTGCAGACAGTGAGCAATGAGTCTGTCTCAGATTCTCTGCCTGCTGGCCACGCCTCACCTGTAGCATGTGAGCTGTCATCTGTAGAATGAGTAATGTTTCCATCATCTCTGTTATCGCTTGTTATTATGGCACTGGATAGCAGTGATCACTCGTTACTGTGCTTATGTTAGCGTCTGTGTTTAACTGTCATTGTCTTTTCATGTCTATACATGCTTAAATGCCCCCTTTACATTTCCTATCCTTGTTTTCAAGTTTATCTGTTGATCCAGATACCTGTACTTGTCAAGGAAGCGTTGTAAGGCTCATATATTGGAAAAACACATTTCCTTGCTTTTTATGTATAAGGAAAAATTGGTTAGACTCTATGAACATTGTTAGTTCCATGTGGTCCACACAACTGCAACAGACAACAGCACAGTTTCAGATCAGCAACACATTTACATGTAACTGCTTTTGAGCCTGCAGCAGTATAGCTCACCCATCCACACTAAAGAAACACAGAGTGTAATTACTGCAGACAGTCTGAAACACAATGAACTAAAGGGGAAAATTAAACGTTGTGTTGTTCCTGGCCGCTGGTTCCAGGTAGCAAATTGAGGTTTACAGCTTTAACAGTGTTCAGTTAACAAATTCAGCGCTCCCTGCTTTTTAATTGTGGTCTGCCTTTTTTCAGAGCCAGTACAAACAAAGACATACTTACAACATATCCTTTCAAAACATGGAGCTGTGGCCTGAGGTGTAGTTTATGATGAAGTAAGAAGTCTGTCTTCCCTTTTACAGGCAGATCACGATTGAGGAGGGAGAGCAAAGGGCTAAAGAGCTGAGTGTGATGTTCATTGAGACCAGCGCCAAAACAGGCTACAACGTCAAGCAGGTGAGTTCCTCCTGAAAAGGTGAGGTCACAAACCTTATCTACCTGCTAATGTGCTGTAGTGTAGTTACAGTTAAGGCCAGACGTTTATGTACACATAGGCTAAAGACATTCAAATTAAGATTTGACTTCACAAACTTCAACTTCACAAAGTTAAATGTCTTTAACAAGGGGTATAAAACAGGTTTAGGAATCTTGTGACCAAATTAAGAATCTGTGGTCCAATTATGGAGGCATGTCTACCATATTGTCGCTGTCCAATAAAACCAAATAGCTCCAAATTAGTATCTTTACAGGAGAGGCCAAAAACTGTTCTAACTCTTAACGTAAGTCAATGGAACCCAATCTTTTGAAGCATTCCTATTGGTCCTTTCGTCATGGAATTTTTTACATAATGTAAACGACGGCTGTCGTGTTCAGATCATGTAGAAAAATGAAAATCATCAAAACTGGAGACACATGTTTTTCATTGGACAGCGATGATATACACATTGTAATAATAATTAACAGGCAGTGTTGCTACCAGCCTTACATGTCCACCTCAGGAAGTCAGGAAATAATGTGAAAGAATCCTGATTTTTAGTTTTGTAGTCAGCCAGATTAAAGATAATTGTCATTGGTCTGCTGATCCTCTGTAAGCTGCATTTCTGAACGTATTGTATTCACTAGAAAAGAAGTTGTAAGAAGTGTAGATTGTAAAAAAAAAAGAATTTGTGCGTGCATGGTGTAAACAAGAACATGAATCCAAAATAACAACCAGTGAAACAAAGAACAGAAGCAAAACCCTTGAATACACAAATCAGTACAATCCTAGACTTTTACTAAATCACAATTTGCACAGTGCCAGAAAACAAAGGGGTATAAGAGCGCAAGGGTAAACGAGGAACACCTGGCACAAGGAGGAGCCTCAAACTAGGAGCAAATAATGGGCGTGGCAGGAGGGCAAAAACAAGGAGCAGCAAGAAACAAAAACAAACTTAAGCACATGGAACATGACGAGAGTGTCAACAAAAGCAGAGACAAGCAGAAAGAGAGGCATGACATGACAGGTAGAAAATCCTGTTTCATCAGTTCAGCACTTTCAGCAATGTTTATCTGAAATTGTAACACATCTGCCAACATCAAAACAATGAACCTATGGCAGCTGGGAGAAATTGTCTTTTACTTTAAAGGGGTTTGTTTAACTGCACAGTTTTGGTCCCACTTTATTTGAATAATTGCCTCTTGATATGCCTGACAAGAAGTTTAGTAGTAGAACTAGGTTTCGGTTTAGCTGTAGATTATGTCTCTGCTCATTTAGCAGGATGAGTCGAGTGTGTGTTAAAGAACGCTCTGCGTTGGTTGGTTTTTGTCGTCTGAGATGTAGTCAAAGCGGTGTGAGTCAGGATGACTAAGCACAGGGGTGGAAGAGACGCAGCACTGACGCGGAGAAGAACTCCGCTTCCCCCCGCCTCCCTCTCTCCCTCTCTCTCTCTCTCCCTCTCTCCCTCGCTTTAGTGAAAGGAGAGTGTGGCTGCTCTGTACTGAGTGGGCAGAGGAGTGCGTGCTAGCCACAGATTTAGCTGCATCATTCTGTGCATCTACATGAGACACTTCCTTTCAGAACTCTGATGCTCTGAGTCTTTGCATTGATTCTGTCATCTGTGTAGTCTCTAGACTGTTCTGCACTTCAACACATTCTGTCATTTCCACTTAGTTCTCCGAGTGTCTTTGTACTCTTTTTAGGCCTTTGGAGTAATGAGGGCAAGAGTGTTGTCAGTAGACGCTAGTGTATTACATTTTTGGCACATTTAAGCAGCACATTGTTTGTTCTTGTAGTACAAAAGTAGAAGCTCACAGCTTTTAGTTTGGAAAAATGCTGTTACAGATGCCAAGAAAAAACTACAGATCTCAAATCCCAGTCTCAGTATTCCAGCATAAATTCAGGAAACATCTCATAATGAAGTTTGTGCAACAGCAATTGTAGCGAGTTTGCTAACCCACAACCTAGTTAACGTTCGGAAAATGACTTGCTGTCGTTGCTCTTTTTAACCGTTATCTCATAATATTTGTCCGTACAAGAGTCAAAGGGTTTTATTACCATGAAGAGCTATAAACCCAGTGTTCTCCGCCTTGGCAATGCCCATCGTTGAATTTGCAAGTCGGAGCTTCTGAAGAAGCGCTGAAGGGAGGAGTATAGTTGTTTTACTTTTAAGTTTAAACATCAATAATCATTATCCTTTAAGCCTAATTGAAGTTTTAATGGCAATAAATAATTTGTTATTACTCTTAACCATATACATTGCAAGACTCACTAAAGAAATCCAGCAGTAAGGGCCTCAGACAAAATATGTTAATTAATATAAAAAAGTCTAAAAGGTTTTTTCAGTGATGTTAAAAATGTCTAAAATACTAATTGTAATTTGTTCTGGCATATAGTATTTAACCATAGTAATATCAATAACAACCATTACAATAAACTCATATAGCTGTGAAGGTGCTAATTAGCTTTTGTGAATTTATGCTCTATTCTTATTTATACTTTATTTATACTAAATTATCAACCGCAATGTTACAATACAGTATGTATTGTTAATGTACATACAGGTAACCTTCAAAACACAGATATTGATCATTGCATTTTCAATTAAACTCCAAAAAAGCCATAGTGGGTGACGTATGGCCTGAAATTCACACCAAGAAAATAAAGATAAACACACATCTTTGTCACTTCATATATTAGCCAAATTAGTGGATAAATGAAAAAGGTTAAATGTTTTATTCTATTAAAGTGATATGAAAAGAGTGTAAAAATGAACCTGGTCTATCTATCTATCTATCTATCCATCTATATCCAGCAGGGGGTGCTCTTACAGCTGTTACTTATGGATACAATCACCATGGTTGAAATATCATGCTTTATGTTTCACTTTTCTTATTCCATTTTTTACAAATATACAGCTTGTAATAAAACAGAAACCACCCAAATTAATTTTTTCAGATTGCTCTACATACATGAAAATTATGCTGCTCCTTCTGCCTCAACCAGCTCCTCACGGCCACACATTGATTGAATTCATGCTGTACATGGCATCTACATTTCGTGCATCTAGTGAACCAAACACTAATAAGAAAATGTTAGCTTTCCAGTTATATCCCACCAAACCTATATTACTGTAGGAAAATTATGATATAGATCTATCCCTCAAATGTTTTCAAATATTTGTAACATGTATAATCCTACTGATTATGTGGCATGCTTAAAGTAGATGTATTAATATCAGTGTAATAAAAATAAACCTTACTTAATCTTTACTTCTTTACTGTTGATTTGTTTAATAATGCATCAGATTAAATGTAAACAGATTAATGATGCTTGGTAATAGGCAGATTAAGTAGATAGTACAGCTCTGATGTGCTGCTGAAAGAAGGGAAAAGCATTTTTGGTGTTGAATTCCTTTGTCTGGTCCATGCAGTCCCACTAGCGGAGAACTCAGAATTTATTAATTAAGTGGCAAAATTTTGAAACAAGCCAATCCAAAGAAAAACAAATGCAGCCTTAGATCTCACCTATATACACTTTAGCTTGCTAGAATAATTTATAAAAGATCACTGAAAGATCTAACCCAAAGATTAACAGTCATGCTATGAAATTGTATATAGCTCTTAAGACCCCCTTCAACTCGGACTCAACTCAAGACTTCAACTCATCCTATTCAAGGAGCACTTTGTTGGTATATTGTTTCCAGCATCAATACACACATATAAAGCCATATAGTGTGAAGATCCAGACACACACACATGCCTGATACTACTGCAACTATTGCTCACTGCTGATTGAGCGACTCAGTACCATTGACAGCAGCCATTATGGACTTATGTATAGGAGCTCTATTGCACAGGCTGTTGTCTTTTGTTTAGTGTTGCATGGTATCCCGCTCTGCAGAGCCCAGTTTGTTTTCATTCACTCATTTTCATGCAGGCTGCTGGTGAACTACAATAAATGTTTGTTTACTGAATTTTGAGTAGTTGAACACTGTGGCATCTGTTTTATGAGCAGGACAGCATTACAATCAATAGTGAAATCTGCTTATTTATCTCTGCTCCATAGCAGCAGCAAAGGAAGCTAAACGGATTACCGCACAGAGGTAATTGCAAAGTGATAGCTGCAATATTGATTCAAGCAGAGCAGTGCAATATGTTCTGTGCCCAATGTGGTTTAAAAATGTTGTGTAAAAAGTGCTGCCTCAATGCATCACATTCTGTTCATCTTGGTTGAATGTGGAATGGATTATGTTTCAGCACTATATATGAATATGCTACTTTTAGGTCAGCGTCTTCTGGAATATCAGCAGCATAGCAGTTCTTAAATGCAAGCAATGTCATTATGTCATGTAGTACAGCAGTACAGATATTAAACTATTAACATAAAAACGAGCAGAAACACTGCTTGAAATTCTGATAGTCCATTGACCATTTTATTAGAAATATACTGTCATATACTGTCATAAGCAATGTTTTGGATACCGCTTTGCAAAGTAACTAGGTAACAAACTAGGTAAACATGTCATCTACAGTAAACAAACCTAAATCTGTTCTGCAAATTTAAGAGCACAGTTATTATTTATTTGCTAGATTTAACATAGTAAAAAAGTAAAACCTAACTGTTGTTCATACCACATTTTATCAACAGAAACATGTAATTGGCCTAAATGTGCACCCAAATGTTTGCATACAACTTCAAGTGTATATTGTTTGTTTGCAGATACAGATTTCTAGCATGTCTGTTGCTGCATAATTTGTCCCTCCCCTCCATCAAGGGAAAGGACCAACCACTGACCAGATATTATTTGATTGACACACTTTGTTCAGCACAGCAGACATCCCACAATTTACTTTTTAGCAAACCACAGACAACCATTTTCAGAAGCCCCAGCAGTCAACATCCCCGGACTACTACAGAGCTCTAAAACAGCTTTCACATTCAGACATTGTACTAGACTCCTGGGGGCAAAATGACCAGACAAAAGCTAAACTGTGAAATCGTTCTTAGCACATTCTTATCAGTACCCCACTCATGTCAATATCACTTTTGTGCTGTAAATGGTTCACCCCAACAATGTATGGTTAAACATGAGTCCTATGGTAGACCATTTCCTTTGATGGAAGAGGCTGATGAATTGCTTGCAAATGAGGGGCCACAGTGAGAACTTATAGTAGGTATACCCTGCAACCTGCATCTTTTCCACTGGTTAGACCTTCAGGAGCTGAACAGATATCCTCCCAGATCAGATCAAACAGTAACATTATTAGACACTGACAATCAGGTCAACAAGTCACATTGTGATTTCCAGTCCTAAGTACATCACTGACTCTATTTACAAATAAAGGCAGTAAAATAGTAAAAGTTCCAAAATCCTAGACTGTTACAGAACAGTCCTTAATCTTGCCCCCAAAATGTGCTTTTACCAGCTTACATTGGAGCGCAGCAGGAAAAGACCACAAGGGACCAACAGCAATAGCTGTGGAAGCTGTACAATGGATGTCTGCGCTTTTCACACTTTGAAAGGAGCCGAATCGTCATTGGGCATGCTGGATCTTCATCTTCAAATGAGCTTGACTTTCTATTCACCATATTCTTAATAAAATGTTCAGTTCTACCTTAAATTTAATAGGTTGTACAGGCTGAAGAGAATGTAAGTGTGGCATCATTTAACGTGGAACAGAAAACTTCATTGAAAACGAATAGAAAGCCAACTTCAGTGGCCAGAATCTTTTTAAAGGGATCTTGTATAACTTTTATTCCAAGATGTTAATTTTGCACCCCACATTTCATTCTGGACAGTTTTTCAAACCTTAGACAATATTAAAGCCTTATGCAATATTTGAGTGAATAGGGGGTTCTACCTTAACAACCTTAACAGTAACCTGTAAGTAGTAGCCATCAGGTCCAGCCCCAGGATGAAGTGACTGGGATGCCCTTAAAATGGTGAGGGTACAAAGTTATATAGTAAAATAGTATGGTTTTTTTTATCCCGCACATAAAGGGTGTGTATAAGCTTATTTTATAACAGGGGTGAAAGCAGAGTTAAAGTTGGTTGTCCTCATCTGATTTAGAGAATAGGATAACTCAGAACACAAGTCTACAGGACACAGAACAATAGGTTATAATTCCTGTATGGTTCTAACCACTGAGAGAGAGATGACAGCTAACATCAACAAAACAGTATCCATCAGCATCAAGATCACTTGGTTAAAAAAAGAAAAATTAATTTGTCTTGCAAATTGAAGGCCTGGCTCTAATAGTCAAGATTCGCCACTGCTTAACACTAACACTAAGAAAAGGCAGGTCAGAGATTTTGCAAAACGAAGATATATTGACACCAAACTGATTGATTTTCAGATCACTCCTTTTGCTTTGTGTGTATGTTAATGTGTGCTGCCTAATTGGAATGGATCATGTTCTCTAGCTTTTGTTCCAGCCACATTAAAGCGTGCTTTATGGTTCTCTTTGTCTTTCCCTGTCAAAAGCAATCGCCTGGAGGTAGCTAACAAAATAGCCCCTTTTTCTACCCTCTCTCTGCCTAATGGTCCACTGTCCTGTGCACTCCTGGCTAGTCCAGTGTTATTGATGATGTGAAATGAGGAGAGTGGAGTTGCTGCATACGCTAACTGGCCTTTTTTGCCAGGATTTGGACAGAGCGAGATTGATTATTCTATATTCTTCTGCAGTTTCTTAGGACGGTTGAGTGGAGAGGCTCTATTAGTGGAGGTTCAGGTGCAGGAGCACTGTTTCAGGGACTGTGTCCTGTCAGGAGATTTTCCCTTGCACTGCTTGTCACATCTCAAAAGAGCCACAAGTTAAAAGCCCCTATAAGTGCCTTTTGCTGTCTGTTTCTCATCTGATACATGGAAGGTTGAAAGCTGGCACAATCAGATAGGAATAGTCTGCATGGGAATTGGTTTCTATTTATACCGTTAAGTGGGCACACCTGCATCAGTGCTGAGGTTTTCTCCCCTGTGACTTGCTTCTGTGCCGGCTTTCTTTTTTAACACTTCCAAGTTTAGAGGTATCTTAGTTTTGCTATAATATTGAAATGTGTATATATACTGTAAAGCTGCAGTACCATTCAGTTTACAATCCACACTAATAGGTTGCGGTTCAATTGGTGATAAACACATGAAATAATGTAAAAAAAGGTTTTTGGTTTTTCCCATAAAGACATAGACACACCAACCTTTCATCCAATTTAAATACTATGAAAAATGTCTTTATTTGCTTAGGTGACATTGCTTGAAATGGCAAAATCTTCACATGGATTTATCAGCTTTATCTGCTTAACTGCTCTATGAGCTACAAATGAGAAATAATTAATAGCAAATCACACCATGCTTTTGTTATTGCTGGTATTTGTTGCAGACTGCAGATCTGTATATGGTTTAAAATGTTGCAGCCTCATTTCATTTGTTTAATGATATTTATTTTTCTAAGATGACTCATTTACAGCTGACAAGTGAGCGCAAAAACAATAAGCAAAGCAATCCAGCAACGAAAAAAATTCAAGCTTTCCTACATCAATCTGAACTCAACAGCCCATAATGCTATTTCTCTTGCTCGTCTGTGAGAATTTCTACACCTTGATTGGAGTCCACTTGAGGTAAATCCAGTTAACTTGATTTGGAAAGACACATACCTGTCTATATAAGGTCCCACAGCCAACAATGCATATCAGAGAAAAAAACAAGCCATGAGGAGAAAACAACTGTCTGTAAAGCTTAGAGACTGGATTGTGTGGAGGCACGGATCTGGAGAAGGCGAAAGTCCCCAAGAACACAACGGCCTCCACAGCTCTCAACTGGAAGAAGTTTGGAACAACCAGGAGCTGTTATTTGGAGTGTTTAAACTTATATATGGCCCTAAATTAGGGCACTTATTTAGTTGCGCATATTTAATAACTTGCGCCAATCAGTTGTTTACCATCAATATAGGGTTTGTAATGGTACAAAATGTTAGTAAACCTGCATCACTAACTTTTACAGATGCTTGAATATTAGAAAAAGTCTTAATGCACATGCATGAAATATATATGTGTTGCTGAGTCATCCTGAGATGATTAAGAATACTCCAGCCCTGCTGATGAAAACAAAATAAAGGCCTCTAATAACTGAGCATATATCACTCTACTCTTGTCTCTCTCTCTCTCTCTCTCTCTCTCTCTCTCTCTCTCTCTCTCTCTCTCTCTCTCTCTCTCTCCTACTCTCTGTCTTTCTGTTTCAGCTGTTTCGACGCGTGGCTGCTGCCCTACCTGGAATGGAGAGCATGCAGGAGACAAGCAAAGAAGGAAGTATCCTTTTGTCAAGGCAGTGTGCAAACCACTATACTTTACACAATTTACACAGGCTACACACTTTTCTTGATGGAGTAAGTGCTTTTCAGCCTAGTCTCCATTGGACTAATCTATATTCTGCTGAATACCAAGAACAGTCATTCTGATGCAAAAGTATGGGCACCTGCTTATTTGCTTCTGTTAAACTCTCAGTTTGTTTCAGATGGACTGAGGTGGAAACAGCTGATTAAGTGGGTAGACCTAGTTAACTGGTTAACCGTTGGTTAACTATGATTTAGTCATATTGTTTGACCCTCTTGGTCATAGTGCTCATGCTGACCAGTCTGCTTGGTCCTGCTGGTCGACCACCTTAGTCACATCAGGTATAACAACAAAGTGAGTAATCAGAATAGCAATCAGCAACTAGTCATCCGGTAATTGGAAGCTCCATAAAGAACATTAGTTTGTTATTTCAGATATATGTACACTCGGTTTTTATCCAGGGTATTACAGTGAGCTGTGGAGGTGATGCTTGTTATTTAAAAGCCTTGCAAGTTAAGATCTTCACCTGCTTGCTGTTCGGCACTATGAAGTTCTCAATGTTCCACTTTTCCCACACTCTGAGCTATCTGATCCTACAGCAATAGGATATCAGACAGGAACACTCCTACTCCTTCTCCTCTGTTTACCCTTTAAACTCTCTTTTTCTGGTGAAATACTCTTGCAGTCTTGTGGCCAGCAGGCATGTGTTGATTCATTGTGTTCAGACTGCTGCAGTAGATGAATGTGCAACAGCAGAGAGGTTATACACCCAGATACTGCTGAAAAATCATATGTTGTGAAAGCAGATCATTGCGGCAGGTTAGGTGAGTCACTGAGTGAGCCTTTTTTGAAATGTGTTTTTGTTTACTTGTTGTCTGCTTTAAGTGTTGTGTGTATGAGTGTGTGCGCGTCTGTGTGATTTTTTTTTTCTGTATTTTTCTAGGCCATTTACAAAAGCTGCTTGTTTTCTTTTTTTATAAACCCCTGAGGAAAAAACATTGTTATGTCATTTATGTTAGATAGGATTATGGTTAGGTTCATAAAATTCTTCTTAAAATAGTAACAAACAAAATAATAAAAAAGGCATTATATACTGTAGCAAGTTTCATCAACCTGATTTGTGATCTGTACAAATGAAATCTGCTTAGGCATTGAGCTTCAAAAAAAAAAACAGATCACCAAACTCGTTTTCCCCCATTTGTATTTTTAACCTGATCATTGTTTTCAGGTGAATGCAGAGGCTGTGTTCCATAATGAATAATGCATATGATAGTGCTACTGCTGAACAGCCTCAGCCATGGCACGGAGGAAGAGTGTCATTGTGTTGGCAGAGAGTCTAGGTAACCTTAAGAAATCACTGCCTGGCATTTGTGCAGCCCTTTCTCACAGTGGAGAAGTGAACTGCTGAGTTTCAGACGGCTTTCGGCTGTGAAAGGTCACTGTCTGATGCCTGGACGAGCAGTAGCTCCAAACTTTTTGCCAATGTAGGAACATCCTCATGCGTCATAGAGTTCCTGGAATAAACCTAGTGACATAGACTGTAAATCAAAAGTTTGGGGATGCTATCATTACCTAAAATACCTGAAATGGTTGTATTAATTCATTTGAACAGTTGTTTGCTAAAACTCACGTTCTTCAAAATGTCTTGCTTGGTACAAGAAGTAGGTTTTGTCTAAGTAACGATTTGGCAGTTTTCTTTTTAAATGTATTGGTAACAGTACAAACTAAAACTCTTTTGCCTGAAAGGTTCAAATACTGACTTTATAAGTTGGGAGTAAAATGTGTGGGATATTGACAGTAGGTTTTGCCTGTTTTTTTAAGATAGTTATGTAATATTGGTGCAAACCCATAAAGAAAACATGATTCTTGTTTAATAACACTTTGAAAAAGATTGTGTTTGCAAACGTTTCATATGCAGTGAGGAACCCAGAAGGACACTACATGGGAAAGAATAGAGTAGTGCATCTTTCTTCATCTCATGGTTTTAATATTTAATACTGTCCAGCCAGCATCCTGCCTGAAAAGAAACAGCCATATAACTTAATGTATAAACATAAATATGTTTATCACATATGTTCTATATACAGTACTGTGCAAATGTTTTTGCCACTTGGGGACATATGTTTTAAAAAGCTATTTTTCAGAGAGGAAAAAAAAATTTTCTCAGGAAAACACTGAATATTTAAATAGTATTAATACAGCCAGTAGTTGTTTTACATGTCAGTGTGTTTATTTAATCCTTTCCAAGCTTTTCTGGTGGCAACCCAGTATTATTTGCAGTTGTAATACAGTACCTGATTTGACTACTCAGTACCTCATGTACTGAAAAATCTGTACAGTTTTTCAAACTGGCATACAAGATGTGATGTACTTCCTTTAAAGTAGGATATTTATGCTGCTTTGTATTTATGTTTATCTGTTCTAATGATATCTGGTGTTCTTACTGGTGAAAATACACTAATTGCCTAAATAAAGGGTTTTAAATAATGAGCTTAGCTGCCTAAGACTTTTGCACAGTAAAACTCATTATTTAATGCCTTATTTACTTTGTTCCTAATACCCAGTTAATAACTGTCATTGAAGCGAGTCTTGTGCATCAATATAATAAAACCTCTTGACCTACATTTCAGATATCACTGTGGTAGTTTAGTTCAGTCAGAACAATCTTATTTAATCTGAAATGACAGCCAGGAGGTTTCATTATATTGATGCACACCCAAAGACTCGCTTCAATGACAGTTATCAACTGGATATTAGGAACAAAGTAAATAAGGCATTAAATGATGAGTTTCAAAAAATGTATGGATAATAAGGAACCCAGAAACATCACATTCATATGATGAAACTATTGGAGTTTGCTGAAACTCTGGAACAGCTGTTTTATGACGGATGAGCAAAGTTGGAGCATGAACCCAAATTGAATGACTAATCTAGAATTATATTAAACAAAAAGGGGAAACAGATCTAAACACAGCACCAATACTGAATCATAGACAGAAAAGAGAGAAAGAGAGAACCGCTGGTCGGTGTGCTGGAGGGCACCAAGGTGGCTGCAGTGATTTTGGAGAGGTAAACCCCAAACCACCTCAGCTCTGCTGAATGTACATAGTGGAATTAACTGGTTGGTTGTTTTCTCTAAACAGTGGCTGGTTTGGCAGACAGTCTCTGCCACTGAGAAAAGCAGATTGCAGCCCACAACATGGAGTCAAAGCCACTTCTGTGAACACATCTGGCGAGTTGGTCCTGGCTTATTTCTGAACTCACATCGCAATACCATTGGCCAAATTAAATTTACAGATTGAATCAAGAAAACTTGAAAATAACAGTAGTTTGGTTAGGCTGGTTAAAGGCATGGCGGAGTAAAGTTCACAGCATTATAGAGTGTGCAGTGTGAGTGTTTAGCCAAAAGAAAAATGAATAAAGAAAGTTGAACAATGACACAATGACGACACAGATTTAAAGTGCAAAGTGGAGTCGTCTTCTTTAGTTACATCTTCAGAATCAGAATCGGACTTTATTTGCCAAGTATGCTCACACATACAAGGAATTTGTTTTTGGTTACAGTAGCTCACAGTGCACGATAACTGACATTACAGAAGTAACAAACATACACGCACAGACACACCTGTAAACTTAACATGTGCAGAATTGTATATTTAGAGTAAAGTACTAAGTGCAGCAGTAAAGGACAGTGCAGAGGTACAGAGTGTTCTGAGACACTATTATATAAAAGTGCAGTACAGAGAAAGAAGAGTGAGAGAACATCTGGATATGGATGTATGTATGTGGTAGACTGTATCCAGAATGTAGTATTATTAACGTTCAGCTGTTCATGAGTGTGGTGGCGTCATCTTATAGGGCTCTGCTTTTCCTGTCTGTGTTCAGGTGCATAAAACAGGCCTTTCTAGTTGGGGAGGGAGTTGTTTTTCCTAATGAATATGCCTCTGTTTGTCCGTCTGCTCTAACTCCATAAACCGACTTTACATACATAAAGATTTCAGAGCACATAGGGGAACATCATACTAGAAAAATAATAAACATACAAACATTTATACTTTGATTGCTCCAACTTCACACAAGGGTTACATGAAACTAATTAACCTCTAACAATCCTGTAGGAAAATAGCTTAATTACACAGAAGAGCACAAATTAGAATCCATGAAGGTTCTCAATTCAAATGAATACATACTTTAAATTATAGTTCACTTCACATAATTATGTGCATTATATTGTTTCAAAGATTAATAATAATCTTTAAAGGTGACAGCTCATGAATCATCAAATGTGAGAGTGAGATGAAGGAAATCTAACACAATTCTGAAATCGATCCCAACTGGATTTGATAGCAGATATGTTAACAAAATGCATGGAGAAACAGTTCTACCACAGTTCAGTCATAAAAGAGAAATTATTACATTTGCGTACAGTTAGGGTTTAAACTTGCGGTTTTTAAGGGTCTCTCGAAGGTCCTGGATGATTTATGGCATATGGAATCCTGTGTCCTATGTGTGTGTGCAGACTGGGTGTGATCCTACAGCAGGATGACCACTGGAGTTGTAAATTCAGGGATCTGTCTTCTTATCTGGTGATTGAGGCCAAAAATACGCCCGAGAGGGCTATTAGAGGAAAAGAGAGTGGGGTCTCTCTGCGTAACTGGCAGCACTGTGGTGGGCAAGGGAACACAGAAAGAGACCTATGGACCCATAAGTCGTAAATTCAGGGCTATGTCCTCTACTAGAACACTCTACTAGATGCTAAGGTCGTTGATTCAGTAATAAATTGAGGGCGTCCCTGAAAATAAGCTGTTGATATCAGTTAGAGAAAAACAGATGCTAAATTCAAATTTATTTTTTAGAAGAAGAATTGTTCAAAGCTAGCATTCACATTACTGTGGCAAGTGAGTTAGCAGCCAGCCAACATGGGACCCCCAGAATATCACAGGGTATTTTGCAGACTGAGTGTAAACATTGGTTCCTGATAAGCTTTCCTCTTAGCACTTTTTTGCTTACCCTTATTAAATTGGCATGTCTGCCCATAGTTAGAAGTCCTGTTCTCAACACAGAACTTTACTTCTCCTGTGCAGCATATACCGCTCACACGATCCCCAAATAAGCTCTGATAGCTGGTCAAAGCCTTCAGTTATGTTTTAGTAGCAGCAGTCCCTGAACAGTGCTGAATGAATGATATTCTTCCACTGAGCAGTGCTGCAGCTGTGTTTGTGTTATCTGGCCACTTTTCTTTTATTAAATGTAGCTTTTAAATAAAAAAGAAAATAATTCTGGGTTTACTGGCTGGTGGCCAGTTTTCTTTTGTCTGCGTTGTGTTGTCTGCTTATTACTTAGTCTAGTTTGAATGTTTTATGAGATGAGGCATCTGTTGTGCTTGGTGTTTTTTTCCAGTATATCAGGTACATGTGTTTGGGGACGTTGGTTGGAGACGGGATACTTTAATCAGCATGTTGGACATCAGGGTGTGTTATTGCTGTATTCTTCAGTACAGAAGTTCCTTGAGAGACAGGTTGAAGATGGATTGGGGGGTGGATCAGAGTAGGAATGTGCACAACTACTTGAGTAAGAGTCTGAGGTCCTAACAGCTTGTATTTGTGAGTAAACATGTATATTATATTACACTTTTCTGAGACCTGAGTATGTGAGATTTGCATGATGTTAGCAGTTGTAGTTGGATTGTTAGCTCATCTAAAGAAGCTTCATAACTCATAAAGCTGCCAATTTTCCTTTCCTATTTTAAGAGATAGAACTTTTTCCAGTGTTTAGTTCTGTGTGCTGTTATTTTTTTGCCTCAACACGAGTGCTGTCGACTAAAAAGTGAAGCCTCCTTTTTTAATTTCCTCACATTTAAACAACTGTCCCTATACTAAATCTTATGGATACTCGAACATTAGAATCAGTCGTTAAGCACGTCCCTAATCAGATTGTGTTTTTGGCATAATGCTTCAGTATAACAGGTGTGTATATGTTTTATGAGGGTCTGTCAGGGTGATGTAGGGGTCTGGGTGACAGCTCGCACCATCCTGACAGTCAGTGTGTGCTCTGTGTGTAGACTTAATGGCACTCAGGCCTCCTGCTGTTATTGCACTCCACTGAATATCGATCCAGAGAGAGAAAGAAAGAAAGCAAGAGAGAGCAAGGGAATTGAGAGAGAAAATGCAAGGGGAGAGAGGTAGAGAGAGAGAGAGCAAAAGGAGAGATAAACAGAGAGATGGGGAAGAGAGTGAGACAGCAAAAGAAAGAGAGAGAGAGAGAGAGCTAGAGAGAGAGAGAAAGAAGGATAGGGTGGGGTACACGGGGGTTGGGGGAAGTGAGACACAGAGGGAGAGAAATGGTTAAGTGAAGAGAGAAAAAAATTAAGAAGAGGGAAAAGGCAAGTAAGAAAAAAGGGAGTAGTGGAGTAGTGAAGGAGGGGAAAAGAGAACAAGACAGATGAAGGTAAAGAGGAGAGAAAAAGTGAAGTGGGATGAAGAAAGAAGGGAAAAAAAGAAGAGATAGGAGGATATGGATAAGAGAGAGCGAGAGAGAGGAAGGGTGGAGAGGGATTGATACAGTAGATGGGATTACTCTTTCAGATGCCCTAGAAAGCAGTGGCAGTGTTTTTCTCATTGTATGTGTGAGGGTGTGTGAAACGTGCTTAATTTACTTGAGCGGTAAATGCACTCTGCTGAAAGCTTCCTTTCACTCTCGCTCTCACACACAGACGGACACAGTGTGTCAGGAGGAACTCGTTCCGTGGGGAAGCCAAACAAACATGAATATTTAAAAGGCACTTGTGTCGAGCTGCAAGTGCAACAGAAAACACTGACAGAGCTAAAGAGTTAGCTTAGCACATCTCTGCTGTCTGTATATTGATTATGCTGCTAATGAGTTTTTCTCCTTCCCACTGCAGAGATGCTGTATTTTACTTCTGTCAGCACTTTATCTTATGCGATATGTTGAGGCATGTGCATGTGCGTGTGTGCGTGTGTGTATGTGCGTGTGTGTGTGTTCACTGATGCTCTGAGGTTTGTCTTTTCAGCCTGTTTGATTAATGTGCCATGTCAAAGCCTTGTGTCGGAGTGCCTGGCTCCTGTGCTGTTGTGTGTCTGTGTGGCCAGTTAACTGTTTGTAGGTACCCAATATCTTCTGGATGATGAAGAACATGGCATTTTAATGTTGTTTGGGCACATTTGATATTTGACAACAGTACAGTTTTTTTTATTAATTAAAGGTTCCTGAGGTTAAGGTAAGGGACTTGGGTGGTTTAGATACAGCAATATCTTGACATTGGAATTTATACTTGAAATACCCAAAATAATGCAAAGATGATCACTATCAGGTAACAATTATTAAATTTTTAATGGTGTATTTGTATACTCGCAACAACAGTATAACTGCAAACATTTCATTTTAAGTCAGTGTTGACCACCTACACTATCTGCTGGTTCTGTCTTCAGTTGAGAGCTACTAAATATCAACAGCTAGAAAGAGAATGGCTAATCATGCAGTGCATACAGAGAACATTAAGACATACCTGCCAGCTCTCCCGATTTTAAAGGAGGTATCCATATTTTGAACCCTTTCCCCCGCTGTGTTCCTGACTGGTAATTGCTCCTGTCAGTCTATCAATTTTATAGTGATACAAATCACATGGGTGCTTCTCAGTTTCTGTGTGGTATGTGTGTCGTGGTACCTGACAACTCAACCCAGAGGCAGTGGTGAGCATGTGCAAACGACCTGGTGTAACATGCAGCACTCATCACTGCACTGTGCCATTACACGTCATAATATAGTCATTATAAATGAGGAGACACTGGAGGTCACTGCTTAAAATATGAATAAGAAAGTCTGTGATGCTCAACATAGTGTTTACAGAGCAAGCACCACCCTTTACAAACGATAGTGTGGCACTAGTGGAGAAAGCCTCCTCCACCTGCTAAAGGTTAGAGCAGCTCTGTTCAGCTTTGGGGAATAAGAACTACTGTGAGATCCCTTCCTTCAGTTTGCTGCTCTCTATGTAGGTTTGTGTGTTTTGTGCATGTGTCATGTGCCCTGTTGGTGGAGTTTCTTTTAAAAGCTTGTCTACATGACAGGTGAGCCTGCAGTCCCAGTAGACCAGTTACATTAACCTCCTCCCACACATACATACACATTTATTCATGAATGCAAATAAAAACATGCCACACTTCATTCAGTGCACTGAATCATTGCCAGTCTCTCTGATTGATAACATTCCATGCCCTTGAAACTCCCTCCGCCTGCTAAAGTCCCTTGAGGACGGCCGTGTTTACCATTACAGCTGCTGCTGGACATGAAGACCATTACAGGAAAGCATGATGGCAGCCTTGCTACACCTTTATCTCTATTTATTGAGAGCCACCGGCTGCTGTTCTAGCAGGGTTTAGACTTCAGAGACACATAAACAGGATGGACACCTGAAACACAGCTATATTACTTTCTTATCATTAAAAAGACCAAAACAGCTAGTCCTCACATAAAGGTGCTCAGCCCCTCAACCTCCACAAGCAGCTGTCCTTCGCAACAGGCATTATAATGGAATTTTAAAAAATGATATGTTAAGCAGCAATAAGCTAAAATATTCTGTGCGGGGAACAAATATGGCATAATTATTTACATAATTTTACTGTACTGTTTATTTACTTCTGTTTATTTGCTGAATTTAACATTATGGGGGCATAAAATATAAATGTGCTATAACTTTGGCACTGTCAAACATGTTATAGCACATTTATATTTGTTGAAATGCCAAAATTAGCAGTAAAGTGTCTAAAAAAATGCGTAAGGTATATTACGTATGCTAAGATGTGACATTTTACTGCTAATTATAATGTATTACTGCTAATTATAATGTATTACTGCTAATTATAAAAAGGTTTGTATATTTCCATACAATGTCTTATAAATTCCATGTAAATGCTGCACCATTTAAAGTGTGACAGGAAAATATGAACTAGACACTGGTACATTAAGGGAGAAATAGGGAGTTACTATTCTGGCTGGATAATAATTCTACCCAGAGTATACACTAAACCATGGTTTCTCTATCGTAGAGTCTCCCAGCCGCTGTTGCTCCGATGTAGATTTGAACGGCTCATTCTAAGCTAACAAAAAGAATTACAGGAATATAAACATAGTTTTGTATTCCTGCTAATACATTCCTCCACAGTGGTTCACAAAACTACTGTAAATCAAGGCCGTTTTTTTTCTCACACATTCTGTAAACACAAAGTCTCTTTTCAGCATATAGCCTTCTTGTGGATTGTAGAGTCTTTCACAGCAGGTTGTAGTCCAGTGCTGTGATTGTGGCTGCAGTGCCTTCTTGTGTTAAAGAGAAGACACTGCAGTACTTCAGCCTGCACAGAGCTTTCCTGCCTCCAGGGGTCAATAGCGATCCATATATTACAGCCAATTTGTCTGACACTGGGACTAAACCCACCATCCAACCTAATAGAAGACACTCAGCTAAGGGTATTTATCATGTGTTAACAAATAGAAATCTGTTCTAAAATAAATATACAAGAACAAGAACAACCAATGGTGTTATTTGCAATCAATATAGATGATTGTTGTATTGTTTAACATTCAGCATCACAACCTCAAAATTTCTTCTATCTTGTACAAAGAGGGTGATTCTGTTTTGCTTATCTTAATGGACTGAATGCATGGAGTGGAAAATGTAATCATGTAAACAATGTATGCAGTGGTAATTCATGAACAATGACTGCTTTCTTCCTTAACCGTATTCCACAGTGATTGACATCAAGCTGGACAAACCGCAGGAGCCCCCCACCACTGAAGGGGGCTGTTCCTGTTAATAGCCCACAGCCTACAAAGGCAACTTCATTTACACCACATGCTTGTTGTGTTGCTTCCTATTGGTTAGCTTCCAGTTGAGTTTTTAAGATTGGATATTTGGCACTCACATTTGACCATGGGTCACTGGTTGGAAACAGTGTTACATCCATTTCAGTTGTAAAATAGTGTACTTTATTAACGAAATTGCCAAAAAAAAGTTTTAAAAAATTGAAAAGAGACGGAAAAAAAAAATCAACAAAACCAACAATGTCCAAACATGTATACTTTTTTTTTTGAAGAAAAACGGTAGTCTTTTGTTTCTTTCTGTTTTGTATTTTTGTATATTCAAGGAAAGGTCAACAAGGAAGTAGATGAGGCGTTCAAAAATGTTTGCTAGGATGAAAATGACTGTAACAGACAGGGAACCTGAACCATAACTACTGGATGAAAAAAATATATAAGCAAGCATGCATGCAAGACTTTTATTTTGTTGTTGTTTTAACCATTTCATTCCAGTAGAGTCTGTCAGATGGTATATGTGTACACAACTTTAAAGATGTCCATATAAATTCTTATGTACACCTGCGATTTAAAGCACTGCATCAAAACGTCACACATTATAAAATTCTTTGTTTTTATTTTATTTTATTTTTTTAAGTTTTGTGGGTGTTTCAGTGTTCTTGAGTGATCTAGATTCACCGTAAAGGCCCCAGGCTCACACCTGTCATTTCAGAGACCCTCTTAGTCACATCCTGGTCAAAAGTCCTGGTTTGTACAGTACTTCACGAGTTTCTCTCACCTTCTGTTTTTTTCTGACTTACTGAGACCTGAGATTTGGAACACTAATTCAAACATAGCTGTTACGATGAAGGCACATTTCATGTATGATTTCTCTCACGTTTATAATAATATAGTAATTGTTGTCGTGTATGGCAGTTTGTCAAAGGCCTGATGAGCTGATTTCTCGAAATTGTCATTGGCTGATCGTTGAACTCGGACATTCCTGTTCTTAAGTACACACTTTTGCACATGTAGGCCTTTCCATGTTGATATGGTGTAGTCCAGTTCCATTGTAAATATAAACTGTTTTTGCTTTCAGATCTATGAATATGTAGTTGACTACTGAGAACTAGCGTCATCTAGAGTTGTAGGTGTTTTATAGGCTTGCCTTGTTCGGGGGCACACTGTGGCCAGCCCCTGTGTTTTTGGGCCAGTAAACTGTAGTCCGCTGGCCATGAGGTCAGACACTTGAGCGGTAGCATACACTACTTTTATTTCATGTGAATCTTCGATGCACTTTTTAAAGAAAGACGTAAATGTTTTGAGGTCGATGTCAAATCTAATATCCAGTCCTACGACTTACTGTACTGTAGTGGTCCCTGTGAGGATGTCTACACAAATGACCCGTCTGTAGAGCTGCGTGAATACAAGTTAGGACTAAAAGATGAGAGCAAACACTCACTTTCACCCTTTCTTTCTGAAATGAGCCAAAAAATAGCGTGACCCGAGAGCATTGCTAATGCCTGAACTACGTATATCAAACGTGTACATTGATGTGTTTTGGGAGTGCTGTTAAAATTGAAAGACCTGAAACATGGCGCTGTGAATTCGTAGCGATTCACGCAGCGTTTCCTGTCAGTGGGATACGGTTTTCCACACTGTCATTTATCAGTGACTCATTCTGCACTGTATGACCAGCTCACGTCTGCCCTGCTCTGTAATATAGCCGCTTGTAGTCGAGATAACCGCTTTCTAACTGGACTGTCTCTGCTCTGTATCTCTAAATGCTTTTACTGACCTGCCTGGCTGCCTTGTAGGACCCCACCCCCCTCCCACCCCACTACCAAATGGAAGGGAATATGAACTGAACTTGCAGATGTAGAAGCTTTATGCTTAATGGCAAAACACTCTTCACACAAAGGCAACTGTGAAATATCACATCTACACTCATCCGCTGATGGCACCACCTACGGACGAGCACAGATCTAACCTATTCTGTCTTACTATTAATAAGTCTCAATTTCGCCCTGTCATTTTTCTGGTGCCTTCAGATATCGTTGAAAAGCATAGAAGCTGACGGTTAATTGTTAGAGCTAGGATGTGAGGGTGTTTGCTGGTCGATTGATTAACCTTTTGTGTTTGCACCTTGACGTTTTGTTTAGCCTTTGTTTACACACTGTTTTGCTGCTCCCTTATTTTTGTTTCTACCACCAGTCAAAATCTGTCCATGTAGAGAGATTCTGCTCTGTGATTTGGCATGAACAGGATATGTATATAGTCGACCCCCTTTTGAGGTGTGTACCAAAACAGCAGTGAATATGTGATTTGTTCATTCTTCTGTTGGCACAGTACTACACACCATCCTTGGCGAAATGTCTGTGTGTAAGTTGGGTCCTGCTTCAAAGGGTAAGGGCATTCCTAGTGTAAATGTTTTGACTCAGAGGAGCGAGTCTGATTGATTCAGGGCTAGCTCTCCATTCACATTGTACAGAGATCTAGCATGTCTGTCCAAATCAATAAAAATCAATAAAAAAAAGTCTTATTACCTATTGAGGATGTCTCCGTCTTTTAATATTGTTGCTCACAAACCAAAACCAAGCAATGTCTATGCACCTTAGTCATGATATTCCTCATCATCTTCATTAGTGATGATCTTCATCATCATTTTCAGGGTTTATTAGTGCATCTGTGCTTCAGTTAACAGCACTAGGATTACAACAGTTTAAACTTGGGAAACGGGCATATGAGACTATAATTTATCTTCTAGACATTAACCAATATACACTGTAATTCAGAAGTTTGGAATCACATATTAATAGTTATCATTAAACAATAACACCTAGGATTGACATTTTATAAACTTATAGTGATGTCCTGTACAAGTAGCTGTTTGATCCCTGAGCTATGGTCACTGCTTTTAGAATACGAGATATTACATTTATTTAAATTCATTCTCAATACTATACAGCTTTCTAATTATTACAGAAACTTCCACAGCAGTCTTTCTACTAGGGTGGCTAGTTTTTCCTTTTCCTTTAGTGTGTTATAAGTTTTTGTGCATGTAAATGCTCTGCAAAGTTAGAAAACACAAAGTACATCCCAGAGGCAGAAACTCTCTTTCACAGAAACCACTTTTCTCATCTGCCTGAAGCGTCTCACTGGAATTCCAGTCCTTTTCTGGTAGCATCGTCTTCTAACACAATCATTATAGCCTTTCAAACTTGTCTCAGCAGAAGGCAGGGCTTAAAGACACAGGAGCTCTAACAGAGCGTTTCAGACAGAGGGTGAAGGAAATTGGGCAAGTTTGATTCAGATAAATTATGGCTCAGAATTCATTTCTGATAATATCATGCATATCATCACTACTCAGAGCGCTAGTCACCTGCATGTCTCATTACAAACAGCGTAATTAGGAATATAGTAAATGCTTCAAAGCTTTTTTGTGGTAATTCTTTTATGTGGCACTACTGATTCTGTTATTAATTACATTTCCCTTCAGGCATTAATTAATAGTTTATCTTATATTTGAATGTTCTCCAGTTTATTAGATGTGGTATCATGTATAATGAAAGACTTTCAGCATAGTCCTGCTCCTGGGCACTCACACGACTGCAGAGTTTCAAGTATTTCTTGTCTCAACACACTTAATCCATCAACTCATCAACAGATCATTGAATCATTGAGCCCGTCATGAGCTGGATTAAGTGTGTTGGCCCAGTTAATAGTTCCAAATTGTATCAATGTATTAATATTTGCAGCTTCCTACATAGTTAAAAACGTATTCAATATTAGTGTAATATTAGCATAGTAAACACTCATTCTAAACTTTTAAACAGTGAATGTATGGCATAATGTATTTCAGTATAAGTGAATAACACATTGCAGTAAGCGTATTCAGTGTGACTCATACTGAAGCGTGCCACAGTGCAGTTTTTGCCCTCCACTTTTGTGTATATAATTTTTAGCCCAATATCTATTCTGTTACTTTTCATTTGTCTCTGCCACTGTTATTTCATTTTGTTGTAGGATGCATTATGTAAACCATGTGGTAACTTCTCAGACATTAAGACATCAATAAATGTGAATTTGAAACATTTAATTTCATATTTATGCCCCAGCAGATAAAACATAATTCAAGTAAACACCTCCACCTACACTTTCACTCTAAACTTTAAGCAATTGCTATAATTTGGCAGTACATTACTCAATTTACAGCCTTCTGTGTTAAATGATGCTGTTTTATTGTACTGTGCTATTCATTCTGGGAGATAATAACAGACTACTGTATAATGTGCCATTCTAGTTGAAGTGAACTATCCTAGAATTCTGGCAGTGCTCTCAGAGGTAACAAGAAAATTTAAATTCATTCTCTTAAATTGTACAACATTAACGCAATATGATATGTTGTGTATAAAGTAAACAAATTGATACCTGAAACTGAAGCTGAGAGTCTGAGTGACTCAGTAGGTAGGTATTGTGAGTACTGCTATAAATACAATATCTCTATATTGTAACCCCCACAATTAGGGGTCAGTGTTGCCCAGGCTGAGTGAGTCCCTAATGCAGTTCCACTAGTACTGTAATAATCACATAGAGAAATATGAACTACTGATATGGAGATACGGACATAGACAAAACATTAACTTTCACTTCTGTTATTCACTTCTTACTCATACATCCATAACTCTTTTTATGGGGGAATGTTTTTCTACTAGCAAGTGATTCCAAGGAAGCTAGTCATGCACTGTAAAGTGGAATTTGATTTTAGCGATTAGTCTAGTTTGCTCCGCTCTCTGCACCCTTCTGCTGTAAACATGCTCAGTATTACTGGAGAAATACATGAACTGGCCCTTATTTATGAATAGTCTAATTTGTTTGTAAGATGAGAGCACACAACTTTCTCCAAGAGTTTTGTTATTTATCAGTTTCCTCTGCAGAGTATCTGTACAACCAAACTTAAATCTTACAGAAATGTGTATAAATTTGAGTTTTACAATTTAACAACCTGGCAAGCTGATTATTAGTTTACTAGTAAAAACAAAACAAAATTAATTAATATCATATATAGTGCCGACAATAACAATAAAAATAGAAAATAATACTAATGCTTTCTGCACTTTAGATGAAAAATGGATGTACCTATGATATAAATGAATGCTGCAGCTTTTCCATTTAAACCTTACATTGTACTTTTGTTTGATAATGATGACATCATTATCAAAAAATGCTAGTGCAGAAAGCCACCTCAAAGACTGCACTAATAAACTAAATTCTAAATTTCCTTCGGGATCAATAAAGTATCTATCTATCTATCTATCTATCTATCTATCTATCTATCTATCTATCTATCTATCTATCTTTCTAAACATGTCATTTACATAGGTTTAGATGCAGTTTACATTTGAACATGTATTTTTTTGTACTTTACTCTCTCTATAATATGTCATTTCAGTTTTAAGTCTAAGTTGTAAGTTCTAACTTGTCAATTCAACATTCCTAAAAACCATTCCTTTGAGCTCCAGTCTGTCACCAGGCCAGCAATGACTGCATTCGAAGCACATGTGATATCCCTGCTCTGCTTTCTGATATCCCTGATATTCCTGATATACGTGATATCCCTCCCTAAATTAGTCATAGCAGCAGGAATAGTTTGGTGGGATTGCGAGAAAATGGAGTTTTGGACATACTTCAAAACAATCTCACATAGTGTTACTGTTTGTTTACTCAAAATAGCTTGCTAATAAAATGCTAACGTCAACCAGCACAGTGAAAAAGCTTTATTTTCTCAGAGAACGACTTATCCAACTAGATAATTCATAACCTGATGATGTTTATGAAGTTGTAAATGCCTCAAGTTTCATCATTCATGGAAGGTGCAACTTATTGTGCGCTGGCTGCTACATATCTTTTTCAGTATTAAATGACTTAAACTATAGTTTTGTATATCTACAGTATTTTCGAATTAACTACGCTGCTAGTAATGTATGGTAACATTGACAGTGATGTAATTTTTTACTTTACTGCTACTCCTATAGTGTATTTATACTCACACTCTACAAAAGCCAATAAAACATTTACATACAGTAATGCAGTACCATATAGCAGAATGAGGAGGCTTCATTCAACCACAACATCCTGATGAGAACTTATTTGTAAAGTCAGTATTGTTCTTTGGAAGCAGCACGTATGCCGACTACACTCTCTTCTCTCTCCAGAATGAGTAAACCAGGTCAGATACTTACATAAAGCATGAGCTTCTCAGTCTTTGAACATGTTGCAACCTGTTGCAGTTCTAACCACATGGGAGCCTGTTGTAGTGTAACAGGTTTAGAATAGCCATACATGAAACTCTGTTGCAACTGTGCTCTTTCCCAGCCATACCTGACTGTGCTGTGTGAAACTTGTGTTGTAGTGACGTACCTTCTGAGAACTCTAAACTAATACTATATTTTCCCACTACTTCCTTATGAAAGTATGTGTTGGATGGTGAAATACTATTAAATCTAGTAAGTACATTAGTAAGTACATCTGATATGTCTCTTCATGAAATAAATATATAAAAATATACAAAAATATTATAGCCATTCTACCTCATTTGACACATTATATCACATAACTTATCTGCAAATAAAACAAAAATAGTAGTAATGTGTGTAAATTTGAGCATTTATAAAATATTTGAGCAATTTTACAGTCTGATAAAAAGCTTGATTTGCTGTTTGCTAGTCAAAACTGTTATTAACATGATCTATTGTGCCAACAATGAGAATACGACTAGAAAATGAAGAAATGTATGGTATAAATAAATGCTTCACTTAAAGGCATTTCACTGTACTTTTATTTTATATCAGTGACATCACCAAAAACAATAGTGCAGAACCCACCTCGAAGACTGCACTAATACAGTGTATCAATGAGTTATTTAGAACTCCACCTACAAGCAGAGCCATTGGTTCCTGAGCTTCTAAGCGCTGTTTTTTTAATGTATCAGATAAACCCAAAGAAACGCTTGAAACAACCAAAATGATCTGCCAATGGAATAAGATAATTCCACTAGATACAGTTGTGAGCAAGGAGCAAGGATGTGTAGAAACTGGATAACCCTGCATTCTTTCAGAGATCTCATAATAAAAAACATGAGATGCTGACTAGTTTTTAGATCACTTGCCAGGACCTCAACTTTCACTGTTATATTTGCTCCTTATTTATTGGAAGTCAGGCATCAGTTAGCTCCCATTATGGGGTGAAAAATTTTTTCCATTTGCATAATTGTTTCCAAGGAAGCCAGTCATTCATTTTAAGGTGGAAAATGTCTTACTAATTTATATGCAACGGTCTCACCCAGAAGAGTGCTTGCAGCGTCTTTCATTTTTAGACTTGAAAAGCTTCATAGTTGAATATGATGGCACAAGTGCACCTGGTACAGTATAGACAGGCCAGAAAGAGGCTTAGTGCTCACATTCAGCTTTCATACCCAATCCCTAAATACCATACGACAGATGCTTAATGAAAACAGCTCAAAATCCTTTTACACAGCTGAATGGTTGGTGTTCTGCTAACACACTGCACAATAGTGAAAAAACTGCCCTTATTTTCATCCATTGTGGAGAGAAAGAAAGTTCCTGTCTGAATAGTTTTTTAACGTTTTTGGTGCGCACAAGCAAAAACAGCAGAAGGGTCGTGTCCTGGGGCAAAAATAGAAGCGTGCACCCCTGAATAACTACTGTTGCCCCTAGCAAAAACTGTTCGCTTGTTGTTTTTTTCTCTTTGGTTGGGACTGTAAGATGTGTAAGGGCTTTTTGCCTGTGCAGTACATGCTGCCTTAGTGTTTCACTTGATCTGGTCTTTTGATTTAGAGCCAGGTTTTGAACCTGTAATACCAACCTGATTGAAGAAGCCAAAGCTGCCTTCCAACCCGGCCAGACCATACTGCTCCCATGATGTATTATAGTTCTTTCAAAGTTTCTCTGTTCACTTCTGGTTTGTAGATCAGAGGTAGGAAGCTTTGCATTACACTCAGTGTCTTTACCAGTAAAGGACATCTTCAAGAAGCATAATTAAATCAATATGATGTAAGTAAAGTCATTCAGAGTGATTAGGTGTAAAAAGCTGTATTCTGGAAAAACATATCAAGTCAAACTTGTTCACAGTGGTAATGACCGGAGCCAGGAGAAGTTTGATGCCCCTGCAAGTATATTATCAGACGTCCGGAACATTGTTTTACATCACCTTTAAGAAAAGGTTTGGGCTTTAAATGTTTTACTTTTTTTTATATTTATTTCTTAGTTTTACCATTATTAAAGTAAAAGTGTGTGTATGTTTGCTGATAGTTTTGTATAATAAATAAAGTGGCTGTGTCACCAACACAGTAAAAAAATCACAATCAACTAATGTTCTCTACAACTAAACACTTCACATCAGGTCACTCTGATGATTTTTGATTATGTATTTTGGTAAATGGTAGAATTCCCCTTTAATTTAAGAAATCTATCAATTCCAAGAAATTACCAAATATAAGGACCTTTTATTTCTTTCTTTTCATTTTGTCACTACTAACACAAACATAATACTTCTGAAACCAGATATAGTCTCACTTCGCTGGAATGCAGAGCTACATTTTTTTGTACTGTGTTTTGTACTTTGTTTTGGTACTGTGTAATTACTACTGGCTGCTAAATTTCCTTCGGGATCAATAAAGTATCTATCCATCTATCTATCTATCCATCTATCTATCTATCTATCTATCTATCTATCTATCTATCTATCTATCTAAATAGTACAGGCTCCATCGATGGACTAAAATTCTGTGTTCTGTGAATGTTTTAAAATGTACTGCTGATGAATCTGAATCTCAACTTCAGAAGATCATTTAAAAACATTTTTAAAGTATTATTTTCACAAGTTTTACATGTTTAGGGGTTGGGGTTTGGGACAGCAGCCTCCCAAGAAAAGTACCCTCATTACTATCTCTAATAATGTCTGTATCAATAGTGTAAATAGTGTAAATATCTATTGTCTGAAATCCAGTCAATAGCAAATGTGATGCCCTGCATTGTAGCCTTTAACTAATGTGCCTGCAGCGGGCTGGTGAATACATGTTTTTCTAGATTCAGATTGATCAGTCATGGATTTATATATTTTAAGAGAGAACAGGTTTCTTCTTTACTGAAAGCGTTGTAAGTCAAAGTTAATCTCATGAGCAGTTCTCAGGGTCTATTATAAGAAAAGGCAATTACGCTGAATTTCATATAATTCACATTACAATCTATGACAGCTACACCCAACCCTACCCATAACCGCTTTTACCTATTCACATGAGCTGCCTCGTGGGAATTTCTATTAACCTCCAGGTGTGAAATCCTGTTGGCTCAGACAAATGAGCTGTAACTGCCTTTTCTCATGCAGTCTTCTGACAGCGCTGTTGATTTTGGCAGTGTTGCTCTCTTGTCACTTAACTGCATGAGTTGTGTAAAACTGGGCCTGTCGAACTACTCTGTAAAAACACTGGCGTTAGTTTTGATGCCAGTATTTACCAGTACAGACATCAAAACTGAAAAAGAAAAGGCTGGGTTTATTATTGAGACAATAATCACAAAGAATATATTTTGTGTAACAAGAATATAAGGTACAGTGCAGAAGTTAATTTCCAGCCTAAGCAGCTGTTGATTCTTTTATTTTTCAACATCAGGAATAAAGTAGAAAACATGTATTTAAAACAAAATTACAAAGAAGCCTCAACAACTACATATAATTACAGTTCTTTCAGTTTTTAGTGTTTACACTCTTCGCCTCATCTAGAATTGCTTTCAGTTTTTTCAAAGACATTTGCAGGGATAGTTTTCCACATCTCCATGTTCAGTCTTGGTTAAATATCAATGATTTTCCTGATCTAGATTTAGATCCTGAAACGTTGATTTCTCTCTATTTGTTTTTGTGTTGTCTCCAGTAATGTGGAAAATGTACATATTGTATCAAAAAACGTTTATTTTAAATGATTCTACTTTTGATGATGATAGTTCTGTTTTTATTAAACTAAAACAAGTCTCTAAAACTTGCAGATCTCGTGTAGTGACAGATTCTTTAAGGATTGATTTGCAGGGTGTTACTTCAGGAAAGATCCATTTGGCACCTTTAAATTTGAGATATTAACATAATACAACACATATTGTTAGTATGTGCAGATTACATTCTGTTGTTTATAAGAAAGGCTGCCGCCACATGTCTTAGAATATGCAGACTGGATTTTAGGACTAACCAAAATAAATAAATACATGCATGTTGTGATTTACAGTGATGTGCTTATCTCTTAATTATGATTTTTAGTATAATTATATTTTAGTATAATTAGTTTATACATGAAAGGACACCAAGTACCAAGTAGTGTAAGTAAAGTAGTGGTTCAGTAATAAGAAAAGAAGAGTAACTAATGGTGAAAATGTAAAGACTGAGGTAGGTGAATATGTGGAGGTGAGAGATAGTCTCCAGTAAAGCCCAATTGTACTGAAAAATGTAGTGAAAAATCAGTAGATTAATTAACAGATTATTGGTAGTACCAGCTTAGAAATGCTACCAGCTTAGAAATGGCAATTAGTTCTAATATTACTTATCCCTATGAGTAAGCACTCTCAGTTTATTAATGCTAAAATAAAATATCAGTTAACAGTGCACTCAGTTGCTTATTAAATATTAAGTACTTAATCATTCCACACCAACACTTGATTAGCAGTTAATATATGTGTACTGAGTAAATTGTTGCTCGTTAACTAATATTTAACAGCTTAATGTGAAGAGTTAACAAATATTTTGGACATATCTACATTCATAATGCCTTTAATCAAAAACTTCAGAGGTTGTTATACATCCTGACACTTGCACTGATTCTCCTGCACCGTGCTGGTTTGTACACCTGGTTCTGAGGAATTCTTTTGTTGTTTCAGCTGCTGTCTTCTGTTACTCACATTTAGAGTCAGTACATACGTTGTATGAAATGGTGGTACTTACACACAGTGCTGTACAATATACCTTGTATTAAGTGCATAAATCATAACATAACACTGATGTTTTCATTATATATGTTTCCCAACCAAAAAAATTAAATCCATGAAAGTATCATTTGATGTAATTTGGAACTAAACCATTTCCATCTTCCTGCCTGAATACAAAGTTCAGCAAACCAGTTTAAACAATGTTTGCTTTGTGCTGTGGTGTATTATCTTGTTTTAGAAGTAATCATAAGAAGATAACAATATTAAACAGTACTCAAGTAGACTCTGGCATTCAAGTATTGATCGGGAGGTATTAATGGGCCCAAATTCTGCAAAAAAAAAAAACACCTTCACCAGCCTGGACTGCACACACAGGGCAGGTTGTGTCTATGGATTCATGCTGTTGCCATATTTTGACTCTATCACCTGTGTGTCTCAGTAGAAATTGACATCAGTCTACATTTTTCCGATCTTTAGCTGTCCAGTTTTGGTGAGTCTGTGTCCACTGCAGCCTCAGCTTTCTGTTGCCGGCTGACAGAAGTGAAACCCGACCTGGTCCTCTGCTGTTGTGATACATCCCCCTCAAGGTTCAGTATGTTGTGCATTCACAGGTGTTTTTCTGCTCAGTGTAAGTGTGCAGAGGGCTTATTCTAGTTCTCATAGTCTATCTGTCAGTTCAAACCAGTCTGGACATTCTCTGTTGGATCTCTCTCATCAGCAAGGCGTTCCCTTTCACAGAACTGCTGCTCACTGGATGTTTTTCCTCATAGCTCCACTCTGAGTAGCTCTAGAGATTGTTATGGGAACATTCCAAGAGATAGGAGAGCAGGTATAGAAATATTCATACCAGCCCATCTTACACCACCAATGTCAAGGCCAGATTTACTGAGAATGCATTTTCCTTCTTTCTCATTGTTGATGTGAACATTACGTAAAGCTGCTGAACTACATTGCTGCCACATAATTTGATGATTGGATAATAGAGTTAGTAGGTTTGAAGGACTTGCTATTAAAGTGCTTGGTGAGTGTGTATACATATATAGATATAAAAAAGGCAGATTTTTTTTTCTCATTTGAATACAACAATTTGCCTTTATATCCTGCGTTTCATAATGTTTGTACCAATAGAAATGCTTCCATATCCCTTTGTACATTAAACTACAGTAAAAGTTAAGAAGGTTTTTGGCATCTCTTGTAAAGTTACTAATTTGGACAGCAATAAAAATATTCTATTTTGAATGTGGGCACACTTTATTTTGATCAAACTGTTAACAAACCATCTGGTAAGCGTCAGTTGACTGTCAGCATCATTCAGGTTATACTCGTGTTTATGATAAGGTTTAGGCTTTAGGGTAAAATACATGGTACTGAGAAATTTACTGAGAAAGCTGTATAGCAGGGGTCACTAACAGACGGATCGTGGTCCGGATCCGGACCCAGACCTTGTCCAATGCGGACCCAAACCGATAAACTACTGAGAATGGTTTAATTTTGACTGTGTTTATTTTAAGCAGCGGAGCTTTTCTTGTCCTTACGGTATACAAGCTTTACGGCACAGTAAACTCAGCGACTAATACTTTTAGGGGCTTTGTGTTCTATCGATGAGAGTGTGTTTCATTCTGATTGAGGAGAGAAGCATAAATTATATTTAAACTGCCTAAACTACCAGAGGGTGAGAAACTGCCTGCACACTTTCAGTTTCAGTGCCATTAGACAGTATCTGGCTGGTTGGGGCCTTGATCTTGGCCGGGACTCTCTCTCGAGGGAAGCCGCACAGATGGTGGTGTTAACTGGAGACCCTCAGCATAAACGGTTCAAAGGCGGCATCATTAATTCGACCAAAAACAGGCAGGGGAAGGCCAAATGGTAAGTTATTCAGCCACTCACACCTGATCAGCCTGAACAGAACACCGGAGACAGAACAGACACAAAGAGAACGACAGCTTTCACCAAACTGGACCTTTAATCCACAATCATTTATAAATAACATAAATAACAAAAGCTCATAATAAGTTAACGGGGTTTGTCTGGATATGCTGGGGTGCAATTAGAGTTGGGGGGGAAGTTCTTTCTCGGGAGGCCATCTGCTCAGACAACTCCATGTTGCATCTGGGACGCTAGCTCTTATGCTCTTTTCTCTCTTTCTCTCTCTCTCTCTCTCTCTCTGTTGGAACAGCTGAAGCAGATCCTGCCGCAGCAGCTGTGAGGGATTATGGGTGGAATGGCTAATGAGGAGATCCCTGCAGATAGAACGGCAACACCCCGGCTTGTTGCTATTCATGCAGAAAATGCGGTCTGAGAAGCGCACAGCCAGGAAGAAGTCTGCAGGGTCACTGTCTGCTTTAGACCCTCAGCCCAAAGTCCACTGCCATTAATCCAGACCTGATCGGCACATGGCAGGCCCGTTTTAAATGACAATGGCAAAACAAACACGGAGAGTTCATTGTGCAGAGTGGCGAGGTCGATCTGGCATGACCTCTTTCAAACTGTTTCTTCCCCCTAAAGTTTTCGCCACGATTTCATCTGCCTGCGGAGGACAAAAAAGAACATTAGCATATAATAAAAAGAGTAGCAGATGTGATAACGGTCGTAATCAGATTGAAACTGTCAAGTCAAAGGGTTCATCTCATGCAAAACATAAAGTGATGGTTTTCCAAAAATCTAATAACTTATACAACTTGTACAATTACTGTAGGTAATTGTTGTGTTAGGTTTGCTTCTTTAGATTATGCTGGGTCTACGAGGCTAATGTAGCTGATACATAATGGAAGTTTAGCTATTAGAAGTGGGCAAACTAAACCTAAGCCATTACACACCGAAACAAGTTCTTAAGTAATCTCAAACAGATTTGTTGATGTGGTTTATGTGGTGGACTAACGTACATGCCATAGATGAAAACATTAATCATAGCCAATTCTTTCCATTATTATTTGTAGATGTCATCATTGTCCTTTTCTTTTTACAGCATTTAACAAAACAAGCTGTGCTTTTCATTGCACCAATAATTTATGAGGATAAACCAAAAGAAATGGCCCAAATGTATTTTTTACATGAACTTCTATTTAATTAAGCTAGTCTTCTCTATAATATTACCATTTTGGATACACAAGGTTTTGACACTTACAATACATGTATATCCATCAGTTTGTTGAGTGATTACATTTGGGATAAAATGGTGTTCCTTTGTTTGGCTGAGTCACTGCTTTAACCCATACACGTGAATCTAAAAGCACCATAATGTAGTTTGGTTAATGTGTTCTTTGTTAGGGGTCCATTTGTGCTTTGTGTTTACACAGCATTTCCCCTCCTTCACACATCTGTCCATTCGTGAACTGAACCTGACTGCAGCACAACAACACGTTGCTATTACAGTGCTGTGTGGCAGAAAGTCACTTAAAGTGGGTGTGTGCTATACTGTGGAGCCTAGTAAACAAGAAGATGGATGTTTTGTTTCTGTGACGCTCTGATTGGACAAGGAGGAATGCATGCGTCCAACAAAACACAACTGCAATAGATATTTTGGACTCTACTGGGACAAACATTCATACAGCGGAAAATGTTGAAATGCACTGATTGCTGTGCGCATAGCTTTACGTTGTTTCTTCAACTGGAGCTTATCTGACTTAAAGTATAAAGTTAAGTGCCACGTTAAGAGGTTAAGAGGAATACTTACACATTGCATCCAGGAACAATCTTTTCCTGAGGCTGCCTGGGGATATTCAATCTCTTCAGGAAGGCTGGTAGTCGCAGTTTCGGTAGATACTGTTTGGGGCTCGGCCTCAACCCACTGACGGAACGAGAGAGAGAGGATGTGAGTGCAAGGAGAATATGAGGTTGAGATCATCTATAACTTATGGGTAGTTGTGTTATTTTAGTTGATTTAAAGAGGCAAAAAGAAACATAGACAGATAAACCTCAATAAAATAGTTTAAAAATCTAATTTACACTAATTGTGTCACCCAGCCAAGATTGATGTTAATTCTGTTTCTATCTATGTGACATATATGGAGCCAGAAGCTGGATAGGCAAGTGTATTTCAGATTTCTTAACAACTCAACAACAAGTATGTGGTTATTTAGGCATGCAGTTTGCACAATGCTAGCTGTTGTGGTTTAATCTTCCACTAAAACTACATTAGCTCTTCAGTGTAAAACCAAAGTGGTAATCTATTTAAACACCAACCAGGTGAGTACAAATTTACAATGGCCTAAATGTGGTTTTCCACCAACTTAGCCCCAAAAAGTATTCACTAATGAGCTAAGCGCTCAAACTCACATTTCATTTTGAGGTGGAGGCACGGCCTGTGCTGTGGCGCTGCTTCTTTTCTCTTCCTCATGGCCTTGCTCTTCCTGTTCTCGCTCTTCATCCTCAGATAGGCAGTCCCACAAGCGGCTGTTGACCCACAGGACGTTCTGCAGGCTGAGCCCTTGGCGTAGGCAAGAAAGCTGGCGGCACATTGGGCACCTGACAGACAGATACCTGTTGTGATCCACAGCCATAGTCTCCAAGCAGGTCGTGCAGAACGTGTGGTTGCAGAAGAGCATTCTGGGAACTCGTTCACTTCGTGAGTAACTCTGGAAGCACACCCCACACTCTAGATCTTCACACAGCACCATGTTGCTTTGAGGGAGTGGGGGACTTGCAGGGAGAGGATGTGGAATGGAAGCAGGAGCTTCAAATGAAGATCCAAACGTTTCACAGGACATTTGAGTGGATGAAGGCCAAGATGGGATAAGGCTTATAATCCTTTACCTAAAAGATGAAAAAGTATAGAGATGGTCAACAGATTGAAAGTTACTACTCAGCAGTCGGATTGCCCTTTGAACTGACACAATGATGAAATTTTAGCTGATTAATAATTTTAATATAAATCATTTGTGTTGTGTTTGTTAATCATATGCACTAAATTGTAAGCCTGTCTGATTAGCTGTATGACATCCTAACTGACAACAGAAATGGCTCAAACGAATAAACATTATGCACTACTTTCCCCGAAAGGTTTTACAGCATCTATCAGAAATGAGACTTTCAGTGTAAATGTGATTTTAGTCTAATGTATTTTCTTTCAGATTTAACCCAACGAATGAAGACCCAATTCACATTCCGTTTACTTTATCGTGAAAGCTAATAACTGGAAAATAACTGATGTCAGCTTATAAAATTGATCAATAATTAAATATAATATCATTGTCTTTCAGTCTATTTCTATTATTTTTTAAATATTACTGTCAAGTGCCACTTCCTTTCCCTGATAGTCAGTCTGAGAGAACCTGAGACTTTTATCCTATTCAGATTGACATCCCTCACATACGTGCGATTGTCCGCTCTGTATCAAGTGTCAGTAAAATCATAATTAAAATTCAGGAGCAGATGGCAAGGCTGTCATCTGCTCTTCTCCTGCAGAGTGTTTACCATAATAATGCTATTTTCCTGCCCATGGCTGCCACCTGTTAGTCCAGAATTATTCATTTGATTTTGACCTCTCTGGGGAAACCTTTGACCTGTTCGGACCATTCACGCACAAATAAGCAGTGCGAGAAAACAAGCTCTGTACTACAAGAAAAGCTCTGTATGTTTTGGAGAATAATAATTGGATAAATCTATTGAATCTGAACTACAGGGTTTATCCCATATTTTTTTCTTTTGCTTACTGTTGCAGTCCAAAAAAGCAAGTGTCTATAAAGTAGTAGCTTTACAGGAGAAGACTAAATGGTGTTAATATGGAGTGTAAGGTCATGTGACAAATTTCTTTTCCAAATTAATCAATTGGTCCATTCGTCATGAGATTTTTTGCAAAGCGCAAAGACATCTGCCATCTACATGGCAATAATGGGGATACGTGTTTGTTATTTTGGACAGCAACATTATACAAATACGTTTTTGGCAAACAAAATTTGGCAAATTATTACTTTGCTGTTCCTCCATTCACCAATAGATAAAGATAACAAAAAAAGGAAATAATTAAAATATACAAAGTATAATAATGTAGGTTGAAGTAAATAAAAGTATTTTTTATATGCTTAAAAAATAAAAGATATATTGCTCTAAATGTAAGGATATGTATTCTAACATCCTGCTTTACAGACCCAAGTTAAACCAAAAAAAATAAATAACAAACAAACAAAAACCGCACCATAAACAGAGCACTTTAAAAGTAGGCTTAAAAAAACTGGCCCAATGTGCATAGACTTCTTATTTCTTTCAGATTTCTAAAATGGTCTCTAAAATAGTAGACAACTTCTAACTCCAGCAGAAAGATATTATTATCATGTCCCAGTTAAAGAGAAATGCAAAAACAAATGGAATACAATGGGCTACTCACTACACCAGCTGTCTGTCAGATGACTGTTGTTCCTGAGCTGTTCCAGCAGAGGTTTGCTCAAGTGAGAGAAAATTAGTGTGCGTGTGTGAAGAGCGAGAAGCTGCTCTGATGTCAGCGTGACTGACTGTTGTATGTTTTAAAAGGCTCTGTGCTGCGGGGGCAGTGCAAGAGCTCCGTCACTGCAGACTGGCAGGCACAGCAAACAGAAAGATGGCCTGGGGACAGTCTAGCTTAAAGGTAAACTGGAAGGGGCGGGCTCTTTCTCCAGAAGCGACAGACTTCCTTTGTTGATTTTCAGACAGGGGCAGGTGGAAGAGCGTGTGCTGGAGTTGGGGGTTGGGAGCACCTACTGAGCCAATCGTGCCCTTTTAAACAAGCACAGCATTGATTGACATGTTTATGAGGTACTACAGAAAAGTAGACACTATAGTAAATAAGGGAAACTGTGCTGCATCTATGAATCTATGAATAGATGGTGGGTGGCTGTAAGGAGGAAATTCTCAGGTAGCCTTGGCACGCTTTTACTTTCTTTGGCAGAGATGTAGCATATTCTGGGTAGTTCAGGCTTTCTGCATACTTCCTTGATAATCATATGGTTATAAAAAAGACTTAAGTGTGCAAAGGTTCACATCAACAATTTTTTTTAGAAACTGAGTGTTTTTTTTACTGATTGTGCGAGAGTGGAATGGTAGTCAGTAGTATAGTATGTGTCATGTACACAGCCATGTGAGGGAACACTGCGGTTATTACAAAGATTTTCATTTGTTTTTTTTTTAGACTACATTTCTTTCGTAAGAATAATATTTATTTTCATTTTTTTTTAAACAGAGTCTAATTCACAGCTTGCCTTGTCTCAGGCAAGGGCGTAACTGAACAGTACCAGATGTGAGGATATGCTTGTAGGCATTTCCGGCAAGAATCCTGAAACTGACAGCTCTGCTGTAATGGTCATTGTGACGTTATGCCTTTCCCAACATTGCCATTTGATTTCCCAGTTACTTCTGTTTGTAAAGCACCTACAAAACATTGCGAAATGCTGAACCTCTTATGACTTATGATGTTGTATTGCTGATTCATGTGTTTGTGATCTCATGTGTTTATTAATGTATTAGCAGGAACCTGTCAATACAATACGTATCATGATGCAAGGGTTACATGTTCATTCAATATCTTGCTATTTTAATATGTAATTTAAAAAAACACACCATCATAACATAAAATCTGAGTAAAAGAAAAATGCTAACAGTAGAAATGCATTTATGTTGGAGTGACAGAGTCTAATAGATGAAAATAGATCACAACACTGCTGTCTAGTGGTCAGGGATTAAAACACAACACAAATTGGACCACTTCCTGCCACCAGTGTCTGCATGTCAACTATTCATTTAATATCACAAAATAGAATATTGCAATACTCGAGAGTATCAATATTTTCTTACACCTCTGTCCTCCTGCATAAACTTCCTTATAAGAGTATACAGGGATTTCAGTATGTTCAGAACTGTCCTGCACACTTCTGAACATTTTCACATATTACTTCGGTTTTGAGTCTCTGCGTGATGACCTTTCAGAGAGAAAATTCATTTAACAAAATTGACTTTTGATTATATATATATATATATATGCCCAAGCTCCTGCATATATGCAGGATTTTTTCCTTCTCAGACTCATGATACGTACATCTAAATCCTCCAATCTGCTGGTAGCTCCATCTTACGTATGGGAGTGTTTTGCACACGGTTATGGAATGAGTTTCCTAAGAAATTGTAACTCTTTATTTCCTTTCAATAAAAATCGTAAGACTTGTCTTTTATAGTGTTTAGAAATTGGGCGTGTTTATTCTCTGTAATACTGTTGTGAATGTGAACTGTCAGTAATATTACTGGCTAAAAAGACGTACCATGTCATGCAGTTATCAGCCGGTTGCCTTTCATCAGTTTTGTCATCTTTTTTCATGTTTTAGCATTTAGTTTTACTCTTTGCTGTTTGTGTTTGTCTGATTGTCAACCTGAAACCTTTTAGCATTTATAGTGTTTAAAGATCAGTTAGTTGAGCAATTAGTTGGCTTTATTTGAAATATTTAAATAAATTAGCAACATGCTTTGATCAAGATGACAATTTCTTTCCATTGTTGCACAATGTTGCCTCCAAGCAAAATTTCACAAACCAGCTACATTTTCACTTCAGTTAATATTTATGTGTGAAAACAAATTGCTTAATGATTTTGTTTGTTTGTATTGTATAAAAATGACATTATGTCATTCTTCCCCCAGTACATAGTCAGTCAAACATATGATCCTCATGAAACGGTCTGATGTGCATTTCCCTCTTTTCTACACATTAACTGTTTGTACTGCGTATGAAGTGATCATTACTTTCCTCTTACAGTGCAGTTTTGACATAATCTCAGTTCTAATGAGGAATCTCCTGGCTGGACTCTGCTGCCCTCTAATGATGAGTTACATTATCGCAGGACAGTTTTAACAAATCAACATTATCATTTCACTCAAAGTGAAAACAAAAGGAAATGTAAGAAGAATTTTACATGTATAGTGTAATAAATTAGATTTGATTACATGAATGTAATGAAATCATGGCAGCTCAGTGATATACAGGAATGGTTTATTAAATTTTTGACATTCAGCTTTAGACAGTCAAGCGTTTATTGCTCATTTCAACTGCAGTATTTACTGGAGTAATTTCTGGACTCCAGATTTTTGTTCGGCTCCAGCTTACAGCACACACAAACCATTTAATCACCTGATACAGAGCTCCTGACCACCAGGTCTGCTGACTGGAGGAACAGGCCAGCTGTATAGATTAATTTAGACAGCCTCTCTGAGAGTTAGACTGAGAACCGCCTGTTTACTATGAGACAACTCTACAATTTCATTAACAGACATATAAAAAACACTGGGCTCGTCCGGGATTTGAACCCGGGACCTCTCGCACCCAAAGCGAGAATCATACCCCTAGACCAACGAGCCACATAGTAAACCTATCACACGACTAACATTATATGGAATCTAAACAAATACAACCACGCCCTCAATGAATGAAACATTTTATCTGCATAGGATTTATAACGCGGGTGATGATTTCCTAAACATAACACGTCATTCATTATATTCACTGTTGACTCCAGCATCCACATTTTCTCCGAGTGTCTTAAATCGCCTTCTGTAACAGTAAAGACCTTCAAACGGGTTTAAATTCCATCGCTGCAAAACACTGGGCTCGTCCGGGATTTGAACCCGGGACCTCTCGCACCCGAAGCGAGAATCATACCCCTAGACCAACGAGCCACGTGGAAAACATTCAGTTTGTAGTCTACATGAACCTTCAAAACAAAATACACGTATGAACTAAAACAATAAAATGATCAACATCACACTTATTTCTCATTTAATTCTGCTTAATAATCCGTTTCTCCAGTGTCCGGCCGTCTAGACCACAGCTGCAGGCTAGATGGTATGACGATTGCTCATTTGACCTTAACTAAAAATACAGTAACTAACGTTATAAAATCTACACGTCTCTATATACATTAGCCAACATAGCATCTCTTATTATCAGCTGTATGGGTCAGAAGAGTTTGATCAGTCGAAATGGGCTAATGAACAGGTTACCGGGAACAGTAATCTATAGCATTAGCTAACGTTACTAGCTAATTTAACGGTAAACTTCAACGACACTTACTGCTACCAGTAAAATCACCTGCATTTGATGCTACCTGTAAAATTACTACATACTGAAAATCTGTCTGATATTCCTACACGGGATTTATACGTCTCAAACTTGTCTTCCGCTGAGCAGGCGTGGCTAACTTTGTACAGTGACACTAACACAACAGCTTGGCGGCAGGCTAACTGAACAAATGCTGGACAGATGGCTGTGTTCTAATTGCCATACATGCTATCTGTACGACGAAGCGCACTTTTAAACAACCATCATTTTCTAATGCTTTGCAAATTGCTCTAGAGTCGAACAGCAGACGTGTTAACATAAGCTGAACCCTGTAGTTTTTAAATATGAACGTTACATTGTTGTAACATCATTTTCATGACCAACATGAGAGTTTCGGCTGTATTTGGTTTAAGAGTCATGGTGCGCCTGTTTTGGCTGTCTTTCTAAATTGTATTAATAATCAACCTTTTTGACCATCGCTCGACTCTTCAACGTTAGCGTTTGGCAATGGTTAGAATCCTACGCCCTTGCTAAGTGTCCTACTAAGGGCGCTAGCGTGTGTATTGGAGCGCTGTTCTAGTGGCCCAAGCTGCATTGCGTTTGAAAAGCGTTGTGTGTAGTACGCTTAACTGTAGCTTTCAGCTGTTGTAACAGAGCAAGTACTTGACTATCCGGACCAAAGTTTACATTATATTTAATCATGGCATTAGACGTAAGTCTTTCTCTTTTACCGAACAAGCTTTACTATACGCTTTTCTGACCTTGTAAGTGCAAAAATAAGTTAACCATAATGTTAGTTTTTAGCTAGCGTAGCTGGCTAGTTAGTCAGTCGAAGATTGATCAGATTGCTGTTTGCCCAGATAACCGATTAATCAAACTTCTTTAACTTAGTTACTTATGACTAAAACTAAATTGTCTCGCGAGCATTTGGTCTAACGGTTTGCTTTCTCCTTTGAATAAGCAGGTGTTGGCTTGCAAAATGCTGTTGTTTGCATCAGGGAAATTGACATTAAGTTGCTAACTAGTTTATTGAACAATTCCCTGCTTATCTGTCTGTTTACAGAGTGAACTTGGTCACAAAATACTTTAGATCCTGATCAATAGTCTTAACTGTACCGATCTTGTCTCAGGGTCGTTCTTACTTACTATGTAATCTAAGTCTTTGTGATTTGAAGTGTCTGCTTCTATATAACGTATTCCCAGTGATGTGATTTGTGATCATGCCTCTTGTTTCACGTCTATAGGCCAAGTTACCCTGATCCTGCGACCATGAAGGTGCCTTCAGTAAATCACTGACAACAATGGATGCTTTCTTGGGAACTCTTCAGGATCATGACATGAGGTAACTGTAACAGACCTGAAGTACCAATCTTAGGCTGGCAGACAGTCGGTCATATCTGTGATCTGATCCTTCTTATTTTTCCTGCAGTTCTGTCCTAACGTCCTGTGAGCCTGAACTCCAGGAGCTCATGAGACAGATTGATATCATGGTGAATCACAAACGCAGTGAATGGGAGGCAGAGGCGAGAGCTATGGAGCTACGCCATCAAAACAGCCAGGACGAGCTTCAGTCGGCCAAAGATCTGCTGGACAAGAGAAACTCTGAGGTTAGTTATCAAACCCAGTGTGGACACCTGATGTGTCACTCAGAACTTTACTTGCCCCCTCAAGAATCTGTGTAAAAGAAACATACTTATGAGATTATGCTGCTTGTGAAATACTAAATTAGATGCAACAGATGATGGGTATGTTTAAAACAATATTTGGTTTGGCAGTGGTGTGCCATGCTGCATACCTGGAATATATACAACTATATTATACAAGCCTGTGGTTGAAAGCACCAATGAACCCTTACCTAAAGACTCCACAGTACCAAATAAATGTGACATCTCATATTTGCTTTGCTTGTGGTCAACATAACTTTAGTCTTTAGCTGCTGGCCAGACTTTAGCTGCAGGTCTTTTTCTGTTGATAGACATTACATTACAGTGCTTTTAAAAAATCTCATGTTTAAACTGTTAAGGCTAATAAACGTAGGTCAAAAATGTAAGGCATCATTCAGACTGCGCTTTGGTTTAGTGCTCTGCCTTCATCTTGTCAGATGTTTATGGTGAAAGAGGCCGTTGTCTCCCTGCTGGAGCTCCAGGACTCTGGTTTCCGAATGTTGAGTCAGGTTGTGGAGAAGGGATTATTGCAGGTGAATCTGCATGATGGCTGGCTGTCAGGCAGAGTGCTTACCAGCATGCCCAGCCTGCCTTCAGCTAATACAATGAAAGAGTTCTGGTCTAATTCCCCCCGCTTTATATGTGTGTTCCTGATAACAGCATGATAGAAACATCAGGTCATAATTAAACCGGAAACTGCTAACATTAAGTTGTCAGCATCAGAGTTTGTGAGTGAGTGGATCTAAGCTTTTAGTAATTTTATTAACTGATCAAGTAAAGCATAAGTTTTACCACTAATATGCAAAGTAACTCTAAGAGAGGTGTTTTTATTTCTTACAAATGGTCTTTTTTATTATTTTATTGTTTTTTTTCTTTAATATTGTCATTTATCATTATTCACATCTTATGTGGTCTTGTTTATGCCTCTTCATGGAAGACAATAATCAATTAAAAAACATAAACTGTGGCCTAAGTATGACTTTTGTCAGCCTTTCAGTCCGTACGTAGTAAGGTTGAAATCACAGCCTCCCAGTATTTCTTGCAGCAAGCCAACAGTCTTGATATTATTCTTGATATAGGATATTTTTGCATGCACAGCAAACTCTAGTCATAGATTTATTCGAGAGTATAATAATACTCAAATCTGGGTCCAGTGACTGTAGTATCCATTGTTGTTGTTTTTTCTTTTTTATATTGTAGGACATTAACTTCCACTATTAGTTGATATTAAGTACAATACTTTATTTTTTTATTCCAGCGAGTCCTGTACACCTTGCTGCTACTCCCCAAAGTATAGTAGCTTTACCGCATGGATAACAGGTTTTTTATTTTATTTTATTTTATCTTATTAAATGCTTGAATGCCTTTTTTAAACCTGAGGTGACTGTAGCCCAAAAGTTTTTTTTTCTTTTATAAACTTTTAAAAATGTATCTCCTCAGACCACATTGCTTAATTCCAATCAAATAAGCTCTAAGACTTTTTTTAAAGAAAAAAGGTATTGTTTCTTTCAATATATTAAATTTAGCAAATAAGCACTAATTATGCATTAATTTGTGTCGAAGTGTGTCACTTTTACCTCCTTTTTTATGCAGATGTGTTAACTTCTTTGAAAATCAGCAGAACATGTAATTTGACCAGGGGTGCTAAAATTTCTCAGACAACTGTAAATGTATCATGTAATACCAAATGACAAACAGTTATGCTTGAACTACTGCACTTCTGTTATAGAATAGCTCATGAACAGTGTTACTCTGCTGTTCTTCTCTACAACACTGCTACTCATCAGGTCAGAGTACTCGCGAAACAGCTTGAAGAGATGCAGGCAGGAAAACAGGAATTAATCATGAAGTATGAAGGAGAGCTGCAACACATGAAAGAGGAGGTAAACCTTTCTAAAGATGGCGTTGTGCATTTTTACATTTTTCCTTTTTTAATATCTGTCTGACTGACTCTTACCAGTATTGGACAACAAATCAGTAACCTGAGTTTAACTTAAAATGTCCTTTCCTAGTTGTCCAAGTTGAAGCGCAGCTATGAAAAGCTTCAGCGCAAGCAGCTAAAGGAGGTGCGTGAAGGAGCGCGCAGCCGAGAGGAGGACAAGAGTGAAGTTTCACGCCTGAACAGCAAGCTAGAGGTACTTTGTTAATGTTCCTCATCAGAAACAGTTTGGGAAGCTATGATTACTGTTTGCTTGATTTTTGCCAAAGATGTTATAAGTAGCTTTCCAAACTTTACTGCTTCTATATTGGCTCGTTTACCGACACAACAAAGTTCAGCCATACCCTTTTAAACTACCTGAATGTGGTAAAATGACACCTGTCCAGTATTTGTTAGTTAACTGATACATTTTTTCCAACTGATATCTGCTTTGTTTTTGTAGGAGTTTCGTCAACGCTCAGCTGAATGGGAGCAGCAGAGATTACAGTATCAGAGACAGGTGGCTTCATTAGAAGCCCAGAGGAAGAGCTTGGCAGAGCAGTTCACGCTAATACAGGTGGGCCTAGGTTTAATATAATAAGCAAACTGCTATATCCTGAAAAACAAACAAAACGCTCAGGTACTAACAATCAGATGTTGAACAGCCGAGGAAAAGTGTAGCAGTTGATAACAAAAACATTGTGAGAGCTGTAAAGAAAACCCCCAGAAACCCCCCGTCACTGACCAACAACATCCACAGGGCAGGGGTGAAGGTATCACAATCCACCGCTCAAAGATTTTGAAAGCAGGTATGGTCTTGCAGCTCCTGAGAGAGGTATGGTCTTGCAGCTCCTGAGAGAGGTATAGTCTTGCAGCTCCTGAGAGAGGTATAGTCTTGCAGCTCCTGAGAGAGGTATAGTCTTGCAGCTCCTGAGAGAGGTATAGTCTTGCAGCTTCTGAGAGAGGTACAGTCTTGCAGCTCCTGAGAAAGGTATGGTCTTGCAGCTCTAGTACATATATAGGATATTGATTATTATTTTGGATTATCAGTGTCCTCATCAAATGTCTGCAGCATGTGAAATGTGCACATGTGGGTCTGTTCTGGCAGATGATCAACCATTAGCCAAAAAAATCCCAGTTGCCTGATCATGCATGTAATGTGAAGTTCTAAACCCAGATCTGTTTGTGATAACTGAAGCTGTGGCATATCTGTATGTCCTGTCCTCAGTCGCCAGGTGCAGCCCATCTGCAGGAGCAGGGTGAAGTGCGGCGCCTGCGTGCACAGTTGGAGCGTGCGCAGGACTCTCTGCATGTGCAGGAGCTTGAGCTGGAGAGGTTGCGGCTACTGCAGGAGGAGCTGGGAGATTCACGCAGGGAACAGCAGGTCAGCTGCAGTGTCGCAGCTAACGCTCCAGCACAGGTAGAGCCAGGTGGACCGGGACAGGGAAGAGGCAGGGGAGGTAGCTAGAGTGTGAGTTGGATAACACAAGACCTGATGATGGCGATTTACTGATAGGAATGTCTTTAACAGCTAGTACAGCAAGTACAGCCACTGATGTTTACACATTTTATTTATATATATATATATATATATATATATATATATATATAAAAATACAATACAAGATGCATAGTGCTCTGTAGATGTTAGGATAGCTGCTTGCCGGCTTGCTTGCTTTTGAAATTGACTTTAAACTAATTAATTGCTTAGGCACTTCAAACTGAGATGGATGGAGAATGTCATGTTTGCCTCTGATTAGGTTCTGAGTGAGGAGAGGGAGGAACTAAGAGCAACGCTGGATGCTCAGGATCAGTTTGTGAGGAGTTCAGGGTTCCAGCAGCAGCAGCTCCGCAGTGAAGTGACACGCCTCAGCCAGGCCCTGCAGGCCAAAGAGCACGTCATCAGGTACACAGTGTCTACATGCTGATATTTAGCAGTGTTGAAGTTAATACATACTGTAACATACTGGAGAAGGACAACTCATTAAGGAACAAATTCATTGTGCCGATAACTGACTGTCTGTAATTACTTAACATACACATGCATCAAGTGAATTCTGCGTTAATGCACTGAGAAATTAAAGTGTTCTTTTTATGGACCGTAGTGGAACATAGTGCTGAACGCTGGGGGCAGGTTTGAGCATGTATATGAACCCAAAGCAAATAAAAACTTTTCTTTTGTTTATACAGAGGTGTTGACCCCTATAACGAGTGCCTGATTAGAAAACCAAAAAAAAAAAAATGAAATGACTAGAATATGCAGTCATATCCTTGGAAAAATGGCTGTCAGTTACCTATTGCACCATGATGCATGCAGTTTAAAACATTGTCATCCACTTATAATAAATAAACTTGTTTGTCCATATAGGATCTGTTTATTGTAGTTACCATTTTTTAAATTGACATTCCTTATTCCTTTCTTTTCAATCACAGGTCACTGGAGGAGTGTCTGGCTTCCAGGAACTCATCACCGGGCCTGGCCTCTCTCAGGCAGGAGCTGGAGCAAGTCACCACCAAACTTCACTGTTCTCAAACCTGTGAGAAACACCTGAAAGCGGAAGTTACTCGGCTCAGAGACAAGTAACTATTTTAATACTATAAGTGAAAACACTGTTATCCTAAAAGTTATCACCGGGCACAAGTGATATAATAAAAGCTAACTGGGTGGAGGTCACGTTGATAGTTTCGAGCTTGCTTTTTCCAGGCTTGAAATCATGCGGAGACAGAAAGGAGAAGCCAGTAGAAGAGAGCAGGAGTGGAGACAACTGGAAGAGAACCATGCTCGCTCTGTGGCTGAAGTCAAACAGGTAATGAAACAGATGGCAGGAATGTATTTAATATCAGTGCTTGTGTGTTTTGTTGTGACGGGTAGATGGAGTTTGTTTACTTTTTCTCGGTGTGTGTTTGTAGCTGCATGAAAAGCTTCAGCGGGCTGAGCAGACTCGTTGTGGAGAGGTAGAAGGGATGAGAAAGGAGGTCTCACAGCTAACGAATGAGCTACATCAGCGTGACATCACCATCGCCACGCTCACTGGCTCCACCTCCAGTGTGGAGAGGCAGCTTCGAGCTGAGGTAGAGCGGGCTGAACGCAGAGCAGCAGAACTCAAGGTACAGCGTCCTCCTCTAAAAACCTCATTTACCACTGTACATATAATGTAGTTACGTACCATAAGTGTCCAGTTTAGGGATAGGCATTAGAACTATTTGTTCGCATCATTTTATGCTGAAAAGCACATTATATGTATCGTTTGTTGTTGTTATATCTGGGCATATTTCACCCCATCTAAATTTACCTTCTATGTAGACATCAAAGAACAATTTAAAATTCTTGAATTCATTATGTTTTCGGAAGAGATTTGTCCTCTAGTTGGTCCTGGAGCGTTTATGTTGACGCTTATATGCTGGACTTTGATACAGAACAGTAGATCAGGTTCAGTGTCTTGCCTTTTGCAGGTGACACAGGTTCAGCTAGAAACTCTGAAGATTGAGAATCAGCACCTAAATGATCTACTGGAGAGGGTTGAGTCACGATCCCCTAAGGTGCACTTTGCCATCACATTCATACTATTTAATACATTTCTTTCTTTATTGTTATAACTTTACATAGCTTTGTTATTTAGAACGATGCATCATGACACATCTCTCTCTCGCTCTCTCTCTCACTCAGAAGGCTGATGGGGAGTTAGCAAGTCTGCGGGATAGCTATGTGTCGTCTCTAAGCAGCCTGGAGCAGGAGAACCAGCAGCTGAGACAGGAGCTGGCAGAGCTTCGTGCCCACATGGAGGCCAGCAACCAGACATGGCAGGACAAGTATGAGAGAGCCCTGCAGCAGAGCCAGGGCAAGAGCAACCACACACATGACAGGTACTCAGTAAACATTAATACGCACAGCTCTGAACTCTTCCATGCTGGCTAACTTTTAAGTATTCCTCTTTGGTGTGTGTGTATATATATATATATATATATATATATATATATATATATATATATATATATATATATATATATATATATAAACATTATTTATTTATATGTATTTATTTATTTTTCTAAACCACAAGAGCGCACAAACCGCATAGCCACAGTGTAAGTCTCAAATAAATCTCAATACATGGTTATGACTGGAAAAATCAATTAGACCATAAGATGTGACCCTGTTTGAGTTGTGGAAGTGTTGGTCACCTTTGCCCCTGTGACAATTTTATGATGAGTTTTAGGCTTTTTCAAACCCGTGTTTGTTTTTTGTTGAAAAAAACAACACAGGACAGATTAAGATAATGAACACATCCATAATAAGTACCATTAATTTAATCCTTCATGTTAAGTCTGAAAATGACTGATGCCAATATTGTGTCAAATTGTAAATGGGACCAGTAGGATTTTCTGTGTTGCAGGCTGCATTAATAAACAGGCTAGCAAATAAACGCTGCACTGTCATTTGTAACCTTGGTCCTCGCTTTAACTCTCAGAACTCCTAGCTGAAGCAGTGCCTCAACTAGTGTACTTTTTCCTGGAAAGCTTCACTACCTGAAACTACCTTTGGAAGGAAGCAATTGTAGTGTGCTCTTTTACATCTATTTTTGAGCAGAATGTACTTTTATATGTAATGTAACTGTCCTGTTTACTTTTTGTTTTTTTCCTTTTGATGCAGTTTTTTTGTTTTGTTTTTTTGTGTCTTGTGTGTGAACTTGTGTGTGTACTTGAAAACTGGGATCTCGCCTCCTTGTGTCCATACCCACACCCATAGTGCCAACTCTGCTGTATGCAAATCCTGGTGACTCTCCTTTTGAGGGTTATGCCGTTGCAGTTTTATATTTGATAGTTGCAACCTTTTTTATAATCACTAGGCATTTAATGAGCTAACCAAATTATCATCTGGAACAGAGGACCAACCATAACCTAAATATTCACCATTAACAATATTCACATCATTTACACTTTAACACTTACACCTCTGTTGGGATTCTCTGATCAAAAAAATTAAAAGCCTCTGATTTACACTATAGTGAAATATAGATAACAATACACCCTAAAATTTTTATATTGGTCAAGAAATGTCTGCAGTTTAATCACCACCTTCAGACTTAGATTCATCACATGTTTATACGCCTGTACAATCTTATTTCGCTTGTCTACTCAGAGCTCTTGTGCACTACAGAGTAGAAGTGGCAGAGTTACTTCCTCCAGCTGTGCTGTGTTGCAGGTGTGAGGCAGAGCTGCAGGCCATGGAAGCCCGTATGCAGGAGAGTACCTCTCGCTACGAGCACCAGATCCAGATGCTTGTCAAACAGCTGGAGGTTCTATCTACCCCATCACCTCACCGGCCCGATGGCCAGTCACAGGAGAGCAGGCCAACAGTCTCCCCCACACCCTCCTCTTCCTCCTCTGGCTCCTCATCTTCCTCAACCAATAAAGCCCGCAGGATAGCGGCCCTGCTTAGCGCAGCAGCTGATGAGGAAAAAGCAGGGGCCTCGGGCTCTTCTGGTGACTCTGTTCCTTTGGTTAGTCACAGAAGCAAACATAGAACAAAAGCATCAGCCATAAAATTTAGATTTTTTTTTTCTTAGAGCTAATTATGCTTTCTTCATGGCCAATTTTTAAAAATCTTTTTTTAAAAAGTCACAGCTAAATACACATATGTAAGATGCTAGCAGTTCCCCAGTGCCTTCTTTTAGCCAATGAACAACTTCATTTGCTCTCTAATGGGCCAAAGTAGCATTTTAAATGTTTAAACTGAAAATCAGTTGCTATTTAAATAGCAAGAATTAAAATAAATTGCTACGTCAAAAGGGGCAACTGGATGTTGATCATAATGACTCATGCATGATCATTTTTGTGTAGGTGTAGCAGCTAAATTAAAGCAAAGATTACCTGCTTCATACTATTTTCATTGTAAAATTGCAACAGGTTAGCCAAAATCCAAATAATACATTGGTTAATTTTTAATTGCCTGTTTTAAAGAACTGGACCATGCTAACACACTGGCAGACTAAAAGCCTAACACATGGATTAAAATTTGTATAACATTATTTATTAAGGTAGTAATAATTTATTATTTTTTATGTGGACAAAAACTCTTGCACAGTACCATGTAATAAGGCAAATGTGCTTGTATAAGGATAATTGTTATATTTTGTTTTTCTAGAGCTGTTTATGGAGCAAAATGGCACTTGTTTATTCCTCTCGTGCTGTCTCCTCTTGTGCAGGATCGTCTAGCCAATTCTTCTCCTGGCTTGGTGGCCACCCGTTTTCTGGAGGATGAGACTCTACGCTCACAGGAACTGCTTCAGAGGCTGGATGCTCACATCCAAAGCATGAGGCAGGACAACGCCAAGACTGTGCGCAAGTACCTGGGCAAAGACGGCGGCCCCCACAGTATACACTGACTTTATACATACATAAAGCAGGGTCTCAAGAGGTGTCTTTTAAGACTGGTGCTAATTTTCTCATTTGCGTTCAGTGGCAATGTCGTTGGTAAATATAGTTTTTACCAAAAAAAAAAAGACAAGCCAAAGCAGATGGGAAGGAATTTGACTGCAAGATGTCTGGTAACTGCAGTGCAATGATAGTACAATCTCATCCATGCGCAATACCTCTGCAGCTGTTGCACTAGTGTGGGCTGACACTTCACACATACATATACACTGTGGCCTTAGATCCTAATTATGACTTATGAAGTTGTTTTGCTAGAGCCTAATTATTCTTATCCTTTTCTTAAGCACTTTAGAAATAGAATTGGTTTCCAAATGGCTTATGTTTGTTGTGCCTTTCTCTTTTTTTTGTTTGTTTGTTGTTTTTATCTGTCTGTATGTATATTTAACCAATTTATGTGCCATACTTTTTTAAAAGTTGTCTGACGTAGTAAAAAGTGATGGGTGAATTAAATGAGCTTGTTTTGATAGTCCATGGTGTTCTGATTATGGGAGGGGACGTGTTTATGTGGATTCTTCATTCTCTTCGTCAGCATGTACTGTGGGGGAAAGGCTGTCCGCGCATGAAGGATTAGACCTATTCTCAGAGGACAAAGTTTTGGGAAGTGTTGTACAGCAATGTATGGCTGACGTCAAGCATGCCAACACTTACAGCGTCGTCCCTGTTGGATATCCTTTCACAGGTCCTTCAAGTAATTTAACAACAGTTTCACCACAAGAATGTTCAGGCCACGCCAGCGCTGTCATGTTGCCCCCAGCACCGCTGTACATCATGAGAACAGCTAGGGTATGTTAATGTCATCCATGTGGAATCCTGCTCTCGGAAACGCTGCCAAAAGGCCAGTATTGATGCAGCACAGAGGGGAAATAATCATATTTTACCAACGGAGTGATACAGGGGAGGCAGGGTGGGAGAAAACCCTCCTTCACTCATAATGAGGTACAACAGGGGGAATAAAGAATATTCCAGATCTCATTTGTTTTGGAATGTGCCCCCCTCCTCTTTACTTTCCCCTCTTCCTTTACTCAGATTACTAAGTGCTGGAAGTATGTTTAGCTAGGCTTGGGTCCAGCGGTTTTGCGATTGGTATTTGGTAACCCTGGCTACCAGAGCCGTGAGGCCCAACAAACAATGCATGCTGAGGAATTTGGCAGAGTGGACGTTTACTCGCTTGCAAGCAGAAGGTGGAAAATTTTTTGATTTGCAGAGGTTGTTCTCTAGCCAACATTGGATCCCATCAGGCTACTCTTCAGTCCCTCTGCTGTTTCATTTTGAAGAATGTCTGGGAAAAATGTTCATTAAAAATTGCCATTTGTTTTTAATTTCACGCACATTTATTCTGACTGAAATCTTCTAGGTTAGTCATCCAGGCACACGTGGAGTTTAAGTTATTTAGCTTATTCTTTTGGGTCTACAGGTTCTAGGAATTGTCCATTATCTAGTTTCTAGGAAATTAACTTAGACATTGTGGTCTTCATGGCTTATTCCAGCCAATAGAGGGCGCCATGGTAATTCCCATGGCCTTCCACTCTATACCATTCTGATAGCTCAGAACGCTAATCACTAACACTCTGGTCTCTGGAATGCAATGCGCTGGAATGTGGCATAATTTGTGTGGCACACATAAAGACTTCATTGAATGGTCTTTAAGTCCTGCAGCTCTGAGTCTAGTGACGCAGCATGGTAGGCATGCATGCCGCTGCGATTTGGTGGAAACAGAGCTCAAAGGGTTCTGGTGTTGAATTCAAATGACAGTTTAGCAGATGTATTGTGTGCAGTCTTTGCTTGTGTGTTTTGTTTAGTTTTTACTGGCGCTAAGAGTAGCTAACAAGTAATGGAAGCTTATGTCCCACCAATTAGTATAATGCAAGCTGTAGGCTTAAATAATTGTGCACCTGCCTTAGGACAATTTCACATAGATTTGCTTACATGAGTCCTGATGATGTATGACATACTTTTTGCCATTTCAGTAAAACTAACAGTTAGACATGTAGCTAGAAACAGTGCTTTTTGCCAAGTCTGTTAATGGTTACCTAGGACCAAAGCTTCTGTTCTGTTCTGTTTTATGGAGTCAGAACTACCTGTGGAAATGAAAAATGGTCCTGTATAATGCATTTGTGACTGATACAGTACTGTGCAAATGTCAGAGACCATGCTTCATCGGTTTTATTTCCAGGTATAATGGTCCTCCAAATAGAATGTTTATTTACAAAAAGTCAAAAGGTGTTTTAAATTTATTTTTTTTTTTTTTAGATAACATGATGGTTTTCTACCATCTAATAAAAAATCCACAGGTGTTACTGTCCACTCTTCCACTCTAAAATGACTCCTCAACACTGTGGGTCTGTAAAGATGTGTAGCTGTCAAGATACCATTAGTGAGAAAAGGAAACGGACAAAAAATCAATCAAAGAAGCTGCTGATGTTTCCAAGGTAATCTATTGATTAAGCAAGAGTCCACACTTGAATGTCACTGGTGTGTGTGTGTGTATATATATATATATATATATCTCCCAGTATGTAATGTCTGCATCTGTGAGTTTGTGTGATTGTGAGTTTTTACCTAAGCACAACTGGTTTAAGACTGTTCCCGATCCAGTGTGCAGGGGGCCCATTGTTGTGGCTCGTGGCGCCAACAGACTAGAGCGCAAATCCACTCCCTTCCTTGTAGTACGTGAATGATAACATTGACCCTCGGACAGCTGCCAAAAACAACAATCCTCTATAATCTCTGTACATGCAATCACATACACTCCCTTACATGTGGTAGTCCCTTAAGTGTGGTTAGTCCACATTCATCAAGTGCGGTTGATATTGAGCAGCTTATAAAACGCACATTGCCTAATCGGCAGTGATTTGATTGTGTGAAATAGTTTGTACGGCACATGCTTTGACTAATTGTGTAACAGCCTAGCTTTCAAGAAACAAAAGCATAAAAAGAAAGCCGCATAGCAGTGTACAATTCAGCGCTGTGAAGGGACCAAGTAGTGTTGTGCAAAAGGCTGCATACTTGGCTGATCATCTAAGCTCGATTAATCATGGATAAGGGCTTGGGTCTTGGTTCCAGCATCGCTCCTTTGAGAATACTAAGCACTATAGTAATCGTTCTCTATACTGCAGAAGACTGTGCACATTCCAGCTATTTGCTAACAAACAATCTACTTATCTTTTACATCTGATGGAGTCATGTGCCTGCCCAGAGCGGTAGGATAGTGCTATCGCAATCAGCCTTTCTCTCTCAGGATCTGTTCTATTATACCAAACATCAGCTGAGGGAGAAGCACTATCCTCATATGATGGATTGGCAGAGATAGAAGAAGTCCTGTTTGAAGTCCAAGTCTTGCCTTTAAACAGCATTGCAGTGCCAGAGAATGTGCAACTATGGGAAGGGAAGAGTACTTAAAGGCTCAGTGGGATATTGGAAGAGTCCAGCCAAAACAAGCAGGGTCATATCACAAACCAGATGCTTGACGCATCTTTTCTGATTGTGGCGTGTCGTGCAATTTATCATGCTGGGTTTTCCTCATTCCAGAACTTACTGTGCAGACAAGGCATTACCGACAGTGTAAATTGTCAGGTCTATGTAATATCTTCATGGTGTAAAGTAGGATTACCAATGGTGATTCTCCACTGAAAGTCCAGAATAGTCAAACCACAAAAATAGCAGTTCCATAATGCAGGCTTCAAAACTCAACACTGCCCCGAGGAGAATCTTTCAAAGCAGTGTACAAAGTAGATTACACTTAGGCTGCTTTTGGATGCTTTTTATAATAGGAAGACATTTGTAAGTGAACAAGGTGCACAATAAAAATAGATCATTAACTAAACAAGAGTTTTCAGCCCGAGCATAGCCATTCAGTACAAGTTATTCATTTTTTCAGTTGTCCAGAACAACTAAATATATATTGCATTTTTCAGTGTTTAATGTGTCCAGCTGTCTTTATAGAACTTCAGTTACTTTCTACAGACTAGCTTTTTATTTTTGAGAAATCTGCAGATATCTTGCCTCTAACGTTTAGTCTTAGAAATTGGTTTAGCATTTTCTGCCTCTGATGATGCAAGTCATCACAAATACGTTTAGTGATGTGTTTAGGGCTCTGGAGTGGTCAATCTCTTGTTCCCCAGCAGCTATTATGATTCTTTTGCATGTAGCATCAGGTCTTGCATGATTGAGTCCTACTTTCTCAACATGTAGTGAATTTATGAATCCCAGTTTTAGAAACTCCAGATTTTACCATGAGTTTTGCTTTGACTTTCCTTTTCATTATAAGTTAGATCTTAGATCTCATATCTAATACTCCTCAAAACACACCCTTGCGCCTTACAGTCCTTTACTTTTGCAGTGCTGTATTTTTTGTTTTTTCCAACAGGTGTTTTTCAGCAACAACAACGTCCCCAGCATATATGTGTATCATCTTCAGCCTTTGGGAAGCAGTGATCAGTTCTTTTCTTTATCTTCTCATTCTTTACCTTTATCTTTCATCATAAATATTTGGCTCTTTTCTTTCATCAGAATGCATGTGGTGCAGTGGAAGTACTTTGGCATATTTTTGCTCTTGGATGACTGACTGGCATTCTTCAGTCAGATAAGAGGAGAGTGATAGGCTCTTTCCCACGATTGTTGCTGCAGCCTGTGCAGCGTTCGGGCCTTTGTCCTTCATTCCACAGCCTGTCCAGGCCTCTGGGGGGCAGCAGGCTGGGCATTTGTGCCCCAGTTCTAGCCCTGTGTCTGTATTTGTGTGTGATTGTGTGTGCCTTCATTGTGCGGCTGAATGAGTGAGTGGGTGAAGAGTAGAGTTGACTAGCCTGGCCCTGTTCCGGACAGCTCCAGACACTCCGAACAGGATGCTTTAAATGCTTCAAAGAAAGAGGCGGGGTGCGCATCTTATCAGCATGATTCAGAGAGAGTATGTGTGTTTGTACGGGGAGGCCTCATTCTCACATATACACACTCTGTCCCTCCAGTGTTGTGGTTATTCCTCTCTTGTCTAGTCCCTGTTGACCCCATTATGGCTTTGTGCCCTTATCTCTCAGTCCAGGGGAGGCTATTCAAGCGTCAGTAAGCATGCTTCGTTTGTAGTCACCTCTTATCTAAGTGTTGCACATTAGATATGCATTACGCAGGTGACTGACCATTAGTCCACAGTATTTCAGCATGTCAAACTGATGTTGACCCTGAAATATGAAGGTTTCCCTTTGCCTGGATGTAGAACCTTCACATTATATTCATGTTCCTACTTCAAAACCTCCTAAAGGTTCTTCACACGTGTCATTTACAAAAATTGTTTATCCTCAGAAAAGTTGCCTAGGGCACCAAAAGTGGTTCTTCTACGGTATCACCTCTCAGAACCCTTCTTGGCTAGTTTGACCTGTTTTTTGGGGGTTTTTTTGGTTGAAAACAGTTCACCCTCTAAATTGCCATAAAATTGCTCGAACTTTCGCTCAGATCCAGGACAGCCTTACGGATGTGGTAGGATGAGTGATCAACAGTTTGGATGTGCATCTGAAGAATCTTCAAGAGTTGCATGATGGTGATCCTGGAATTCTTCCTAGGAATCTTACAGCATCAATGCCACAAAGATTTAAGACTGTATTAGATACCCTTTACATTGTGTGTAACTTCAATGTTTTCCAAAGCCATTTTAAAAAAAGTCTGGTTACATTGATGTATGTTTTTTTGTATATTTTTTTCCTTTGACTGTAAAGTTAACATTTTGGGGATTCAAAGTTTTATTTCGACAACAGAGATGTATATCAGTGAAAACAGGGTAAATAGGGTGAGGGGTTCAGTTTGGGCCTCAGTCAAGAGTGTGGATCTTGGGATGTGTTGATCCTCTTTGGAGGATCCAATCAGAGACTGATGCCAATCTGTGTCATGTGAGAAGATTGGAGTGGTTACAGGAAATTCTGGCGTACTATCTGATCTGGGCTTAGTGGAAGCAGGCCATGGCATGGTACATGTAGTAGTGGTGGTGGTGGTGGTGGCGGGGTGGGGTAGGGGAAAGAGCACAAAATGAGGAGAAGATTACCTCGGCGCCTGTTAGTAATGTGAAAAAGATGCAGAGATGTATATCTGTAAGGCCAGAAAAATTCCCATCCCAGCAAGTGCCATGGACTCTGAAAAACCCTTTCTGTAATTTCTGTGTTTACCCTGGTGGTGCTGATGCAGTTAAAAGCTATCACAGTTATCACACCGCTTACTCACACCGTTCGCTGCGGCTGCAGCCAGCTTAACAGAGAGAGAGAGCGCAAGCATGTTCCTCCCCTCAGGTCGTTCTTTAGATATATCCTGTGCTATTTCGAATTTGACTGTAAGCCTTAGCAGCGGTCAGCTGTAGCCTCTGTTATGTAAAAGTGTATTGTGTCCTCTTCTTTTGACCACTAATGAAGGCAGCCACTTGGAAACTGGCCTTAATTAAATTCATTTGCCCTGTGACCACTAGCAATACACTGCCCTGTCCTTAGGTCATCTCCGTAACCCACTAACCTTTTATGTGAACCCCAGTATCGCACAAAATACGTCTTATATATATATATATATATATATATATATATATATAAATTTATATATATATAAATTTATATATATATATATATATATATATATATATATATATATATATATATATATATATATATATATATATAGAATGTAATGTAATTGTAGTCAGAATTAGATTGTTCTAGGAACATGTGAATTGTCTCATTCTATTGGCAAATAATTTTATAAAAATCATTTTCCTTGTTTTAAGAAATTATGGTCAAAACTAGCAGAATGATCAGCCAATAGAAAACAATTTCAGTTAAAATGACTTCAAACTAAGTAAGCAAAAGTGTTCAACATGACATTTTTACTGTTGATTAGTTTGAGATGCAGTGTATATTCTACTTTCATTGCAGCCTAAAGAAGACCAGGCCCTTTTGAATCAATAAGAAAAGAAAACTTCATTCATTTAAGATTTTAAAACGTCCAAGTAGTTTTGGACTGAATAGCGGAAAAATCAAGGTCAATTAAAGGCTCTTTTAAGGAAAGTGAAAAGATGTGTCTTCATCTTGATATGAAAACCACATAAGACCACTTACTTTACCATTGATGGTGAAGATGTAGAAATGGTGGACTGCTTTTGCCTACTTGGATCAATTATTGAAAACAAGGGACCCCACAGTTAAGTGTGACACATAATAGCACAAGCCAAACAAGGATGAAGGAGCTTGTGAAGATCTTCAAAAGTAATGATGTATCACCACAAAGAAAGATCAGAATGGTTCAGGCTACAGGCTTTTTTTGTAATTCGTTATAGATGTTAAAGCTGGACAATAAAAAAAAAATGGGACAACAATATTGATGCTGTCTGTGATGACTTTTGAGGTTATCTTGGAAGATAAGAAAAGAAACCATGATCAAATCAGGCCTTGCTTCTGACTCGTATCCCAGATAGCCAAACTGAAGCTCTTTATTTTTGGACATATTGTGAGAAAAACCAACTTACTGGAAAACTTGATCAAGCTTGGAGCAGTAGAAGGTGAAGGAATAGGATGATGGCCAGCCACAAGATGGATGGGTATAATTACAGGAATTATAAACAAGCCACTCAGAAGCCCAAATATAAGGCAGGATATTCTGGAAAAACCTTATCCACATAGTTGCCAGGAGTCTGGCATTTCTATTGGTACACGTAAAGGGAAGCTGCTGTTTTCAAACAGTGTAAAAATAAGTTCATGTGACGGTGGCAGCATTGCATCTGTAGTGTTGATGTTGAGTTTGGAATATTATAGGTGTGGAGGAATGTGCGTTAAACTCTATATGTGTTTGTGTGCATGTGAATTGGATAGCTTGAATAGAAGGAATGTTGACCCCTGCTCTGTATTGTTTTAAGGAATGACTAAAGGGGCAGATGAAGATTGGAGCATACTCATTTGTGAATCAATGCCAGCTCCCCAGGTCCAGGCTAAAGACAGCCATTCATATTCAGGCTATTTGATAACTGCTGTCTTTGGCCTTTTGTAGGTGCTGTGCTTCAAATAACTGCCTCATTGCTGCAGTTCATTCTGTGTCATTGTTTTAGTTTGCTAAAGAGTTCTTTTGAGGGAAAGACTTTCACTGTGTGATTTGCACAAATGTGTGTGTGTGAGTGATTTTTTTTTTTACCGAGGTGAAAGGGGGAAATTGTTGTCGTTCCTAAATCCTTGCGCCACAAATTCTTCCTTAATAGTTAACAGCCTTGCGGCCGATCCGGTTCCTCGGTTCTTCTGAATGTTGTCCTGCTGTATTTTGAAGACTTTCACATGTTATATGAACCAATAATGTTGTGACTGATTGTCATTCACCTGTCAGTGGTCTAAGTGGAACAAGACTATGCAATTCTTTAATGCAGGGCTTCAGCCTTTTCAGCTTGTGCCTGCCGTACATTCCTCTCGGTCAAGTGCCTGTGACCTTGTGCTTGTTTGCTCTGTGGAGGAACCGTGGAGGAGACTGATTGTATGAAGGAATGTGAAAAGCGCAAAGGAGGGCGTGCCAGGTTTGAAGGGGTAATATACAGGCAGGGTACATTCACGCATATGTACATACATATCTGATCTTTCTGCACAAACAGAGGTCCGGAGGGATTACCTGTTTACATTCTTGCTCCGAGAGGACTGACGCAAACACTAATAGTGTTTTGATTTCTGGATCCTTTCTAAAGCCATAGCACTGGCCATTGGTATTGGGTGGGGAGCTGACAGTATTTTAAGGCATTTCAATGAAGAAAGACCAGAGTATGTTCATTTTTTTAGGTTTCTTACCTTTTAAACATATTTATCTAGTTAATCCCATAACGTGTGTTTGAATTTGGTTTATATGATGCTAATGTAGCTAAACAATCAATCACCAATTAAAGCTGCACAAATTGCATGCCTAAATCATCTCACTCTTGCCTTGAACTGAATCTAATTTTTGAGTAATCTCACATAGATATGCTCACACAGCTTACTGTGCTGCTACCAGTAAAGTGGTCAAACATACTGACAATGTATGGACTTCAAAGATTACTGCTACTTCAGTTTTTAGCCCTACACTACACTTTTGTCCACGTTTTGTGGATAGTAGCATGTCATGCAGTGTCAGTAACCACCTAAATTCTGAAAAAATTTTTTTGAACAAATTCATTCAAAGTGATTTAATGTGAAATGCTAGAGTCATAATTGTTCACAGTGGTGGTTATAGGAACCAAATGTCCGAAGGGGAAAGCTATTGGATGGAATATTTACTAATATATTGCCAGATCCTTGAAACATTACAGTAGTTTTGAGATCAGGCTGTGGTGTACAATTTTGTTTCCAGAGACTTACATGCAGGCTGTGTTTATTTTTTGGAACATTACAATTTTTTTACTGATATTATAGTAATATCACATACACTGGCATTACTACAACTATCAGTACTACTACTGCTACTAAAAAAAATTAAAAAAAATAATAATAACTATACAATTACATTTATAACACACGTTTCTCAAACGCATAGTGCTACAAATATAATGGATAACATGAAGCAGTTTAGATACATAAATATACGATCACACACACTTGAACACACATAAGAACATAACCAATAAATGTTCACTTCATCCATATTCATAAGAGATCTTCTGAAAAGATCTAACAATAACATTTTACAGTTTTCCACAGTGGGATAATTCTTAACAGCTTCAGAAAGGGGCACTCCGTAATCGACACGCTCTACAGGAGAAAGCTCTTTCACCCGTAGATTTCAAATTGCAGGCTGCTGAAGGGTGAGAGAACTTACAGATCGTAAAGAAGGGGGAATAACATCAGGCTTCACTCAGTCACAAAGCTATACTGGAGCTGTGCTGTGAATGACTTTGTAGGTTTTAAAGTCAAGACGAGCATGAACAGTGCAGGAGTTACATGGGGATGAGGTGAAGTGTAAGTAAGAACTCTGGGAGCACAGTTTTGCATACAATTAAGTGCCAAAGGGAGCTAACCAGGAAAACAAGAGCATAGCAATATTCCAACATGCATGAAATAAACACGAGTTTCTTCAAGATAAAAGTCTCTCAGCTGCTGGAGGCGAGAGAAACAACCTAAGCCTGGCAACATTACAAAGACGGTGAAGGTACATTTTAGAAATATCTTGATATGAGAACTCAGAAATTACTTCTAGGTTATGCACTTTTGTAGAGGATAAAATCTTAATGTTACCCCTGTGAATATTAAAATGACTACATCTTAGATTTGCTGACTTTTTGCAAATTAAAGTTTCTGTCTTGAAAAAGTGTAGAAACAGAAGTTTACTGATCAGTTTATATAATATAAAAGAATATATTTATGTTGTAGGTATAGTGACCCCTGCTTCCTCTCAGCATCACTGTAAAAAATGTGAACTGGTACATTTTGCAATAGACCACATGACTTCACTCGACGTTAAATTATGCAGAAATTTTGAAAAATGTATGGAATTCCCAAATCAGTTTGAGGCAAGATGATTGTGAGCTCCAGTGCAAAACCTGAGAAACAAACTTCGGACACTAAAGCTAACTGACTAAACTGAGTGTAATTGTATAAAATATTTTTTTTGTTTGTCAAACTACTGCTTTAAGCCTTATTTGTGTACATTTCTTGCTAAACGTTACCCCCTGCTCAGTCACTTTATAATAGCCATCACCTGTATTTCAGTTCAGGCTACCTTGAGCCCTCCCCTTGAATTCCTCTCAAGCAGTATACTGCAACAAAAGCATACCGGTGATTCTCAGGCAGTTTTATGCTTGTGTCCACTTTGGTCTAATAGCTGAGTAAAGCCTTCATTATGTCCATCATAAAGTGGTGAGAGGGGGAAAGATGAGAGAGACGAGAGTAGTCACCTGCAGGGGAAACTCCCCAGAGGAACTGCATCATAAATCAACATGCCCTCTCTGATCCCTTTCTCAGACTAGCCTGCTCACTTTCTCGGGCCTGTCGTCTCCTGTTGCTTGAAAATTCAATAGATTGGTCTCTCCGTGCTGGGAAAGGATCACGTTCCTAAACATTCGTCAGTTAAACAGCTTAATCCAAAACATGTGAATATTTCGACAAGAGCAATCTGTTGTGATGATTCGGATCATTCTTTGGTATTGAGTCAGTTCAGCAAGTGGGGTTCTCTGTTTCTGTTGTCTGGATAATCACATATGTCTGCCTGATGAGTGGTGGGTTGTTGAGAATGCTTTAAAAGCCCTTCTGAGCATGTATTTGTTTATTGTGTTAGGTACGGGTTATCTTAAAAGGTAGCTAGATAATATGTTACTAGTTAGGCTAATAACTTCTCTGGCTTACCCCCCCCACACCCTCTGTTGCACACTGCTTTTTTAGTCTGCAAGCAAGTTGCTAGCCACATTTCCAATTCTAATAAAATCATGTACAAGCAAGTTTATTTTGGGTCACTGTGCATAAATATGCAAATGCCCAGAAACTGGCCACAGCACATATGGAACATAAACCAAAATACTAAAAGAAAAGTGTTTTCTTGTGTACAATCATTTTTAACAGAATGAAGCAGTTCCACATGAGCCTAAGATCACCATGCTAAATGAAAAGTGTCAACTAGAGGGGTATAAAGGCCCTGAGGTTTTTTTGGAGTGATGGAGCTTTATATGGAGCTATAGTGTTTTTGATCTAGATCTATTCTTCCAACATTAGTAGCAGATCTAGATAATGCTAGAGTAGAGTAGAAAAGAAGGACTGACCCCCTATTATCAGTACTCTATTGCTTCCCGTATGGTATATTTTGAAAATCGTCACTGTTCAAAGAGACACATTTTTATTTTTCTGCATCATTTGAACACAGTAACTGTTTGTGTAAAACCTTTATGATGAATGGACCATTAAAAAATGCTTCAGAATAGCTTGGGGAAAAAATATGGTTACCATTAATTTGCATTAAAAGGTTTTTGGCCTCTTCTGTAAAGTTTCAGTTTTGGAGCTACATGTTCTTCTTTGGCCAGTGATTATATTGTACCAGTAACAATACTGTGTTTCAGAGGATTGCATGCATAGTTAGCAATGGGAGCCATTGAAGCTCTATAGTTTTTTTTTCCATATAGACCCTACATTCTTAGGTCTTGGTGATCAGCCTGTTTCTACACCTGAACCACTGCTCTGGAACTCCCTAGGAGTTACACAGCCTCACACTCTTTCCATCTCATCTCAATACTGAGACCTTTCATTTACCCTTACACATACCTAGCTTCTTCCTCATAACTGGAGCTCTTTCACATCTGCTGCTTTAGATAATTGTGTGCTGAATCAGTTTTTGTGGCTTCAAGTCACTGATAAGTGCTATACAAATAAAATTCTCAGATGCAGCTGATATAGTGTAGTGGGTAATTCCACTGCCCTGTGTGTGTGGACTGGGGGTTGAATTCTCATTTGAGTGAGCACACCATACTACATCAGTAAGACCTTAGAAACATTTGAACACACACACAAAAATTTTATTATAACTTTTTTTTTTTTAGTTCTTCAACAGTCCAACGTCTTCGCTCTCTGAGAACGAGAGCTAAAATCGACATAGAAGTTATGTAATGTATTAAGAGTTCCTAGAAAAGACTCACATTTGCCTACCGCTCCGAACATGTAGCTGGACAAGATTGGGACAACTGGTTGTGCAGCTAGTGAAGTCTGCTCATGCCAGTTTAGTGGCATGTAAGTCCAAGTGAAATAAATCATATGAGTGATTAGTCTGGCAGCCCAACAAGATAATAAGTATTAGCAGACGCATTCCTGGCTTGGACATACTGTCCCAAAAATATATATAAATAATTGGTGTAGAACATTTATATTACTTAAAAAAGGCTCTTAACTACATTTTTCTTTTCGTTCTTTCTTTCTTTTTAAGGAGACGCACATTCTGAAAGGTTATATATATTGTCGCTGTCCAAAAAAAAAACAAGTATCTCCAAAATAGGAAAAAAAGGAGAGGCTAAAAACTCTTCAAACAATTCAGTGGAAGTAAATTCCAAGTGATTCCAAGTGATTTTGGAGCATTTTCACAGGAAATGAAAAGCAGCTGTTGTGTTTATATGATATATAAAAATAAACAAGTTACAAAAATGGAGATCTATATTGTCGCTGTCTGAAGGAAAATATGTAAGTTCTCTTAAGTTCACTCGAGTTCTAACATCTCAGGGGCTTTATCTTCATGACTTGAGCAAGGAAGACTATGGCAAGATGAGCACACACACAGCACACTGTTCCATCCATCTGTGAGCAGGAAATCATGGCACATTGCCGCTGAGGGTCTGTGGGGAGAGCCAGAGGAATTCCAGGAATTCACATCCCCAGCAGGACGGCATACAATAGCAGTGAAAATGGTAATGTGTGCTCACATGCAGGAAACTAAAGGCTGCAAACTCCTACTGAGTTAATGGTCAATTCGACAGCTTTTATTCTCTTAGCACTGTTTGATCTCTGTAACGTTCGAGCAGATGAATAGGGGAGACATTTACATGTATGAACCTCTTTCTATTTAGTTTTGGTGGTTACGTAATCACATTCTCAGCGCACTTAGTGGCCAAAATTGTGGTTATATTTGATAATGGATTCTCTCTTTTTGGTTGTGTTGGAAAGGTTTTCAACCATTCTCTGGCCCTTTCCCACGTCCCTTTCATTCCATGTTCTTTCTCTCAGTTTCTGTCTGGCTGCATGTGATAGACAGATGGCAGAAGTACTGAGGGTCAGTCTTATCTGTCTCGTGCTGATACACAGCCTGAGAAAGCTCCAGGCCTGCCCATGACATCAGTCGCTCCATCGGCTGCCTGACGAAGGCTATCAGTGGGTCACCGTCCTTTCTCCTTCCTCTCTTGCTCCCACAGTGCCAGCGGCCTTCTGCTTTCACACTCACTCTCACTCTCACACACACCACACATTTGTTTTTATATGTATATTTCATACTTGTGATGCCACACATGAGTTCCGCAAGTGTTATTACAATGCAAATGTTTGAAAAGCCCAGGTCAGAATAGTGTTTTAGTAAGTAGAACTGAACTTACTAAACTACTGTACTAGAACTGTAGTGTATATTCTATATTTATTTGCTGGAATGAACATATTGGGAGGAAACACATGAAATATAAAATACACCACAGCCTATGCTCAGGTCACATTTGATAAGTGAAGCACTGATGGTGTTTTAACGCGTAGTAGTATTAGTGTTCTCTACAGAGGATGTGTTAACTGTTTTTCATATTTGTGATGACTGAATACATATTCTTGTTACTTATTAATTTTTGCTCAAGAATTTCTACAAAATATGTACCAACTAGTGCAAGGGAAACCGCACTAGTCAGTAATTTACACTACTCTAAATGTATTTTGTAAGAACACCAGATAGCATTTGGATAGGTAAATAAGCATAAATAAGATACAAAGTAACATGAATATCTTATAAGAAGTAAAAAATATTTTGTGCAGCATTTGTGAACAAGTTCAGTTCCAGATTTCTCCGGGACGCCCCAGACATTGTATGAATTTATTCAGTTCTTCAGCAGCAACATTGAATCAGCTTAATGAAGTACTGAGTAATCAAACCAGGTATTAGATGATAACTGCAAATAATACCGGGTTGCCACAAGAAAAAACACACTGACCTATGTTAAAGCACTACTTTCTGTGTTAATACTATTTAAATATGTAAAAATAAAGTTTTAATATAAAGCGTCCTGTCTGGGAAAAAAGATTTTTAAATATAAATGTCCCCCCAAGTGCTTGTTGCATGGTGCTGCATGTTCAGTAATTAATTAAGAAAGAAATAACTGTTTACCTCATGTAAAGACCTGTCAGTATAACCCAGCCAGGTAAGCTTGATTCAAATGATAAATTATGTGGTTTGATGTTGAATGTTGAGGCTGAAAACCTAAAAAACGACCTAAAAATGATCCAAAACAGCTGCCTGGAGCTCTGTACCCATCAGTTTCATATTAGCATCATCAAATGCTTTGTTCGAGTATTCACTGAGTTTACAGCACTTCCTGCTCTGCACTACTCATGCAGTTAGCTGTCACCGCATGTGTGCACAAATTACATATTTGTAAATTTATTTTAAGACAGGCGTAGATAATAAATATGGCGTAAGTTAATATTTTAAATATGTTGTGTAAGTAATGTTTTTTCAGAGAGGTATGTAGTGAAAGTACAAATACTTGTATAAGGTCTATACCTGTACTATGACTGCAGGGATTTAAAATGTTACACAACCTCTGTTACTCTATTCAGATGGTCCCCTACAGATATATACAGATACATTATCAACAAACTTTCATGTGATAGTTGATTAACATTAACATTAGGGTTAGCATTAGGTTTAGGAATAAATGTAGAGCTGGGTTAGAGGAAAAATGTAAACTGTCTGGAGACGCCCAGGAGTGATTTGAGGACAACTGCATTTGGTGCGGGTGTTTGTGGTTAGAACAATTTTAAAAATGAGATGTGTGTATATACCAGCATTTAATGTTAAGAGTTTTCATTGCTGTGATCAGGTGTGTTAGATTAAGGTTTGAGATAAACTCTATAGGGTGGTCGAGTATCTTTCAGTTAATCTCAAATAAAATTATTTATTTATTTATTTATTTATTTATCTAAAAGCTTTCAGCTTGAAAAAAAATTTAACATGAAGGTTTTATAAATGCACAATACAAAGGTCATTTCGTTGTTCTGGTAGTCCTGTTTTTTTTTCTTTTGTGGTTTTCCTACAAAGGCAGGACGTTTCTGTCTTTAAAAAATGTAGGAAAACAAACAGAAACATACATAAACAATAAAACACACAGAAGGATGTCGCAGGCTCAGGTTTGACTTGTGATCTTATAGAACTTTCATGACCTCTTTCCTCAGATGATGTGTGTGTGTGTGTGTGTGTGTGTGTGTGTGTGTGTATATGTGTATGCACGTGCATGTTAGTTAGTTTTCTCATTCCTGTCATTGACCACCTCCTACCTCGCCTCTCTCTCTCCCTCCTTCATTTTTTTCCTTCATGCCCTCTCTCCCCTCTCCTCCCTGGCTGCAATGGCGGTGGACTGTGGCAGGGTCAGCAGGAGCATTCCCATGGTTGGCGGTAAGATGTTTGCTCAGTTGGCCTGCCGTGTTTTCTCAGGCTGGGGGCTACGGCAGTGAGGGTCACACACACACACTTCACAAAGGGGAAGCAACTCGACAGAGAGAGTGTGACAGAGCTGGGACTTTTGAGGTGCTGCCATGCGCCGACTTTTACTTTCACCCTTACAGCGTTCCTCTGTTTCAGTATTTATACATGAGAAATACAAGTAAAGACATATTTATATATATATATTACATATATACTGTCTACATTTAATGAGGTTGTTATAAGGATATTATAAAATTCCTGAACTTTCAGATGTTGTCTCACTGCACATCAGACTATTTTGAATGTTTTAAGATCATATTCTGTCTGCCTATTACTATTACTTCACTTGATACACATACATAGAAATAAGTACAAACCTTAATACCAAAAATGTTGGGACAGTATGCGAATTGCAGACAAAAACAGAGAGCAAGGATTTGTAAATTTACTGTAACATGTTGCAAAACATGTTGGTATCTCACCCTCTACAGTGCATAATATCATCAAAACATTCAAACAAAAACAGTTGTCAGTAAACACTGTTTATCACTGTATCCACATAGATATAGAGATATTTTGGAATAGAAGATGCTGCATTTTAGACACCATCTGTTTTCAGAGACATTCATTATAATTTTATAACAGCATGATTCCACAATCTGTCTGTTACAACAGCGTGTCTGCAAAGTGAAACTGGCTTCCAAAAAATGAAAGGAAAAATAGCCAGTGAATGTTTACATTTTGCTCTTAGGTTATCCAACATTTAATCAGAACTTTTAGCAAGCTATTCAAAATAAATCAGATGTCCCTTTTTTTTACCTGGTGCCAGGCCCAATAGATGTAGCCTCAGCAGCCCTGTTTCCCTATTCCCATACACTTACCAATAAACCAGCACTGTCTCCACAACAGCAAACCAGCCCTGTCTTCATCCTCATAAACCGACCAATGAACCAGCTCTGTCTCCTCATTCTCATACACCTACCAGCAAACCAGCCCTGTCTTCATCCTCATAAACCGACCAATGAACCAGCTCTGTCTCCTCATTCTCATATACCTACCAGCAAACCAGCCCTGTCTTCATCCTCATGACCCTACCAATAAAGTAGCCCTGTCCCCTCATTCTCATACACCTACCAGCAAACCAGCCCTGTCTTCATCCTCATAACCCTACCAATAAAGTAGCCCTGTCTCCTCATTCTCATACACCTACCAGCAAACCAGCCCTGTCTTCATCCTCAAAAACCGACCAATGAACCAGCTCTGTCTCCTCATTCACATACACCTACCAGCAAACCAGCCCTGTCTTCATCCTCAAAAACCGACCAATGAACCAGCTCTGTCTCCTCATTCTCATACACCTACCAGCAAACCAGCCCTGTCTTCATCCTCAAAAACTGACCAATGAACCAGCTCTGTCTCCTCATTCACATACACCTACCAGCAAACCAGCCCTGTCTTCATCCTCAAAAACTGACCAATGAACCAGCTCTGTCTCCTCATTCTCATACACCTACCAGCAAACCAGCCCTGTCTTCATCCTCAAAAACTGACCAATGAACCAGCTCTGTCTCCTCATTCTCATACACCTACCAGCAAACCAGCCCTGTCTTCATCCTCATAAATCGACCAATGAACCAGCTCTGTCTCCTCATTCTCATACACCTACCAGCAAACCAGCCCTGTCTTTATCCTCATAAACCGACCAATGAACCAGCTCGGTCTCCTCATTCTCATACACCTACCAGCAAACCAGCCCTGTCTTCATCCTCATAACCCTACCAATAAAGCAGCCCTGTCCCCTCATTCTCATACACCTACCAGCAAACCAGCCCTGTGTTCATCCCCATAACCCTACCAATAAAGCAGCCCTGTCTCCTCATTCTCATACACCTACCAGCAAACCAGCCCTGTCTTCATCCTCAAAAACCGACCAATGAACCAGCTCTGTCTCCTCATTCACATACACCTACCAGCAAACCAGCCCTGTCTTCATCCTCATAAATCGACCAATGAACCAGCTCTGTCTCCTCATTCACATACACCTACCAGCAAACCAGCCCTGTCTTCATCCTCAAAAACTGACCAATGAACCAGCTCTGTCTCCTCATTCTCATACACCTACCAGCAAACCAGCCCTGTGTTCATCCCCATAACCCTACCAATAAAGCAGCCCTATCTCCCAATCATTATACTTCTACCAATGAACCAGCCCTGTCCCCCCATCACCATACTCCTACCAGTGGACCAGCCCATCTCCTAATCCCCATAATCCTTCTAATGACCCAGTCCTGCCTCCCCAACCCCAAACCCTTATTCATTAAAAAGCACTGTCTCCCCATTACCATAATCCTACCAGTAAACCAGGCCTGTCTCCTCATCCCTAATAACCCTACAAATTATCCAGCCCTGTCTCCATCCCCTTGCCCCATCAATGAATCATGCCTTATTCCCAAGTAGGAGGCAAGCATTGCATGACAATTGGCATAAGTACAGGGGGTCTGTGGAAATTTCTTCTTGTAAAAGATGTAAAAAAAAAGAAAAGAAAAAAAGACCCCTAGCACATTACTTACTAAGGGGGATTACTTGTTTTGCTTGTCTTGCCTCAAATGGTGAATTACACTGTATGCAGAATATTGTATGCGTGTCTACACTGTGTTATATGTTGAGGGTTGACGTGGCCTTTGGTAGTGGGACTCAATGTGATCTTTTCATGTGGCCCAATATCCCTGGCAGCACGCCTGAATATCTCAGTTATAAAGTGTACAATCCAGCAACGAAGGCCCTGTATGGTCTTGCAACTAAAGACCTGTATAATGGCAAATGGCAGTCTTTAGTCCCAAAAATGATTAATAAGTGCTGCTAAAGCTTCTGTGCTCATTGTGTTCATTAGAAAAGCATCTTTTGAAATTCACAGCGATGTTTGTTCGTCTTATTTACTCGAATGAGCTGCATTAGGCTTGACCCCTCGTGTTCTGTTTATTGGCTGCGAGCGAGTCCACATGCACCCGCGTGTCTTTTGAAAGGCATGCTGGTCATGTAAAGCCTCCTGCCTGACAAATGTAGCACACGCTGGAAGGCCCTGGAACGAAGCCCATTGCAGGCCGGTAAACACGCCGTCCCCGTGTCTCCTTCACTTCCCCCTTTAGAGAGCACGCTGCAGGGGTGGAATGCGGGGGGAAATATGCAGACGCAATTAGCATATAGCAAGAATAGTTCAGGGAAAGCTCTCCTCATCGTCTGAGAGCGGCTTATTAACAGGAGGTGATAAATTTGGCCACTTGGTCGCCTCAGCGTCTTTGAGGACGTAGTGGCTGTTGCAGACTTCAGTGGGTTTCTCAGGCCTGTATTTACAATTAGACTAACAAATACACAGCAGGAAAGTGAAAAAGCAGTTTCTGCTCCTTTGCTTGCTGAGGTGCAGTGGTTGTTTCAGTACTGGAGAAAGAATAGAAATTTGGGTTGGATTCTGTGAGGCTAAGATAGAAAAGGTTTATGTAGATGGAAATGAAGATAAAAATTAATTGTAAAAGCTAGATTGTACATAATGCTATGTGAGGTGATGGTTTACTAAGGAACTGTCTAACAACAAATCAGACACACAAAATTTTTTAGGCTAGTTTGTTAATAAAAACTAGTCAATAGACACCCTCAGAACTACTCTCAACCTGTTTAAACCACATCCAGTTCATTATTAAGTTTATGTGACAAGTATATGTGACAAAGTTTAGTAAAGTAAGTAAAGTATAACTTACTGTAGTAAAGTATGTCTTACACTAGTAAAGTATAACTTACTGTAGTAAAGTATGTCTTACTGTAGTAAAGTATTTCTTACATTAGTAAAGTATAACTTACAGTAGTAAAGTATAACTTACTGTAGTAAAGTACAACTTACTGTAGTAAAGTATGTCTTACACTAGTAAAGTATAACTTACAGTACTAAAGTATAAATTACTGTAGTAAAGTATGTCTTGCAGTAGTAAAGTATAACTTACTGTAGTAAAGTAGAACTTATTGTAGTAAAGTAGAACGTACTGTAGTAAAGTATGTCTTACACTAGTAAAGTATAACTTACTGTAGTAAAGTATGTCTTACACTAGTAAAGTATAACTTACAGTAGTAAAGTGTAAATTACTGTAGTAAAGTATGTCTTGCAGTAGTAAAGTAGAACTTACTGTAGTAAAGTAGAACTTATTGTAGTAAAGTAGAACTTACTGTAGTAGAGTATGTCTTACACTAGTAAAGTATAACTTACTGTAGTAAAGTATGTCTTACACTAGTAAAGTATAACTTACTGTAGTAAAGTATAACTTACTGTAGTAAAGCATGTCTTACACTAATAAAGTATGTCTTACTGTAGTAAAGTATGTCTTGCAGTAGTAAAGTATAACTTACTGTAGTAAAGTATGTCTTACACTAGTTAAATATAACTTACTCTAGTAAAGTTTGTCTTGCAATAGTAAAGTATAACTTACTGTAGTAAAGTATGTCTTGCAGTAGTAAAGTAGAACTTACTGTAGTAAAGTAGAACTTATTGTAGTAAAGTAGAACTTACTGTAGTAAAGTATGTCTTACACTAGTAAAGTATAACTTAATGTAGTAAAGTTTGTCTTGCAAAACTAAAGTATAACTTACTGTAGTATAGTATGTCTTGCAGTAGTAAAGTATAACTTACTGTAGTAAAGTATGTCTTACTGTAGTAAAGTATTTCTTACATTAGTAAAGTATAACTTACTGTAGTAAAGTATTTCTTACATTAGTAAAGTATAACTTACTGTAGTAAAGTATAACTTACTGTAGTAAAGTATGTCTTACTGTAGTAAAGGTTGTCTTACACTAGTAAAGTAGAACTTGCTGTAGTAAAGTATGTCTTGCAGCAGTAAAATAGAACTTACTGTAGTAAAGTAGAACTTATTGTAGTAAAGTATAACTTACTGTAGTAAAGTATGTCTTACACTAGTAAAGTGTAATTTACTGTAGTAAAGTATAACTTACACTAATAAAGTATAATTTACTGTAGTAAAGTATAACTTACACTAATAAATTATAACTTACTGTAGTAAAGTATGTCTTACTGTAGTAAAGTTTGTCTTGCAATAGTAAAATATAACTTACAGTAGTGAAGTATGACTTACTGTAGTAAAGTATGTCTTGCAGTAGTAAAGTACAACTTACTGTAGTAAAGTATGTCTTACACTAGTAAAGTATAACTTACTGTAGTAAAGTATAACTTACTATAGTAAAGCATGTCCTACACTAGTAAAGTATGTCTTACTGTAGTAAAGTATGTCATGCAGTAGTAAAGTATAACTTACTGCAGTAAAGTATGTCTTACACTAGAAAAGTACAACTTACAGTAGTAAAGTATAACTTACAGTAGTAAAGTATAACTTACTGTAGTAAAGTATGTCTTGCAATAGTAAAGTATAACTTACTGTAGTAAAGTATGTCTTACACTAGTTAAGCATAACTTACTGTAGTATAGTATGTCTTGCAGTAGTAAAGTATAACTTACTGCAGTAAAGTATGTCTTACACTAGAAAAGTACAACTTACAGTAGTAAAGTATAACTTACAGTAGTAAAGTATAACTTACTGTAGTAAAGTATGTCTTGCAATAGTAAAGTATAACTTACTGTAGTAAAGTATGTCTTACACTAGTTAAGCATAACTTACTGTAGTATAGTATGTCTTGCAGTAGTAAAGTATAACTTACTGTAGTAAAGTAGACCATACTGTAGTAAAGTAGAACTTATTGTAGTAAAGTATAACTTACTGTAGTAAAGTATGTCTTACACTAGTAAAGTATAACTTACTGTAGTAAAGTAGAACTTACTTTAGTGAAGTAGAATTTATTGTAGTAAATTGTAACTTACTGTAGTAAAGTATAACTTACACTAATAAAGTATAACTTACTGTAGTAAAGTATGTCTTACTGTAGTAAAGTATGTCTTACACTAGTAAATTATGTCTTGCTGTAGTAAAGTATAACTTACTGTAGTAAAGTATGTCTTACTGTAGTAAAGTATGTCTTACTGTAGTAAAGTATAACTTACTGTAGTAAATTATGTCTTACACTAGTTAAGTATAACTTACAGTAGTAAAGTATAACTTACTGTAGTAAAGTATGTCTTGCAGTAGTAAAGTATAACTTACTGTAGTAAAGTATTTCTTACTGTAGTAAAGTTTGTCTTGCAATAGTAAAGTATAACTTACTGTAGTAAATTATGTCTTACACTAGTTAAGTATAACTTACAGTAGTAAAGTATAACTTGCTGTAGTAAAGTATGTCTTGCAGTAGTAAAGTATGTCTTGCAGTAGTAAAGTATAACTTACTGTAGTAAAGTATGTCTTACTGTAGTAAAGTTTGTCTTGCAATAGTAAAGTATAACTTACAGTAGTAAAGTATAACTTACTGTAGTAAAGTATGTCTTGCAGTAGTAAAGTATAACTTACTGTAGTAAAGTATGCCTTACACTAGTAAAGTATAACTTACAGTAGTAAAGTATAACTTACTGTAGTAAAGTATGTCTTGCAGTAGTAAAGCATGTCTTACACTAGTAAAGTATGTCTTACTGTAGTAAAGTATGTCTTGCAGTAGTAAAGTATAACTTTCTGTAGTAAAGTATGTCTTACACTAGTAAAGTATAACTTACTGTAGTAAAGTATAACTTACTGTAGTAAAGTATGTCTTACACTAGTAAAGTATAACTTACAGTAGTAAAGTATAACTTACTGTAGTAAAGCATGTCTTACACTGGTAAAGTAGAACTTACTGTAGTAAAGTAGAACTTATTGTAGTAAAGTATAACTTACTGTAGTAAAGTATGTCTTACACTAGTAAAGTAGAACTTGCTGTAGTAAAGTATGTCTTACTGTAGTAAAGTAGAACTTATTGTAGTAAAGTATAACTTACAGTAGTAAAGTATAACTTAGAATAGTAAAGTATAACTTACTGTAGTAAAGTATGTCTTACACTAGTAAAGTATAACTTACTGTAGTAAAGTATAACTTATTGTAGTAAAGCATAACTTACTGTAGTAAAGTATGTCTTACACTAGTAAAGTATAACTTACTGTAGTAAAGTATAACTTATTGTAGTAAAGTATGTCTTACACTAGTAAAGTATAACTTACAGTAGTAAAGTATAACTTAGAATAGTAAAGTATAACTTACTGTAGTAAAGTATGTCTTGCAGTAGTAAAGCATGTCTTACACTAGTAAAGTATAACTTAGAATAATAAAATATAACTTACTGTAGTAAAGTATGTGTTGCAGTAGTAAAGTATAACTTTCTGTAGTAAAGTATGTCTTACACTAGTAAAATATAACTTATACTAATAAAGTATAATTTACTGTAATAAAGTATAACTTACACTAATAAAGTATAACTTACTGTAGTAAAGTATGTCTTACACTAGTAAAATATAACTTACACTAATAAAGTATAATTTACTGTAATAAAGTATAACTTACACTAATAAAGTATAACTTACTGTAGTAAAGTATGTCTTACACTAGTAAAGTATAACTTACAGTAGTAAAGTATAACTTACTGTAGTAAAGCATGTCTTACACTAGTAAAGTAGAACTTACTGTAGTAAAGTAGAACTTATTGTAGTAAAGTATAACTTACTGTAGTAAAGTATGTCTTACACTAGAAAAATATAACTTACACTAATAAAGTATAATTTACTGTAATAAAGTATAACTTACACTAATAAAGTATAAGTTAGTGTAGTAAAGTATGTCTTACACTAGTAAAGTGTAACTTACTGTAGTAAACTATGTCTTACACTAGTAAAGTATAACTTACAGTAGTAAAGTATAACTTACTGTAGTAAAGTATGTCTTACACTAGTAAAGTAGAACTTACTGTAGTAAAGTAGAACTTATTGTAGTAAAGTATAACTTACTGTAGTAAAGCATGTCTTACACTAGTAAAGTAGAACTTACTGTAGTAAAGTAGAACTTATAGTAGTAAAGTATAACTTACTGTAGTAAAGTATGTCTTACACTAGTAAAGTAGAACTTGCTGTAGTAAAGTATGTCTTACTGTAGTAAAGTATAACTTATTGCAGTAAAGTATAACTTACAGTAGTAAAGTATGTCTTGCAGTAGTAAAGTATGTCTTACTGTAGTGAAGTATGTCTTGCAGTAGTAAAGTATAACTTTCTGTAGTAAAGTATGTCTTACACTAGTAAAGTATAACTTACTGTAGTAAAGTATAACTTATTGTAGTAAAGTATAACTTACTGTAGTAAAGTATGTCTTACACTAGTAAAGTATAACTTACTGTAGTAAAGTATAACTTATTGTAGTAAAGTATGTCTTACACTAGTAAAGTAGAATTACTGTAGTAAAGTAGAACTTATTGTAGTAAAGTATAACTTACTGTAGTAAAGCATGTCTTACACTAGTAAAGTAGAACTTACTGTAGTAAAGTAGAACTTATTGTAGTAAAGTATAACTTACTGTAGTAAAGTATGTCTTACACTAGTAAAGTAGAACTTGCTGTAGTAAAATATGTCTTACTGTAGTAAAGTATAACTTATTGTAGTAAAGTATAACTTACAGTAGTAAAGTATGTCTTGCAGTAGTAAAGTATGTCTTACTGTAGTGAAGTATGTCTTGCAGTAGTAAAGTATAACTTTCTGTAGTAAAGTATGTCTTACACTAGTAAAGTATAACTTACTGTAGTAAAGTATGTCTTACACTAGTAAAGTATAACTTACTGTAGTAAAGTATAACTTATTGTAGTAAAGTATGTCTTACACTAGTAAAGTATAACTTACACTAATAAAGTATAATTTACTGTAATAAAGTATAACTTACACTAATAAAGTATAACTTACTGTAGTAAAGTATGTCTTACACTAGTAAAGTATAACTTACTGTAGTAAAGTATGTCTTGCAGTAGTAAAGTATAACTTTCTGTAGTAAAGTATGTCTTACACTAGTAAAATATAACTTACACTAATAAAGTATAATTTACTGTAATAAAGTATAACTTACACTAATAAAGTATAACTTACTGTAGTAAAGTATGTCTTACACTAGTAAAGTATAACTTACTGTAGTAAAGTATAACTTACTGTAGTAAAGTATGTCTTACACTAGTAAAGTATAACTTACAGTAGTAAAGTATAACTTACTGTAGTAAAGTATAACTTACTGTAGTAAAGCATGTTTTACACTAGTAAAGTAGAACTTACTGTAGTAAAGTAGAACTTATTGTAGTAAAGTATAACTTACTGTAGTAAAGTATGTCTTACACTAGTAAAGTAGAACTTACTGTAGTAAAGTATGTCTTGCAGTAGTAAAGTATAACTTTCTGTAGTAAAGTATGTCTTACATTAGTAAAATATAACTTACACTAATAAAGTATAATTTACTGTAATAAAGTATAACTTACACTAATAAAGTATAACTTACTGTAGTAAAGTATGTCTTACACTAGTAAAGTATAACTTACTGTAGTAAAGTATAACTTACTGTAGTAAAGTATGTCTTACACTAGTAAAGTATAACTTACAGTAGTAAAGTATGTCTTACACTAGTAAAGTATAACTTACAGTAGTAAAGTATAACTTACTGTAGTAAAGCATGTTTTACACTAGTAAAGTAGAACTTACTGTAGTAAAGTAGAACTTATTGTAGTAAAGTATAACTTACTGTAGTAAAGTATGTCTTACACTAGTAAAGTAGAACTTACTGTAGTAAAGTATAACTTATTGTAGTAAAGTATAACTTACTGTAGTAAAGTATGTCTTACACTAGTAAAATATAACTTACACTAATAAAGTATAATTTACTGTAGTAAAGTATAACTTACACTAATAAAGTATAACTAACTGTAGTAAAGTATGTCTTACACTAGTAAAGTTGAACTTACTGTAGTAAAGTATAACTTACTGTAGTAAAGTATGTCTTACACTAGTCAAGTATAACTTACGGTAGTAAAGTATAACTTACTGTAGTAAAGTATAACTTACTGTAGTAAAGTATGTCCTACACTAGTAAAGTATAACGTACACTAATAAAGTATAATTTACTGTAATAAAGTATAACTTACACTAATAAAGTATAACTTACTGTAGTAAAGTATGTCTTACACTAGTAAAGAATAACTTACTGTAGTAAAGTATAACTTAAACTAGTAAAGTAGAACTAACTGTAGTAAAGTATGTCTTACACTAGTAAAGTATAACTTACTGTAGTAAAGTATAATTTATTGTAGTAAAGTATAACTTACTGTAGTAAAGTATGTCTTACTCTAGTAAAGTATAACTTACTGTAGTAAAGTATGTCTTACTGTAGTAAAGTAGAACTTACTGTAGTAAAGTATGTCTTACACTAGTAAAGTATAACTTACTGTAGTAAAGCATAACATATTGTAGTAAAGTATAACTTACTGTAGTAAAGTATGTCTTGCTGTAGTAAAGTATAACTTACTGTAATAAAGTATGTCTTACTGTAGTAAAGTATAACTTACTGTAATAAAGTATGTCTTACTGTAGTAAAGTATAACTTACTGTGAACCACACTGAAAAAAAGTGGCAGTTTGAACTTAAATAAAATGTGAACACAACACATTAATGCCAAAACAAGTAAAGAAAGCAGTTGTGTGGATGTAATAGATTTTATTTGTGTTTCACTATTTAAATCGTGAACCTTTTTTGTCAGTGCATTTTACACAACAGGTGTTATTCCAAATTCTAGCTCCCATTGGTGTGCGTACACATCACACAGACATAAGATATCTGCAGATGATATTTATTGCTTCTGTTGTCCTTATATTTGAAATGACTGGTAATCTTTTTTTTTTTAATTGAGGATGGTGTTTGTAGTATATATGTGGTCAAGCATCCATGAAACTATGAGATTTGCATTGCCACAAAGGGCAGTCAGATTTTGCAGTGCATTTGATACACCTGTCGTTTAAAGCTACTTAGCGAAGTATATTGAAAGTTTCCAGCATGCCATACTGTGTGCTAAACCGCATCAACAACCACATTGGCTTAATTACTTTGCAGAGTATTCCTTTTAGAGAGAACTTTATAGTATGAATGTAGTGTAAATTAATCTAGATTGCATACTGTTACACAGTAAAAGTACATTTGCACAGAACTATAAGAAAAACCAAATGTGACCAATTTTTGTATTTCATAATGATATATAGGATTGTTAGCCAAATTCTTTGGTTTGTTCTGTGTGTTGTTTAAAACTAGAGCTGAGGAAGGGTCCCATGACATACACAGACTGGCTACTTCATGATGTACAACTTTTTGTAGCTACACTTTTTATGCATTTTACTAGTTGTTTGTTCACTTATCATATAGATGTACTTTGTGGTTCTATACTTACAGACTGCAGCCTATGTGTTGCACTGTATATCTTGTTAGTCCCCTTTTACTTCCCAGGTGTAAAGAAAAAGTGTTTCTGAGAATCCTGCTGATATACTGCAATCTACTAATAGGTAGCATACAGCAGTCTACTTTGTATGCATGCACAGTGTTCTCCCATCTTGTCAGAACAACTACATATTTCCCTTAACTGCAACCAACCATCTGGCAGTTATTTGATTTATTGTGGATTCCATCTGTGTTATTTCACCAAACACACACACACACACACACACACACACACACACACACACACATATATACTATCCCTGCAGGGTGACACAGAAGTTTGCCAACTATCCTTGGCTTGGCTCAACATACAACTTTATACTGTTCTGTTATTCCTGACACCTTCCAGGGCTCTGTGAGCCTTCACAATGTCTACAGGCTGTGTTTGTATATAATAAATGTGTGCTGTCAGACACAATGGCAAAGCAGTTTTGGTTGTGAGTTTAAGGGCCAAGGCTGTGATAGAGCTTTTGCAGTTTTTGGGATGGTTGGTGGTGGAACATTGGGCTGACAGGTTTCGGGAAGTTTTGCATTCCCTGGGACTTGTTGCACATTCCATAGATAGAGGATGCCATGAGTGATAAAATCAGGAGCAAATGAGAGAGAGGCTGAGTCAAGCTCTGAATTCAAGACATATAAGACAAACACATAAGGAGGAATTTAGAGATTTGTTTAAATGGGCAGTCTGTCCTAAAACCCTTTCATATGTTATTTGTAGTGTTATACATTATTATTTTCTGTGATGTTTGTATCATTTGTATCATTGTATTATCAGTGTGCTCTCGCTACGATACTCAGCATGGGTTGTGCAAATACATTCTTAGCCATTACATCTAGATCAATAAAATCTAAACCATTGCAAATCTTCCCTCCCCAGGTGTGATGTTCAGTTTCTTAGCAGTAATATAAAAAAAAATAAACTAATAAAGTAAATAAATACAAAAGGCCCACCCTCTATCTGAACCACTTATAGATTTTCAAAAGTTCCTTCCACCTTCAAGATGCATCATCTGGGCTGGAATTTAATAATCTTTAAACCAAAAAAAAAGAAAAATAGTTGAGGAGATTGTTTTGTGAGTAGGCATGTTCAATGATTACATTTTTTATTTTGCGCATTCTAAAATGTTATGGTATGTTTCAATAAGGTTAAAATTTGAAAGATTATTATTTGAAATCTTCAACCTATAATGTTAATGTTTCAAAAAAAGAGAAATCCATTTAGACTTGAGTCAGTTTGACAAGTTTTTTGAAAAGTTCAGAAAATGTATTTGATGAATCGCACATTTCTAACACGATGACAGTTATCTGGCTGTAACCTGTGTTATAGTTCCATTCCAATGTCCCTCTTTCTCTTTCTGTCTACAATATCCCTTTCTAGCTCTTTCCTCTTCTCTTCCATCCGTCGCCGGAGGGTTGGGATGGGCTTCAGCAGTGGGTTTAATTTGGTCTCAGGTATCTCCATTGAGAAAGATATGTCGTTTGAGACACTGACACTGCGGCTGGAGTGAAAGCGTTGAGGGGCTCCTCCTTTCCTCCTGCCGCCTTTGTGCTCACATGGCTGGGCTAGATTAACATGGCCTGCGGCCGGCCAGGCCCATTTCCTCCCGCTCACTCAAATGCTAATTGTTCTCTTTAATGTTAAAAGGTGAGTTAGGTGTTGTTGAGAAACACAACACTGGAGTGATTGTAGAAGAAGGAAATAAAGGTGAGATTTTCAGGTGCTGACTGTTCTATTTAGTACTGGGAGGTGAATGAGTCGCTCATGGCTGGGCCTTGTGAAATTCTTCTTTTTTATTTATCAGCGTAGAATGAATAAGATTTTGCTCGTACACATTTTCAACACAGGCATTCATCTGCAGTTCTGTTAGTGAGACTGATTTACATCTGGGAGATAGTTATGCAGAATATTCAGACTTATTGTTGCACACAAAAGCTTTTTTTTTCTTCTTCTTAACTTTCTTCCGGAGCGTCTCTTGCCTGGAATACATTTTCGGCCCTGCGTGAGTTTTTGTCCCCCATGTCCTCGTTTTGAAAGGCCTGTGTGTCACTTCCATGACCAGGCTTTGGCAACCAGCAAGGTTTTAAGAGTGTGTGTGTGTGCATGCGTGTGAGGGTACGCTTTGTGTTGAATGTGTCTATGGCCGGAAGTGCCTGCACTCCAGACGCCTAGCCTGGAAAACGACAGGAATTGCGCTCTGAAATCCCAGGAAACGTCCGCAATTTTTGTCCGCATTCCTTTGCAGTTGACTGAGCCCCCTCAGCCCGAGCACCTCCTATCAGGAAGTGTGTAACAATGGGAGCAGAGTGGCAGAAACAGGCAGGCAGACAGGCGACCCAGAGGTGGGAGGGAGTAGGGCTGGGGGTGCCGGAGTCAGACTTAGCCCTCCCCCTTCCCCCCCTCATTCTCCACACATCCTCCTCTCATCCTTCGTTCCAGTTTAAGCAAGCTGTCCTTTCCAGTATAGGGGACCTGCTGGACCAGTAACAAAGACCACACAGTCAGAACACACATTTTATAACAGTTCTAAAACCGTTGACCGGTAGTGTTTTTAAATCTTGTGTATATATATATATAGATAGATAGATAGAGGGCACTGTCAGTTTCTAATTATGTTTGTGGTTAATCTGACATGTTAAACCTTCAATTCAGTTCCTAAAAGACTAACCGAAGGGAAAGCTAGATAACATGACTTGCTCTGGGCTTTTTAAATATTTAATGCTCTTGTTAAAACAAAACTAAAACTAAACAATAAAATCGAAGTGCTAATATTATGCTTGTGCTCAATGTTTAAATACAACAAGCATGAGAAGCATGAGGATTATATTAAACTGAAAAAACTAAATTAAAAAGTCCAAAATTAAAATAAAGCCCCCTTTTGTTCTCCTTTGCTTGTTGATCTTTTTTTGTAAAACCAGAAATCTAGATAAATCATGTCAGACATTCTTCCACCTTTACTGTGACCTTACAACCAACAAAATTCAGGAGAAAAAGACAGATATGTATTATTATTATTATCATGTTGGAATGTGAAATTCCTCTTCTTGTCCACTTTTCTGACAGAGGCCAGCAGGTCTTGTGCCAGAATATCTGGATATTTGGAGCTAGTTATTATCCCATCGATCTTATCTACAGTCTCTGTGCCAAATGCATTTTTAGGTCAGTTAACCAAGGAGTGCATCACACTGAGGAAAATAGACCTTGTGTGTAGATTATTGGTGCTTCTCTTGACTCATTATTCAAGTGGAATTAAAAGAAATACTCACTGGTGTTGCTTTGTTTTAGTCTGTCTGTGGCGGCAACATGCAAAACTAAGAGAGATACAAGCTTTTGTAACAAAATAGCTACAAAGGAGCCAAAGAGTGTCCTTTTGTTGTACTGGAAATAATGTTAGGATTAGATTTCAGCATATAGATATATAGCTTCAGTAATACATAGTTAATTCATAGTTCAGTGGAAAACACGTTTAAATAAAAGTTAATAAAACAGCACTGCCTGCTTTCATGTTTCATGAAATCTTTATGGAAGTATATTGAAGGTGTGTTTATACATACTACTACTAATCAAATGTTTATACAAACCTGATTGAATGTTTTTGTCTCATTCACCAAGCAACCCACTGCTGCCGCATTCAAGAAGATTCAGACATTCATCAGTGTTTACTTAGTTGGCACTTGTTTTTAGGTTAGAACAGAATTTACATGCACTCAGGAGCAGAAAGCTGTGAACATGTCATGAATCTGATGTAGACTATTTCTTACAGTCTTTCTCAGCAACAGATTTAAATTGGTGAATGAGGCCCAGTGTGACCTACAGGCTTGAGTTGTTACTTAATCAAGCATTAATAGTACAGATCATTTTTATGTGCACATTTATTTACCAAATAAAATGTTCAATTATTATATGAATCATTAAATAATAGATATAATTATTATTATTACTTAAAAATGACCAATTACCAAAAAACATTAACTTTTTTAATTGTTAAAAAGCTGCAAAAACAGTGTGAAGTGTGATGACGAGGCAGAGGCTGTAGATGAACCGCTTATGGTTTGAGATTGTTTTTGGTCATCGCTGTTTTTACTGTTATTAAAACATTTGAAGGCGAAATAATTAAGTAGATGTGTCTTTTGACAGGAGGTGATTTTTTCCGAGTAGAGATTTTTAAAACAGCTGTGAAATACTGACAATGATTGATTGGTTAAATATAAGTGGGAGCGCTGCTCATTTGCTTAGCTGTATCTAAATCTTATGTAACACAGAGTTCGACTGTAAGCTGTTTTGCAAAGCAGCACTGGCACTCCTGATTTAAAATAAACAAGAGCACCCAGAAAAAATCTATAAGCCCAAATTCAATATGACCTTCTTTTCTTACTCTTTTTTTATTCCTCCAGCCAATCAGAAAAAACATTTACCTCAGGAATCAGATTTTCATACTTTGTGTAAGACCTTAACGATTCCTTGAACAACATAATAAATCATCATATTTAGCCATTCACTATTTATTATGTTGTTCTCTTGCAGCTTCCATCATTTAATCTGTGTTTCTGTCATTTCTCTGATCAACACTAAGAATTTATTGTATTTTGTACCAGATGTTCTCATAGGACTCGCCTGCAAGCGTGTTTGTTGGGCAGCTGTTGTTTACAAGCTCATAATGACTCATAATCAATTTCATTGTTTGTTTTGTCTTTAATTAAGACTAAGACGAATTTATTTGTATATAATATTACAGACTACTACATTTAGAATTTAAACGTGTTAGTGTTACTGAGTGTAAGTTAATTAACTGATCTGATTCACTTAAAAGAGATGCTCACTGTTACTGTGCCAGTGTGCAGCTGCTTTCCACTGCATTTTAATCTTAAACAGCTTTGACACCGCTGTCTGTACAGCATGCCTGCAAACTTTACCGTTCTCATTCCCCCAGCTGTAACTTCTCAGAGCATCTAAATTAAATGCTCCATGTGGGGGTATAAGAGCACCAGTCAGCTGCTGGTAGTTAAGCTTATTATACAATTTGGTAGCCTGTATGAGTCACCAATCAGTTTGAAATCAACACACCTGGCTTTAATTTGATGGCGATATGACTAATACTGCCGGGCAGTGCACAAATACATAACTGAGCCTAAAATTTATTACTTCTATGATGACACCGTGTGGCACACAGTAAAAACAATTTAATTTGCATTTAATTGGGATTTGCCTTCACTGCAGTGTGATCGCAACAAAAGCCAAAGACATGAGTCTAATGGTAAACTGTGAGACTTGAAAGCTATGCATGCTCGTTATTTAGCAGGTTAGTTAGACACCTTGTGACATCTGTGATGAGCCAATAGGCTAATTTTCTCATTAAACCCCATCACTGAAAAAAAAAGTCTGCATGCATAATGAGGTGGCGGGTTATTTGGGTCAAAATCTGTTCTTGTCAAGTGCTCCTAAATCAAAACTCACATTTAAAACAAAATGCTTTCATAGTAGAGCTCTGCAATAAGCTCAGGCCACAGACTTCATATCAGATGTTAGCATGAATTCAACCGATTCAAATCCTGATTATTCCGTTCTTTACATGTCAGTTATGTAGATAATTGATGTTCCATATGCTGTATGGTGCAGCTGTAACCACCATCCTACAACAATGCATAGAGATTGCATTCAGCAGCTGGGGCAAGGGGGGCTGAGATATACTACCCAACCTCAGGCCTCCTCCCCACCACCTGGCCTTGCTGTAAGCAAGTGTGTGTGTATACCGTCACTAGGCTGCGGGCTAAAAAGCATCCATCTCATTTCAATGCTTGATGAGTCGCTCAAAGCTGTCCAGTCAGCATGGCCTTGGGAGACAGCTTTATCTGGCCGGGAAATGATCGCTTAGTGGACCATCTGCTCCAAGATTCATCTGCACCCGTGTGAGAGAGAGAGAGCGAAAGACAAAGAGGGAGAAATGATCTTCTTTGTGCTTGGTCATCTCCTGTTGAAGAAAATGGAAAGCATAATAAGCAATTAATACTCAAAATCATCTGAAGTCACTGGATCTTGACATTGTAAGGCAGGGGAAGTTCAGGATGTGAAGCTGTTGATCCATATCTTCTGTTTAAGATGCGACAGCTGCATCATTATAACATAATCCTGCAGCATTTGGAATTTTGCATTGTGTCCAGTCAAACAACTGTTAAGTCCTGTTCTCTCCTGTCCTTAAACATACGCGCACGTCCTTCCAGTCTTGAGAAACAGAGGGCATTCGGAGATATCACACAGTGACAAATTACTCCCTCATTCCTATCCACATGTTTTCTTTTCACAGCACGGTGCATAAACAACAGTTGGCTAGCGAGCCGATGCACATAAATGTAAGCATTTCAAGATGTTTGGAGCGCTCAGAGGTTTTACAAAGAAGGTTTTTGAAATTATGTAATGCAACACTGGAATCAACTAATATGGAAATGGCAGGAATGGCAGCAGCTTTGGTGTTTATTTTTGGATGATAAACACATTCCTATGACAAAAGACAAGGAATGAAAACAGCAGATAAATCAGCTCCAGTATTCAAAGTGCATTTTTTCCTCTGCTTCTTTTTTTTCCACCTTTTCAGGCTTTTGTGCTAAACTTTCTCTGCAATGTATGTTCATATATCGCCACTGGTGCAAATTCAGGATGAGGGGTCCCTATCTTCTAAAACTATGTGAGATCATTGGGTGGGTATGATATAAACATATTCATATTCTTGTTTTTGATCACACTTTACTTGGATAGTTCCCAATAGATGATCTACCGATACTTTAATTATTAACAAACTTTCTGGTGATGGTTCATTATTAACAACTTTAAAGTTAGTGTTTAGGGTTAGGGTTAGATTTATTATAATCTTTCACACTTCAGGTTCAGTTGCATTAAATAATTCAACTAAAATTATTAAGTTGTTTTACTTTACATCTATGTAATTTATTGGAATCATATTGTTAATTTTTAATATTGATATATAGGATTGATGATCATGAAAATATGGAAACTCTTAATACATTGTTTACTTCTTTTAAAAACATAAAAAATGTTATTTTATTATTTTCATATTTATTTATTTACATGGGTATTAATGAGTATCACATGAGGCAGTTAGCAGCAGAAATTGTAGGGAAAAAATCTATCTGATTGTGTGATGTGTGTATATGCTCTATATTTCTTCATGTAGTGTGAAACCTGTTTGAGCATTATGGCCTATATTTAGGTCATCATCCTAAAGGGAAGTGAAGTAAATACTTATTTAAATCAAATTAAAAATAGATTACTTTCAGTACGCTCAGTATGTTTAGTACCATGTATATGTTTAGTACTTTGTGCATTTTGTATAATACTAGTACTAGTATAGTACTATACAGTTTTGGTACAGAGATCTTCTTCCTTATTACATGGCTTATCTTTGTTTTTTCAATGTCCTTCTATGTTCAGGATTAAGTGGAAAGAATATCTCACATTTTCAGTGGGGTGTCAGACTTTTGGAATGACCTGTAATCTAGTCCTTTTCCTAAAATGTTAACATGCAAAAGATGAAAGGCTTTGTTTTGACAGCTTTGAAATATTAGTCTCATATATATGATTGTATTCACAACATATATATTTAAATGCAGCCCTGTTGGCTTTACATGGAGTGCATTTCCATATAGATGGCCTCTGACACAAAGGCCCCTTATGGTGCTGGATGAAGTAGTAGAGGCCTAAAGCCAGGCCAGGCTGGGTCTCCCACCTGCTCTCGTATAATAGGCGTGTGGAATGTGGAGGGAAAGTGAGAGAATACCTCTCATTGATACTGCGGCTCAGAGCTGGACAGGTGCTGGTGCCACAAGCCTTGCTCAGGCCACGCTGGCTGAGATGAATACTGTTGGTAAACACATTAAAGGAGTCTGCAGGAAGTTAGCTAGGAGCTGGCAGATTGGGTTGACCTTTAAGTTTACAAGTGTGAACATTCTGACATGTTGCAGTAGTCCTCAGGTTACATTTGGAAAGAGTTTTAGTGTGTTGCATTTAGCATGAACTGATAAACTGAACACATTTAATTTCCCTGTAATCTCTTGTATATGTATAACAGAACTACACACGGAATTTGAATTGGAAAAATATATAGATGTATATTCCAAGTTACTCATATTTCAGCATCAGGCTTGCTTAGAATGTTTCTGCAGGGAAATTTTTCCCACACTTCCAAAGTTCAGTCTTAGACGTTGGTTGAGATGTCAGCTTGTTACAATCCAAGTATTACTAAATACATTTAGTGATGTTGAGGTTTGGGTTCTGGGGCAGTCAGTTCATTGCTCTGAGAACACCAGCATCTTCTTGGTTTGATTTTGAACTTTCAGTACGTTCTCAGTCCTTTCAGACGAATAGTGATGAGTTTCCTTCTTACAGTGGAAGGTTTAACAGAAAGTCAAGCGACGTGAGAGTGGATCTGTCTGAAAGATGAAAGCCCTCAGTGCTGGTTATCTGATGGTGACAGTTTTGGTGGTCTACCAGGTCCTGCACAGTCGTTAAGAGTCACATATTCTTTATATCTTTTTGATAAACTCCAATTTGGGAACATATTTTATTTGACTTTTCCTTCTTTAAGTTGATTATTTTATCTGTTCACCAAAGAAATGTCTCCTGATTAATGCATTTGTACTTAATGGCTGCCTTGACTGGAAACTTAATAAGGGACGTCTCTGGCTTTTGCACTGTTCTGTGTATCTGTACATTGCTAGTATGCACAACATCCTGGATTTCTTTGTATCTAGATAATATAGTGTAGATAATATATCTGATGAATTTGTCTGTACGTTTTGTCTCTAAACGTTGTTGTTGTGATAAGAAACGCCTTGTTAACGATATGGTACACTAAAAGAATAATAATGATTGTAACCCAGCATTGTTCAAGTAGAAAAAAAGGACTTTTGGAACATTGGAAGTGCGATGAATGAAGTGCTCACATTATCAAGTGCTCACATTATGTAAATGGCTGCTAGCTTTTTCAAATGAAATGAAATATGAAATTTCAAAACAATGTAGTAACCAGAGTTTCTTATGATAGTGAAGGGGTGTGTTTGAATATGGGAGCGGTGTTTTGTGTGTACACATGCTTGCAAGAGAAGAGCAGAGGGGGGGTGCTTGGGCGGTCTATTACTCTCCCCTCAGACACACCATATGGTGGTAGTGGATGGACAGGTGCAGCTACTGCTTAAGGCTCCTGGCTGAACTTCCTCTGGCTTTGTTTACACAAAAACAGCAGCGCCCACAAAACCCCCATGCAAACCTACAGAGCAGTCATCTGCACAAATGATCCCAGATTTGAGGGCCTGAAATGAGCTTTTCTTTTTTGTGTGCTGAACGTTAGCATGATATTTCTTCATGGATCCATGTCTTCAAAAACAGTGCAGTGTATCTGAACTGTTTAGAACATCTTGACTAGTTTCAAATGTTAACATCATTTCATTTTAACACAGTTATTGACAAAAATAAGTAAACTGAGTGGTGTTAATATAATATATGAGGGAAGCATTTGTCTCAAAAGCATTTATTTGAGCAATAAACAGTGTCTAACTCTCATGAAGAACAGGCTTTAATTGAACAAAGTGCCCCATTTTGCATTGTGTTTACCAAACAGTACATGGTGAGGGTTTAACACTGTCTGCAAACAGCTTCAAAATGGAAAACTAGAATCTAGTCCTGACTTAAAGAGCTCTTGTTTATGGTCTAAACAGGAGTGCTTTATTTTCTGAATGCCACAAACAGTAAAAGCAGGGTTCCCAGCAAACTGGAATACTTTTCCGCAACAGTGATATCACGGAATGCCTGACCTTCTGCGGGTGGCGTAAGGGCAAGTTCCAACCTGGCTCATTTTTTCAGTACTCAGCTTCTAAGTTGTTCCATTGTTGTACTGATAACACAAAGGTTAACTTTTTTTTTTTGCTTTGGAACAGTAAACGAACAACGTGCTGTTGTCTGTCAACACAAGCCACTATGTAGCTGGACTGCATTCAGACCCTATTGGAGCCTGTAGTTAAATATACGTACGGCTGCTCTTCCTCTTAAACGAAAAGTGGAATTAGGTGCTAATTATGATCATGTTTTCTTAGCAAATGTCGTAAAGTAAGCAGTACTGATTTGAGCTGCGGCCTTCAGTCCAACACACAAGCTGCCCCTTTGTTCTTTGTGCGGCACTGGCCAAAGCTTCCTTTGTGTTCTTTACGGCAAGGTGTAACACGGCTTTGAAGCCGGCTGTCAGTGGGACATTTGGAGTTCAATTAAAAACTGAAAGAGCAGACGTCACACGTGTGTCATGGAGCGTAGGAAATGAACCCACTGCTGGGTTCAGCGCACACCTGGATAACTGATACTATTTTAAACGTTTTGTTAAAAATAGCGTCGATTATGCTACCAAAGTGAGAGAGCCAGGCTTATTTATAGAATAGAACATGCTGCTGTATGAACAAAAAGCAACAAGAAAGAAGGTAGCCTATATACACATGGGTGACAAAATAATGAATGGAGAAACACTACATTAGAGGGTTCTGGCTGTTGTCCTCTTAATCAGAAGGGTCACTGCAAAAGCCCACGCTCATTAGGATTTATTGCATTTCTATGATGAAATGTAAAAAATCTTAAAGAGAGTCCCACATTGTACCACAGTGCACAAGGGGTTACTGAATGATTTAATGAGCATAATAATGATGTAAATTACCTGCAAAGACCTTCACAGTTGAATCCTGAACCAGATCTTAAACTAGTTGGACTGATGTTGTGGACAGCATTTTCCACCACCTTCATGAAAACACCAATAGAGGTAACATATTTTGGAAGAATCCCTCCAATGTAGAACACCAGACACTTTTAGAGTTATTGCCAATATTTATTTTGTTGTTGTTGTTGCTTATATGTTTGTTTTATTTGTTTAGGCTATAATAAAATTAAACAGAAACTAGTTGCAAAGGAATATTCCAGCATCTTATTTGAATCTCTATTTGCCACATCTGCAAGACAATTTTTGGTGAATTTCCCTGTGTCCGTTCTTAGTAGCCAAACAGTAAAAGAAATGTACCCTCAAAACACAATTGTAACATAATTCAAAGGGCAAGTGCTCAGTTTTTCAGTACAAGGAATTTATCGTCCATGGTAAGTGACTGTATGCTACCAGAGCTGTCAAGTAACAAAGTACAAATACTTCATTACCTTACCTAAGTAGAAATTTTGGTTATTTATATTTTAGTAATTATTTTTTCAGCTCAACTCTACTCCAAACATTTTTATGATATTATCTGTACTTTCTACTCCCTACATTTTAGAAATAGCCTCATTACTCCTATTTCATTTCAGCTTGTTTTCATTTCATTAATATATTTGCATTGTACTAAAATACATTCATGTTCAATGGGCGTATATGCAGCTGTAACAGGAAGCCTAGCACATCCCAAATATTTCAACATTATAACATTTCAATATAACATTATAGTCATTATGACTTTTAGAAGAATGGGTTTTTTTGAGAGGTGGGCTAGTGCACTATAGGCCTATATGCACTATATGCAACCTAAGCTTTTGCCCTTTACTTTTACTTTTATACTTTAAATAGTTATAAAAGCAGTACTTTTACTAAAGTAAAAAGTTTGAGTTAAAACTTCAACTTCTACAGAAGTATTTTTAAACCCTGGTATCTATACTTTTACCTGAGTAATGAATGGGAATACTTTTGACACCTTTGTATCCTACAGACAGAGATCCTGGGGTCTAAATGAGCATTAACATTTCAGAGAGAATTCTGGTTTATTTAAGCTGTGGGCTGTTTTACTTGCCATAAGGTTAAGCCACTCTTAAATTCTTAACCAGTCATAGAAAGTGAAGATGCTCACATGTGAAGTGCAAAGGAAGCTTTTTGCCATGTTTTTTTCATTTGTCACCCTGTTTGAAACAAAACTCATGATGTGTGGAAAACTGATACGATATGCAGAACATGACGCGTGCACAAACTGACCAGACAGCTGAGCGAGCTGCCCAGATGACCCAGAGTGAGGCAAGGACAAAGAAGGACAGTGATGCGGATGGTCACAGATAATTGCACATTTCTAAGAGCGACTGCAGGACGCATGCAGCTGTCATGTTTGAGTGTGTGGGTTTGTGTAATCGTGCATGCACATATCCGTGCTTGTTTTTGTTGGGTTTGAGGGAGTTCTGGAGCTGCTAGTGGGCCACAGCAGCTTCTGGCCAGGATGAATTTGGTTAGGCAAATGAGAGGTCAGAGGGTCAGGGGAAATATGAGCGATAAGGATCTGCTCCAGCAGCTGCACTCTGACCCCTGATAAGTTCTGACCCCTGGCTGCAGTGGGCCTAACTGATGGAGTTGACAGTAAGAGGGGGGGACGTGCAAATCCAAGTCACGCTTCTTGTGTTTTCTGATGAAAATCAGGCTGAAGGATTTGGGGAAAATGTTGAATTGCGTTTTTCTGGGTGATGATTAGCCTATCGATGTTTTCTGACTAGGGCCAGACAGTAAAAGACAGTAGTGTGCCAGATAGCCTGTTAGTTGTGGTTGTGCTGTCCAGGCACACTGGTTCTTGGTTGTTTCTGATGTGTAACTCATCTACAGTGCGCACTTTTTTGTTATTATGTTAAATTTACCCAATTTACCTGCGCTTTCAAAATGCATCTTTGATATTAAAACAGTTAATTTTACAAGCCTACATGAAGACCACCCTATCTGAAACAGTGACAGTGTGTTTTTGTTGGCTTAATAAATGGCAAGGTAAACCTTGTTTCAGATAAGTTGCAGTATAGGATGACTGATATGTCACTTCTATGTAAGAATATGACTTCAGTTCCCAAATAACTGAATAGAAATCTCAGCATTTCTGGCTATATTTACACATTAAAATACTATTCAAAACTGCACTCAGAAATCACATTATTTACAAACAACAGCATATAAAATGGCACAAATAGCCAATTTTGGGGTATTAAGAGGTTCATTCTAAAAGATAAAGAGAGGTTGAGACTGGTTACATAGGAAAAAATAATGTTTTGGTTTATAAACCCTTACAAAAATTATAAGTGGACCTTAGAGAACATATAAAAATGTGCACAGGGACCAAACGGGCAGAATGTTCCAGCCTCAAAAGTTTGCATTTGAAGTATCCTTTATATTTTTTCCACATTTTTGTCATAAGTCAACAATGATGAACCGTTGCTGACCTGAACCTGTCTGTACAGAATGTAAATGGAATGTAAATATAATTATTAATGTAACTTTGCAAGACGTTTTATGTAGACATTGACACTGGGCAGCACTGTGGCTGTAATAACTCTAAGTGTTAAATCACAATACATATCCAACTGCATTTGGAACAGTGGTGGTCATTAGTCCCCTCAGGACACTGCAGAGGGGTGACAGGCCTGTTTGTTTGCCTGTGGTGCTCTGGTGAGGAATTTGTGCTGCAGGCAGGTGCACTTCGAGCCTGTTCAACAGCACACACTCTGTGTAAATGCAGTTTAAGAGCAGTTGTTTGACACACTCCTCGCGCTGTTCTAGTGTTTGCTGTTTGTCTGTTATTCTGTTATGGCCTTTCAGACAACAAGAGCCCTGTTTCAGTGTTCATTTAGTACAGTCAACAGCCCCACCCCCCCACACACACATTCATTAACATTTAACAGAGGCCCTACCAAACATTCTGGAAGTGTTTACAGTCAACATATGCTGTGAACTGTTCAGAAACATTAAATGCTTTAGAAGTATACACACTGCTGTGATTGATGCGCTGTTGGTTGTAATAGCCACGGCATATTGACCAACAGAAACTTGCTGCCTCGCAATTTGCAGCACAGGCAAAATGCCCTATTTTTGCATAATTATACATTGTTTATGTGTAAGAATAGATAGGAATGCCTTCGTTATGTAATCTCTCTTCAAACTTGTCTCCAAACTGATGCACACACGGCAACCATTGTGCGGCGTACATGCGGTAGCTCAGGCGTTCAGGCATGCAGACGCGTTGTTTGTAAAGAAAAGCCTAATTAAGTAGAAAATGCGAGCGCCCCCTCCTCACCCCCTCTTTTCCCAGCCATAATGGCTGACACGCCGCTCCCCTTGCTCATGCTAATGTGTGGAATGCAGCCATTTCCTCCCTCTGCAGGAAGACAAAGAGAGTCAAGGTCGAGGCTGGCGGGCCTGGCGGACCTGGCTTAATCTCACCTCTGGCCTATTTTTGGTGGGTAAACGCTGCCTTGTGTATGTTATAACCTACTGATCTAACTTCATGTTGACTTCAGAGTATCTTAATCACCAAACCTCTGCTCATGGACAGACAGCCTGAGGAATGTAGGTCCAGTAACAGTTTGCAGTGGTTGGACAGATTACTACAGTATGATGATCATTTCACAGGTTACAGCAGTGTCCGTTCACACTTACAGATGGTTATTCATTAACCCTTTACTCTCTAAGGGTCCGTATCTGGGTCCATACCTAAAATTCCTCACTCTCATAACTGTATCATTTGCATATTATGTTTTCACAATAATTCATTGTAGTTGGATAGTAAGTATAGAACTAGCATGTGGCCTACCACAGTACCAAGGATATTCTAAATTTAAATTTCATATAATTTCCTTTCCCTTGACTGTGTTGTTCTGAATGATACAGAAGTTTAAATAAACGAAATGTGGACTGTGTAGACCATTTTTAAATGGTAGTTCTATCAAAATTTTTGTATAAATTAATGCTAAATTTGTAAATGAAGTCATTTGAGGGGTTTGGTATGAAATGCACCATTCTACAGGTATCAAGCCACAATTATTTATATTCCAAAGGGTTTTTCAGAAAAACACACATAACATCACATAAAGTTTTGTTCACAAATTAGTTATGAATTTGCTACCTGACGTCTTATTTCAGTTTTACAACAGTTTTAAGCATAGTCTTTGGCGTAGATTATATTTTAAATCTATTAAAGTCAGAGGGATTCACACAGGTGCTGCAAGGCAACATAGTAGCCAAGAAAAACTATTTAATGACAACATTACATATATACACTCAGTAGACATGGGAAGGTTCACTGGTCATTTTTGAACAGTAAATTAAACAGCTATATTTGTGTTGTAGACATAGCAGACCCCTGGTTCATATCACCCCCGCTATAGTTAGAAAGTAAATAGTTAGTAAGATTCTCTACAACAGTCCATTTCACATCAAACCTCTCTGAATGACTGTTTTCATCTCAACCATTGAATTAGACAAAAATCAGTATTTCATGTTAAGCTATCGATTACACTATTAGTAACACAAATATTGTTAATATGCTAATTTGGTATACAGATTTCTGAATTGTCTAAAGAAAAATAGTAGTATAGTAACTTTACAGAAAAAAACAAAACGTTCTTATTTATTATTGTAAGTTCATTTAAAAAAGGTTTTCATTTCTATTGGTCCATTCCTCATCATACTTTCACAGGATATAAACAACAGCTGTCGTGTTCAAATGATAGAGAAGGATGAAAATAGACAAAAATGGAGATACATGTTTTTCTTTAGACAACGATGATACATCTTTCCACGACATACATTTCATTTACCCCTACATAACAAGTGTGAGTTAGCTGCATAACAAGAGCTGAGGTAGCTATATAATGCACACTCAGCAATGCAGCCAAAAATGTTCTGCAAATATTCAGAAGACATGAACAGGTCTTTAGGCCTGAACAGTGAACACTATGTCTCTGCTTCGTTCCTGAGCTGGTAAGTTGCAACTGCTGCTCAAAGTTCCCCGCAGGCCTTTTCTCAGTGAAGTGTTTGCTTTCACTATCCAGTTCTCGGTTAGGCTTTGTACACTGAAAAATGTCGGTTGAAACAGATCCATCTGATGATATGAAAGCAGTGTGTCCACACATCTGTGGGAATAACTGCACACATCAAGTGAAGACTTGCTTTCTACCATACACATGGTTTGCCATACACAAACCAAGTGGGCTCAGCCAGTGTTTAAATGTGCCAATTTTATGTTGTTCTCATAATTACAGTTAACTGTGAAAAGTATTAATTTGTTAGTTTATTTATAAAACAGCATTTGTCTCATTCATCTAATCTCATTTACAGCACAACTCATTTATATACAGTAAATTGCAGTAACATATAACAAGAATTTTGTATTTTAAAAAAGCTGCTTTTGCTCTCGATTTCTCCTTACAAGTAATACTGGGATTCCACAAGAACAGCCATGGAAAACGTGAAAATGCTAATTAATGTATTAATAAGGGCTGTCAAACAAATATCGTAAATAACTAATCACAGTGTGTCACATTAGTTTATATAGGTAATCAAAATTCATCCCATTTGTCTCATTTACTCTAATTTTCACACATTCATTAGACACAGATCCACTTGTACCAGCACAACACACACTAGCACACTACCACTACATCAGTGGCACCACAGTGCTGAGAATGATCCACCACCCAAATACTACCTGCTCTGTGAGGGTCCTGATCATTGGAGAACAGGGAGAAAGGGGGTTAACAATGTATGCAGAGACACGGATGGACTACAGACTGTATTTGTAGAACCAAAAGTGCTCCTATGCAGTAAGTAGAGCTGCTCATGAGTGTAGATACAAGTGGTCAGTGCGTGTATGTGCTGTTGGAACAAAGTCTCATATCTCCTTTCTTGTCGTTTTCCAGTTTTTGAAATTTGAGAACACCCTTTACATTGTGCATGAATTGTGTGATGAATGGACCCAAAGAAACGGCCCGCTTGCTTTAAAACATGAAGTATATGTTTTCCTTCACTTGTAAAGTTATTATTTTGGGGATACAGAGTTTAATCTGACAGCAGCGGTATACGTCTGTCTGAGGATGCTGAAGCTGTGTGCAAGTAAATTGAGTCAGGATGTAGGGAGACGTGTGGTGGGGGTGAAGTGTGTAAGAGCAGATGGTAGACCTCTCCCCTGTAATGTCTACTGTGGGGACAACAATACGTCTCTCTGAAAGCTTATTAAGGAGGGGTAGGCCATTGCACTCCATGGACAGCTGGCAGGCAGCATGCCTCAAACACATGCACACACACACACACACAAGCACACATTCACCCCTCCCTCACAGTCCACACAGACACACACTCAGCAATTAACTGCCACGGGCCAGGGCTTAAATATTCACCAGCTGAAAGCAAACAAAAGAGCTTAAAATCAATTCTTTATCAGTTTTGTCTTTCAGTGTATAACAGTCTGCACAATTCGCACTTCCATTTAAAAATCATTCCTTTTGAAATATGGGGGCTTTTTGTCATTTGTTTGTTTTTGGCTGTACTAACAGTAAGGGAAAAGGAGATCTAAGAGCTTTCTCACTGACTATGTGCACCATGTGCGCAAAGAGGACGGATAGGTCAAGATAATAACATGAGTTCAGTATGCTTTTACTGCTAATAGGAGAGACGAATTTTACACTGAGGTGAATTTGTAAAAATACAGAATGTGAGAAAATATTATGTAGATATAGTAGGCACTACATTACCATCATGCAATATGCATATATAAGGTATAAAGTTTTGTTTTGCACAGAGGGCTGTGTTTGCCCCCACTACACACATACAGCTAGTGGACAGAAGACAGGGTTCTTCAAAACCCCTGAGAAGTTGTTTAAAGGAAAAAGTTAGTAAACAAAAATGTATTAATAGCATTCATGTGAACTACCAAGCAATCCTATTCATATTATCATGTATTCACGTAACCTGCCACCCAATCCCAGTGCCGAAACATTCCCTGATACAAAAATCAGCACACCATTGCTGTCAAAATAAAATTTAGGATCTACAAAATGATACGTTTACAGGTGAGGGCAAAACTTCTTTATGTTGTGTTTTGGATGCTGGTAAGCTGGATTTGCTGGATATTAAAATATTGGTCACCAACAAAATCCACATGTTGGATGTGAAATACAGAAATACAATGGCTACTTTAACGTAAAGGGGAACCTTTTTCTTTTAATGTGAGTCAATGGAATCAGAATTTTCCCAAGTTGTTTTGGAGAATTTTCATTGATCCATTCATTTGTGTTCAAATAATGTAGAAATATAAAAAACAACAACAATAGACATACATTATTTTACAGCGACAATATGTGTTTTGATGCTGGCATATGCTGGTCAATCAATATGACCAAGCTGGGTGACCTGCACTATACAAGCATAAACCAGCAGAGACCAATTTAACCCAGCCCAGAATGCATACTGGTCTGATTTATTTATTTCAAGCAGTAGTAATACCACAGACCAACCTGACTTTAAGGTGGTTACCGTTTAGTTTATTTGAGACATGTGTAACCACAGTTCTAATAATGAGGATATAATCATATAATAAATAAACTGCCAGCAAATCCCAGCGCTGCAGCTGGAGTAGCACCAGCCGGTCCTAATACAGTCTTTAACAAAAACATTCCTCAAACATTATCAAATATAAATGTAAACGCCATAAATAACATAAAAACATATAAATACAACCAGCCAACCCAGCCGCGAGTTTAGGCTAACCCCCTGAGCAGCAGGTAGTTTATTCCAATAGTAGAGTAACATGAATAGAAACGTGCTCTAATAAAAACACATATGCGCAGATATACCGTACGTGCCAATCCAAGCGCAGGAGCCGCTCCAGCCGCTGCTCCAGCCAATCCGGGCTCAGTGGGCGGAGTTTGTGTGAATCCCCGAGAGACTCGCAGCCTTCACATTCTTCACATTCCAGCCGCGGAGAACAATCGAGCCTCCGCGGTTTAATAGCAGCGGCTCCTCCCTCCGGCCTCAGTCTGCTGGAGGAGCTCACAGGGCTCACAGAGCCTACAGCGTCCACGCTCAAACACGAATGGAAATATAACGACTGGGTTTGTTGTGTTTGTAAAGGACCACACAGTTGAGGAGAAATAAGAGCTCGAACCACCGTCCGCAACTTCTTTTGCCGTCATGCGACTGTGAACTGGTGAGTTCTGGGGCAGAAACTACGGCAGCATGTCTGTGTGGAGTGATTTCTGTTGATTTTCTTTCAACAACGTAATTCAGTGTATTCAGTTCTGTTTACTTTTATCGAATTATCTACAACTTTTACACCTTTGTTATAAGTATGTAACAAATACCTTATAACACCTGTATCTAGCCTAGTGTAGGTTCTGTGCCGTAGATACAGATACAAAGATACAAGCTTCTGTGTGTTTCATTGCTTTCAAAGTTGTCTCAAGCTTGGACTGTTTGGTTGTGTTGTTAAGCCGTTGGTTGTGTGGAAGAACATTACAGCTCTTTTCTACAAACAGGGTTTTTCTAAGTTTACCCAAGAGTAAGCTAGCTGTGTGAAGGTGAGGCAAAGCAGAGGAATTTGGAGCAGGGAAGTACTGACGCAAATGCTAGTGCAGAAATCTCACTCACCCTCTAGTAATGCACTAAGGTCAAACAGTCTCCAGTTAGGAATGACTGAGCTGGAATCTAGTCCTGGGTTACATGCAATGAGCTGGCTTTGGAAGGTGAAGATCTTTGAGGGGTCTTTTGTGTGGGATTATTGTGTGTTGACATGGTGTTACTCTGAGAAGAGGCATGTGGAGGGAGTTCAACTCAGAGCTCTGTTTGCTCTCCCTGAAGTAACTGAATGATTTCAGTGGACGAAGCAAGATAAATATTTATTGATGGCTAAATTGTGATGTTTGAACATTTGATTGTGTGGAGCGTTCTTATTTTATTACTATGTCGGGGCTAATTCGTTGTGGTCATTTTTGTTTATTTCCCAGGTTGATCTGTCAAGCAAGAGAATCGCTCACTACTAGTGTTGTTTTTATTTGCAATCGCACTTCAACGTTGACTGAAATGAGAACTGCAGAGGAGTCCTCTGGCACGGTGCTGCACCGGCTAATCCAGGAGCAGCTGCGGTATGGGAACCCCACGGACACACGCACTCTCCTGGCCATCCAACAGCAAGCCCTGCGGGGAAGTGGAAGCGGCGGAGGCGCAGGGAGCCCTCGCTCATCCCTGGAGAGTCTCACACAGGAGGAGTCCCAGTTCCTCCAGATGTCCACGAGACAGGAGCCCCAGGGCCAGGAGCACCAGGGGGACTACCAGCACTCGGAAAGCCCCATCTGCCATCTCTACCAGCTCCACACGGAGGAGCTACCCACCTATGAGGAGGCCAAAGCTCACTCCCAGTTCCTGGCCTCGCAGAGGGGTCAGGCCTGCCTTCAGCAGGGTGGGCTCGATACCCCTGGTGCAGATTCAGGGCTTGAGCAGGACCAGGGCACATGGGACCTTAAACGGGAGCATGCTAGGTCGCTAAGCGAGCGCCTCATGCAGCTTTCCTTGGAGAGGAATGGCACCCACGACAACATGCCCATGACCTCATCGCACAGTTACCCTCAGCTATCTGGTAGCCATGTTGGTGCTGCTATCCATGATGGGGCAGATCAGCGTGGGCCACCCCCAGAGTACCCCTTTACGGTCAAATCCCCTGGATATATGCTGAGCCATTCACAGGAGAACGGACATTATTACAAAGAACCCCCTCCTGCTTTCCACTCTCAGCATCACAGGTTAGTGATGCAGCATTTAGGCACCCTGCATTACTTTACATGAAGCAATGTTTTCATTAAACACTGACTAACCCTGCCTTTATGCCTGTTCCAGGTATGTACCAGCCCAGTCGCAGGTAGCTAGACATCACGCCCTGCCCACTATGACCCCTGCTGGCCAGGAGGTCATAGTCGGAGGCTACAGCATCTCAGCCCCTAATCCTCAAATGGAGCAGCTGATAAAGGAAAATGAAAGGCTGAAGAGGGAAGTGGAGAGCTATAGTGAGAAAGCAGCAAGACTGCAGAAGGTAAGATGTATCATTTGGTTGGTTACATGTCAACTTTGCATTTTTGTCACTTTGCACATGAACAGGCAGTTATTCACATAGGCTTCCTCCTGTTTTGAGCACAAAAATGGCTTACAGTGGGTGTGGATGAAAGAAGTCATAGTGTGCTAGTCACTGCCAAACGCTGCATTCCAAGGAGATTAACTCTCTAGCCATGTAGGAATGTGTGCAGCGGAGGGGATCACAAGGATCTTGATTTGATTTAAAAAAGCACTCTTTCTCAGTAGCTAAGCGAAATTTTATAGCATTTTGTTTAGTTGCCTGAAAGTGTATTGACTGTAACCCTGGCAGTAATGCCTGCCATTCTCCCGCAACATGATAATGCCAGTACAATAGAATGCACCCTAGAATGTCATGGTAACTCAAAGAAGGATAGCTTGTTTACCTTGGCTGATGTTTTGCACAAATGTAATAGGTTTTCTTAAGTGATGCTTCCACTTACAGCTTCCATCGTACAAGCCCGAAAGAAATGTATTTTTTATTTATATGCCATGTGACCTCCTGAAAGGATATTGAACGATTCTTTAGATCAGGCCTTGCTCCTATGGATCAATAGGTCATAAATTGAAGCAGGAAGGGGGGCCTTCCCCGGGTTCCTCTGAGGTCTCCTTTGTCTGCCTGTTGGAGCAGATGTCGGAGCTCATCCCAGTGTGTCTGAGAGTGGTAAAGGGATTCTGAGCGCTCAGCAGCTGACGGGTGAACCCCACAGCTGTGGATTCCCAGACTGAATGACTTCTTTCACTTTCACCCCAAAGCAAGAGCCCATGAGGAGCCTTGTGTCATCTCACAGTTTCTGTGCATTGCTCAAAACGGATTTAAGGGTTCACTCAGATTACCAATTGGTTAGCATTAGCACCGCAAAGTGAATGTTAGAATTGTGTTCTACATTTGGGAACCTTTTCCCTACACATCCTACAGCATACAGTCTAACCACAATGAATGGTATGTCTTCCACACGTCCTGTTCCTTTGTTCCTCTGGCTTGCCTTTGGCATCCCGCCATGCGGAGAGATGAATGTGCAAACACCTGGGACTCATAAGTGTTCTTTCTGGAATGTTGATTCAATTCCCAGTCCCTGAAGAGCTCTGTGAGAGAGTGATTCACTTGTGGGCAAGCACAATGAGCAGTCCAGCCAAGCACATTCTTCCCTGTCTCCCTTTCTCACCCATCCTGGCCTGGTTACTTTTAGGTGTAACACACAAAGCTTCCTTTAAGCTCATTCAGGTGGTCACTGTGGAATTCCTGTGATCGAACGTAAAAAAATACAAAAGGCTCTTTCTCTTTCTTCTAGCTGGAGCAGGAGATTCAGAGGATATCTGAGGCTTACGAGACTCTTATGAGAGGATCTGCAAAGAGAGAGACTCTTGAGAAAACCATGAGGAACAAGCTTGAAAGTGAAATTAAGAGGCTTCATGACTTCAACAGAGATCTTAGGGGTAAGTGCAGTTCTGTAGATGTTTCCCAAACTGCAGCAAATCCTGTTGAGTTAAAACATGTGATCTCAACTGTATGGAAACCTCAATTTCTGTGAATTCACATTTCCACTTCTGTCTTTTATTTCAGATCGCCTAGAAACGGCAAATAAACACAGAGCGACCGTGGAAGATCACGATCACAGCCAGCACCTCTTTGCCAAATTGGCTGAGCAAAGTAAGTGAAAATTCCCCCTGCAGTTTAGTTTATTCAAATATCCCTCTTAATCTGTTGCTGAAGCCGAAACTTGGATGTTGCAGCTGTTAAGGCTTTTTATCTTGGTTATGTGGACATACCTTAACATTCCTCTAGCAACACTGCTCTGCATGTTTGTGATGACTGTGATTCCTGAGAAAGCTCTTGTTTTGACATATCGCATTCCCAAGATTAAGCGGCCCATTAGCATCGCAAAGGGCAGCTCTCCTGTGACAAATTACAGTGGCATGTTGAGTTCGGTGTGAGTAGTTGCTCATTTGTGCTAGCTGGGGCCCGGCTCAGGGGAACGTGCTCTTCTCCAAGTGAGAGAGCTGCTCCTGGAACTTGAGCACAAGCCATTATTAACAGCATTGGTAAATGCGGCCTGGATTCCTGGAATATTTTCAGGTATTTTGGGCTATTCCGTGTTTGGGGAATGTGTCCCAACCCCCCCCCACCCCTACTCGGCCAAAGAGGCCTTGAGCACTCTCCTCCGAAGGCCTCAAACACCCATTCCAGATGTAAGCAAGACCTGGCTTACTGTCTTTCCTTGTTTGGGCACAGAGGTGCTAAAGAATGCAGAAATGAAGAAAACAGGTTTTGTGCAATACCCGGGGAGGTATTCGGTTGCTGATGGCACTGGCAATCTCTGAAGCGGTTTGACTATTGTTAAGCTGTTTGGATTAAACCTTCTTTGAATTACAGCCCTCTCACAAGAATGTTAATGTGGACCTTGCATTGGAAATTAATCTGCTCAAAGTGGTCCTTACTTTGTTGCATAATGGAATTAGGTTTCCCTCAAGGACTGAAATGTTTGTCTTAAAGGCAGCTTGCCTCCATTTATGTAAACACTCCATCCTGAAATGTGTCGAAACGGCAGATTGCGATGTATACTTATGCCTTTAGAATGAACTGTTGGCTCTGGAGCGCATGTGATCCAGCGTCTCATATCTTTTAAACAGCATGTACGTTAGCTCTCTCTGACCTTGAAGAGGTATTTGTATTACTTGTTTACCCCTTTGCCCAAAGGCATTCCAGAGTTCCACTGGATATAAAGACACGCCTGTGTGCGTAAGTGGATAAGAGGAAGCCTGCATTCCATTCCTGTCCGGCATTTTGGGCTGTATAAGCAGGGCTTGAGTACTTAGGGGAGTCGTAGAACTAATGCTTTCTAATTTGTTTTCTTGTTCAGCAAAGCATTCAGCTCCTAAAAAACAAGGCACTGAAAGTGAAGTGTGTTCTCTCAATGCTGAGAGATGTTAAGTGCTAATTGGGCTTGTGGAATTCAATGTACCAAATTGTAATTCAGTCGGCCACTCCGGTAGTCTGGGAATTCTGCCGGATATCTGGTATGTCGGGTCAAAGGACAGCAACGAATATGCTGCTACTCCTCCTACGGCCCAGACAGGCATGTGTAAATCAAGCAGTCCTCTTTTGTCCTAGACTCCTGTGGGAAGGTTGTCTCACAAGAATCTGTTAGAATGAAGCTGAGGCCCGGGGAATGCTCCGGGCACGCCCTAGACCTTAAGTGTGGCTATTCATTTTGTGGCCCTCTAAACAACTATGCTCAGTGTCTCTGCTGTGCCTCAACGACACAGTCCTTTTCAGAGTGGACACATGCCAAAATGCTTCCATGCTAAGTCTCTGATGGTATTGTGAGAAAATGCTGATGCTCACTGCTGTTCTCTCTGTCTCTTGGTGTAGATGAGGAGCACCAACGTGAGCGGGAGCTTCTGGACCGTGAGCTGCAGCGTTTGAGGGCTTCTGGAGAGGAGTGGTGCAGGCGTCGGGAGGCCCTGGAACAGGCCTTGGTGTCCGCTCAGACTCGAAACAGGCAGCTTGAAGAGGAGCTGCGGAAGAAGAGGGCATACGTGGAGAAAGTCGAGAGACTGCAGAGTGCTCTGGCTCAACTGCAGGCTGCCTGTGAGAAGAGGGAGGCGCTGGAGCTGAAACTTCGGACCAGGCTGGAGCACGAGCTGAAAAGTCTGAGGGCTCAGCAGGTAAGCGTAGGGTCCTTGTTTACTCGTCTTCTGAACTTGGCAGTTGTATGTGAGAGAGCGACTTGCCCTGAACTGTTCTATATACTAACAATCTGTCTTGTTACTTCTTCTCCTTTAGTGGCAGTCTCAAGGCCAGCAGGTGAGCAGCACGTCTTCATCCAGCTTGAACGCCTCCTCTCTGCAGCAGCGACTGAGGGAAAGAGAGGAGCGTATCTTGGCTCTGGAAGCTGACATCACCCGCTGGGAGCAGAAGTATCTGGAGGAGAGCACGATGCGTCAATTTGCCATGGATGCTGCGGCCACTGCTGCTGCCCAGAGGTGAGTGAAGTGATGAACGAGCACTGTCCTTAAATGCAGTGTAAGATTTGTGAAGCATTACTGACATAGTTTTATTCATTGATTTTTTTTTCCAAACAGAGATACAACCATCATCAACCATTCACCCCGGCACTCACCTAACAGCAGCTTCAATGAGGTCCTTCCTTCGTCCAACAGACATCAGGAGATGGAGAACAGGTGCTTTACATTCTCTGGATTTTCACATCAACTCAGTTCAAATGTTCAGAGAAAGGAAGTGCAGCTAAATATGAAGAATAGCTGTTAACCGTGTGTTGTTTTCTTCAGGATCCGAGCACTGTACGCCAAGCTGCTGGAGAAGGATGCTGTGATTAAGGTCCTACAGCAGCGGTCGCGGCGAGAGCTGGGGCGACCCGAACTCACCGGCCTCCGGCCTGCCCGATCCGTCCCATCTATCAGCACAGTGACTGCCACGACCACCACTCGACCCAAAGGTGAGGGGTTTAAGATTAACAGGGCAAGCTCAGGGTTGCCTGAAACAACGCATGCTTTTATCCTGACAACTGGTAGCTCCTTCAGTAGACGACTATGTAAAGTTCCCTGGAAAGAATGTGCGCATCCAAAATTATTTCGGTAAGGCTGCCGGCAGCGCGCCTCAAATAGGCCCAAGTCTTGTGAACCGGAATGCGTTTTCATGTCTCTGCTCTGGAATAGGACCTCCAGAATAGTTAGAGGGTGTCTACAGGGGAGCAGATGTTTGCGCGGGTGGGAACATTTGGGAGGGGGGCATTTGTGTATGTGTGAGAGCTGGTAATTAAACTGCTTCCTTTTTCTGTCTGTGTTGGCAGGGAAGAGCCTCTCGGATGACCAGACAGCGGCTGCGACGCTGCCCCCCGCGCCCCATTCGCTATCCAAGGCCCAGAGCCGCGACTGCAGCACCCAGTGTGACGAGCCATCAGATGAAACAAACCCCACATTAGAGACCACTAGCACACCAGCTGCTCCAGAACCTACACCTGCACCTAGCTCTGGTGTGTACCTGCCCACACTCCCTATTGCCATAGTTCACAGTTTTCTGGGCTGAGGACAGAGATAAAAAATAAACAAGTGGGGGTTTGGGGGTTATGGTTAGAATTTATATATATATACCCTTTTTTGGTGTTCACCCTACTCAACGCTTCACTGCAACTCAGAAATGGCTTATTAAAGATACTAAAGAGACAGAATTGTGGGGACCATATTAGCCATGGTACTTTTTTGTTGTCTTTTGTCTTGTCTCTAAAGAGAGTGTGTGTTTTATTGTTTGAATCAAATAATGTTAAAAAAAGTAACCTGCACAGCAGTGTAGAGGAAGTGTATGTGGGAGAGGGCTGGACTCAACACAGTCCAGGCTTTGGGTACCATATGGGTATGTTTATACTCGTAGCTAATCACATTCGCAACCTCTTTCATTTTGCAGAGCCTACCACAGAGACACGGCAGACCCAAGCTCCAGTCAGCACGGCCAAGAGCAGCAGCAGTGCTGAAAGTGAAGTGGTGGAGATTCTCATCTAAGAACAGTGGAAATAAACTCTCACCCTGTTCAAGTCTGCTTCATGCATGAACTGCATTCAACCCAACGCTGTCTGGATGCGTGACCTGCGTGGAAATTGCCAAGCAAGATCTTCTCATCTTTAATGGTGCTCGAGACGGTGGTTACCTGTGGAGTCAGTTAGTGTTCCAGTAAGGCAAAGAAAGGAGGTGATGGAGAAAGGAACCCCCCCCCCCACCCCCCAAGTGCCGAGAGGAGAGCTGAGCTCCCTTTACTGTTTCTCTACACTAAAAAGGACTAAAACTTTTCTAGTGACTCTCTCAGCTTGCCTCGCAAGTTTGAATCCGAGGTACTTGTACAGTAACTGAGCAGAACTCCAAGAGGCTGCTGTGATAAGAATATAGAAAACAGTATATATATTCCTTTCCTGCCTTGTATTTATATTTATGATAATTGCTGCTGAACCGCATGTGAGTTTTTTTTCTTTTCTTTTCTTTAAAGAGTGTTATTGTATGTGAGAAGGTGTAGGAAGGAATATAAGAGAACTTTTGAATGTCTGTTTTTGCAATCCAACTGTTTTTGACACACTTCTGTGCATCCGTTTCCCTTGAAAGATGAACCAAGGGCAGTGTTTCTGCAACCGACTAAGTATACTGTTCCACGTAAGACAATATCCTGCATTCCTGGATAAAACGCACAGACATAACAGCTAACTTTGGTCGCTCTGCGTATAGTACACATGTGCTGTCGCAACTGCTCGACCCTTAAACGTCCCAAAAAAGAATAGTAAAGTTTGTGGGTAGCCGCCTTTAGAGGAAGGCCTAAGATTACACTACTCACCAGAATAGTGGGGTGAAAACTGATTGACTGAACTCTGACACTCCCTTTGACTAAATTAACATTACAGTTGGTGTTCTTATTATAATTGGCTGCCAGTAGGCTTCTCTCCCCCTGTTTTAAGCAGTGGAATGGGAAGCCTCCTTTTGTGGATTTAGGCTGCTGGACACATACTTGTCTCTTTTAGTGACACTTAAGAGACGTGTCGCTTTCGGGACAGTCAGGGGCTGATGCTTCGAATGCCAGATTATCATTTTGTGCCTCTAGCAGCAGCCACCCGGCATGCCTCTCTGTCCTTCGCTGACAAGCTGGAGCTAATCTTCCCTCATCCCTGTGTGGCGGTATGTTCCTGCTCGGTGCAAAAGGCTATCTGCTGCCTGACCCCTGGCCTGTTTGAAATGGCTGGCATTCACACCACTATTCTCTTTCTGGGGCTATTTATTTCCACACGGCTATGGTAGCTGGTTCTACCATCTACAACATGGAAATAGTGGAGCAGTCCCCTACAGCAGCATGGGCACATCTAACCATTTGACCATCGTTCATCAATTTATTAGTAATAAGAACAATAATAATAATACTTTAGCGCATGTATGGTGCGGAATGCAGCTGGAAGTTGTGGACATTATGGTATTATGTTACTGTTGCTGTCTTAACTTCAGAGACTTACATTTCTATGGTCAAAAAGGCCGTCTGAGACTGTTTGATGTGAATTTGCAAGTATGAGCAGACCCGCACTGGCTTTGGTGGTAAGCTAAGGGTTAATACATTTACCCTTCTTTCTTACTAGACTGTGGAAAGCCACATTCTCTCAGAGTGACTCTGAACTGGAAGTGTGGGTAATCAGTATTGCACCATGTTCCTTTACTGTCACTGAGAGCTACTTTCTCCTTACCCAAACTCCTACACAAAGTATTTGCTGGTCAATGATTTGTAGAGGAGTCATATGCTTCATGAATGCTTTTTTTGTGCTCTCTCCTTGGACTGTTTACAGAAAGGGCTGTTTGGAAAAGAAAAGACATTAATATATTTTGTATATTATTTTGCCTTTTATAGTATCTAGTGACATGAACATTAATGCCAAAGATTTGCATTACAAAATAAGTTATATAATGAAAATACAAGAACTTGGTGAGGTGAAGTGTAGACACCTCGCTCAGACTGGTTGACCCATACTAAGATGTTGCTGTGAACTTCTGGAATGGGATGTTTTTTGTATGCCATTAACATTTCATTAATTGAATAAAAAACTTTAATATATATCTTTTCAAAAACAAGTGTTGCTCAGTTTGTTTTCTCTTTATTCGACAAACAGTACAAATGGATGCCTTTGCTTGGAATGTCTTTGCGGTCACTTAAAAAAGGCAGATGTACTGAAGGGAAGAAGGGGGGCGGTTGTGGTCTGACCCCGTTGGCTTTTTTTTTTAACAACTGCAAGTCTGTACAACCTCCTCTAATCTGAGTCCCTTCATCGGCATGAATGGTATCTTTCATTCAGCGCAGAAGAAGGCGGCCTTATTCGCTGCAGGAAAACAATTCTGCCACCTGCTTGACTGCTGGCAGCCAACCTGCATCTCCAAGCTGTCTGTTGCTTATGTCTCTGGTCAACTTTCTGCTCTTCTTCAGAACAAATGTTCAGATGTAGACTGGTCTGCAGTGATTAGGCATTTTCAGGCAGCGCAAATCCCGTGACATAGAAGAACCGCTTTTGGTTCGTTAAAGAACCTTTTAATGGATGTTTTTTTAGAGAATCAGTTTTTGTAAACGTGGTGTGTCAGTGTGAGGAACCTTTTCAAAGTTTAAAGGATCTAGAGGCCCTAAACTGGCATAGAACCTTTAAATTACGTTACATTTCTTCACATTCACAAATCTGGTTCTCAGAGATGGTTCGAAACGGGGTTCTTCAATGGCATCAGCTCAAAAAAACCTGTATAATTGTCAAATTACTGAAAAAAGTCCTTAATAAAATGTTCCACCAGACAGAAACCGTAGTTAACTTTTCTGCTTAAAGTTTGTATAATACTATTAAAATATGCAGGGTTGCTTGATTGGAATCAGCCAGGTCATATCAGAATAGGGGAGGCTTAAACAAGTAATCAGAAGTTGGTTAATTTGCCTATTGTTTCTGATGCAGGTCTTTATTTGATTCTTATTCATTTTGTTGATCAGTTTAAAAACAGTTTGGCCTGTTAAAAAGCAAATCATGTTTTGCACATTGGCCTTTTGGCCCATGTAAAGTACTGGTAATAGTGTTTTTTCATGTGTTCATGTACCCCACCTACTATGAGCTTTGAGCATTAAAAAAGCAAATAAATATACAAAATAATTAATTAAATACATAAAAACCTGGAAAATGTGGCTGTAAAGAAATTAGCCATAAAAAATAATGATTTGTGCGCCCTTTAAGGTATGCTGCCATTACAAGAGTGCAATTAAATGTCATGTTGCGACTTTCCGAGTATGATGCTTAGTTTTAGTCAGATGTATAAAAGACTGACCATACCAAACTAGCTTTTTTGACACTTTTTGAATTCCTAATTTTTTATAAAAGGCAAAATTCCACGGTCAATCACCAAACATGCACTGTATTGCCATCACACCTATGATTTGGTGTCCTCCTGGAACACAGGTCTTGGGAAAACTTTACTTTACATCTCCTGTGGGTTCCTCAACCTAAATAAACCAATAGTATTCATGAAAATCCATTTCACATTTAACTCTCAAGTTAAAAAATGCAAAGCTGGATAGCTTTGTGACAGAGAAATATCTGGAATTTCTTCTGTCTTGGTGCAGTAAGATGCTCAAGCGTTCCATTCCAAATGAGGAAGAACAGAGGTTTCAAATATGCTAGCAATCAAATGAGGCCACAGCTTTAGGGTTTATTAGATCTTTTTCATTTTTATAACTGCTCCTCAGGCAGAACTGTGAGAGGATTGCTTCATGTGCTCTTTTATGATGGTTGAAACTGCTCCAGTGATTAATGGCAGAAATCTGTCTGGAGCGCTTTCACCTTTCCTCCCTTTCTGACTTCTGTGAATGGCGTTAATCTCTCAAGTACTCGGACTCCCAAAACTCGGTGCGCTGGGCACATTTTTAAAATACTTCACTCAAGAATTCAGACAGTTGATTCACAATACGGGAAATGAGCATTGTGTGTGTATGTGTGCGTGTGTTGGCTGGCAGTGTTGAGATGTGTAAAGACTACAATTCTTCATATCTGAGGCCTCGCTTAAGGGAATTAGGAGTATGAGACAGATTATAGATCACCCTGAAGAACATTCCTGATCAACATGTCGTTGTTGATCAAAATTCTGTTCAACAAAATGATGAAATATGATCATGGAGGATAAATTGGATCACAACATGGGAAACCTTCAGGGCCTTTCAGGTCTTTAGGAGTAGACCCAATGATTTCTGTGAAAAAAACTCCTTTTTTGTTCATTTTTGTCTAATAAAATAATTATGGTTGTTGTATTTGTACTCTATGAGTACTGCAGCAATACTCTAAATTAATAGTACGTTTTGGTTAAAAAATGATCAGGATTCTCTCAGTAGTATCTAAATACAGTGTTGTGCAAATGTTTTTGCCACTTGGGGATTTAATATTAAATGATATGATATTTAAAAAAAAATAAAAGAATCCAGACAAAATACTCACAATAAATATTAAAATAGTATTAATCTAGTAAGTATTGGTTTTACTTGTGTCAGTGTGTTTATTTTACCCCTTCCAAGTTTTTACTGGCCCAGTATTATTTAGCAGTTATCATCTAAAACCTGCTTTGACTACTCAGTACTTCAATAAGCTACATCAAGATTGCTGGTGAAATCAATGTCTGGGTATTTTATCTACTTCTTTTAAAAATAAGATGTTCATGTTACTTTGTGTTGTATTTATGTTTATTTACATCTGTTCTAATGATATCTGGTGTTCTTACTGGTAAAAAAAAACACACTTATTGCTAAGATATAAGGTTTTAAACAATGAGCCTAAGCCTTCTGTACAGTAGTGGGGATACAGCTTTCAATTGTTGGAGCTAAACAAGGCACTAGCTTATTATTGCTAGCTACTAGCGTGATTAGGAACTGCCAATGGAATCAACCAATCTTGGACCTGTTTTGTGAGAAGAACATCAGTAAGGGTCTTCTGGAAGTCCTCGTCTGGGTGGCAGACCAGTGTCAGATGCTAGAAATGGACAGCTGCAACTGTAAGTCAGAGTTCTTTACTGAAATTATAATATACTTTGTTTGTTAAAAGTATAAAATAAAACACGAAATATATTTTTCAAGCTTTGAATGTCTATATTTAACTAGAGCGGTCAGGTAATGTCCTTGCAAATCTTGATAAGCTTAACGCACATATACTAGAATCTTACAGTGGCAGGAATTAGCTTTATCATTCAGGTGTTTTTGTTCTTCATTCTTTTTGGAAATTTATGTTCGAGACTGAAAGTCCTGCTTTAGTACTCGAGGCTCACCTCTGGATCATGGTAACTGTTGGATCTATCATCTGAACATAGTAAGGATTTTTAGCGTGTCCAACACTCTCCTAGCAGGGGTGAGACCTAAATGTGTTCTTCAGTGGGTCTTGTTTTCCACTCTAAATATTTAGTTTCTTTTGTGCTTCTTTTGATAGGTGTGAGATGGCATTCCTTAAATGTTTTACAAGTTTCCTAACTGGTGGGTCTGCTTGTGGCACAAGGGTGCGACTTTTCTCAGCTCAGGCTGGAGGTAATGGAGGTAAAAGCTACTCGAGGAATGTCTCACTCTGTTCTATCCATGGAGAACAAGGTGGACCATGTATGTTTCAAGGTCAGCTGATGGGTTGGCATGCCATTTGTTCACTTCCTCTTCTTCTGATTAGCTGGACATGTTCAACAATGAGACAGTCTGGCTTTGGGCATATCAGCTGCTGATGTACCTCCATACCTAAAGCACTTGGACGACCAGCACGATGTGTTGGACAATCGTTTAACATCTGTGGCATACAGGTATATATAACGTGAGATCCAAGTCTTCTCTGTGGGGAATCTCATCTCTGGCGCCCAGCTTGTTTCAGCAGGCTGCATTTTCCCCTAAACTTTGGCAGAACGGGTGCATTCCACAAACGTCTGTAGTTTTCCAAGAGAAGATAAATCACAGTGGTGGCTCTGTGTTCATTAAAAAGAAATCACAGAAGTTTTGCTTTAACAAATTTGCATTTGGCCCATTTATTTTACTTTGGATAGCACGTCATTATAATATGATTTGCATTCTTTGGATTGAAGCAGACAAAGAGTAAAGGTGTTTTTACATTAGTGAAGTTACTTTAGTGATCACGTTGGTCTTACTAGTCTAAAAAGCACAGAGAGAGGAGCAGAGCCTTGGTCCTCGACGTTGGCCTTTGAACATATTTTAGGTCCAAGATTTCAGTGAGAAATATTCGGAAAAATGGCTCAGTCAAGTGCTGTTTTGCTTCAATTTCCATGGAGATTCCAAAACTTCCTGCTCGGAGCGTTCCTGGAATGCATCTGCCCCCACCTCCTTTTCCTCTTTTTTCCTTTGCACATAAGTAAGGTCTTAATTTTAGATCTGCAACTGCTGTCATCTGTCACATACCAAGTGTCTGTCTGACTCTCTGTCAGTCTGTCAGAAATGCCCATTTTATTGCCCATTGTTTCTCCTCTACAATTACATTAAACCTACAACCCCCCACCTCCCCGTGACAAAGAACAATAATAATACAACAGCAATTTCTATAAGCAACAGTAAAGTAGGACGAATGCTATAGTTTACCATAGGGTGCTACACTAGTACAACATGTCAAGTTAAAAGTATTATAGGTTATTATAGAAGTATTATACAGCAATATAGCAACTTTTTGTAGAACTATAGTAGTACGTTTTGGGAGGAAACCCTCAAACCAGTGTTCATTAACATGCCAAAAGCTCCTACTGCATTCTTTTCAAAGCCAGAAAAAAAAATCCCTTCTTTTTGTGAAATGAATTGCTTGTTCTTGGAAAACTGAAGCGGTTGGAAAACAATTTACTGTGTGTCATGTTTGCCCTCAATCCGTTTTCCCCCAGAGTGGCGCTCCGCAGCCCGAGGGTGCGGCGTCTCTGACTCAAGGCCTTGCCAGACAGACACATGTCTCTTCTCACAGGTGAGAAATATAAAAAAGGGCAACAGGAAGCAGCAACAATGCCTGTCCTGCCTAAGCTGTGACGTATAGGTGGTGTGAAGCTTATTCTGGCATTCATAGCCTTGTGAGTCACACTATTATGTGCAGGTGAGGCAATGAGACCGAGAACTACAAAACCAGGTGTGCTGTCAGAGTGCTTTATATAACAGACAAACTTGATCCACATTTTCATCTGGACAGCATAAGGAATTCTACTATTGGCATTACACAAAGTATGATTTCCTTTTTGGTCAAAACTTTAAAGATACACCTAAAAATTAATACACCGCAAACGCGTATATCATTTCCACATGAATAAAATATATAAAAAGAATCAGATTTTAGGGAAGAGTAAACTGAAAGGCAAACATTGTTGACGTAATTCATAGTAGGTCTTACTCAACAATAAAAAAGCCATTGATTGAAACAGTAAATACAGTACGGGAATAAAACCTCACTGTGGATTTCTTTTCTCTAGATCACACTGAAGCTCATGAAGTAATTTTTACAGGCATATGAAAAAACTTATGGCACATTTTTTAAATTAGTGTTTTATTTTTCCAAACTCAAGTACTAATACTTGTATACAATTTCCGTGATGTGGTTGTTCCCTTTGGATGATTTTTACTTAGACAAGAGTTGTTCAACACTGAACTGCTTATTTTTGAATCACTGACAGAAAATAATTGTATGTGTGATTCTAAGTGTTGATGATTTATACAGAACCATCGCTCACCTTGACTGGCCAGCCGTCCCTGTATTCAGTGTTAGTGTGTTGCTAGTCTGCTGTTGTGGAAACAAACAGCCAGGTGTGTGTGTGTGTGTTCCGGTGTAAGTACGACTGATAGCCACTTTACAGCAGTTTTTTGTTTGTTTTGTATTGTTTGTTAGCGGTACACAGCTCTATAGGCACGAACAGCAGTGTTGCAGAGTGAGGTCAGACATGGTTAGTGAAAGACTGAAATGATTTGTAGGCTTGAAGATGATTTGTAGTCTGCAAATGACCTAACAAGACCCAGCAACACGTTCTGAGGTGTTGTGTGGTTTATGAGCTTTGCTGTTAAATTATAGTGTGAATGATAGAGTTGTTTCCTAGCTTATTGCCCTGCAAAGCAATCGGTTGTTGAAGTAGTGGATGTTAAATTGATAGCTAGATGAAAAGATGTGCTGAAGTTTGTTGCTTATTGTTTGCACTGGCACTGTGAGGTACGTAATGTGTAGCATGGAAGGGTGCCAGCCTAAATCAGCACACAGACATGACAAACTGTTTGCTTACTTGAGTTTCAGACTCTGGATTGTGCTTTTGGATTTTTACCCAATTGGTCAGGTCCAATTTCTCCTTGCAAGTTTTGCCCCATCATATAATGAGCTTGTTTATACCTTACATTAACTTGTGTTTCATGTATGGATTATATACTTTGGCGGGATTCCATTGACACTGTTCACTAAAATGTGTGAGAGATGTGATTTTGCTTTCCAACACAAAAGCACATTATGCTTGGTTTCCATTTTATTTCTGTTTACTTTTTCCCCTTCATGATATAAATCAACAAACTTGGCTTAAACACTTTTCTTCGACCAAGAGTCCAAAAAGGCTCTTGGTTTTGGAAGAACTCCAGCCTTGCATATCCTCCATCCAGCCTTTCCATGTGTATCCTCTGACATGTTAGTTAGCACTCAGCCCAGGCATTTTGCTTACGTAACTGTATGTGGTAGAAAGTGCATTACATTTACATTTGTGTTGAAGTTGTGTGGTGTGTGTGAATGTGCTTTAAGTGATTTGATTGCAATCCGATCGCAGTGGGTCCTGGAGGTGTTTACTCCTGGACTGAATTCCAAACATCTAATCTGAGCACCAAAAAACACATGTTGGCACACGGTAAACAGCCGAAGTTAGCAAGCTGTGATGTTGGGGGCTTCCTCACAGTCACATGAAAGGACATTGCGTCTTTGAGAACTGCCACTAACAAAATGTCACAACTGCCAATTCTGTTACATCAGCTAACAGACACCTGCATTAGCTAGCATTGCTAACAGGAGGAAACCTAAGCTTGTGGGTTACTTTCTTTAGAATACATTCTTGGTTTTATATATTTTATTTGTATATATTATTTTTTGGAACTCCTCCAGTCTCATTTGTCAACACATGCACTGGAGTACTTACGCAGTTTAATCCACCTGAATATGCGTCACACATATCTTACACAAGTGGCCACTCGCAGCCGAAGGGAAGGTAACGGTGTAGAGCGAATTATTAAAACGTAACACATTTGCCCTCAGCAGGTTAGTCTCAATGAGCATACTGTGCACATGTGTGAGAAAGAAACATAGAGTTGAAACACCGTAAAATGCCTTTCTTTTTGTTCTTTTTAGCCAAGTAGCATTTAGCATGCTAACGTGTTAGCTAACAGAGGAAATTGTATCAGCAGTCATGTATACACGATTGAGCAGTTTGTAACTTGTTATAGTTATGGTTGTGATTTAATGCTATTAATTTAATTTAAGTTTTTAATGCCAAGCATTTTAAAATAGTTTACTTTTATAACTATAAAGCTTTTTAAAAGCTATGTCCACCATTATTTTCCAGATTGAAACAGTAAATGTATCAAGTTCTGCTGCCTTTACTCGATCACTCCAGCCACCAAGGGTTCATCTCACACTCTTCCATTGAGCAAGTAAAGGAATGCAAACATTCTTAAGATGGTCCTGGGGAGAATGATGAAGCCAACTGGACAAGGGCTAAAATTGTTAACACCAGTGTTAAAACTGGTATTGAGACATTGGACATGAGCAAAGTCTGCTGAAGCCTGCATCTCTAACAGCCTTTCTGGAGGTTGGCAGAAAGTTCACTTTTGCACTCTTGCCCTTGATGAACAGTTGAGTCAGACAGTCTTTCTTGGTAATGTGCATGTTAAGTCTATGTGTCCGCAAGTCAAGGGACTTCCAGAGATTTTGACTGGGCAGCGCTCTCTGAGACACCGATGGCTGAGATATTGCCAGGGCTTAAGCCCACCAATAGAGCCAAGCCAAACTGGTATCTAAAAAGAATAGACAAAGGTTTGTTGCGTAATAAAAAGAGCAGCAGCAGCAACAGCAGCAGTCATCTTGTTACTAAAATGTTTCTTTTCGAGATGTATTAATTTAACCTGACTGTGATGATGTCCTTAGGAACAACAGCATGGTGACCCCAACAGTCTCCTCCAATGCCTATGCAATACACTCTACACACAGGAATGTTCGCCACGTCTGTTTCACAACAGCTCTGCTAAGGCCAAACACTGACAGGTGAGAGTAGGCACGTTGCCACATATTTAGGATTTGTGCTCATGCTTTTCTGTGTTTGTGCATGTGCAGAAAGAGAGAGAGAGAGAGAGAAAGAGAGAGAGAGAGACTAAGGAAAGAAAATTTTACATAACATTTATATAACATTATTGCTAAATCTTTCTGAAACCTGTGTTCTCCTCAAACGGGCAAAGTCTGATGTGTGGTCAGAGGCATGAGCGGTATGCGTACATGCATTTTACTCGCCGCGTGAAAAACCCCACCAGACACTGAGGGGTATTTATGTGTGTTGCTGCAGATTGTGCTGGGAGAAGTCTGATGTGTGTATTTTTCTTGTCTCCACAGCACCACTTACACTTCCTGAGCCCCGCAGAGAATCTGAAGCATTTTAAAAGATGAGGCGCAAAGGCCGTAAAGGTCAGATGTCCATAGGGCTTTATTTTTGCATGGAATGTTCTTTTTTTCCCTCCCTGCTGAAAGCTGCCATTTCATAAGTTATATGTGTCTTCTTAGTAGTAGTGTATAAAATGCCATTCTAGGGTTGACTAAACAGCAACGCAAATATATCTCTGCATTTCTGTCTGCTCTGTCGAAGCATGGATTATACAGCCAGACGCCAACTCTACCAGTGCATGCATTTTTAGCACTCCTTCTTACCACTGACTGTCTGTCAGAGAAAAGAGACAGAACTGGAGAAACCCTATCCTTCACAGATATCTGGCAAGAATTCAGAAAATATAATTTAGGGTTGGGATTTCAGAAATGTTTATTTTTCGAATTGTTTAAGGCATGGGGCTCTTCTTGCTTTGGGCAGTTGGACAGGCCGACAAACAGCCAGAGTCCCATTAAGGTGTTGGTCCACCAGAACTGCTCTAGTGCACCTTATTGTACAAGTCAACACCATTTTCTGTTCTACAAGTCAACTGTGCTGGATGGATTCAACACCACTGTACTTCTTTTGGTGACCTGATAACAGCGTTGGAGAGTGCTGTGACACGCACAGATCCCAAATCTCCTTTAGGTGTTCTACTGCGTTGAGTTCTGTTGACGGTGAAGATCAGCATATAATTTATACCATTACTTCCTTATTTAATCATTCAGTTACCCCTCATGCCCAGTGCTTGGGAACACTGTTATCCTGGAAGAGATCACTTGCATCTGTATAGAAATATCATTGGATAAAGGGAATCAATCAGAACATTTTTGTATTGATTTGCAGTTGCCCTTCCATCTAAGGTGACATGTAAACCCGGAGCACCGGGAAAAAGTAACCCCATAACATAATTGGTTCAGCATTCAGGCCTGTACAGTTCTCTTGGTGTACGACACACATGCACTCACCCACTTTTGTAGTATATAGTGAGACAAGCCTAATCAGGCTACATCACTTCTGAGGACCGATTAGGAGCACATGAAGGAGTGCAGTGTGCTCCTCTAAACTGTGGCTCAAATCATAGTCTTCCTGCAAAAAGATTTTTGTGCCCAGTGCCAGCTGGTAAATACTACAGATTTTACTATTTTACTAATGAGAATTTGTTTTTGTTGTAATAAAGTGTTTATGTACAGCAACCCTTCTGTAATATACCCCTCTGCATTGAATGGTCTCTTCTAGCTCATACTGTTGGATCATGTTCTGCATTCACTTTCTCACTCATCTGAGGAACAGTTGCTCTTCTGTTTTCTTAAATATTGCACTAATGCACAAGCATCATCACTAAAAGTGTTTCCAATCTTATTCACTGATCTTATTCCTATAGATCTACATGCCGATAGATAGATAGATAGATAGATAGATAGATAGATAGATAGATAGATCTAGGTCTGTGACACAAAAGGAAACTAAAGATAGATATACATAGTCCACGACATGACTCAGTACTGCGTTTTTTTTATCAGATATAAGATTTATATATATTCTGTTCATATACTTGAACATACACACAGATATAATCAAAATGTATCATTCCTTCCCATAATCCCAGGCCTCCTGAGTTTACCCCCTATATTGCACCTGCTCCTCACATCTCCGTTTTATCATTTCCACCGAGAGGACAGTGTCTAGTTTAATTGCTAGTGACACTGTGGTTTGATGCTCCCCCCCAGGAGCTGTCAGGGTTTCCTACATGCAGCAGAGCATTGCGCAAACAGTAGACACTGCGCAACACTCCCACTTCTCAAGCTTGCAGAGTAATTCATTCATAGATAAATTGCTGTCTGTGAAAGTAGGGCAAAGGAACGTTCCTGCGGGAAAAATCTGGCATCCATCAGCCTGCTCTCCCACTGCTGTTTTTTTCTACAGTCAAGAAGGTGAAGGTTGCCATTTTTTAGAGTAAAAACCTAGAGGTGTCATGTCGGTATGGGAAAAGGATAAAAACCAGTCCACTCATGTCTCAGGGTCAAAGGTGGTTATCTAAAGAAGGTTCATCTTAAATAACATCATTTTAATGTTGGCAAAATAGTTAATACGCTTGCCTTGTAGGCTTGTATGCTGAAGTTTGATTTTGTGGGTTTAAATCATTGTGTTCTTCCCATGATCTTATATAGAATACTAGGGATAGATCATGGTTAGGGGAAAAAACAAACAATAAAAACAACAATTTAAGCAATGGTGACTGATTGTGATGCATAATAATGATTGATATATTGATATATTACAGTATATATCAATATATGATGCCTCTAAATGTAGTTATTTCTTCAGTGCAGTTCAGAGGTTTATCATTTCAGGAATGCATGGAATACTTGTAGAATCTGATGAGGAAGTTCGTACTGAAATATAGCTATTCTCAACCGCGGCTGATGCATCACAACTGTTGTTAACAGTTTTATGGACAGGTGGTCATAATTTTACAACCACTTATCAAGTTCAGTCCTGCAAACAGCTCTTGTTCATTCCGCAGCGAATGACTGTTTACTGCCTTTGGGTTTATTGTCTGTCTGCTCCGTCACAAAATTAAACACACTGTACTAATCTTTGTTCGAGCGACCTCACGGACAAGGTCCACCAAAGCGCATTCCAGTGGTATCGTCTCAATCTCAGAATTGCCTGTGAATTTCTGACCAAAATGAGCTCACATCTGTTGTCCAAACGGCAACCAGTGTGATTTTATGAGTTTTTTGTTTTATTTTTTACAGCAGAGATAAAAGAGTTATGACTTGTTTAAATGTAGCCACAGCACATGCCTCAGCTGTGCAGAGACACCTTTTCCTAAGGGGTGTAGCAGGTTGGGGGTGAGGTATTAGACAGAAATAACACACTGGTCTTCTGGAAAAATAGCTACAACTCCTGGGGTCACACATCATCCTGGGACTGCCAAGTAGCCCTGATATCCAGATGATGTAATGCCTCCAAAGAAATGTGACAGTAACCTGATGCTAAAGCCCAGGGATTGCTGTCAGTGCTCCGAGACTTTTCAGATCCAAAATGGTCTGTCAGGCATCTGACCCCCAAGGCCCCTCGTCTATACTGACTTCATTGCCTCTTTCAGGTGGTTATAGAAAACAAGTCTGCTTTTTACCCCACAACAACGGTTCAGAAGGCAAATTGACTCAATTTGTTAATTACTCAAAGCTGGTGTCTGAAGGTTTCTTCTTAACTTTTATACTGAAGCTAATGTAGCTAAATGTTGTGACTGTCCAAAGAAAAACATGTATCTCCATTTTTTTTCTATATCATTTGAACACGACTGCTGCCATTTACACTGGGGTCCATTCATCAATTTCAATTATGCATGGACTAATAGAATTGCTCCAAAATAACTTGGAAATGATTCTGGTTCCATTGACATTTTGAAGATACATGTTTTTCTTTGGACAGTGTCTATGTAATGAGAGCTTATAGCCACCAGTTAGCTATGTTGAGTGATCAAGAATAATTTGGCTAGACTGGGTTTCTGCAGCGGAGGGACATAGTGTTATATATGGACAAAATATGGACAAAAGAGAAACTCCTGCGACTAGTTTCTTTTTATTTTAATGAATGACAACATGTGACAATATAATATGTAGGAGAGGTTTAATGTAACCTTGTTATCACTTACCAGTGCCAGTGAGTACAGCTTTATTGGATCTAGTTTTTTACCAAGAGACCAAGCCAGAGAGTGACAGCCATGAAGAACTGTCCATATCTGTCCGTTGCTCCACTGTGTTGCGCAAAAGTCGACTCAGTACTCTGAAATCTCATTTGTCCTGCTGAAGCAACGATATGAACCCAATGCTTCAAAGGGAAACCCACACTGGCTTCTTTCCCGTCTGATAAGATTCAAAGATTTGTTATACCTGACAAAAGAACTAATTACGAGTGAGACAGAGACAAATTACCTCTGTAGCGGCATGTCCGTTTCTCTAGTATTCAGATAAAGCTGGAGCAATTCTAGTGATTTTAGGGGGGGATATGGAGGAATGTCTTGTGTAAATATTGGTGGAGGCCCCTGGAATGCAATCTGGACTGGAGCCAGACAGGAAGCCTGGAACATTTGTTCTTCTGATCCCAATTTCCATGCACAATCACGCTGGGAGATATTTTGGGAAGTGGTTTCTTGCCATCGGACCACAGCCACAATGAGGCCAAACATGCAATAGACCCAGGCTAGCACCAGGTCAGTGATACAGCATTGGTATCAGCCTCACAAAGGTATTGTTTTCTTAATAGCAAGTGGATGGTGTTGTTGTTTTTTTTTTTAAGCCAGGCACAAAGAAAGAAAAAACCTGTTTGACTTTGGGCCAAGTAGGCCACACGACTTCGTCATTTTGTTGTAGTTATGCCATCAGTTCAGGAATGCAGTAGTTGGGTGAGGTGGTCTACAGCACTGTGAATGTGTGTAACTGAATACCCCAGATACAATAGTGTCTTTGCTCTTTAGTTCCACAGACTGTGTTCCTCTTACAATGTGCTGCGGAATGCGGAAGTGTGGCAGGACAGTTCAGAAGTGGGACACAATGACTAACATGGATATTAGTTACAATATACGTTTAATGGATTAAAGCATGTCCTTGTACAGTGGAGTGCTGTGGTAACCCAAGTAAATGAACTGACATTTTAACCTGAACTACTCAAATCAACGAGAAAGTTGATTTACTAACTTCTAGCTTAATCCTGCCATCTGGTGGCGCAAACAAATATTGCCTGACTTTTATTATTTTATTATCATGGGGACCGTTACAGAGGGTAATTCCAGTTTTTTATTAGTGAGGTTTTTGTTTTGTAATTGATTGCTCTGTAGGCAAGTGGGAATAAGTGGCAGGAGTGTGCTATAATTTGTAAGAGTGTGGAGTGTGTCTTAAGTTTTTAAAAAACTTAAGGTGTTTTTAAATATGCTATAATGCCACGTACCCCCCATAATTCTTAGACATATTATTTGTACTAATAAAGTCCAGTATTGTGAAATATTACAGGATTTTAGTTCAGCGAAGGACGTAAGTATAATAATAATATGCACGTTATCAATACGATGATTTATTTAGTTTATTATTATTATTATTATTATTATTATTATTATTATTATTATTATTATTATTATATATTTTTTTATTAATTACAGTGATTAGCGATTCACTGTTTAAACGCTGGGACAAATCCCGCCAGCGCTCGTCTGTTAATACGAGTAGATGAACTTTTATTTTGAAGATCAGTTTTGTTCTTTTCTTTCCTCCATTTCAAACTGCTCGTTGTTGCTGTTTTCACGACACAGTGATGGAGCGGCGCTAAACCCTTACAGTCCCGGTACTGCAGAACAAATATCAGTGTTTTTCTCTCTTTCTCAGAACCAGAGCAGAGGTGAAATCGTGCAAAGAGACTAAAAGTCATTCCGGTTAGAAAAAAACAACATGACTATCGGCCGCTATCACTATTGCAGTTGACGGACAGCTATAGAGAACCTGGTAAATAATGTTTAGCTGCTAAGCTAAACGTCCTAATCCGAGCACAGCTGTACAGATAGTCTCACTTCACCGCTGTAATGTGTGGGTTTCTAAATATTTACTGTGAGAATGTTAAGTGTACTGTTCCTCTGGTCAAATGCTCATGTATCTGTAGCGTAAAGCCCGTTTGTTTACAGAATTATCGTCCGTCAGCTAGCTCTGTCTGCCTGTGTTTGTTGTCTCACTGTCGTATTAATGAATCGCTTCATTAACCTGACTTGTTGTGACTGCGGAGGAGAGTTCACATTAGTTTTTTTCACAGACAGACCAAACGTGGCTCACTTCGCTGTCTTGATTTGGATTTACAGATACAGGCAAAGACAGCTGAACTGTGAGCGTGGCTGCTGTATTGAAGCCTTGTTTACGCCTCGCTTGTCTGCAAAGCGTTTAGATATTAACCCGAGTAACGTTAGCTTTATTGGAGTAGCAGAAAACTAGTTTGGTCTCGCTTTATTCTTATTTTGGGTTGACAACCCTGTGTATCATCTGCATACAGATTAATAACAAACTGTCTGCTGAAACTCAAGTAAGATTAGAGGAAAGATAGTTAAGGTAACGTTTAATTTCAGTCAATGTTAAGACGAGACATAGAAACCACACCTCTCTGAAGCACACAACCGAATCATATACTGACATTTACGTTTAATAGAAAGTTTGGTGTTCTCTCATCAGTTCCTTTCCACTGACAGGTTATTGACGGAAAATGAGCTCTCAGCAGTTTCCTAGGGCACCGTTGCCACCTTCAGGGTCCGCCCAAGGTCCTGCGCCTACTGGCAGTAATAGCCTCATGCAAGGAAGCCAACCAGGTAGAGCTGCATTACCAGTTTGTTTCCTGTTTTCTGCTCTTAAGTTTATGTTTCAAAATGTTAAACCCAGACGAATAAACCATTTTATTTATTTATTTTTTTGAGGTGCTGAAGAAGGCAACAGAGAGGCAGATCCTCAAGACACTTTGCCCACTGGTAGTGCAGGTGCGGGGGCTTTACCGTTCCGTGATGAGAAGCAGGAGACAGTGGTGGTCAGGCCCTATCCTCAAGTGCAAACTCTGGGCCAGCCTTCAGTCTTGCCCCAGCATGTGCCTATCCAGCCCAGCCCCACGGTCACTGTGGCTGCACCACCAGCCCACCTGGCCCAGCCCCAGCAACCTGCCTTTACAGAGGGAGCAGTGAAGGTGCTTTGCTTTCTGTTTGTTGTGTTTTAGTGTTTCTCAATCTTGTTCACAGAGCTGGGAAATGACAATGCAGTACTTTTGTTACTGATTTTTTTTTATTTTATCTATCCCTCCAGCCTGGCTTGAAGCCCCCAATGCCCAGTCGGCTTATTGCCCCAGCTCCAGCTGCTAGTCAAGTTCACATTCCTGGACCGGCTAAGGTGCCTGGACATATTACTGTTACCCTGGAGAGCAGTATCGCTCCAGCCTCCATCCCTGTAGCTACCATCAGTGGTCAGCAGGTAAGGCTGCAACAATCATCGTTGTGTCCTTGTATTCGTGGGATCAACAGGGCTGGAAGTGGAGAATATAAAACTTTTCTCTTCCTGCAGGGACAAAGTAACCTGCACCACCACCTCATGGCAGCTAACGTGCAGATCATCAGGAGCAGCACTCCTGCACTGCAGATTGGATCTTCAACTGCTCCCCCTCACACATTTCCCTCCCACCTGCCCCGAGGTCAGAATTTCTGTTTCATATTTACTGTGCTCCATGTCAGTTGTGGGGACCCTCTGGTGTAGCTATGGTGTTATGGAAACGTTTAGACACTTCTGGTCAGATTACTTATATAGGCTGTTATGAGGTTAACCCCACCTCTGCCTAGGATATATTAATGCATCAGTCCAAACCTGTTAAGACCTCTTTTGACTGAAATCACAGTCTCCAGATAGTTCTTGTGGCCAGATAATAATCTTTATTTTCTATTAATTAAACTATTAATTGGTCGTCTTTCATGTACAGCATATCTGATGTCTAACGTCAGATTTTTCCAAGTCTAGGGACAATAAAGGCCAATTTTCAGTCCTAGTCTTTCATTTCTGGAAGTAGTTCATGGTTGATTTTGATGGATGTTCTAGATCATTATCAGCTGCGAGACATTAGCCTCTTGAATGTTTTGATATGTAGTAGAATCCGTTCTTTGCTTCATTCCTCACAGCATGTTGTTGAGAGTAAACCATACCATGCTTAATTTTGATACTGGAATTAAATTAATAATCTGGAACTGTCTACAGCTTCCTTGGATTAAAGCCTTAACATCACTGGTGGGCCGACTGGAAGACTTTTGCACTTGATTAATTGACTTTTTTTTCTTCAATATATTAAATTTGGTAGATTATGCATTACATTTCTAGAAATGTCATAAATAAGTTCCAGGCTTATTGTTCCAAGAAGATTTAGATTTTTGTTTAAAAAATGCAAAAAAGTATGGTATTTAACTAAATTACTACACAAAATTATTAGGGTTATGGCAAGATAGTGATGCTTGCTTACAGTTATACTATCGCTTTAATGATATGTAACATATTCTAGGTTAACTTTTGGTGTACATTTCTGTCAGCAGTTTACTTAATGATTTGCCAATTCATGCTTAGCTTGGAACATCACACGTTTATATTTAAACATAGCTTAAGATTTTAGGTGTTTAACCAACCTAAGAAGTAATGCAGTTATTAGGTTCACATAAACTACTAATGGCACAAAAAAACACCTGTGCATGACACGTTCAAGCCATGATCAGCTTTTTTGTGATTAATTTAAAAGGTTATAGTGTTGATTTTTACATTTAGATGAAGTTGCTCCAAACAAGTGTAATGATCCTCTGTGTGTTTGTGTGCTTTGTATTTCAGGCGCAGCTGCTGCAGCTGTCATGTCAAGCACCAAAGGCCCTACTGTTCTGAGACCTGCATGTGGAGCAAACGCAGGCCCGGGCCAACCCGCAGCCGTACAGCACATCATCCACCAGTCTATTCAAGTATGTTTGAATCTCTGTGTAAGCTGTGTTGGCTTAGGACCTTTCTGCTGTTTAGTACTAGATGATGTTTTGTGCCTTACAGTATGATTAGCTTTTACGTAATGCTGTTTCCGTCCTCACGTTTAGAATTGTCATACAATGTTGTGTGTTATCAGTTGTTCGTGTTGAGTTTTCATGGTTTTAAATTTGGAACTTCTGCATGTGCAGTCTCGACCTACAGCCACCACATCAACTGCTGTCCTGCCCACTGTGGTCGCCCCTATTTCAGCAGCTAGAACCCAGTCCCCAGTCATCAGTCCTCCGGTTACCCATGCAGCAGAAATAGTACATGGGTAAGCTTTTTGTTTGCAATTTGTGGACACTTTGTTGCACACTGAATACAGCCATTTGAAAAGGTTTTGGTCCCTCAGCTCAGATATGTTTGTTAATTTTCCAAGTAAATTTGAATGTAGTTGCTGAATTTAACATGTTGGGCAATAATTGAATTTTTGTTTTTACCTATATGTGTTAATATAATAATATATTGAGTCGGTAGTAAACACAAGTTTATGCTATTTCAATTTGATTTGATGATTTCTACATGAAAATATTTGATGACAGATGTCTAAACGTTTGAACATGAAAGTGTAACTATAGTATTGAGAGTATTTTGTGTTAAGAGTGGTTCACTCGTTCTGAGTTTTGTAACATTGTTTCTGTTCCAGGCGACCAGGCCTTGCTATCCATCCTCCTCCTGCCACTATCAGTATCCAACGGCCTCCGACTCCAAGAGACACGGCCACGCGCATCACACTGCCCTCGCATCCTGCCATGGGTGCCCAGAAGGCCCAGCCTGCTCACACTATGACTCAGGTCAGACTGTAACCTCTTTAACACCAGTCTAGTTAATATATTGACTAATTAAGCAATCCTTAGTGGTTAGTGGTCGCTTTACCACTATGCTGCCACTGTCCTACAAGCAGTGTTGATGGCACATCATAACGGTAAAAGCCAGTGTAATGGCTGCATGTGTCATATGAATGTTATAGAGTTTCATAGGCTGGTTTTAAATAAACAACATTGTGGTTTTATACATAGCTGACACACTTAATGACTGGCTATTTTTCAATGAATTTGTCTCGACAGAAGCCTATTTTTAGCACTGTGACTCCTGTTGCTGCAGCAACTGTTGCCCCCATCCTAGCTACTAATACTGTCCCATCAACTACCACAACAGGTAGGGTTTTATCATATATTTTCTTAAAGTTCCAAGACTACTGTACTCCAAATATAGCTCTAGGAAGATCTTACTGTTTCCATTTTTTTATTTAAAAGGTTCCGCATCTCACACCCAAATGACCAGCAGTACCATCGTCACCATGACTATGGCCTCCCACTCCTCTCATGCCACAGCTGTAACCAGCTCTGCTATTCCTGTTGGTAAGCACTGAGCACTATACCTGTCTTACATAGCCCTTTCTGGATGTTTGTGATGCTTTCAGCAGTGTCAACTTCTTGAATATTTCAAGGGGAATTCCACCAATATATAGTTTAATGGCTGAGATCCCAAATCATATTCTGTGAAATTTATTTTTATTTACTGTTCGCATTGATCAACATTCAAAATTCAGATAAATGTAAATAGCTAGGTTCCATCAGTAGTGCCTTTACCTGATGTTATTAAGCAACGAATACAATAAATTAATATAATATATTAAAAAATTTCCAACATTACTACCAGAAAGCTCATCAGCAGTACAGATATTTCTGGTTCTTTATAATTCCTTTCTTAATGTTATACTTAATTTTGCACTATTCTGTAATTAATGGTTTTAAATGAGTAAAGCCAGGGGAGCTAATCTGTGCATGATTGTATGAACATTGCTGTGCATGTTCAGAGTAATTCCAGTGGTTTTAAGCTGTAATATGTGTACTAGACCAACTTATCAGACAGTAATTAGTATGGGAGAGAACTATTTAGTAAAAGTACATCTAAACTGTACATCTAAGCTGTAGTTGATAAGGATATTTTGGTATATGGTTATTTTGTAGAGAACCTTACTGACTCTTTATATACTTTTGTGGTGATAGAGAGCAGGGACACAATGTCTACAACACAAATGTAGACATTTTATTTAACATCAACCACCAGTGAACCTACATGCCTGCAAGATTTTTTGTAGTGTGAATAATGGCAGAAGCAAATTCATTTCTTTTTCTTTGAAGGCTGTTTAGACTTACACAGCAAACGTGTACATTTAACCTCTAGGTACACTGATTTCTTTATTGTCTGGTGTAGGTGTGTCCACGCTCAATTTCCTCATAACATGTTTTGTGTGTGCAGCTAAAGTGGTCCCTCAACCAATTGCCCACACTTCCCCTCGGATTCAGCCGGAATACTCTGGAGAGAGGACCAACCTGATCCCCATCTCTGGCCATCGTTCTTCTCCAAATCCTGTCACCATGGAGGCCCGCAGTGACAACAGGTGACAGCCTTTTGCATGATTAAAGACCTTGATGAGTTGCATTGATAAATTGCTCATTACTTAGACAGCTGAGGAAACCTCAGTTGGAGTGATGATCAGTGATGGACATGCTGGTTAGACATGTAATATTTAGTAATTTGTAATATGTAATATCTAGTAATTTGTCTCACTTTTTATAGGCCGTCTGTGCCAGTCCAGTTCCAGTACTTTTTACCCACATACCCCTCATCTGCTTACCCGCTGACGCATGCCTACACCCCTATTACCAGCTCTGTTTCCACCATTCGCCCCTACCCAGGTAAACCTAGCCAGTGTGTCATTTAATCAATTACAGGTGCACTAGTAGTTCAATGATAGACATACTCTTAATTAATTATTATATTAATATACTTTATATTGTGTTATTTAATTAGCAATTATGTATTATGATAGTGGTAATAATTTTAATAACAATTACAATAACACATGAATATTTTGTCATTTTATTTGTAATAACTGTTTCTATTTGAATTGTACAAACAAGAGCCTAAAAGGGGTTTTAAATGATTAAACTATTATTCTAAGGGTTACTATATACATTTTTTATGTAATGATCTATTTACAGTATTTTTGCAATGTGTTTTTAACTTCATTCCTTATATAAGACATTTTACACAATTTCATAAACATTTTTCTATCATTAAAGACACATCTATTATTTCTTTATGCTTCAAGCACAGATTTCTTTACTGTAATTAAAAATAAATGTAACAATGGAAACAAATCGAAAGATCACCAAATAAGAAATACAACATTTACTGTTGTATAAAAAAAAAATTAAATGCTAATAGCCACTTGCATCAACATGGCAAGTGTTTGTCTGTGGTCAACAGCATTTTCTTTAAACTAACAGTTATGTTTTTTTCATTAGTGCTGGAAAAGCAAATAAATATAATACACACACTGGAAATGAGAATTATCATTTAAATATAATATAAATATAAAACACACTAGAATATAAAATATAAATTAAATATAATACACACACTGGAAATGAGTTTTATCATTTAAATGTAATATAAATATAAAACACACACTAGAATATTAAATATAAATTAAATATAATACACACTGCAAATGAGTGTTATCATTTGGAAACACTTTGTTGGTTGGACTGCTTGGTTCCCACCAATCAGATTATGCCATACATGAAGTAATTTAATATGTTCTATAATCTTGACCCCTAATGATGTGTGTAATCCATGATGAAAAATATCATTTATCATGTAGCCCTTCTACCAATCATTTGAAAGCTATGTAAGTGCACAGCACAGTGATGCTGAATTTGTTTTTAAACATTTATTTGAAATCACTTTGGCTTTGTATTATTGACAACATGCTTTTCTGGTAAAGGAAAAATTAGAATTTTTGCCACTTGCTCTGATATGGCAAAAATCCACCAGTGAATTTGACCACATCCAAAGGAGAACATAGAGCACTTCTGCTGCTGAACTTTTAATTCTGCTGCTGAACTTTTAATTCTGCTGCATTTGATCATTTTCATGCTTCCCGCACATAGAGGTTATGATTGCAGGTACGCCATTTATTTTGTTGTTTATTTAATACTTTGTTCCAGTCACGGCACAGACTCCGACCTCAGCTCTTCCTGCGCAGGCTGGTGTGGGTGTGGCCACCACCGTGCATTTGAACCCCATGCAGCTGATGGCTGTGGATCGCATCGGCCTGCAGTCCGCTCAGATTAGCACCCAGAATATCCAACCAGCCTCCATGACTGCCCAGGGGATTCAGCCTGCACCAATTGGTGTGCAGGGCCTGCATGCCACTGCACCAATCAGCACACAGGGCATCCAGCAGGCGCCCGTCGCTGCACAGCAGCCACAGTCAGAAGCAAAACCATCAGGTAAACCAAAACAAACAAACCCACTCTTTCAGATTTGTAGAACATGCTTTTAAGTAGTGAATAAATCGATGTCTTTTGTTCAACAGGTGTGGTCCTGGCTGAGAGCACTGCATTTGTGACCAACCCCATCGGCAGCACCTTCAGTGCTACGCAGCCTGTCACCACTGTTGTTCAGACGCACCCTCAGGGGCCGAACACTGGCGCACCCACGCTAGTCTCCTCCCCCAGACCCAGCATCCTCCGCAAGAAGCCTGTGAACGAGGGGTGAGTGGCCCATATAAATAAGCAGGATGTTCTATGAAATCTTAGACTTAAGGACTGGGCTTTATTTCTTTAGTCTGATCCTGCATGAATCGTGCATGCTAGTCTGCTTTAAATCAAGACTGGAGATCAGTGAGTATCAGCTCACTTTAGAAAGGGTGTTTGGTTACACAAACAAGTACATGCCCCTGTCCTTTAAGAAAAAAGACACCTTCTGCAAGAGCAGAACAAATGGTCATTTAGAGCAGTGTGTGATTTTTGGGGTGTATTTCTAGGGCTGTGCGTAAAAATCTCATCCCAGCGCAGCCGAACGAGCCTAATTCTGGGAGAGTGGATAGTGGCGTAAGACTGGCGGGATCCCCACGACCAGCAGGGTAAGCCCTGGCTGATGCTCCTTTATTTGGACTAATACCAAAGGAGAATACAACAAATCCATTTTCCTAGGAGTAACTGTGCTCGTGCACAGCCTGTGACTGGCATAATGTTTAGCAAAATAAGGCACTATACAGTTTAATGCATCTCATGTCCTGTTTGTTTAGAGTCAAGCCCAAAACTGATGTCCATGTCACCATGATGCCCCCTGTGATGGCTGCGGTGGAGGCACTGCCCACTCATGGGGGCGAGCAGCAGCCCCTGCCAACTCCTGCCCAGCACTTATCACAGGCCATCCCTACTCTGCTTGCCCCACCTGTCCCACCGCCCCCGTCTCAGCCTGCTGCAGTTCTTTCTGCCCTCCCTGCAGCCATGGCTGTCACTCCACCTGTGCCTGCCTCCATGGCCAATGCAGTTGCCTCTCCAACTCAGCCGGCGGCCAGTAGCACAGCCCTTAGCTCTGCCCTCTCAGACGTCAAAGTCAAGCAGGAGGCGGAGTCGATGGAATCATCACAGCCAGGTGGATAGTCTTTCTCTCTTTCTGTTGTTACCACTACTGCTTATACAAGTGATATTAAAACTGTTACCAATGATCAAACTGGTAGTGTAAATAATAGTTTTTGGTTTAATGGCATTAGATTTCTCAAGTGAAAGCTTGTAAAGTACTTAATTGAAGCACAATTTAGCACAATGAGTTATGCATAATTGTTCTGTACATTTTTGGTGTAGGTGCTGCAGTTCAGTGATTTGTACTTTCAACTAATTGTGATATTTAAGTATTCGTAATAATTCATGAACACCTATTTAACCATGGAGCTGGGAAATAGATTTTTCTGCTAGTTTAAGGTGACAGTGCTGCTGTTTTTAAAATCCTGCAGGGAGATGCATTTCAAAATGTGATTTATTGTTTTAATAGCCATATATATATATAAATTACAAACTGTTTTCAGATCTAACGTTTATATCAGCCTAACCTGTTTCCCTATTTCCCACTAATTAATTAATTAGCCTATGAGTAGCCTATTATTGACAACTTGTGTGATAATAACCTGCTGCTTGTTTCTGTGTTTGTAAAACCTTTCTGCCTCTTGCCCTCCAGCACTCTCCATCCCCTCATCAACGACCCCATCTTCAGGTTTCCCCTCTCAGGCCTCAGGCCTTACTGTGCCCCCTCAGCCAGGAGACCTCCTGCCTGGGGCCTCCCCACGCAAGAAGCCACGCAAGCAGCAGCATGTTATCTCCACAGAGGAGAGTGAAATGATGGAGACAAACAGCACGGATGAGGAGAGGGCCAGTAGCAGACCCTCTGGCAACAAGGCAGAAAGACAAGAGTCACCTCCCAGGGAATATGTGGGTAAGTGATCTGTCAGTGAGGTAGATGTTACAGAGTGTGCTTAGAAAGATTTTTTGTCTCTCTTTATATTTGTTTAAAAAAATGATTGTGTGTGTTCTTTTCAGGGCTAGCAGGAGGTCAAGCAGTGTTGCTGTTTTTTTTTTCTTTTTAAAATGGGACTTCTCTTTTTTTATAGATACTTGTTTCTTTTTTACATTTTCTTGGCAAGTAAAAGTACATGTGTGTAGATACTTTAGCTCTAGTTGATACCAGTACACGCTGAGTAATCCTCTTAGAATTACATAGTTGTTAGAGTAAATTATTGATTTTTTAAATTAAGTGCTAGCTATGTTACACAAATGACTATCGAAGCAGCACTGCAGTGTAGAAGGGAGGTTTTGTTGCATGTCAGAAAACTGCTTCTGTAAGGTTTTATAGATGGTGTGCTCTTCAGAGGTCTTGAATCATGTATAGAGTATTACCTCTGGTTAAACTATAGTTAAATGGACCATGGTTTACAGACAAAGCCTGTGATTTATATGCTCACACTGTCCCAAATCACTAAGTTCATGCTCTGTAAAACAGCTTCTACTGTATAGAATAGCTGTTTAATTTAAAATAACATGCTGTGCACATGTTCTAAGCAATACAGCAGTGCAGTAAGTTTTATCTACAGCCTATTTTACAAAGATAATTCAAAATAATAGCTGTATTAATATTTATATTCCGTCAGCATATACACAGACTTTTGGTTCTCAAATGCTTTTCATCTTCACACATTTTGGGAAAGTGGTTGTGAATGTGCGAGTTTAAAAACATGCTAAAATTGCAGTGTATGCTTGACGGAATTACGCAAAGGAGGAGTCGGACTGCCACAGCAACACTCAACACTGCTGTGTGAGAATTTGTTTAGCATGGCAGCATACACTAGTCTTGCGTCACATGGTTTCAGCTGCTTTCAAATGTTGGTTTCATCTTTTATGAGCATGATTGTATTGGGTCAATATTTGACGCCACTAATCCCCCACATCCCACCCCTCAGTTGCTTTGTTTCTTTTTTACACTCATTGCAGGCTGTGTAGCTCAACAGAAGATTGATTGTGTTAGTCTCATTACTGAATTCCAGACTTACTAAGTATTATGTAACACTATGCCACTGAGGCTCTGATGGTGGATTTTTAATGTGTCCTCCAGATGAAGAGGGTGTGCGCTATGTGCCAGTTCGCCCCAGACCCCCAATCACACTCCTGCGCCACTATCGGAACCCATGGAAAGCTGCCTACCACCACTTCCAGAGGTACAGCGACATCAGAGTTAAAGGTTAGTGCTTCTTCTGTAGTCTTTCCTTATTCATGTAATTTGCTCCCTTGTTAGCCCACCGACTAGACAGTTTCATAAGTTTGAGCTCTTTCTTTTATAAACCTTTTGCTGTTGTTGGGCCTGACTGAGAACATTTAGAGGATATCAGCCTTTAAGGGCTACATGTATACCAAGTTATAGAATTTTTCTTTCCCTGTTTCTTTCACTAAATTTGTCAAAGTTCATCATCTATTAATGAATCCTGCTTACTGTTTAGTTTTAAAGTATACTATTAAAAAAAAAAAAAATAAAAAAAAAAAAAAATATATATATATATATATATATATATATATATATATATATATATATATATAAACATACGCCCAGTGGCCTCTTCATTAGGTCATTAGAGGGTAGTTGTGGCCTGCAAGTTAGAGATCGGAAAGTCACCAGTTCCCACCCCAGGACCAGCAGGACACGACTGAAGGGCCCTTGAGCAAGGCACCTAACCCCCAAATGCTCCCCGGGTGCCGTGGATAGGGCTGCCCACCCCTCCAGGCACTTGTGCTTACTACCCTCTAGTGTGTATGTTCACTAGTGTGTATATATGTGTGTGTTTCACTGCACAGGTGGGTTAAATATTTTGCTGTGTGTGAACACAAGTGACAGAGTAAAAAATAAAGTTTTTAAAGCTAGGTTGTGCTTGTACGAGTAAATCAAAGACAGCAGTGCTGCTGGAGTCTTTAAACACCATGCCCACTTACTGCTCTCTCTATTAGAGACTTCAACCTTGCAGGTCCAACCTGTAAAATCAGAGGGGATAGTTGCTACACCGTGTTGGCTATCCTCTAGTCCTATTGCTGGTCACACAAAGGTGCCCACAGGTAGCTGTTGGCTGGATATTTTTAATTGGTGGACTATTCAGTCCAGGAGTGACACTGAGGTGTTTAAACTCCTGCAGCACTGCTTTGTCTGATCCACTCATACCTGTGCAACACATGTCTATATGGTTAAGTAGAGCTGATAAAATGAACAGTGAGTATAAATACATAGAGGTGTGGCCGCCACTATTGGCTTATAAAGCGCTTTGTTATATGTTTTGGTTGCCAAGCGTTATTGGATTCAATGTCGTTTTTCTTCTTTTTTCCCCCAGAGGAGAAGAAGAATTCTCTCCAAGATGTGGCCAATCAGAGAGGAGTTGCATGTCGTGCTCAGGGCTGGAAGGTGCATCTTTGTGCTGCTCAGCTCATGCAGTTGGTAAGTGCTGCATATAGTCCTGCTTGCTATTTTACTCAGATTTTCTTCTACGTGTACTTGTTTAATTGTGTTTTCCTTTCTTGTGTTCCCGTGTCATTATAGACCAATCTGGAGCATGACGTGTACAGTCGCCTCACCACTCTGCAGGAAGGGCTCATCCCAAAGAAAAGAGCTGGAGCTGATGATGACCTGCACCGTATTAACGAGCTAATTCAGGTCAGTTTCGAAGGCAGCACAGCCCCCTTGTAAAAGTACACTCTCATTACCTTTTGTTCAGCAGCTTAATATAGGCTTTCATACCTGAAATGAAAATTCTTTTTCATAGTTCAATCATAGAGGAGATCATTTTATATTTGAAATTAAAGTTATTTTTAAATGAAATGTTTTATCATATAATTGTAAACATACCATTAAAATATTCACTCAAATTTTCTTTATTTATAGAATGGCTTGGTGTATAACTGCAGCAAAGAATATGATGCATGTAAATCCTAAACACACAACTGTTAAGAAATAGTAGAGCTTAGTGCTAACAGAAATTAACACTATGCTAGCAGTCAGAAACAGGTTGTTCACAAAGGTAATATTTTTATAAAATGTTCATGATTCTAACGTTTTGCTCATTTATATATTATAATTTTACAATAACAAATGCTGTCTTTAATTCCAACGTAGTTCTATCAACCAAAGTATCTCTGACTGAGGCTGAAATAAACTGCGTATATCGTCTCGTTGCCAGTCTTAATCAAGTTTCTGCCTTCTTATATGGTGCAATGAAACAAAAAAACACATCTCTTCCTCTGCTTCCTGTACTACGTTGTGATTAGTCAAAATAAGCACATATTTACTTATTTTCAAATAAATGACAGGATGATTTTCCATAATCAGTGTCATTAACAGGGCACTGACTTTATCAACTAACCGTTGCTATCGTCTTCTAATTAATTATGTTCTTATTTGATATCTTTAAAGTTCATGAAGAGGTACTTTAATAACCTAATTTTTCTACTCCCCGTCTGTCTGTCTGTGTGTGTATCTGTTGTGTCCAGGGTAACATGCAGCGCTGCAAGCTGGTGATGGATCAGGTGACGGAGGCGAGGGACACCATGATGAAAGTGCTGGACCATAAAGACAGAGTTCTGAAGCTGCTCAACAAGAATGGCACTGCCAAGAAGAGCTCCAAGTTAAAGCGCAAAGACCGGGCCTAGATGTGACAGGAGCTCTCTCTTACTCACACCCTCTCTCTCTCTCACACACTTTCTCTCTTTCTCTCCTTCTTTCTCTCCTTCTCTTTCTCTCCCCCCCCTCTCTCTCTCTCTCTCTCTGCACCAGTAAGGTCAAACGGAAATATTTGGTCCGGTATTTGGACCAGTCATGTTTTTTTTCAGGTTGCTGTGCACAATCACCCAGTCTGTCACCTCATTTATATTCTTTTGAGCAGAGAAAGCAGGGCCTAAACCCTTTGCCTCGCCATGACCACAAACTGGACTCACAGGAACTGCTTACCCACAGGAACTGCTGCTTACTGAAGACTAACGTCTGCTTACGTGGGTACTAAACAGCCCAGTTAGCCCAGGTCAAGTTTTTTTGTTCCCCCACCCCTTTAGGTTTGGATTATAAGGTGTTAAGTTGCCTTACATTTTCATTTAGTAGTCGTAGTGGCGTTTAGGTTTGCTATAGTGGACAAAGTCACACATTCTCAAATTTGTTCTTTGGTCCATCATGTCACAAAATGAAAATCACTGGAGTGCAAGACTGTACTTTCACTTTAAATGTGAACAGCCAGCTGAAGAAAAGTATGTGCAGGTATGAATCTTGGTATGCAGAATACAAACGCACTAGAACAGTGTGTATACTGTCCAAGTTTCAGTGCCTTCTGTCATGAGTCTAACTGTTGAATTTGTGTCTGCTTGCTTTTAATACTCTTGAGGAAGCGAACCAGTTTGAGGTCAGTTTGGAAAATATCCCCGAATTTTCAAGCCGTAATGTTTTGATTTGGCGGTAAACTGTTACCGTACCAAAACACTGGTGTACATTTTTTTTCTCCATATTGTAAGCTCATAGTAAGCGGATGCGCTGGAGAACAGTTGGTGATGGTACATAAAGAGGTGGAGTATGTACTTGAAAGAGAACAATATCCTTGTGTAATGAGAATGTGGATTGTTTTATGTTTCAGAATAAGATTGTTGTGTAAATGCGATTGACTTGCTGTTTACTGTAAGTCGTTTTTTTTTGTGTTCTGCAAGACCATTTTTGTGCCCTGTTAATGTGGCTCTTCTTTTACAGATTGATTGTAAGTGAATGTTGTGGTAAACTGGGTTTAAGGAATAATTTGGACTCTTTTGTACATTGTTTTTCTTTTCATTTTCTGTATACTATTATGTGCTATTGCAGTAAAAGAAAACTATACTGTATTCAGCTCTGTGTGGATTCTTGTGCTGCAGATTTGCCGCATCCTTCAGAATGCTTGACTCTACGGTTGTCTACTTTTTGCTCATGCTGTTAGGGAACTCTGCTTTGTCGCAGATGTGAAATGACAAAGGTTTTGTCCAGCTTTCACCACACTGCCTTCTTCCCAGCAGTCTATACGGGAGTCAGAGAGCCACAGCTGGAGCCTGCGCTGGTAAATAGAAAGAGTTCTGTATTTTTCTGTGTGCGGTCTGAAAATGTGTTAAATGGATTTAGTTTATCTGGAACATTTCTCCCTCAGGAGGTAGCAGAAAAGTACATGGTACTTGTACTGAGCTGTGGAGGTGCAGTGGTTGAAAGAGGTCACCCAGAAAGCCCACAGGAGTGCGGAGCAGGTACAGCATATGGTGGGCTGATGTTTGTAAAAGACTAGGTTGCATTAGATTTTATTAATTTAGCACCTTTTCTTATACCTTAGATCGCTTTATGAAGAATAATGTGTAAAGAGAGTGTTGCTATACAGAGAACTACATAACCCCTAAAACTACTGCTAAATAAATAAAATCAGTTGCTCTCTGTTTGATAAAATAAAGAATAAAACTAGGGCTTTTACAGCACATACTCAAGAAATACTCAAATACACAATGTGTGTCAGCAATGGCAAAGTAACAATGGGATGTTATGAAGTCAATGATGCTGTATTGACTTTAAAGCTCTTAAACACTTGTAGTGATTATGAGGCATCATTCTCCAGTAAGAGGAAGTAAAAAGCAAAGCCGTAAGCAGGAGCTTAGCAGCTGTACTTCTCAGTTATTTGAACATACAGACACTACTCTTACTGGTGTGGACTGAGCAGAATAACATTTAGCTAGTACAATATCTATGGCTTTGTTGTTTTAGTGTTGAGAAAGCCTAAGCAAACACCAGGCTACTCTGCCACACCCGATCTTGATCACTTTCACACAGCTGATAGCAGAAACTCTATTCCAGTTATTCTAAAGGTCTGCAGAAGGACCTGATGAAGCATCTTACGTTCACCACTTTTGACATTGTAGTGGGGTTTCTGTCCAATTTCCTCCCCTCCTGTTGAAGCATGTGTTCAGATGGCGCTCAGCTGAATTTCATCTGCTAATCTGAGGCTTTTGTACAGGCTGTAATTCAAAGGGAATTCCACTGATTTTTGGTTTGATGTGAAATGCTGTTTTCTAGAGCAGCCTACTGTGTCTGATTTTGTATAGTAAATAAAATGACAGCTATTACAAATCATGGTTTCTGTCACCACCACTGTAAAGACACCCAAGCATGCATGTCTCTCTACAATGAAAACATTTCAAACTACTATAAAGCAGTAATTTTGCTTCTGTGCTCTGGTGTCTTCCCTGATTATCCTGAATGCCTGTATTATGGGGTTTATCTCCAGTGTTGGGGTCCACATGTATTTAATTTTTTTGTGATCAAGTATTTTTATTTATTTTGAAGGAAGAGCGATAATCAAGACAACATACACAAATTTTCCAAATTGACATACTTCCATAAACTTACCCACCCTTGTACCTCCCACCCTCCCACATGATACCCAGAATAGAAGAAAAAGAATATATATGTAATAACACATGTATTTCTCAGGCTTTTATTAAAAATCTGTATTAGTGGAGTTATGTATGTTGAGGCAAACACAAACATATGTGTGCTATGTCCTGAGATTTGGTCCTGGAGGGTCAAAGTTTTATACAGTTTGGTGATTCTGGTGTTTGAGAGGGAAAAACACTAAAAACACCATGTGATTTTATTTCTCAGTTCCTCTGCCTGGTGTATCTCTAGACCTTCGGTTCTGAACTACAGCTGCAATTCTTTAAAAGGGCTCTAGGTTCTGTCTTTGTTCTTAAACTACATTTTCATAACAGCATGATCAAATGTTTTGTCAGGGATGTTGCAGTGGATCTCATTTGCATGTTTAGTCTGTTTGATGTCACAGGTGGATTAAAGCCAGCCACTATGTCTGAAAAGGGGTGATTTGAGAAGCTTGTTATTTCAGATCCCTGAACAGCCCACATTTTGAACTTGGTTCATTTGCCTTTGACACCTGTATTAATGTTTTAGTACTTCCAGTTATTTTTTGATTTCATACTATGTGTCAGATTATCCAGACACCGTTCTACTTAGTTGAGCATTAGTTCATTCTAATTACTCCAGCTACTTCAAGGTATTTCCACTTTGCTTTTACTGCTTGTATATTCTCCATAGAAAAACATTGTCTGTAGAATGGGATGCTCAGTAGCTCTAGCACATGAACCTAAGTTGTCCATGTCCAATGCCAAGCATCAGCTAGAGGCTATTAAGCCCCCAGCACTGAGCTGTGCAGCAGTAGAACTGTGTTCTCTGGAGTGATGCAGCTCACAGCAATGTTCCAACATGTAGGTTGAGGCCTGTACAGAGGAGTAGAGACAGTTACGGTACAAGGGAAACAAACTCCCTATTAATTACCTTAAATTTTAGAAGAAATTAAGATGTTGGATAAGAATGTCTCTTCCAACATTTGCACATATATTGTATTTGTACTACACGTTTCAAAGTTTTACAAACAAAGTGAAATATGTCTCAGAGGTGCAATGATCTTAATATTGTTAAGAAAAGACCTGCAATGTCTGTCTTGGCTATGACATCTTGAATAAATCTTACATGTAGCCAATATATCTAACATTTCTTATTCTATGATTGTTGTAAGAGTGTTATAATATTATTCAACATTTCACCGCTGTTGGTCGTCCATGCCATTCTTTCATTTGTACACAGTCTGTCTGACTGTACAGTTCAAACTTTTTAGAGATGGTTTTGTAACATTTTCCCGCCTGATGAGCGTCAACACCTAATTTATGGAAGTCCTCAAAAATCTCTTTTGTTTTTGCTGTGATCCACTTCCCTAAACCATAATGTAGATCTACATCAATCCCTCTTCTTCAAATACAACAAAGCAGAATACCAATTTCAGTAGTGCTAATCTTGGAAGTTCACTGCCACTCACAGTTATGCAATATTGGACCATTTTCCTCAATAAATAAATCATGTCTAATATTTGTTTTGTCTCATTTGTGTAATTGGATTCACTTCATATTTATGAAGAAATATTAAAAGTAATAAATACATAAAGGGTTCACAAACGTTCAAGCATAATGATAATATTAGATGTGTTTCTACTAGGAAGAAGTTTTGTTCTGAGAAAGAAAAAGTGGGTTGTGATCAAGTAATTCACCTGCGTCTGTTGGTCCAGCTCATGTAAAATGTAAGATCTGCACAATTCAGCAATTTTCAGCAAAGCAGTTTTTTCAGTTCCTGATTTTGGAGTCATTTTAAGACAGACCTCCCTTTTTCACATCTCTTTTGCTGGTGTATGGTAGCGTGAAGTTTGATTTGCTTTCATTCTTCTGAGAAGAGCGTTATCAGTGGAAAACGACTTCCCAGCATGAATTCACCCTCGGTGTGCCTACGCCTTATGAGTTGTGTGCGCTGTCGTTTACAGCTTGATTACCCCGCTGTGACCCAATCAGAGTGCATGCACTTGTTCTAATGGTTGAGTCCAAAGGTTCAGCTTCCTTCCAGATCATTGCAACTATATCTTAATCTCTGTTTCCTGTAATCATGTCTAATGAATACTGTAGGAGAAAATGGCACTCTTAACAGTAGTGAAACATTAAAGACAACATAGCACCCCTCATTTCTAAACTCTCATTTTAGACAGTTCTGTACCGTCTGATCCCTCTGTGTTCTGCAACGATATATTGGAGTGTGTGTGCTCGAGCTTCATTGCTGTTATGATTGGAGGTTGTATTCACAGAGACCAAAGTCAAAGTGTCATAAAGGACTGCTGCCTGGAGGGAAACACCCAAGCCCACCATTTAATTTGAAACTCGCTGGGATTGGGGCGAGTGGACGGCTACAACAGGGCAAAAAGCTGAGACTTCTTTTTCCCCTTGGAAATCTGTTACTGATCACAGGTAAGGATGGTGGACTTGATGTGTCAGTGGAGTTTGAAATGGGTACATTGGAGTTTGGCTGATAGAAAGAGTTATTAGGAAGTAAGTACGGAGTAAAGTTCCCTGCCCTGCCTCTACTGAGTACCAACAAATTAGATTATTAATCCTAATATCGGAGACTGTTTTTATGCTTTATTCTGTTCTTATTAAAATTGTGGTGATTGTGATTGTGATTGTGTGAGATGAGAAAACGCATTTGCTATATAATGAATTATGTTCATGAATAGTTCACAGGCCTGTCACATTATACATGTTGTAGGTAATGTGTTGTTCTGGATGCTTGTTTCCTGCTTTTCTGTTTAACGGTGCTGCTAAAACACAATTTTAAAATTTCACTATGTCCGTATGTGAAGACCTGAAGTTGGTTATTTTTTTTACATAGACTCGGGGAAGGAAGGACTCTGTCATGGTGATCCTAAGTAAGGTAAGTAGTTATGAAAGCCTTTTTTCATATCTGCTTGTTTTTTTTATGTTAAAGGGATTCATGTTAATGAGTTTGGTATCTGGTTAAAGATGTAAGTGATTCAGAATTTCAAAATGTATTAAATTTATGATCAAAATTTAGCCTAGGCTTTATCTGAGACTAGGAAAATTGGCACAGAAATTATATGATGTGGTTTGTTAACAGCTTTTTTGGGAAATTCCATAATTATTTTCTGAATTAAGGAGCAATTTAAATTGGTTTAATATGAAATGCTCCATTCCAGAGAAACTTACTGACTTCACGGGTTGCAATGTCTACAACACAGACATAATCATTTTATTTAATATTGAAAAATGCACCCCTCTGTCAGATAGAATCTATTTCGGTCTAAACCTTATCTTGAAACTCCCATAAAACAATGACTCAGGCAGCATACATGTAGTAATTTTATGTAATAACTTTCCGTGAGGGAACGTTTACAGGTATTAAATTTCTCTGCCATCTGGTTCCTTTCACCAGCACTGTTAACGAGTTAGACTGTGAATGATTTTGTTTACATCTTAATTATCTAAGTATAATGAATTTTCCTTTAAATAACCAGGACCCGTTTGCTAGTCCTTGCTAGTTTTGTTTATTTAATCTGAGAACAACACTTGCATAAACGAATAGTTTTGTTACTTACTGGAAAGTTTTTCTAAAATGGGAACTTTTAACTTTATGGAAGAGCGCAAAAACATTCTTTACTTTTAATGTAACCTTATATAGAGAGATTTCTTTGAGTCTTTTTATGGGTCCTTTCTTTCTACACTGCAGAGGGCAGCTGCTGTATCTAAATAAGGTAGAAAAATAACAGGGCAGTGTGTTTTAATGCTGAGTTGTTTTTTTTCGTGATGCTTTCAGGGAGATTATGTGTGGGTGGACTCCAGCATCGGTGTACCAATCGGTGCCGAGGTCAGACTCTCAGAATCAGGCCAACTTCAGCTCATAGATGATGAAGGAAAGGTAGCCCTATCCACCAACATGTATATCTGTCTGTCTTCTGATGTATGGGCGGTAAAGATTCTCATCTACTTTCGTGCAATTCTCAGGAGCACAAGATTAAGAAGGATGCCTCTCAGAAGCCTATGCATCCCACCTCCATTAATGGCGTGGATGATATGATTCGGCTCGGGGACCTAAACGATGCTGGCCTGCTGAGGAACCTTCTGGTTCGCCACAAAGAGGGTATCATCTATGTAAGTTGCACAAAGTCAGATTCAGTAAAACGAGCTGTTTGTCTTTTACAGATGAAGAAACTTTGGGATAAAATGACTCCAGTGTGCACAGACTGAATCCGAGAGCTGACAGCAATGAAGTATCGGCCTGTGTGGGGTCAGCTGCCTGCTTGTCTCAGACTTTGCCCTCTCTGGTTAATAGCAGGATTGTTTTGTCTCCATAGAAACTAATAGGCCTCTGTCTGATGACAGAATTGGTTTGTGGCAATGCCAGAGCGCTGTAGTGCATCTCTCTGTTAGCAGCCAACAAATAAATTTCCTTCTATAAAGTTACATTTTTTTGGAAACCGTACCTTATAAAAACCCCATCTTAGCAGAAAGGCAGTAAAGGCTTTGCTTTGGACTTTGTCTTGTAACGCATGCTGACCGGTGGGCCATCACATTAAAGTCATAGGATAGACTCTACGCTAAAACTATACAAGCAAAGACAATAGAAATGAGTTACAGTGATGTGCTCTTACATTAAGGGGCCCCTTTAATGGCCCCTATAAAGGGATCCTCTTGTAACACTTCTGTTGCTTTATGTGTTAATATCTGTCAGAATTTGTTTGACTTGATCATTTCCCAACCCATGTTTATCCTTTACTAATAAACAGGCTGTGCTTTAAGAGTGACTTATGTAAATGGCCTCTGCTATTATCCAAAAGTAGTCTAGACTGTAACGCACCTTATGACGTGTGTATGAGTGGACAGGGGCTAAACTGCAACTGAAGAGGCAGACCTAGCTAAATGTGAAGGTTTTCATGACATCACAAAAACAGTACATTTAAAATGGGTTTGTTTTGGCAGCTTAGCATACAGACTGTGGAGTGAACGGCATGTTTCTAAATTTGCTCACATAGGCCATCACACTCCTTTATTTTTAACTAAAGCAAAGGAAAGTTATTTTCTATATAATGTTCTATATAAAAAAGCCTTTTAAACCATCTTTTCAGTCACCAGTTTTACAAACTTCTGTTTTAAAGCCATGGTTGACAGTGAGCTCAAATTTGCACTCTCTATATATATTCCTTCAAACTGATTTTATCAGCCAGGATATGTTTGCTCTCCTTCATTGGCTTCTTTAGTTCTGCACCAGAAATAAGAGGCCAATGTAGCACAAAGAAAGTCTATGTAACTGAAAGTTGTTTCAGACTTCTTTTAGTTTTGTTTCTCAGCTGCACTTTGGCTGATTGAGGGCGTTTGTGGTAAAGAAAAAAAAGTACAAATTAGATTTTTGGTGAGCCACACCTTTAACACACCTGATTCAGTTTGTTAAGGCTTAGGAGAATCGGAATAAGGAAGGAACTAGGTTGATCTGATGCAGTAAAAAGGAATCAGTAAACTTATAAATAATCACTTGGGCATTATTGCTGCAGACATTAGGTCAAACTCTTTTATTCTCTTGTAATAAACATATTACTGTTTAATACATTTTGAAAAAGGACTTAATGTGCAGATACTCATATAAAACGTTAGTGTTGTTTCAAAAGATTCTGCAGTGTGGCTGAGAATAAGATTTTGTTGTTGTTGATATATTTTCTCTCTCTCTCTCTCTCTCTCTCTCTCTCTCCCTCTCCCTCTCCCTCTCCCTCTCCCTCAGACATACACAGGGTCCATTCTGGTGGCAGTGAACCCATACCAGCTGCTGCCAATCTACACTCCAGAGCAGGTGCAGCTGTACACAGACCGGCGGCTAGGCGAACTGCCCCCGCACGTGTTCGCCATCGCAGACAGCTGCTTCTTTAACATGCGCCGCAACCAGAAGGACCAGTGCTGCATCATCAGGTCAGTCAAACACAGTGGTGCTCAATCTGCAGGCAGACTTGATACAGAATCACGTTAATAGCTGTACTCTTCTTAAGCTGCACTGCTCTGTTACTGCAGTTTCAAAATTTGAAATAGCTGACCAGCAAGATATCACCCAAAAGACAACACACTGAAGGTGCCATCTGCCTGTGGTGAAAGTTAAAGGGGCAGTTTGGAATCGTTCAGCTGCACAAATAAACCACATCAAACTGAACATATGCATTGAGTGAAAAGATTTAAATTGTTTGCGGTTTATGTATATTTGTGCTCGTCAGCGGGGAGTCTGGAGCAGGGAAGACTGAGAGCACCAAGCTGATTCTGCAGTTTCTGGCAGCAGTGAGTGGACAGCGCTCCTGGATTGAGCAACAGATACTAGAAGCTAACCCCATACTGGAAGGTACAGACAGTTAATAATAATTACAGCAATTTCCAATAATTTACTGTTTATGTACACCATGCAAAACCTGTATTATAAAATTCCAATACTTTCTCAACACTTTTCTGTATTTGTCCCCTCAGTTTGGCTACAGTATGTCATACAACATATACGGATATAATATAGTGAGGCATGACAAATCTACCTAACTCACATTCAGTAGCAGATGCTGCTGTTACATTATCAGAAGACCAAATCAAGCTATTCCTGCAACAACTGACAGTGCTAACTGTCCCCATTACATTAGTGTATGAATCCCTATTAGCCATTAAAGACTACAAAGGTGGTGCATTAATTGTGACATTACAGAATAAATTAACAAATTGAAACACAAAACATCTTTTTGGTTAATGAAATTTAAAATTCATATTTATGAAATGAGAACCAGAAATGAATTGTAGAAAAAAAAAGAATAGCAAATTACCAATAAACATTTAGCAAATACCAATTACTGTAAAATCCATTTAAATATGTTTCTCTGAGAATACACACTTCTTACAGTAATCACTATTAAAAGAGTGCAGTAGATTAAACTGTGTATAAACTACACATTAAATCAGTTCTTTACAGTCAGAACTAATTTAACTAATCTAAACTATGTAACTAAAACTAAGTTAGTAGTTTTCAGAGTACTGAATAATTTATAGAATTTGCTGTATATAAGTCTTAGAATTATTAATAAGCTTAAGGTTGACAGGGTGAGTTAAGAGTGACAGTCTTGCTGTCATATTATCTGCATATAAACAACTTTGATTTTCTGTGTCTGCAGCATTTGGTAATGCGAAGACCGTTCGCAACGATAACTCAAGCCGTTTCGGGAAGTACATCGACATCCACTTTAGCAAGGGGGGAACTATAGAGGGAGCCCGCATCGAGCAGTACCTGCTGGAGAAATCACGTGTCTGTCGACAGGTATACAATAAACTGAAATCTGAGCAAGTGTACTGTACTGTAATGTATTAGGCCTGTTACAAATAATCAAGTAAAAATACTAAAGTATAATGTATCTGAATATTCGAACATCACAATGCTCTCTTCCAGCAAGATGGCCACACCCATTCATTTGCATATGTTTGCATATTAGTTACACTCATATTCTAGTTTGTCCTTTTTTCAGTAAATGATTCTTGGGTCTTTGAAAGGATGTGCATGTTTTGCACATGTGCATGGTTTAGTGTATTTTTTTTTAATTATTCTGCCTTTTTTTAAAAGGGCAAAAATAAAAAAAACTGTGAACTTTAATCTGTGAACTTGCCTGCTCACCTCCTATAGTGGTACTGTGGTGTTCTCTAGTGCCAGGAAAACCTCCTTCTGATGATATGCTTGGATGAAAGGAGGAACCTTGTAAAACTACAGCTGCTTTGGGGCAGATACTACAAAAGGCTGTAAAAGTGCGGGGAGGCCAGATATATCTGCATGTATCTGTATTTAATTATCAAAAATGAATGAGGCTAAGGGTTATTTTAGTACATAACACGGCCAATTAAGATATTACAGATTCCATATTAAATGCCAATTGCCCGAATTGCCAATTGCCCAAATGCCACTCTAGAAACCCTGAAGATTCATCAGTCATCAAAAATAATTGGTACTCGGTCACTGGCACTTGGCATTTGTTGGGCCAAATATAAATCTTATGACATTATGATGCGTAATATCATGTGTTGCCAATAAATGGAGAAATGTTTGTATTGAAAATTGATTCAGGCTCAAGACGAAAGGAACTACCACATCTTTTACTACATGCTGATGGGCATGCCAGCTGAACAGAAGAAGATCCTGTCTCTGGGCAGTGCTGCTGAGTACAACTACCTGATTATGGTACCATCCGATCATCACTCAACATGACTATCACTTTATTTTCATAAACAACTGTGAAGATGATGGAAAGAGCTTATCTGGTCATTGTGGTCTTTACTCAGGGTAACTGCACTTCCTGTGAAGGGAGAGATGACATAAAGGAATACGCCCACTTCCGTTCTGCCATGAAGATCCTGACGTTCACTGAGAATGACTCCTGGGAAATTCACAAGCTCCTTGCTGCCATCCTCCACTTAGGCAACATCAGCTTTGAAGGTGTGGAAACTTTAGTGGTTAAAGATCGAACATCATGCAGACATCCTGGGTGAGCTACAGAAGACTCTGATGTTTACGTTTTCTGTTATGATTTCTTCTGCAGCTACTGTTTCCAATAACTTGGAGGGTTGTGATATTCTCTCCTCCAATCATTTCAACATGGCCGCCAAGCTGCTGGAGGTAATTGTTAAGGCTATAATAGGCAGTGTTCTGCTGGCTATGATAAATTTGACCTTTCTTAATGGCCACATCTATTTCTCTGCAGGTGGACATGAGGGCTCTGGATGTGAGTTTGACCCAGAGGTCTTTCATGACTAACCGAGAGAGTGTATCTAAACCTTTGAGCTCAGAACAAGCAGTTGAGGGCAGAAATGCTTTCCTAAAGGTGAGGAAGAAGATTATTACATAATTCTCAAAATCTTAGAGGGAATTCCACCAAACTTTCAAAATATCTGCATAATACACTGATTGAGATGTGAAAAGTGGTTTGATGTGATATGGGCTGTTACAGAGAAATGTACCCACTCTCATTCTTTACAGTGGTGATTATGGGAACCAGGTGTCACAATGTCTGCAGCATTAACTATCCAAAACCAAGACTGAACCCACGTCTTCTTCTGAGTTTTATTTGGGATGTTGATGATGAAATAGTGTTGAATTTACTTTTAGGGACTGTGCCTCTTCACATGAAACATTATCATTCACGGGCCAAAACCTAGCTCTTTATTATCACCACCACTGTGCAGAGTTGTGACTTGTTATGTTTCTTAGAATGGTGAATTTTACATCAAACCACTCTGAAAGAGTAACAGTCTGTGGAAATCTTCTTTGAATGGAAGAGCTAAATATAAGGACAATTATTTTCCACAGGCCATCTATGGAAGATTGTTTATATGGATTGTGGAGAAAATAAACAGTGCCATTTATAAGCCACCTTCGGAGGATTCAAAGGACAATCGTCATTCTATAGGCTTGCTGGACATCTTTGGCTTCGAAAACTTCAAACAGAACAGGTTTGTGAAAATAATTATACAAATACTTGTTACCTAATTTAGGTCCACTACCTTCCAGCCATGTACTTGTCAACATTATTATTAGAATGCTCAAACTAGCACACAACTTGATAAGTTTTAAAAAATTTCCAGGGCATTGTAAAATATAAAAAATAAAAAATAATTGAATCTTTTTTTTATTATAAAACAGTGTGAAATTGATTTAACATTAAGAGTGGCTTGAATTTACAAAGTACTTTTCTTAACATGATAATTAGATAATGAAGCATATTATATGTAATGTTTAAAACAGTTTTCTGTTTCTGATGGCTTTCTCTGATCTGTATTCTTTGTGTGTGTGTTTTTAGTTTTGAGCAGCTCTGCATCAACTTTGCCAATGAGCAGCTTCAGCAGTTCTTTGTGAAACATGTCTTTAAGCTGGAACAGGAGGAGTATGCCCGCGAGAACATCGTATGGACGCACATTGACTACATCGATAACCAGCGCACTCTGGACGTGTTGGCCGTCAAATCTCTTAATGTTCTCTCACTTATTGATGAGGAGAGTCACTTCCCAAAGGTACTGATGGTCTTTAGTTGATGTTTCCTTTACAGACTCTATCCTATATCTAGAATTTATGAAGACCTATTGCGCTTTTCACTTTTTTCCCTTCCCTTTAGTGTGTTATGTAGTTTTTTGTGCATGTAAACAGTCCACAAAATTCTAAAGACCAAAGTACATGCCGGAGGGAGAAACTCTCTCCCACAAAGACCATATTTCTCAGCTGCCTGAAGCACCTTATAGAAATTAGTTATGTTGGATTGTTACAAGGAGACAACATCTTTTAGCACGATCTTGACCTCCCACTGGCAAGCTTGTCACACCCTCACACAACACCCAAATACTCTAGGCCGAAAAGATTTCAGTTTTTATAGCCACATCAAGAAGATCATTGTAACAATAGCCACAGTGGCATTTACAGCTGCTCAGGAGAGAAGGGTCTGCAACACTGGTGATTAACTAGTCACAACAGATTGGACACGTTTTTGGCTTATCGGGAGGCAGGGCTTTTGGACGCAGGAGCTCAAGCAGCTCAAGTGTTTCCAATAGAGAGTAAATGCTGATGTACAGTATTAGAAAAATAATGTGTAATAAAAGTGAAGTATGTAAATCTGTTCTACACGGCTGAAGTTAGGAAGCATAAGCATTTGTGAATAAATTTTACCTGCTTTGCTGCAAATGAAATTGACAAAAGGTACACTGGAAAAGCAACAGCAAGACAAACCCCAAAAAGGAAATGGTTCTTCAGGTGGTGGCCACAGACTGTTACTCTGTCCTTATCTATTATGACTGATTTCTCTCTAGCTTTGCATTTTGTTAGTTTCCTTGTCACTACTGGTAGCAAGAGGTGGTACCCACAGCCCATTCAGCTTACATAGGCAGTCCAGCTGCTCCAGGATGGCATGTCTATACACACCGCCGCAAAGAGGTATGCTGTGTCTCTCAGCACAGTCTCAAGGCCAAGACACAGGCCTTTACACAAGAAAAGTGAAGAGTGTGAAAAGGAAAAGGAACAGAAGGAACAATGCCAGAGCACTACACAATGACCTGAAGTATCTACAAAATGACCTTTTCACATGTCAGAAACAAACTCCATGAGTGTGGCATGAAGGCCTGATGTCCTCTAATGGGACTTGTGCTCAGAGGCCAGCTCCATTCATCTTGATTGGCATTTGTTAAAGAACACCAGAATTGGGTGGTCCACCATTGGCACCCTGCTCTGACTTCACAGATGAGAGCAGGTTCACACTGAGCACATTAGACAGACGTGAAAGAGATGTCACGCTGAACCTTTTGCCTTCTTGCATCATCTAGCTTGACCAGTGTAGTGATGGTCCGGGGAGGCATATGCCTGGAGGGTCACACAGTCATCCATGTGATAGCCAACAGTTCATTGATTGCTGGCAGGTACTAGGATGAAATGCTTTAAGACACGGTCATGCCCAGCCTCAACTGTGTAGGCACTTCCTGGATGACGAAGGCATTGATGCCATTGACTGGCCCTCATGCTGATCTAAAATCAGTTGAGAAACTCTGGGTTGTTATGTATTAGCATATCCAGTGCCTCACAGATTGTCCAGAATCTTGCTGATGCTCTGATCCAGGTTTGGGAGGAAATCCCCCAGAACATTATCCACTGCTCGTCCGGAGAGTGCATACAGGCATGTGGGGCCACACAGACTATTAAGTCACATTGTGAGTTGCAGTGATGAAATTAAGATGGGTTGGATCAGCCTGTCGCTTTAATCTTTTACTTTGATTTTGCTATTATTTGTAATTCAGCCCTCAGTGGGTCGATGATTCTGATTTCCATTGATTGCTGTTACATCATATTCAACAAACTACACAGTTTATATCAATAACCATTATTAACTCGAATCTTCAGTTCAGCAAGATCTGAGGTGTAGCTGCAAATCCTTTGAATCACTTACTGATCATTTGTTGGAAGATGCTTCATTTATGTAACTCCTAAACTCTAAAGTAGTGTTTTGGAGAGTATTAGGGGCACAAGCTCACTGTATGATTTTAAATTGTTTTAAAACATATTTGTTTTGTCATATAAAGAGTATTGTGGCTCTTTTTTTTGTTATTTAGAAGAGGGCATGAAAATTGCTATATGAATACACATATTATTATTATTATTCATTTTTTTTATTATTATTATTACAACTGTTTCCTTATTTACTTCTAAGTTGAAACTTTATAGGAGAATGCAAACATGTTAACATGAATGCAGGTTAATAGCAGAACAATGCAATGAGTTTTCCACATAATTTTGAATTTCTATTGGTCCATTCGTCATGATTTAATAACTTTTTCTCTTTAATGTTAGGGCACAGATACCACTTTGCTGAACAAGCTGGACAAGGTGCATGGGAAGAGCAGTATCTACATTTCCCCCAAGAACAACCATGACACAAACTTTGGAATTCAGCATTTTGCAGGACCGGTCTATTACGACTCCAAAGGTAAATGTGAATTGGAAAGTCAGTAAGATGTGTTTGATGTATTTTCATGCTTTTAAAGGTGAAATGGCTGCGTATATTGATTCAAATCTCTCCTCCAAGGATTCTTGGAAAAGAACAGAGATGCTCTGAGCTCAGACCTCATCCTGTTGGTGGAAACCTCAACCAATAAGCTCTTCAAAAGTATCTTCCACAAAGAGCTTTCCGTCAATGAGGTGAAGAGCAAAGGCAACTCCAAAATGATCATCACTCCTAACAATTCCTTGCGGGTACGTTTGAAACGTGGAAGATCCTGCTTGCTGTAAATAAGATATATAAGGATGTTTCAGCAATATGACAGTGAAGTAAGTTCTCTAAAGGTAATTCTTTGACTCTGTCTTACGTCTCTATCTTTTCAGCAAATGACCGACACAAAAAAACGAGTGCCCACTCTGTCTGGGCAGTTCCGTCAGTCACTGGATGCTCTGATGAAAACTTTGACTGCATGCCAACCTTACTTCATTCGCTGCATTAAACCGAATGACTTCAAGAAGCCTATGGTAATTTCAGAACCATCCAGCAACCCAACCATATATGTATCCAGTTTAATCATTTGTTAATGTGATATGAGATGTATAGATATATTAAAGGAGCAATATGTAAGTTGACACAAACTGTCAAATTGATACTCCATGCAGTCTCTCCACCTCCGTCTTCATTCCTCCCTGTATACTTACCAGTCAGAAGAATCTTTGCACGTTCAGCAACAAACTTAATCCCTTTACTTGCTAAGAGCATCTCTGTTATTCTCTGGAAATGAAAAATACAGCCAGCTCTTTTGTTAACTTTTAATTTCTGCAATTTTTGTCACTTTGTATTTTCCTTGCTGAGAGTGGAAATGCTTTCTCTTCATCTGTCTATGTAGGGACTGAAGACAAGTTTAACATAACAGTCACTCACTACTGCCTCTTTAGGTACAAACTGCTATTTCAGACAGAGATAAATGGGCCAGGGCTATCTGGTTAGCATGCTAACTTCAGTAGTTATCTCTGTAGCATGGTACATAGATGTCTTTGACACCCTACCAAAACTGTTATTTCCTCAAATTCTGCTTATATTTTTAGTTCATTTTGTAATATTTCAAACTAAACATTATACATATTGATTACAACGTCTTACTTACTGCTCCTTTAAAGGGCCCAAATTTTGCTTTGCATTTTTAAAGGTAAAGACTGTAGTATGTAAACATTGTTACATACAACAACCTAAGCTGCAAAACAAGCCATTTTGTATTCATTGTTTGTATGATGTCATAAAAATCCAACATAAATAATTAGCCTATAGCAGTTTAGGCCCAGCCATTCAAGGAGAAAGTATAAGGAGTGTTTCAAAACAGTCATGCAGTAGTCTAAAAGGCACAATTACAAAATAGCCTGTTTTATTATATTAAATAAAGAGAGGTTGGAAAAAGATAAAGTCAAAATGATTATGACTGTTTTTTGGAACATAAACCATTGGAATGTTATAATAGGAGCTTAGGGGAGGGAAATACAATACAAGACAAGAAAATACAAGAAAAGTATAAGATCTAGGGATTTGAATATAGTAGTTAATAATCCAGTTATAGCAGTTAATAATCCATTGCTAAAATTTTGTTTCATTAATGATTATTAATATTATTATTTAATTAAAAGCATAATCTGATATAATTTATATTTATAAATTATACATTTATAGTTATAAAAGATTATGTAAATTATAAAGCATTAACAGTCATTTTAAGCCAGTTTAATTTAATTAATTGGAATTTTTGAGATTAAAAAAAATGTATTGCGTGAATCTCAAGTTTTGCTTTATTAATATAAAAATTGACTCTTTTCTGTTAGAAAAATGTATTGACTGTTGTAAACTATTTCATATGATCCAAAGTAAGACATTCCTTCATGTGACCCAGCTGTTTGACAGGGAGCTGTGTATGCGTCAGCTGCGCTACTCCGGCATGATGGAGACCATCCGCATCAGAAAAGCTGGTTACCCCATTCGCCACACCTTCCAGGAGTTCCTTGACCGCTACCGAGTGCTGCTCAACTCTGCCATCTGCGACCCAAAAACGGTGAGGATCACTTCTTTCAAATCCAGAATTATGACCTACATGTTGTGTATTGGATTTCTTGGAAACAGCACAGGTCAAATGGACGACGTTTATAATATCACAGTGTGTGCTGGATCGATGGGTGTTTTCTTCATATTTTTATTTTTTGTGCCAGGAGAGTGCCAAGGCATGCAGTGAAAGTATTTGTAACAATGTGTTCAACGCTGAAGATGACTGGAAAATTGGCAAAACCAAAGTGTTTCTGAAGGTAAAGTGATGTCGCACCTGACTGAGTAATATAGACTTTGGTTTAGGTTGTGCTGTGTTGTTTACATTGTTCCCTATTCTAGGATTTCCATGATACCATGTTGGAGCTGGAGAGAGACAAAGCCCTAAATAAGAAAGCCCTCATCATTCAGAAAGTCTTGAGAGGATACAAGTACAGGTAAACAACACACAATGCCACAAAACAACTGGATTCCACCCTTGTCCCACAGTCATTATGCTGTCTTTATAATTGCAGGAAACAGTTTCTCAAACAAAGGTCTGCAGCTGTGGTAGTGCAGAAGTATTGGCGTGGTCACAAAGGCAGAAAACTCTACAGAGTGGTGAGTTATCAGCAGTCGGACAATGAAGTCCAATTTCACACTTATTGGCCCTCAATTGGCCCTCAATTGGCCCAAGTAGGCCTGCAGTGTTTTGTGATCTAGCTGTTCTTGTGTACAGGTCCAGCTGGGTTTTGCACGTCTCCAGGCCACAGTGCGTTCTCGTCAGATAGCCCGCCAGTATGAACTGGAGCGGAAGGCTGCCCTGCTCCTGCAGGCACAGATCCATGGCTACCTGGCCAGAAAGGAGTGGAAGCGCAAGAGAGACGCTGCCATCCTCCTGCAAGCATACATCAGAGGCATGAATGCCCGGAAACGTGTCAACAAGATGAAGAGAGATGTGAGTTGTTGCGCTGATAACTTGACTTGCTTGTTCATATTAGATCAAAGTAGTTTTAGGGGCACCTCCATCAACACTTTTATTGGCTGTGCACCAGTTGTGCAAAGCCATGCTATACATGCCTAAAAGACTTAAAGCTGGCATCTGAAAGAAGGGATGTGCAACACAATACAAGCCTTTAATTTTACTACTCTACACTAATGTCTATCCCTCTAATGACAGTTTCAGTTAGTACACATTTTGCTGAGTGTTGTAATATTCCTGATGAATACGAATGAATAAAAAGTGAAATGTTAACTTAGAAAGTTAAAAACAGACATATATTGTATTCATTGAGTTTCTCAGGACTAACCACTTAGCATTGAAAATACTACATTGTAGTACTGCAGTGTTTTGAGCTGTTCGAAAAAAACAGCTGACAACACTGTATGTATTTAAAAAAAAAGTGTTTTAACTAAAAAAAGTGGTTTAGATTTCACCTCACTGGTAATAGCCTCTTTTGGTTACCTATAAAATTATGTTTGAACAACAGATTTATGAGTCTGAAGAACTTTGACGAAGCATCTTTATTTCAATTCCTAAAAAGGTTACAGTAGTTATTTTTTTCTAGAACATCTCTTGTAGGTCGCGTAGGTTGAGGACTCACTGTGCTCGTCACTGTCAGTGCTGAGACTCTCAGGAAACAAATCTGAATGAAAGGCCAGTGACTGTATTTGAAACATCATCCCACAGCTCTGAATGATTTTAATTGGTAGTCTCCCTTTAATGATTTGCCAAAAGTCTCTAGTGTATAAACTTATATTTTCTTGAACAACAGCTGTGCTGCTTGACTTATCTTGTTTTCAAATCCCACATCTCATATTACTTCTGTGGTTTTAGAGCCTCGAGCAAAACCAACTGCATATAGTTAAACTCGATATGCAAAAATATGTTTAAAACACAATTTGTGTGACAGAACATGTAATTGATTCTGTGATGCAGTGGTGCTTACTTGTATGACTGTTGATTGGATCTCACTGCTTAACATGTTAGGCTTGTTATTTGGTTATCGATCTTTAGTCTTGTTGATCAGTTACCACTGTAAAACTAATCTTTAAGTAATGTAGTTCCCTGGATTGTAAAGGTTCTTGTATTAACTCAGCATGTCTCTGGTTTGTAGGCTTTTCTGTCACTACAGGAGCGCAGGGCAGAGGAGCTAGCTGCTTTGGAAAGACAGAGGAAACTAGAGGAAGTTCTCCGCAATAAGAGAGAGAGAGAGGCTGCTGAACAATCAGAGGCCATCACAGATCAGGAAATGGTGGACACTATCTTTGGCTTTCTGCCCAGCTTGGTGGGGGGGCAGGAGGGACAAGCGCCTCGAGGCTTTGAGGTGTGAAATCAGCTTTTTTAGTCATTTCTTCAGCAGCCTCACTTTCAGTAACTGTTACCTTTTTAAGTTGAGACATAATGTACTAACTCTAATGTGTTCTTAGGATCTGGAGGGGAAGCGGACAGTGTTGGAGGAAGTGGACCTGGATGACACTCCTATGATAGTGGATCTTCCTGAGGAGGACTATGATGATCTGGATGAATACTCATTCTCCAAGTTTGCATCTATGTACTTTCAAGGTGCTGCATCACCCACATACATCCGCCAGAGACTACGGCAACCTTTGCTTTACCACGAAGATGAAAATGATGTGCTGGTAAATCTGCTTTATGGCTTAAATGCTGTACAACAGTTTCAAAGCATCACTGAACAGAAGCCTGTTTTAGGCTGTGTTTGTGTTACAAGTCCTGTTCTGCACAGATTTCTGATACACCTCCTTGTATCTATGCTCATTGTCTGGTTTATCAGCTCCTCTTAGCATAAAGGTGCATTTTGTAGTTCTACAATTATAGACTGTCCTGTAATTGTAATTGCCCTGTAATCCCCCCCCCCCCCTTCTGAAATGTCATTTTATGGTTTCAGGGTGGTCAAATATGGTTGCATATCACATATGAACCCAATCTAGAAGCACATGTGAACATGAATCGGATCTGATTTGAGAAGACTGTATAAAAACAAAAGATCTGTGTCACATTTCTGGCACTTAGCCTCTGAAAGTGTAACAGTAAAACCAATAGAGTTGATATTTAATTAAACTGCCTTTTCTCATTCCAGGCCTCTCTAACAGTGTGGTGGATTATTCTGAGGTTCATGGGAGATCTCCCTGAACCAAAGCCTCACCGGGCCCCCAGAAGTGCATCGACCTTTACCGATACCTCTCTTCAGAAGGATGTGGCCTCTAGGCAGGACAGGCGCCTTAGTCATATGGTGGGACTGGACCAGGTCAGTTCGTTCTCCACTTTAAAGCTATGCAGCCTAAAGAACTGCACTCGCTGTCTTTCAGCAGAGGTTTAACTTCCTGTTTATCGCACACATCACCTGCTTGTTTATGTTCTAAAGTTATTGGCTTTCTGCAAATATCTTCCATGAATTGCTGAAAGGGAACTCATTTAAAACAAAATTAAGATTTAAGATCAGATCTTTTTTTTTAATCTGGGTCTTATATGATATTAAATTAGTAATCATGATGAAAACGCTCTATAAATTATAATATTTATATAAGTTTTCTTTCCTGAAATCCTCTTTTAATGTTTTGGGGATTTCATGTTGCAAAAACAGCAAATTATTCTATTTATTACTATATTTGTTGGTGTGTTGTTAACACTAAAATATGTAAATGACCCCGGTTCTGATTGGTGAACCTGCGTGAAATAATTCAGCCTCAGGCTGTCTGCAGTAACAGCCCTCCGTACCACCTAGTTTACGGTTGTGACACCACAACTATGATGAATTCAAAAGTTTGCATATGTGAAGTGAATGGTATTTGAAACTTACATTTTTTATTTGGTACATCCTTCTATTTTTTTTAAAACCACTAATCAACGTCTGATTTTCCAAATGATTTACAAAATTAATTTCTGTCATTAGATGCTAAATTTGTCTTTCTATTTTAGCGGGTTCTGAGAAACAAGAGGAGCAGGAAAGATTCTTCAGCTCCAGAGGAGGCTCCACAGAACAGAAAGTCCTCAACATTTACAGATCTGCTTTCACGAAACAGGAAGACATCAACCATGCCAGAGGAAGTCGTGCTCAACCGGAAAACTTCCTCCATACCTTCAGAGACTCCAAAAAACAGGAAGTCCTCTACCTTCACTGATCTACTGACCCGGAACAGAAAGATTTCCACAGTCCCTGAGGAGGGAATGTCAAACAGCAAGTCTTCCAGAAAACCATCTGTTATTCCAGAAGAGGTAGAACAGAGACAGTCTGTTAATTCAACCCTAAACGTGTAGGCCTTATTTCTTAAATCTTGGTTAGTTGGTCATTTTCTTATTCATAACTTATTCACTTCTGTGTAAACAGTCAGAAGATGATGCTCAGATTTCCAAACCACCTACTGTGCAAACGATTAGTGAAGAAGAGGAGATCATGATTGCAGAAGGACCCACCCTGGACCGCCCACTCACGTCCCTTGAGAAACTGCACATCATTGTAGGATATGCCATTGTCAGACGTGACCTCAGGTAGGCACCTTCAGGCTGTTTTAATGTGCTAACAATGTTAAATAACACAAACCCCAGTGACCTGTTTTCCTCAACAACCTAATGCTCAATCATTGGCAAAACAAGGTATTATGAAAGTGTTTATTATGTATTATTACAAATACTTTTTATGTATTATATTATACCTTATTATATACGATATTATGCATTAAAACAAGTCATACTGAATAAAACTTAATGCAAAGTAAATAAAGCATTTAGAAGTGGCTGAATTGGGCTTTACTGAACAGAAAATAAGATCTTAATAAACTCCCATTGTTTTATTTCTAAAATTATCATTTATCTGCAAATTGTTGTTAAAATGGGTTAAAACATGGGTTTAAAAAAAATTAAAAATTGTTAGGGCTTGTCTGTGTTTTGAACATGGTATGGGATGCAAATTGACTTTGATTAGTGCTTTTTTATCCACTAATTGGTAAAAAACAATGCCTGAGTAAACCCATGTTATAGGTTTCCTCTGTTTCCATATTGATCTGTTAAATAGAGACACTGTATCTTCACAGCTTAGTACAGTTCACAGCTTAGTACATTTAGCAGCTTAGTACAGACTATTATAATAAATACACTTATAAGACTTGAGTTTTCACTTCTTAGGGATGAGATCTACTGTCAGATCTGTAAACAGCTCCAAGAGAATGGCAATCGCAGTAGCTTCTTCAGAGGCTGGATCCTTCTGTCTCTCTGCCTGGGTATCTTTCCTCCCACTGAGCGCTTCATGAAGGTGAGTCTGCTTTTCTGTCTCTATTAAACTCTGTAAACTCTGTAAAACTTTTTTAACCAGTTAAAATTGATATCTGATTTTTTTTCGTGCAGTATCTGCAAAGCTTCATTCGTCTTGGCCCCTCTGGATATGCGCCATACTGCGCAGAACGGCTGCGCCGCACCGTAGCCAATGGAGTGCGTGGAGAACCACCCAGCTGGCTTGAACTACAGGTGAACGTCGTTTCAACAGCTCTGCTTTGCTTAATGTTTTTAACTGTCCAAGCTCTTATGTGAATCCACACTCCTTATATCTACACTCAATATCAACACTTAATTTCATTTTCACATACATATCAATTATATAGCAAAGCATGCTGAATAATACCCTGGTATTTATTAATATACCTTTAAGTTAACCAGGTAAGTCATTAGGAACATGTTCTTATTTACATTAATAACAGGCCTTTTGTTACTACATTATTAAGTAATACCTCGGCTGAGCAAAGAATTTTCCATATCATATACTTTTTTCATTTCAAGTCTCCCTTGTTAATTAAATAGCAGCTTATTACTATAATAGTAAGCAGTAACTGTGTGTTACTGTGTGTATTATGCATTTTCCTGAGCATATTTATGTATGTATGCATTTATATTGTACATTTATATACAGTATTTGTATATATACATTTCATAATACACAAATAAGATTAATTCATTCTAGTTCTAGCTTTATAATTTGTAATAAGCTGCCTGTTCATTAGTAGCTATGGACCAGCTATTGCCTCAACAAAAATTCTGGTATATAATACACAAATAGATTTACTCTGGCAAATGCTTACTTAATCCTACTTGGTGTTTAAGACTCTAAATCAGGGGTATTTAATTAGAGTTCAGTAAGGTCCAGTTGGAGGAGATTTCCTCAGGTCTGAACAGTCATCATTTCTAACTTGTGTCATGATTCAGTGCCATGTCCTGTATATTTAAGTTACCTAGTATCAGCATCATATACCATCAGCAACTGAAAGACAAACTTATTACAAATACCGTTCAGTATATTTCAGTATATTTACTGTTTAAATGCTGAACTGAATGAATTATTTATAAAGCTCCAAATATTTTTTTTGTCCTTGAGCTACATTTAAAAAACCAATGCTTTTAAAAAAAAAGTCCATCTTAAAGTGTTTATTAATAGAGGAAGTTGATAAAAAGTGCGTCTTCTTCTTAACTCAGCTTCACAAATTGACGTATTGGTTTTACAGAGCGGTATTCTCCAAAACTAGACGAGCAGGTCCATTCCAGAACCAATCCTGGTTAAACAGTCAGTTTTCGCTGTTGACTGTTTTTAGAGCACGTTATTTTTTCTGACTCGCTTTTGTCTCCAGCTGCTGCTCCTCGCTTCGTACATTGCCTGTTTGCACACGCCATACTACTCAATTTGCACAGATCTGATTGGCTGAGGAGCGCCTTCGGTGATCTAACAGCACACGCAATTGGTCTCTGAGTTCACTGCATCGTAAAGCCTGTATACCATGAAGACAAGAAAAGCTCAGCCGCTTAAACACAGTCAAAATTAAATCGTTCTCAATAGTTGATCAGTTTTGGTCCGCATTGGACAACGTCTGGGTCCGGATCCGGACCACGGTCCGCCTGTTAGTGGCCCCTGCTCTAAATCAATATGAAAAATACATTTTTACTTTACATTTCCAGTATGTTCCTTGTTTTTAATCATAGGCCACAAAAACCAAGAAACCCATGGCCATCTCTGTGACACTCATGGATGGGAGAACTCTCAGCCTGCCTGTGGATTCTGCATCAACCTCTAAAGAAGTCTGTCAGATGTTATCACAGAAGGTTAAACTCCAAGACACCTTTGGATTCTCTCTTTATGTGGCTCTCTATGACAAGGTATGGAGTATCCAGGAGTTATTTAAAATATATATATTTATAAGCCTCCTGAGCACTGGACGGACCTTAATTATGCCAATAATTTACATTGTACAAAGTTTGTTCTTTATGTTTTGTAACTGTTTTGTGCACTCAGTAGCATTTTGTTGGGTGTCTTTAAGGTGTGGTCTCTGGGCAGTGGGCGTGAGCATGTGATGGATGCCATCTCCCAGTGTGAGCAGGAGGTAAAGCGGAAGGGCGGGAAGGAGCAGCATGCTCCCTGGCGCCTCTACTTCCGCAAAGAAATCTTTACACCTTGGCATGACTGTAGCCAGGACAGCGTCAGCACTGACATCATCTACAGACAGGTCATCAGAGGCCTGAAGTACGGAGAGTACCAGTGTGAGAAGGTACGCTAACATACTTCAGTACTAATGGAGGGAGCCGATGAATAGGATTTGCCTTGCATTGAGTTTTGCTTTTCAAGCCACATACTTTGAACATCAAAACTTGATACCTAGTTCACTCTATATACAACTCTTTACAAATTGAATATGCTGTTACGTAAACATACTGCTGTGTTTTACCACCTGTCAGGAGGACGATGTTGTCGACCTGGCGGCAAAGCATTTCTTTGTGCAGTACGGTTCAGACAGCAGTATGGAGAATACTAAGACTGTGGTCCAGGACTGTGTTAACTCTACACTACTGGAGTCCAAGTCAGAGGCCAAATGGATTCAGATGGTCAACACTGCGCACCTTCAGGTGGTTACTTATGATCATTACTTTCTGAGACATAATAATGACTCCAAATAAAGCTCCAAAATGAAGCATTGTCTAAATTGAAAAACATGAAGTTGAACATGGGTTTATGTCTTTAGGGTCCTTATATAAACTCTAGGACCAAAGCTGCTGAAGTCAAAGCGGAAGTAGTGGATTACGCTCGTCAGAAGTGGCCTATGTTCTTCTCAAGGTTTTTTGAAGTTGTTAAGCATTCAGGTATATATCTACAGTGTTTTTATATATATATATATATATATATATATATATATATATATATATATATACATACATATCTACATTCACTTTCTATTATAGATAAATTATTCTCTCTGTTTATTAGTTTAAGGTTTAATTAATTTAAACGCAGTTAAATCACTTGAAACCTACAATGTTTATCATTAAACGCTATCAGGTCCTGCCCTACCTAAGAACAAGTTCATCGTGGCTATTAACTGGACTGGAATAACCTTCTTGGACGAACGCGAGAGAAAGCTTCTAGAACTCTCCTACCCAATGGTGACTGGGGTGAACACTCTCAGGTATAGTGCTCTCCAGCTAATCCAGCTAATGGAATTGCGAATAAATAATTTAAAAATAGGTCTAGTGCAGTACATCTCAGTTCTAGCCCTGAAAGTTTGCTGCCCTGCACAGATTAGTATTTCCTTTGTTCTGACATGCCAGGTTCAGCACAGAAGGGCCTTGTTAATTAGCTGATGATGGATCTCTGGTCTAGTGTGATGAAAGTCTGTTCCCTTTTACATTTAAGTTGACCCTTGCTTGCCTTATGTCTCCTCTCCTTCTCACCTTAGAGATGGAAAGCCGTTTGGACAGTCTGTGTGTTTGCTGACTTTGAGAGGAGACTTCACTCTAAACGCAGTGGCGGCTGCAGACATTGTGGATCTGGTGGCTCTGTTCCTGGCAGGCCTGACAGAGCGCTCCCAGTATGCTGTGGCTTTGCAAGAGGTCAACAGACAAGGTCAGTTACACCTTATGCTCCAAAGCCATATCGCTAAGAACATTTAAAACAATGTCCAACTGTCATGCGTTGACCATATACAGACATTCAACATGTGGTTGAGTCCTTAAAATATTTCATTTACATAGTCTGCATCAGGGCCAACGCTCCATGAAACATTAATTATGTTATAATCACCCTCTGTTTTGTATAAATGACAAAATCAATTAACATAGGTGGCTTTACATGCATTCTTCTGTACTGACTGTGTTTTAGACATTGTTGTATGTTGTGAGAAGATAAATTAGCAGACAGATTCCCCTCTTTGGTAAATCCTGTTGATTCTATTGTTTTTTTTCTGTATGTGTAGTTGCAGATAAGAGTTAGCATTCATAATGCATGGTAGTTGGTATCCTCTTAAGTTCATTTCATCACTAGTAGAGTATTGTGTCTGATTCATTCTGTGTGCTTCACCAAAATAGCACATCTACAATAACATAGTCGTATCAAATCTGATGTTTGTCCACCCGGCAACATTTCCAGTAAAATATTTTCTGCTCTTCTCTTTCAGACGATCCCACCTTTCTTAGCTTCAAAAAAGGAGAACTTATTCTCCTCATTAAAGATGATGACTTTTCCCCCAGCGGTGGCTGGTTTAAGGGACAGAACGAGCGAACTGGACAAAAGGGGGCAGTACCAGCAGATGCCATCTTGATTCTGCCCACTCTCACCAAACCCACCAATGAGGTCTTGGTAAGCATTTTCAGGCCATTTAATATTGTAAGCTACACCAGGTCTTAATATTGTTTAATATCCTGCAGTGTACTGCATAATGGCTTCATTGCTTATAGGCTCAGTGTTTACAAAATCATTAGTAACGGTGTCAGTAACCAGTCAGTAACTGTGTCTGATTTGTTTTGTTCCCAGAGTCTGATTAGTTTGTCTCCAGATCAGAGGAAGACCATCATTAACAACACACCTAGAGGAACATCTACTGAGAGAGTGGCTCTTGCAACACTCAAAGAGTTTTCCATTGAGTACTTCAGGTATTTTCAAGAACTGCTACTGATTGGATACCATTCGAGTAGTGTTTTTTTTTAGCTAAAGTAATAATAAAATATAAAACACTGTAGTTAGAACCTGATGTAAGAGTATTATCTCTGTTTCCTCAGACCCCCAACTAAAGATGTAAACAGACAAGTCATCTCTAAAAACGTGGCTCCCGAAAGGCTATGGGCCAACTCCAGAGAGCCCATCAGACAGCCCCTGCTGAAGAGACTGTTGGGCAACCCCGAGCTCAGCCACCAGGCCTGCCTGGCCTTCACTGATATCCTTTTTATTATCACCATATTATGTTGATATAAATAATATTTTTATATATATATATATATATATATATATATATATATATATATATATATATATAATCTATGACAGTAGGCTACATAATAAGTTAATACATTTGGAAAAAGAAGCATATTTAAATACATCAGTGCAAAAAAGCCTATTATATATTTTTAATAGTATATTTTTGTTTTATGTGGAGTGGAATTGGTGTAGCAGTTGCTCAAGTTAATCAAATTGTGACATATGTTGCTCTAATTTCAAATTGATAGAAGACATATTTCAAATTTAAGTGTCTACTTAATGATGCTTTATAAAAGTACTCCTAAACAGTGTTTTATTTGTTCACCTGCATTAAGTGTATTTAGTAATATTGAAATAATAAAAAATAATGTAGATTTATAATTAATAAAAAAGCAGTATATTTTAGTATATCTGTTCATCCAGTGGTATAATACTATATATTCCAAGGGCAATATGTTATGTCTACAAATGTATTATTTATTTATTACAATTTTAACACACTTAAGTTGTTATGAGTTGTTCCAAAATAATACACTGTATAATAATGTATGCTTGAAGGTTTAATATTAAAAGCTTCTGTTTTTCAAAATATATGTTTGAAAAGTACCTAAAATGCTTTTTTATTACAAGGAAAGAGTAATAATAATAATAATAATAGAGAGAGTAATAATAATAATCCCTATCAGCAGAGGTTGTAATTCCTTTACTAATTTCCTGTGCACCTATCTTAAAGTACATGGGTGACTACCCGACCAGGCAGATTCAGAACCCTCTGGAGCTCACAGATCAGATCTTTGGCCCTGCCACTCAGAATGAAGTGCTCCGAGATGAGATCTACTGCCAGATCATGAAACAGATGACAAGCAATAACAACCGGTAAGGAACATCACATGACAGTGAAGTGTTGACATGTAACACTTTTAGTTTCATATGGATTTGTGAAAGTATGTACACCAACTCCAGTAGTAGAACAAGACAAATCTCTTGAAGTTCTGTTTAAATCCCACCCTCTGGCACATTTTGTCTTATGAAAGGGCAGTTGCACAAGATCATGCAAGAGCCGTGTCACAGATGGCACAGTTAAATTGCCTGTGCACTGTACTTATTGCTTTTTGCCCTTTACCTACTTCACACTGGTGCACAAGCCAGCTCGAACGTAAAAAATATATAAAACATTTTTTTATATAAAATAATAAAAACTAAAAAAAGGAGAAGGTTTGAGGATTGAAGTGTTGATGACATTTATAACAAGGGTGAACATTCCTTAACTCATTTTAGACTAAATTGAATGTAATGTGTTTTAAAGAATTTTATGTAAATAAAACTAGTTAAACTAAAAATACTATTGTAATGTTTTTTTAGGCTGAACATACTTACAGGACAACCAATAGGTGAAAATTTGGCTGGCCATCGCCTAAACTAGAGTTTCAACTTGAATGAGCATGAATTTCTTGAGTGAGCATGAGTGTACTACCAGGCACTTTATTCACATCTGATGTTCAGACTTTGTGTTTCGTCTCTCTTTTAGGTACAGTATGGAGCAGGGTTGGCAGCTACTGTGGCTTTGTTGTGGTCTCTTTCCCCCGAGCAACTCTTTGCTGAAGCACGCCCAGCGCTTCCTGGACACTCGGCGGAGGGAGACGCTGGCCTCCGACTGCCTGCAAAGACTACAGAGCTCTTTAAGGTTCGCAACTGTACCACACGTCATGCAGTGTGTAACGGTGACGAGGCATTGGCAGTATTTAGAGCAACACAGCTCAGTGAAAATACAAGTAACAGACTTTACTGGATTAGACGGGTTTATGCCCCCAAAACGACATGTGACTCTTATAACAACTTTCGATATCTGAACTTTGAAGCATTGATTGGCTGAGAAATGTAAGAACTAACTTAGAACTGCACAAGTCAATAGAACATGCTGTTCTCTTTTTCCAGCAATCCCAACCACTTCAAGCTTCACCTGTTGTCTTCACTGAGGCATCATTTTTGTTTGTACCACAGTCCAGTGACTATTCAACATTGAACTTAAGATATCAACGCTGTTCAGTAAAGTCAACTGGTCTGTGTAGCTATTATTGCAAATGCTGGCATGAATTCCAAAATGCCTTAATTTCTGACAACAATCCACTTAAAAAAATGTAAAAGCAATACAACAAATTTTAAAGGTCACATATTCAAATGATCCTGACTAAAACATGTACTTACAAAAGGATAACCTTTTTTTCTGCAGGAACAGATAAAATATTCTTAACTTTGATGAAAATGTGTTGCTTAACTTAATGTAAAAAGATTTTGTTTTTATTTTTGGATCATTTCTATTCGTTAAATAATATGTAGAAGTTTTTTTGGATTGTGACAATACATTATCAGACGTAAAACATGTACAGAGTTAAATGAGGTAACAGAGAGGTAAAATGAGACAAGCTAGCAAAGACATCTACACTGTAGCATTTCCACACTGTTGGACTTGACTTGGTCGTGAATGGCAGGCACATGTGGCTTTGAAGCTGTGAACTTTGGCAGTCTGACTGAAGCCCTGGAATACGTCTCTCAGTGCATGTGTGTCTTGTGTTTTAGCCAGTGCCTCACAAACACGCGGGCCAGATCACTGCACGTTGATAATATGCACAGCCAACATAAACACTGCAATGTGCCCAAAAGAATCCCAGCATGTTATGAAGATTTGTTGTTTGTTTTTAAACTAAACTGAAACCGTAGTTTCAGTTCTTACACGTGAAAACCTCTATGCATTAGTGCCGTGTCTGGTGCCAAACTTGTACAGGTACTAAGAAAATCTTTTCATGTTAATGAGTGCTGAAATAACAAGAATCACACATGATGGGGTTCACATCTGCTTGAGATGCAGCCCATCTTAACACTCCAGTCATGGGAATCACTTTTAACACAACTCTTATTGCACTGACTAAGAATGATTAGTGAAACTACAAGCTTGATATTAATAGGGGGGGTTGCACTAACAAGTATCAGGATTCATCCATAAATCCTGTTGCACCAAACTTAATCAATTAATCAGCAGTATATTTAAACCTTTATTTATTTCAAATCTAGATTAAATATAATTTGTACCACCATTTTAGCCTCAGATTTAAGCCTCATTCATGGATTACATTTAAATTTACAATTAGTTTGAAATGTACAGAATGTGATGAAAACAACCATCAATCACTAATGGCTGATGACTCTACCTACAAGCACTCAAGTAGCTGTGTGCATAACTGAACTATGAAAAAAAAGCACAAGAGTGTGATCTCACATACATTTTACACTTACAAACTGAGTGTAAATACACTGCACAGCTGAAGACAGACTGAATATACTTCATATAGGAAGGCACTTTTGACATGCTAGTTAATCTAAACTTATAAGAAGGAGGTGTTTCTTCAATCAATCAGTCCACCAAACACCAAACAAATCAATAGTTGCATAAGCTGTTTGGCAATGGCAGAGAAGATTTGGCAAGTTTTTCATGTGCGCAACCCACATACTCAGCTCTACTGCTCGTCACACAAATGCATGTTCCTTACAAATGTGGCACTATTTAAAAGGGAAATTATCAGGCTTTCCAGTGATATTAGATTTATTGCCAAGAAGCATTGTTTCAACAAAGTAATAATCTACCAAACACAAATTTACTTACTTGTTCTGCTTTGTTTAGAACAGCTTTTTTATTTAACAGATGTGTCTGTAGACTTTCCAAATTCAGTGAATCTGACTTTAATAACTGTAATTAAAGTCTGTGTGCATAAGACATAACAAAACAGATGTGGCATGTGGAGTTAGAGTTTTCTGAGTGCTACTGTGTTTTCTATCATTATATAAAAGAAGCACCATCCTGCCTTTATGCACTGTGATAGAGCAAGCATGTTTCCAGAGTGGAATCTGGATCACTAAGTGCTTACTGCTGACTTGTTTCATCAGAGTAACAGTAAAAGGTTTGAAGAATATTCCTGTTCATATGTCTTCAGGCTCAAAATAGCAGTTTTTGGAAACATCTGACTTTGCTTGTTCATATTCTTTATGTGAAATAGTCCTTACCTTACAGAAAGTTGTACATATGTATTAAATGTCATAGAAAGACTGTGTTTTCTCCACTAGAACTGATCCCAGGAAGCTTCCTCCTCACCAGGTGGAAGTGGATGCTATTCAGCAGAACAGCACTCAGATCTTCCACAAAATCCATTTCCCCAATGACACAGAGGAGGTAAAGCAATACAAGTCACCACATCGTAACGTTCATAGTAACATTCATAGTAGTGTTTTATCTGTCAAAATGAAAATTTGGTGGTTTTCTGTTGTTAACTCTTCTGTTGGACAGGTATTTGAAGTTGCGACTAACACTAAGGTCAAAGACTTGGTCCGGTCCATTGCCAATAAGCTTGCCCTGATTTCTGAGGATGGCTTTAGCATCTTCGTCAAAACTCCAGACAAGGTGCGTGTTAGCATACAGTGCTATGCAAAAGTTGGGTCACCTTTTGTCAAAGGTGTCATGCTTTGTTGATTTTCTCAGTAAAAAATATTAACATATACTCTGCATACAACACACTGGTTACTATGTTTTATAATTTTTGCCTCATGTCATTGTTTTTTGACCTAGTTTTTGTGGTAATTACTGCGTTTAAGGTGCAGTTTGAAGATTCACATTTTATTTGTTTCCAGTATGTTAAGCTCAGCAAATTCATTTAAATAGTTTTTTTATTTAGCAAAATCTCATATTTAAATGTGTTAACACGTCATTTGACAAGAGCTGTTTAAACTTATGTGTAAGTCCTAAAGTCTAAACTCATGTTTAAGATTCACTCAGCATGCTACCTCCATGGTTTCCACTGTGTTCTGTCAGGTTTTGAGTCTGAATGAGGCAGACTACTTCTTTGACAGTCTGAGGCAGATCACTGACTGGTCCAAAACTACTAAGATGGCAAAGGATGGTGAGTTCATGGCAATTTAGGGGCCTACCAGCTGGTTAACATGACTTGCTTTAATGTGATCTGTTTATTAATTTACATATTTGCTTAAATGGATTTAATTAAACAAAGCCTGGTGGGTGTAAAATGCTCTGTTCAAGAGAAATTTACAGAATTGTTTGCAGTGGACAGTAAACCAGACATCTAACAAGTTTAATGCTTCTGAAATTTCCCCCACAAAGTAATTACATGGAATGGTTACATATATACTGACTGATGTTAGACACATTATTTCATGATAATTTTGTGATTAAGTTCTAGCTTAAAATATATGTATTTTTCAGTTCATTTAGTTTATTTTTTGCAGAGGAGTACATGCTGGGTGTTGTGATGCAAACTAGTCCCCAAAGAGAATGTACTACTTTAATGAAATCCTTAAGAAATCTTTTTATAAAGAGTCTTAAGGTTTCTTTTTAATTAAACATTTCATGTAAAACCACTCATGTTAAACACATAATGTTCAAGTATAATGTGGAAAGTTATTAGTCCTAGTTACTGCCCAGTAGTTACTGTAAATTACTCAGTAATTGCTGTGAAACTCATATCCTGATATAGAAGGTATGTATGATTATAAGAGAATGGAATCTGAAGTTTGGACCTGCTGATAACTTTAAGTTAAAAGAGTGAAAGGGCCAAATTCTAATTGCTTTATTGTGTGTTCGTTCTTTAATAAGGGTATCAATTATTATAAGTTACTTTACACTACTTTCTAGGGAATGTTTTTTTTATGTGGGTTTATCCAAAATCTGGTAAACACTGGGCCTGTTTCAGGGTTTGGAGTACCAAAAAAAAAGTTAAATGTTAAGTCCTAGTAAAATATAAACATACTATTCACTGTGAACTCCAGGAGGGCCAGTAAGTATGTCGTACCTGGTGTTCTTCATGAGGAAGCTGTGGTTCAACGTAATTCCTGGCAGAGATCTGGAGGCTGACCGCATCTTCCACTTTCCTCAGGTGCTGAAACACTTATGGATATTATTTTAAAATAAATATATGATCGGAACATGTTAGTCTGTCATGGTCATTATGTTATCTCACATTAGTTTTCGGTTCATTCAGGAGTTGCCCAAGTATCTGCGTGGCTACCACCGCTGTACAAAAGAGGACATGGTGCAGCTGGGAGCTTTCCTGTTCAGGGTGAAGGTAGACAATGATAAGACTCAGTTTGTCATGATCCCCAAGATGCTGAAAGAGCTTGTGCCCAATGACCAGCTCAAAGCCATGTCAGCTGATGATTGGAAAAAGGTATGAACTGTTGAGGGAATTAATCATAATTAGTATTGAAATTAAATTAGCTTTATTTCAGCCTATCCCAGTATACACAACTGCTTGGTTTTCCCATATACAGTCATATGCAACACTTACGTCCAAACTACATCTGTATCTCATGCATGCTGTTATCTAATATGCTGTTTTGTAATCTGTCCTTTAAAGAGCATTGCTGCTGCCTACAATAAGCAGGCTGGTATGACAGTGGAGGACGCTATGGTGGGCTTTCTGAAGGTGATCTTTAAGTGGCCCACATTTGGCTGTGCCTTCTTTGAAGTGAAGGTAATGAAACATGACCTTATTAGTTGCTGAGATATGCATTCCTATTTAGATGTTTTTGTGCCTTAAAAGGTATTTAACACTGTTTTATTGCAGCAAACATCTGAACCCAACTTCCCAGACATTGTGAGGATTGCCATCAGTAAACTTGGCATTACAGTAATACACCCTAAAACCAAGGTAAAGAACCTTCCAGCAAATTACTGAAACATAAGTGTCTTTATTGTTGCAATTCAAGAATGGACGTCATATGATGTTTGTGATAAATCAATGAGAAAATGGGCCTCTCCCGCTTTCTGTTTAGTAAAGGGCAAAGAAATGCCTCTACCTTGAAATCAACATTCTTTTTCTGTAGAGCTAAACAATATCTGTACTATATCTGTACATGTGTGGGATGGATATTGTTATAGATACCCCCTAACCTGGGGTAAGAAGACCTCGTTATGAATCTGAAAGTAATTTGTCATCAGTGTTAGTATAATTTATGTCAAATCATTTCTAGTCTTTGCTTTATTACACAAAACACTTCCTTGATATGCCTCAATCAATTTATATCTTAATTATTCGATTTCATTATAATAAGACAAAAGGCAAGCTACAGCAAAATAGAATTGATTACTTAGATAATATGAATGATTTAATATGTAGAATTATATCACATTTGTTGTTATTCTTATTATTTTTATAATTATTATTATTAGTAGTAGTAGGAGCAGTAGTGGAGGTAGTATCACCCTGTCATGTATAGCTCTTTAAATAACCTTTAAATAATGCTTGTATATACCCCAACTTTCACTACTGTTAAAGAAGATATGGAATCTTTTTGGTACTATATAGAACTCTCTTTTCTGAGAGTCTTGTTTTATCTATTAACTTTTTTAAGGATATGTTAAGCCTTTTGTTTGGCATATCCAGATTGTGTCCAGATAGATTTTGATAGTCTACACAGCGAAAAGCCACAATAAATCTGATTTTTGTAAACCATATTTGGAGATGGTTTGAAATACGATCGAAATCAGACTTTTACAGATGCGTCTCAGTCTGGACACTCATGAGTTCTCCATTATTTGCAACACAACCAACAGCCACAATGTCAAACCCAGAAAGATAAAAGTGCTGGGCTTCAAGAAAAGCACCAAAGAGTCATGTACCCTGAGTTGATAGAGCAATGGTTTGGAAGGTGAAATGATGCACCTCCATCTCTCCAGCTCCCACATATGAAAGCAAGGTCACCCTTGTGGCTACATAGTTATTGACACATATGCTGCAGAAAGGCTGGTGATGTCTGAACACACAGAGGTGGTTTGATCACTTAGAAAAAACAATGTGGACAGAAACAAATCTTATTTGCTTGCGATTTAAATGTTCACCTCGACATTATGTCTGTTTATTTGCATTATTTCTAAAATCTGGAATGATATGAAGTTTATAATTTTGTACTAATAATTTACTAAGTTGCTATTCGTCCGTTTTTAAGGATGTCCTAGCAACACATCCACTGAACAAGATTGCAAACTGGTGCAGTGGAAGCACATACTTCCACATGACCGTAGGCAATCTGGTCAAGGGGAACAAAATCCTGTGTGAAACCTCTCTGGTGAGTGATAACAGTAATGCGCCTTTTTACTTTCAAGAAAATGTTGTAAAAACTAATTACTAATTACGCCTTCTGTATTATTTCCCAAGGGCTACAAAATGGATGATCTGTTGACGTCTTACGCCAACATGTATCTGAACGAGACTAGAGTGCAGAGACCCAGAAACCAGCGATTTAATTGAGTCGTGACCTCAAGGGAGAAATAATCGAGCCTTTAAACATATTCAGTCTCTCTAATGGTTCTATTTTTAATAAAGGATCATATGAAATATGGCCAAATATACTTGTTATAAGTGTCATAAGAAATTTAATACAAAGAAGGACCCATAAGTCTGGAGTGAACTATGAAGAACTGCTTGTATTTCATTAGTTTATGATAGTTATTGTTCTTTGCTAAAATGTTCTGCAAGTCAAAATGGCTTTATATATGTAATGTCTACTATTTGCCTTAAGCTTCACCTTTTTGCTCTTGTTTAATTCCACATTTGACATTCCTCTAGTTCAAACCAGCATTATTCCAGCTCTGCTTCCCTTCTTTCCAAACGTTCAGTGGGGTTGCGGTCTAGGGCCTGTTTACTTAACAGTTTCTCAAACAAAAAAAATGCTCTCTCAGTTTTAAACATTAGTCTCTTGTAATAATAGGTATGAACTCAGTAATCTTTTGGATTTATTTTTGAGAAATGATGAATTGAAAACACTTCTTGGTAGTGGAACGTTTGGACCCTTCTGCATTTGCTGATTGGAATGTACTGATTTTATGTTTTCTTGTTGGATCTGTTTCTTTTCGGAATAAGGAAAGTTGAACATGAGTCTACAACTGGATCCAATCTTTTATTTATTTATTTCCACATGTAAAGTTAAAAATTACATGCTTGTCCAGTGACTGCCAAAAAAGCCATCTTATATCATCATGTCAAGTGTATTGGAGCTCAATTAATCTGGGTGTTTTTGACATAATCATGTGTTTCATAAACTAGTGGGTTTGAGCTTCAAATTAACAAAGGAATTACTGAAATAAAAATACTTGAACAAGACTCACTGGCTATTGCTTATACTGGCGCTTACTCATATGGTCATAGAGCGTTCGGTCTGGAGAGTTTATTTATCTATGCGTAAATGCCAGAATAGAACTATGTTATGAACATTGCTTGGGAACACTGTCTGTCTGTCATGTTGTGAGCAGTTAGACCCATCTGCCTTTGTGCTGGCGAAGAAAATGCTCTTTATTGTGTTAAGCGGTCAGGTCACACTGTGTTTTGCCACAGGGCAACACAGGCGAGAGCTTAGGGAGGGGTGGGTGTTAAATACAGAGGCTTGGAGCTGTCCCAATTAAGACTTGGCAGTGTGTTATCAGGCTGTGTTTAGGGGAGCATGAGGGGCCCAGATAGTGCTCGTATTCAGAGGAGTGAGCTGTATTTGCATATTGATGGGTACGCGTGCGAAGAGAGGAGAAAGAGACGATGTGTGCGACACGCAGCTGTGGACGTCCAGAATGAAAGACAGATTATTAGCCCCCGGCGGCCCTCTGGGCCTCCTCTCCACATCTGTCCCAAGATCACATGATGAGATTATTTTTGCCCTCTGCTGCCCCAATCTCTGAAGGACTCCCACCACACAGCAGGGGCCGAAGCAACAAGGCCTCCGTCTCTTCTGTCCTCTTGTTTTTCTCTCAAGTCTTCAGGCATTCCTTTGCTGTGAAGTGACCACTGTGGGGGGCTCCTCGGTTTGACTTGAGCCTCCCGTACAATGGTTGATCTCTTCAGCCTTATCCCTGAACCGGCCCATCAAAATCCTCATACCGTCCTCTGTGTATTGATCTGGTTAAAGACTGAAAGTTTTTAGGGGTACACCGTGCACTGCCCGGTCCTGTTGCCATGGCATCACACCCGACTCCGCAGTGCAAAGGCACGCCATTATTCTCCCGCTGTCGAAATGCGCCGCATCTTCTGACTCAAGCCTTTGTGGAGCGCACAAGTGGCTCTCAGAGGGGAATGGCATTGCACAGAATGGCTGGGGTCAAGGGGTCACGCCAGAGCCGTCCCATTGGGTTTGGTTTTTTTGTAATCGAATTTGTTGTGGGCACTAAAAGAGCCACAGTAAAATATCTGGGAATAGAAAAAAAAAAAAAACCGAAGGACAGGGATCGTGTGGTTCTTCAGTGCATTAGGGTCTTTACTTCAGCCTGTTCTTCACTCCTCCACATAGCCTTCTGCTCTCACAGCAGCTGTTAACAGACCCACGTTTACAGCCAAACTACTCCCTCTGCACCCGTCTCCTCGACACTGCTCTCCTCCTGCACTGCTGAACACGCTTGAGAAGGACCAACACTGGTGAGTCTCTGTCTCTCTCATACTCATATAGAACCAGCCGGATCAGAAACTCTTCCAGAGAACTTTGAGTTGAACTTTTGTTTTGAAAGTTGAACTTTTTCATTATTCTTCTTTGTCTAAAGAGAGTGTTTGGGTGATACATTTATAGCTACACATACTGAAGGAAATAAGGACTGTCACCTTGACCATGACACTGAATGAAACCACAAGGTCAAACATTAAAACACAAAATAATTCAGCTCTTAATTCTTCAGGAATTATTACTTAAATAGCAAATTAGTTCTATAATAAATACATTTACATTTCAGAATGCGAATTGGTCTTCTGTAGGATTATTATTCGATTTTAGATTTGTTCAATAATTAGGTCCTAGAGTGATAATCGGTATTCTTTAGTATTGTCTCAGATTTGGTACTGTCAAAATATAAAAAAACTCATTTGATGGAATTTTTTTTGGAAACCTTTTTTGTTATTTTGTTTTGTTTCTTTTTAATTATTGCACAAGTACATCATTCAGAAGTTTTGCACACTGCAACACAGCTAAAGCATTTTTAAACAAAAGTAAAGACCTGAGCTGTCATAGGAAACATATGTACAACTATTTTGTTCATAAGTGTTTGAGAATTTCTTCTAAATGTTGTTTTTAATTATTTATTAAGTTTTTTTCTCATGAAATTTATCATTGTGTAAATTTGAATGCATTATGTTTGTGGTGATTCTTACAAGACAGGTAGATTTTGACAAGTTTTTGGTTGTTTGTTTGTTTCATAACAGACCAGTAAAAATGTTAATGTATGCCCAAAATGGCATTCAATAACATTCTGTTAGTTTAATTTGCATTAAAAAAATAAATAACTTTTTTGTTAATAAGTAATGTTTTTTGGTGATATAAAGCAGCAATATGTAATAATTGCTGTTTAATCAGAAAGCACTTCTATATATATGTATAGCAGCTTTTTTATAGCAGGTTTTTCAGTGCCTGATAATATGCATAGTTATGGTACTGGATACAAGATAATCTCTCATGTGAAAGTAGTTCTTTAGACTTTATAAGCTAATAAAGAATCACCTGGATCCAGAGAGTGAATTAAAGATAGTGAGGTATAAAACATTTGGAAATTTCTTCCATTTTTCCTGCTTTTTCCTCCTTTTTATACATTATTGTTGAGTGAGCTTTGTTGGACTTAAGCTGCTTCTGCTGTACAACTAGCAACACGTGTTAGTGAACTTACTCACGCAACCCAGGATTCCCTCGCCTTTGTGCTTGCTGACAGCCCTGCACTGCAGTCCAGAAACTCCCTCTGCTTTCCTTCAGTCACATTCTAAAGGGCAGTTTCTTTCCAGAAATTCTCAAGGGAGCAGACGTTAATCAGGAAAGTAACCGGGCAAGCCGGACGTAACCCACTGCTCGCTTTTATCCTGAGAAAGAGTGTTAATGCAGAGTCCCACAGATTGTTTAGGACTCTTTCACACCATGTGCCCATGGACAAGAGACATCTCCGTGTATCTGGAGCTCGACTCGCGTGCCCAGCCGCTCCCATTCATATGAAACGGGACTAAAGGAGAACAATCCAGCACAATCCCCTTCACATCTTTTCCCTAGACGTCTGAGTTTTGTAACAGCCTGCTTTAATCTCTCAGCTACTGAAGGGCTTGGTGAATTTGGAATTTCAGTATTTGCCTCCCACATATTTCTGACATCCTGTGGTTCCCTACAACATGGACTCCAGGGATGTTGAACACTCCCTAAAACACACCCTTTTCATATTTTGTTGGATGTTATAATGGAAAATATTGATATTTGGTCCGGCTATTTGTCTAAAAGCAGGAATAAGTCACTTTGGAGCTTTTCTTGGCAGAATTTTCATTACTGGTTGGATATCTTGTTTGCTCCCACCTGATTTACATGAGTATTGTGTAACTGAAATATTTTGCACTGAGTGAGTTGGGGGGTCTGCTATGTGGCACACTGCCAGATCATTTAACCCCTTCCTAATCAATATGTAAACGTAATGAGGGGTTCTGTGTCATTTTCTAGAGCCCTTAAGTCTTAAAGGATTATTCTACTGCATAATAATTTAATTAATGCACAATTCAAGTTGTTTAGATGTAAATAATGTCATTCAGGAGTTTTAATATGAAATAGTTCACAGTTAAAAAGCAACAAAACAAAAACTTACAGACTCTTGACAGTAGTAATGAGAGGAACCTGGGGTCCTGTTGTCTACAACATTGTCTTATTTATTGTCCAGAATGGCCAGTGAACCTGCATGTGTCTTCTCAGCTTTCATATGCAAAATTGGTAAAATAGCTGTTAGTTTAAAATTTGAGGTTTTTGTCTCAGAACACCCTTCATGTACCTCTCCACCATAAATGGATCCACAAAAATCTTATTTCAAAAGAATTGTAACACGTTTCAGGTACCAAGCAGCGTATTTAGTATCATTTTATATCACCTTCTGTGAGGGGACTTTGATAGGCATTACAGAGCATATAGGCATAGACGTCTGGTTCCTTTCACCATCCCTGTAATCAGGTTTCTCATTTGTCATCTGACCTCTCTGAAATGTGAGAAATTTGGTGAAAACTGTAACTGAATGAACAGCAAGCTTATTTTGTAAATTAATATGAGACGCCCGTAAAAACGTGATCATGGCTTTCATGATTGCCTGGAATCGGGAATTTGTCGAAATTCCTAGAATCCTGTCTAAGTTGTTGTGTGAACGGTTGAAGGTAAAGCTAGGATGAGTTTATTGACAGTGGTTCACCTTCAGACATCATTTGCATGCCATGAAATCCCTCTAGGATAAGGTTGCCTGGACAGAGATATATGAAGCAAAATAGCAGGGCGTGGCGTCGGGGTCCCATGACACAGGTGTGGCCATCAGATACATGCATCTGCACTTTCCCCTGAGCCAGCATCTCCTGTTTCTTAGAGTGTCTGTAACACTGCCAAACGCCCAAACAGCCCCTCCCAGCCTCCCCCTGCAGCACACAGTGAACCAAAATATTTTATCTTTCTGTGAACTCTGCTTGCACTCAGTGGCGAAAGGCAAGGGGCCAGAAGTATGTTTGAGGCATGTCATATCACAAGTACTACAGACGTAACAAAGCATTTACAGCATCTTGGTTCTGCAGAGTGTAATCTACCTAGTGTGCCAATCCTTGGGAGCATTTACACATACATTTATTCAGATCAGAGTGTAGTCTGTTTTTTAGACCAGCCTTAGCTTCGTCTGCTGCTCTAATGTGATCTTAAAGGTCCCATATTCAGCATTCTCTTCTATCTTCTTTTCTTTGCTATATGCACAGAACAGTCATCATTAGTTTTTATATTAGCATTTTCCAGCTACTCTTTACCCCTACATAAAAAAAAACCTGTTGCTTAAAATGTACACAATTCAAATGTGTATACTAATTCCACATAAACTAAATACATCAACACAATTCTTGCCAAAAGTAAGTAAAACAAGCAATTTTTTTTTCAACATTTTTTTCAATGTCAAATTAAAGGAGCGCCAATGAATCACCTTACGCTATGTCAAATTGAGTCCTTGGGCAACACTCCTAACACTACCTTTGCCTACCTGTGTAAATGTAAACTACACGTCTGCCAAATGCTGTAAATGTAAATTAATGTTTTAAACTAAAAATCGTATTGATTGTCATTTTTACTATTATGCCTTTAGAATTCATCTCTGTAAATGATATAAACAGTGTAGCACCCCTTTCTGAAAGCAATCTGAGCTATCATACTCCTAATTACTTTAGCGTGAAGGGTCAGGGCTAAACTGCTTTAATGCAAATAGACAGATGTAAGTAAATGTTTTGTTTTTTGTGACATTATAAAAGCAGTGTATCCAAAAAGGGCATAAATAGTATGGACGGAATAATAAAAAGGCATATTTTCAAACCTTAACTAAGTCGACATATCAAGTTGTTTTATTTTTAAAAAGTGCTTAAAATGTAGTTCCCATAAAGTGGGTCTTTAATGAAAACACATCATTCACCACATACACTTTGAAGTATTTTATTCCTTAAACAGCAAGATGTTATTGTTACAAACCTGAATATTTGGCACTTGGAATTTCTGGGAGAGATACTGCTTTAATTATTGGTTTAATGAAAGCAATAATTTCTCATTTGAACTTTTTTTTTGTTCATTTCCTTTTAGTTATGAAGATGGAGTCATCTCCAACAGTGCTTCCCACCGCGCTGTCCAATCAGTCTGCAGAAGGCTGCGTGCCTGTGGACAACACAGTGGAGAACTTGCTGTTTGGCCTCTACTACATCATAGTATTCCTCCTGGCGCTCAACGGCAATAGTCTGGCCCTCTGGATCTTCTCCCGCCAGAGAGGAACGTCCTCCCCGGCCAATGTCTTCTTGACGCATCTTGCTGTGGCTGACCTGTCCTATGTTATTATTTTACCTCTCAGAGCTACCTACCACCTGACGGGGGGCCACTGGCCATTTGGTGAAGTTCCTTGCCGTGTAGCTGGGTTCCTCTTCTATGTTAACATGTATGCCAGCCTGTACTTCCTGGCTTGTGTGGCGGGTGATCGATACCTTGCTGTGGTTCACGCTGTCAGCTCGTTGAAAGTCCGGCAGGCTCGCTTCGCTCATATAGCTAGCTTTGCACTATGGGCCCTAGTGATTGTGTCTATGGCTCCCCTACTGGTAGCCCAGCAGACGGCAGAAGTGGACGGATCTACAGTGTGCTTACAGCTGTACAGGGAGAAAGCTTCTCGTCGGGCACTAGTCTCCATTGCTGTTGCATTCACACCTCCATTCTTAGCCACACTTTCCTGCTACTTGCTAATTGTGAACAGTCTCAGGAAGGGCTCACGGCTGGAGCCAGCGATGAAGCTCCGGGCTTTGCGCACCATCGGCCTGGTCATGCTCATCTACGTTGTTTGTTTCCTGCCCTACCACGTGAGCCGTGCCACCTTCATCCTGGGTTATGAACATCCAGACCTGTCCTGCCAAACAAAGCGAGGACTAGCACTGGCTAACCGCCTCACATCCTCACTCACCTGCCTGAACGGAGCGCTGGACCCACTAGTCTACCTGTTTGGAGCCGAGAAGTTCCGAGGCACTGTGCAAAGACTTTTCTGCAAGGATAAATCAGGAGGATCAGCAGCCACCAGTGGAGAACTTAAGGGGACACATGACAGCTCCCTCAGTGCTAAGTCAGAATTCTAAGAAGAGGGATTTTTAAGTGAATGCCAACCATCAAAATGACTCCAAACCACCGTACAGATGTACAGGCCTCATTTTTGATATTGTTTAGGCCCTTATGTTATGAATCTGAGAACATAATTCAGGTGTGTTAACATTTTCTATACCAGACATCACAAAGGGTAGTGATGCAAAGACCAAAGACCGGTCAGTTTAAGGTTAAGTCAGGGTGAGCTTGGACAACACAGCCATTGATGCTTATTCCAAACTGAATAATTGGTTAATTACAGAGCTAGCCCAAATAATTAGAATGTTCAAGTATGTTCATAGAATCGTAGAATACTCTTATGGGTTTCTGATAACTTCTGATAACAAAACATTTTATCATAAAACCGAGAAAATGGCAAATACTTAACAATGGACGTGAAAGAAGATAAAGAAAAAAATCATGTCCTATCTGGAAGTTGACGTTACGTTGTTACTCGCTATAAAACCTAAAAAGATGATGATTTGATTCAACCAGTAAACAGTAATAATAAGTGTTTGAGGTTGACGGTAGGTCAGTTCTATGTACTGAACTTCTATTATCCAACAATGCCAGTACAGTGTTCAGGCTATGGCACCTTTAAAATTGTAATACATGAACTGTGATATATGTTCAAAAGCTCTGATATCCTCCCTCACACAAAAATATCTCTCTCTTTCTCTTGTTTATAAGACGTTTAGAGGTAAATCGGTTAGCTACCTATGCTAATAGAAGTCAATAAAGACACTAAAGTTATGCAGCATAAATCAGTTTAATACAGAGCTGAGGCAGGTCCTGATGTTATTTAAATCTCACAGCTCGTTTGAACACACCATGTATTCTGATGTGTCAGCTAACGTTGCTAATAGCTTTTTATTGTCGCACAGCAGTTGTTGAGTTCAAATAATATAGAAAAATAAAATTAGACAAAATTGGAGATACATTCACTCAGCCAAGTCATATCTGTTCTTTAAACGACAGAAGCAAGAGAAGGAAAAAAATATTAAAATGGTTGTTGGGCGACATTCGGGAACAGACTCTGAGCAGACTCAAGTCACTGCGGAGACACAGACAGGCTGGCAAAGTCGGTTTACTTGATTCCTGATATGACGGGCCATAAATCAATACAAGTTTAGTATAAACATTAAAATAACTCGCCAAAGAGTCCATCTTGAACGAGATTTATGTTCACCTGTCGAAGTTATTTCACTCGCGATAGACCTTGAACTTGGGCCGTTAGCAGTGAAATATGAACATGCTCGCTTGCAAGTTCGAACACTGACCTCTAAAACAGACCACTAAACAAATATTTGAAAAGATTTACATACTGAACTCACTTCTAATCGCTGCTACTCAGGTAAGCAAAAATCCAGTCAGACTTATCTCATGTCTTCTTATCTGACATAGCATTACAGTACGCCCAACTCTCAGCATCTTTTACTTCCTTGATAAGAAGGTACGTGTAAACGTGAATAACCGACTGGAATATTGTGAATAAAAAACAAATTATATAAAACGTATGAACAACTTAGTCATATTAATTAAGTGCTAACTATATGAAGCCTAAATATATATGTTTTGGGTGGAAGCCTGTAAAGTGCTATTTGGGGCCAACCATAGACTGAGGGTCATTAAAGGGACAGTCAGCATTCAGTATTTTTAGATTTCCTGTGCTGTCGCTGTGCATTGCACCCCTCAGCATCACTGGTTTGACAGAATTCACGATTTTGCACTCTTTATTGTCATACAATCACTTCATATATCCGGGAACTCGTAACACATCCACAACCCTTTTAGGAGAAAACAAAGACTTGCAATAGTCTGTAATGTAAAATAGAAGTGTTTGAATCGTTTTTAAACTGCTACAGCTGAATATATGTTCATTCTGTCTGCCATAAAACATGAATGATATGTCAGCAAGATACATTTGCTCCATCTTTAGTCTCTTCAGTCTCCCAACATCAAGCTGGTGCAGTAGGCCCACTGAATGGCCATGTCTTTTAAATTGTTGAGCCTCCAGTTTAGCAAATTATCGTGAATAATAAAATAATATCGTGTTACACTTTTGCAAGTAAAACATATTTTCTTGAAATGTTTTATAATATTACAAAATGATACGTGAAATCTTTGTTTCTTTTCAGTCCAGCTATACAAAGAACATGCTAGCATTAGCATTGTGCTCTGATGACTGACCTGACTACGTTAGCCCAGTCATCTAGTCTAAACTCAACCAAGACATGGCATGGAAACAAATCTTTGTTGTTTTGTTGTTAGTACAAGCAACCACACAGCAACACTTTGCCATAAAGTTATTAATTTATACCAGTTAATTCAAAGTACAAGTTTAGAAACATGTCTCAGGTTTCTCTGTGTTGCTGTTGTCTTCTATGAGGGATACGGGATTATTTTCCCTAAAAAAAGGTGTGGTGATGAGAGTCTACTCAGGATGGTGTATTGCAGATCTGATTTATAAAGCTATAAAGAAATCCTGACTGCCGGCATAGCCACTAAACACGGATGTGATATTCAGGCTCCTAGCCCCAACGTTAGCTGCCTGCTTTCTTTTTGCATTCACCAACTAGAGTGAAAGTAAGTTAACAGTCTGCCCCCAAAAGTCCAGTCCAAAGCACTTGTTCTTTTTCAAAAGCTCCGTCTTTGAGACGTTTTACCCTGAAAATCTCACTCCACAGACTATTGCAGCTGGGCTGCCAGGGGCGAGTACCGACCTCCACTAAGAGCAATAGGTGCATTGCTGACTTGAGGTACAATTTGTACATTGTTGGCCACCTTTATACGTTCTGGGGGAAGAAACGGTTAAAAACTGTTTATCTTACTAAGAAAAAAAATGTCAGACATTTTCATCGTTTTTATTTCTTTTACTAACAAAAATTACTGACTTTAAAAGAGTAAAAAACTGTTCTATCTTCCAACTGATGCATTTATTTGACTTGCACTTAATGCTAAAATAATGGATAATAAAATGCATCTTATTACTTGTTCAGGATTTCATTAGCTGTGCTGTTTATGTCAAAGCTATGAGTTAGTGTGTATAGCCAAACCTGTGGGCATATTGTACCATTTTTTCTTTATTAAGCATTATGTGTAATATGTTTGGCTTTTGATCCACTTTCATGTTTTATCGGGAAAATAACCATATATTATGACAAAATGGTAATAACTAATGATGTACTTTAATATGCAGTAGTGTATATTGCTATGCTGTAATAACTAAATCATATCTTTATGTTCATGTTGCTTTAATTGATTTATGTTCAGTATTAATTGTGTTTGTAAGGCTAGAATAGTAGGTTTATTGTGCCATGTACCACTTATGGTGCTATGCAATTCTGAATATGCCTTTTGCTCATGTATGTCTTTACATGCGTTTCTTTTATATATTTAGTCACCTAAGTGTGCCTATTTTGCCTGAATGGCTTTGAATATGAAACTATTTATTATTCTTTTTCTTTGGATGTGATGCTATGGCCACTCTTGTGCTGTATTTCGGTATTGCTTGTACAGCACATGCTGGTGCTTTGCAAGTGTATTTGTAATCATGGTGTAAATTTAATTAAACTCATTTTTACGAAATGTTCACAGTGAAGCTGAATCTTGATGGTGTACAAACAAGTCTGAAGTCCTGCCAAACATAGATAAAGTTTAAGGTAAGCCTTTAAATTAGTAGGGTATATATGTTATCACATAGAGTTAAAATGAAGCAATCAAAATTGGCCAAAACAAGCAAACAAAAAAGCAAAAACATCACAAACATAAGAGAAAGGGGCCCAGTTGTTGAAATATTTTCTAAATTATTACATTTATAAAGGGAAGCGCCACCAATTAAAAAAAACTTTAATGTAAGGAAATGTTTCAGATCATCCTTTGCTTTAAAATACTTTGTTCTAGAGAAACTGAATGTCTCTGAAAGCTCCCATACAAAAAGTTATTACATGGAATTGTTAGTTGGACGCTGACTGATGTCTAAGAAGTTGTTTTATGATGTATTTTTATTATTGTATCTGTAGGTTTCTCTACAATAAGCCATTTCACTTCAAACTGCTCTGAATGAGTGTTTAGATCTTAAGGACTAAAGGTTCGGAAATATAGAAAAATGGGTGGAATTCCCCTTATAGCTTTATTATACAGTATTTACATGGAAAACAATGTTTTCCAGGTGTAAGTTTTAGGCGTGAACAGTAGAAGCCTGGAACCACGGGTGCAACTGTGAGTCATTATAGTCATGAATATGTGTATGCTGGTCACACTAGAAGACAGAGGCAGCGAGTTTGAATGGAGCTGAAAGAGTGCATATTGTTAGCGCGATGCATCACATGAACTCTCAGAGAGCAATCACGTTTTATTCTCATAGAGACAATGAGCAGAACACTTGAGCTTTCAGTGCAGCTCAAGCTGTCTCCGTCTTCATTTAGACAGCTCATGTGACAGTTTCACAGAGGCAGTATAACAACTATTACAATGAACAAAAAAATGAATGTGAGATGGTGTCATTTATCAACAGCGTGGTGTATTACACGGGGTCTTTCACATGGCCTCTCTCACACTCTTCACTGCGGCTATCACGCCTGCGTTCTTATTAAGCTCACAGCACAAACTTGGTTTTATGTGTGTGTGTGTGTGTGTGTGTGCATATGAGAAAGAGAGAGAGGCAAGACGGAAACCCCCATGTGCTCAGTGCGTTCGGAGTTTCTTTTCATATCATGTGACTCAGGCTGTGGATTGTGTCAGCAGTTAGGTTCTCTGTTTTAACTCACTGTCTCTCTCTGTGTCTCTCAGTCGTTCTCTCTTTCTTGCTCTACAGATTCTCTGTTTCCTTTTTCTCTTCTTCCTCACCTTCTCTCTCCCTCTCTCTCTCTTACTCTCTCACCCCTCCCCTCTTTCAAGTGTTGTGCAAGATTTCCTCTGTTGCTTAAATTATAGCAGGTCATCCTCCACTCAGAAAGTGAGAGAGAGTGAGAGAGAGAGAGAGAGAGAATGGTGGGGTAGTGGGAGAGCACCATTATAAAATGCGAGTGCGTGTGCACATGTGGTCTGCTGGTTACTCAAGATTGCAAAACACTTTCTCTGTATGGCACCTAGATTTTTTTTTTTTTTTTTTTAAACATGAATGATTGGATTTTTTCATGCACTGGTTCTCTACTTATTTAAAAGTAGTGGATGAAAATGCATTGCTTCTTCTCCCTCTGGATGCACTGGATCATTATGAATGGGTGTGTCTGACGTTGCCCTTGTGAGTTAGCATGAACTTTGTGTGTGTGTGTGTGTGTGTGAGTGAGTGAGTGTGAGTGTGAGAACACCAAGCTAAACCCTGACACAGTGCCAATGATGAGATGTTGTGCTGTGTATAAGCCACTTCCCTGGAGGCCGGAGCATTGCCCCATATTAATCCTGTTCATCTACCTGTTTGCAAACTGCTTTGTTTTATGGTGTCTTATGAAAGTTCTGGTAGCTGAGGCTGATCAAAGCTTTTAGTGTTGTTTATCCGATGGTGACCGTTCTGTTGGTCTAGCAGAACTTGCACGGCTGTTATGTTCTCTGTATTTTTTTATCTCCTGTACAAAAACTTTATAATCTCCTCCAGCATATCTCCTGAAGAACAAACAACATCTTGGTGGTTGTTTGGACTGGAAATTGAATAAATAAAGGGGGGATGGTAGGCATGGTTGCAGAATAATCTATGCAAAAGGAGCTCATGTTCACTGTTTGTCTTTGGGATATCCAGCACATATGAAATATATTGCAAAATGTGCTAAATATAAGATCAAAGCTGGGTGAATGTTTTTGCATGTACAGTAAAGGTAATATGTACTACATTTTTACTAAATATGTTTATAATATTTGTGAAATCAAGAAACTGACACACTTTCATGATGTAATTTTGGTTAAAGCAGTAATGTGGAAGCTTCTGATATGTAGATCATTACCTGTGTACTACTGACATTTTTTTCTTTTGCTGTGGTGTGGCAGTGTGAAGGCCTCTCTCTCTCTCTCTCTCTCTCTCTCTCTCTCTCTCTCTCTCTCTCTCTCTCTCTCTCTCTCTCTCTCTCTCTCTCTCTCTCTGACTTGTGTATGCAGAATGAGGAAGTTCACCCTCGCGTTTGTGGCAGCTTCCTTTTTACAGCTTTCGCCTCTTTAACAGGAAGAGAGAGAGAGAGAGAACGAGAGAGCCTGAGTGTGTGAGTGAGAGAGAAGCAGCAGCAGCAGCAGTCTGACGCAAACAGCGCCATGAAACAAGGCTTGAAGGGACACTGAGTGCGGCCTGGCGTCCTGCTGCTTGGCCCCCTGAAACTGAAAGATTATCAGGCGGTGGTCTTGCACAGCAAGTTACACAGGAAGTGATCGGCGGACAGGATGTCATCCCAACAGCCGTGGTACCATGGCAATATCACTCGCTCCATGGCCGAGGACCTGCTGTCCAGAGCAGCCAAGGATGGAAGCTTCCTCCTCAGAGACAGCGAATCCATACAAGGAGCCTATGCCCTCTGTGTGCTGTGAGTACTGCACTTACTTCATTTACAGTCAGAACTACCAGCTGGAACAGAGAGGCAGTCCTGACCAGTCTAGAGACTTTGGCTATAGTCATTTCCAGTGTTATCCTAGTGTAGTAGACAGTAAAGCCATTGATGGTGAAGCCTAAGCTGTTTGCATGGCCTGACAGTTATGTAAAGTGGTCCATAACAACACTGTGAGTTAACCAGAGCTGCATTCTGTGGCTCTTCTCCACCAGCAGAGTTAGAATCAGGAACTTAAAGCAAGCCAACGGCTGCTGGTAAAAATGATTACCTCAGGGTTTTTCCTCACTTTGTACATGGAAGGCAAAGCTGTGGTTCCCAAGAAGTGATGCACTCAGGACCCCAGAGGGGAAGATGATCACGCACTAGTGATCTTTTGGTGTCACGGTTCAAAAACCTTCTGCAACTCTTCTAAAAACTTCTGAAATAAACTGCTTTGCTTGATACTGGCAAACCTTCTGCACACTATGCCATTGGCTTACTTAACATGGTACGCTCAAATACCTCATGCATGCGGTGCCTTCTCGAGTCTTTCTGTCTACTACCTTTGTAGATATATGCAAAAGATGCTCACATTGGCCTAGTGTCTTTTGCATGCACGGTAAATATGAAATGCACTGCAACCTGCTCTAAATATGTTCATGCAAATGCTGTCTACTTATAGAAACTAGCAAACAGACAAAGGAGCTGAACTGTAGTTCAGCTCGTTTGACAGAGAAACTGACAATGCGACACTTTACCATTGTCAGATATCAGTCTATTTATAGCGGTCAGTGGCTAAACTGCGCAAAGTTGTTGCATATGTACAATAGTTTCAGTGTTTCCTGTCAGAACCTTGCAAAACTGTTGTTCTGCCTTGACCCCGAAATCTATACGTTTTTGTATTGCTTTTATCATCTGTGAGATTATGAGCCTCAACTGAAAGGAAATGTTTGGTTCATATGCAGGTACCAGAATTGTGTATACACCTACAGAATACTGCCCAATGAAGAGAAAAAACTCTCCGTGCAGGTAAGAGAACAACACATATGCAGACGATGGTCAGCCTTACAGTTTGGAGGTGAACTTTACTGTATCTTTAAATAGAGCTGACTGGAATCTGGTAGAGAGAAGATTGAAAGGCTGAGCATTTTCACAACTCATCACAATGAATCATTAGTCACAGTTCTCACCTTAGGCCTACCTGCTCGGATGGAATTTCTTACTAACTTTTACAGTTATGATGTTGACAACTTTGAGCTGAGAGTTGTACTCACCTTTGCTCTGTGCTATGAATAAATGCCATGGATTTTAAATCACTTATTTAAAACCTGGGATACTCATTCGTAGCATGTTTATTGTCAATTACAATGAACAATGTGTAGAATTCATTTCTGTGGTCATTAGAAACAATTTGCATAGAAAATAAAACGTTTAATCAGCCAAAACAGAACAGTACAGGAATCACTTATAATTGTTCAGTATTTAGACTGTCCATATATATATATATATATATATATAAACCTTTTAAACAACTTGAGCATCTAGAACCTTGATATAGTGTGGAGTGGTTCTTGGAAGAACCTCTTAAACGGGTATATAACATTTACCTTTATCAATGTAAGGATCTTCTTTTTACATTTTATATTTTAAAGATTCTCTAAACATTTAAAAAGTAATTTCTCATCACAAACTTGGTTCTTTAGAAAAACAAGTTTTTAATGCTTCACTCAAAAAAAAAAAAAAAAATATATATATATATATATATATACATACAAAATATATATATTACAGGAGCTTTTTGGAGTGAAGCATCAAAAAATTGTTTCTCAAAAGAGCCAAGTTTGTGAGCAGAAATTACCCCTTAAATGTTTGGAGAATCTTCAAAATGTAAAATGTAAATAGGATTTTCCTTGCATTGGTAAAGGTAAATGTTCTAAACCAGTTTAAGGAGTCTTCCAAGAACCTCCACATTATAATAAGGTTCTAGAAAGAACTTTAGAAAGGTTGTCAATGTTCACACACGCTGTTTACAAGCAAGTTTTTTGCATAAAGATCTATCCATTGTAGGGTGTTTAGGGAACCCAAAGTTTTTTGGTGGAAACACTGCAAAGAGCCCTTTTTGTCACCTTCGTTTTTAAGAGTGCGTCAGGTTTGCCGAATCTGTATTTTCAGTATTGGTTTGCAAATCACAGGAGAAATGCAGGCCATTGGTTATTACATTGCTTGCTAAAGTACTGCCCAGTGTAACAACAAGTGGCACTGGACATCTAGCGTCCTACAAGCTATTAACAGTTTTGCAAACACTTATTTTTTTTATGAACATGTGACCTTATGGCAGTTGTCAGATCAGCAGCTGTGGACTCTTTGCGAATGGCGTGTGGGTGTCTTGTCAGATAGGGTGCACCTATTCTACCCTCTGCAGTGCAAGCGCTGGGCTCACAGCATGTTACTGCAGCTGCAATGCCACTTGCTGTTTTTATTCAAACTTGGAGCTGCACTGCCCGTGTGAGGCCAGCTGCTAAACATACGCTAATACACAACAACAACAAAGAAATCAAATGAATGCGACCTAGATTTAAGGAGGTACTACTTTTCCTAACTAACCTTTAACGAGCATGCGTGATTGTAGATATTGGCATTTCGTTTAGGAGATGCTCTGTCATCTATAAGACTGCAGAAAGGCCTTTAACATCTCTGTGCATCACCCCTCTTCCTCTTTCAGCACCGCAGTGTAGCACAGCTTCAGTTTTAAATTATCCTTCAGCGTGGGCGTAAGGCAAGCCACAGGGTTCCTCTTGTGCTAGGCCCTTGATGGAAAGTTTCTGAAATACACATTTTCATATCTCATTAGGGTTGATAAAAAGAGTATTTTGTGCTCACCCTGGGTGATACGGTGAAATATGTGAAAAGTGCGTGGGAGGCATTCTCAAACACAGAGCCGCTCTAGCTACTCCTGACAGCCATGTTGCGACTGGGGCCACTAAGATGGACGGCACCCAAAGTTAAGCGCTGCATCATAGGTCAAAGCGTAATTAAAAAAAAAACATTGCTACATTGATTGGCTAACACTTTATATTGAGAATACACTGTTGATGCTTTGTGGATGCTTACCTTGTTTTCAACGAACATGGTACTAAACATCTGGTAAATAAGTTCTAGGCTGTAATAATAGAATCTAGTAAATCTAATGTTAAACTTTACCCTAACCTTAACTTAACCTCAAATATTCTACACATAATCATAAACCTAACTGGTAATCAACACCAGATAGTTTAACAGTTAAAGCATTTATAGATAATCCACATTTACATTACATTTGTTCAACTGGCAACTCGTAACCGGAACTGCTTACAGTTTAATCATGTTATAAGAGGTTTGGTTGTTAATAAGGGGTCTTGGCCAAGCGCTCTTAATAGTACAGTGTGGGGTGCTGACCCAGATGGAGTTTGAACACCCCTCGTCCTTAGGCAGTGGCGGTGTTACCCACTACACTTCCACAACACGTTTCGTCTACATTTTTAACTAATGTTTCAGTATATAGGCTGTCCACCCTTTTCCCTTCTTATAGCTTTTATTCTTTTCAGGAGACTCACTTTCAGTTTTTAGGAAAGTTCTTTTGTGTCTATTTTTATTTTCTCAGCAACAGCATCTTGACAGCTACACATCTTTTTAGACCCGTAGTGTTGAGCTGTCTTTTCACTGTGGAATGATGGACAGAAACACCTGTAGATTTTGTGAGAGAGTCTTAGCACATTGTTAGGAGTTTCATTTATTTAGTAATTAATGAATAATTAATAATTCTTTAAACTGCAATATTGGAAACTTTTGTTTTGAAGGCTTTGCTTAACTTCAGTTTCTCTTTCCCTACTTTATGCAACTTTTTATATATTTTATATATTTTTTTATATATTTTATAATTTATATCTAATCTCCTCAGAAAGCTCTACAAATAACTTAATCCTTTTGTAGCACTTTACTGCAAAAATGTTTTAACTTGAGAAAGTAAGGAACCTGGTTACTTTAAAATTGACGTCTAATAGTAAGTTCACAGAACAATTTATGTTTTACATTCTGTTGTTATTTAAAGTTTGATGAACTCAAAATTCAGTTTACAAATCAGTTTACTTACTTTTTTAAGATACAACATTAAATATGTTTTTACAGTATAGTACTACAGTAGCTTTAAAGCATATATAATAGCTGTAATAGTGCTGAATGTCTACATTCTGAGTTTAGTTTGGAAGTTTAAAGTAAGTCTCTTACTTCACAAGGCCACCACTTACAGCAAACGTTACAGATTCAGGCTATTTTTGCTATTTGTTTCATTTCCTTTGTAAGTTTCGCTCACTTTGCTCACACGTAAGCTGAAAAACCTTGGCTGGTATTTAGTTTAAAACAAATGTAGCTTTTACACAGCTCCGAATATTTGCATGTAATTATAAAAAGGGGCTAAGATTGATCAGGTGACTTTCAGGGAACCAACTGGGTCATGACTACTTTTGCTTTACATTGAGGATCCGCTTTGGGCACTGGAGCATTGAGTTCACTGAGACGGCTTTTATTTCAGTGGTTTCTGTATGTGTTTGGCATGTGATTGTGCTGCAAAGGCACCAAAATGTTTGTCTTGTGTTTATAGGCATCGGAAGGCGTCCCCATTCGGTTCTTCTCTGTGCTCTCAGAACTGGTGGACGCATACTATAAAGAGAACATGGGCCTAGTCACACACCTGCAGTACCCTGTACAGAAGGAGGAAGAGCCAGAGGAGGAACCAGGTAGGAGACATGATGGTTTCTTTAGCAAACTAAACAAAGAGTTCATCTCATCACCCAACTTGATGCCTCCTCGATTCCTCTGCCCTGGAAAATGAATAAAGTGCACCATCTTTAGGAACGTATCAGTTAAACTGAGAAACCAAGGAATGGAGGAGAGGGAGGCTCACAGACCAAAGTTTCACAGGTTTATCTTATACAGAAACATTTTATACTGTAGCACGTGCTGTAGACCTATGGTAGTCCAACCTGGATAGTCACTGGATAATCATAGAAGTTATTGTGATGCTTTTATAAAAGCCTAAGCCCCCACTACCTCAACCAATGAGAGAACACATATAGTGGCCCCCAAAAGTATTTGGACAGTGGTATACTTTAAAAGGTTTGTTTATCATTAGGAGACAAAATGTCAAAACAAGGGTTATATACTTTATTCATATTTATAATTTACTTTTTGGCAAAGTATTTCACAAAACACAACTGGCATGATTCAGATCACCATTTGAGTTTCTTTTTAGATGTTTGCAGGTTTACACACAAAATGCTTTTGTACTAGAGATTAGGAAATTGTGAGCTGATGCTGATGTCTGATCTGTTTTCATGTACAAATCGACCAATCCTGTTGCTGATACATATTAACATAAAAAACATAGATTTGGGTACTGCATATACCTGGATAAGCATTGCTGTGAAATATAAAGTTAATTTCTGTAGGGATACAAATCAGGGCAATATGACAATATTTAGTATTTTGTATGTATATGATGTCATAATAATTGTTTTTGAGCGTATTGTGAACATTAAGAACATCTGTGCATGAAGATCACTGAACAAAGGCAAATGTGTCCTTACGAAGATAGCATGGTTAATCCTCTTCAACAGGATTTAGTGCAGTACAGGGAACAAAAAACAATGTATATTATTGTAAATCTAGCACTACTGTTGCTCATTAGCTCACTAATATTATGTATTGTGATGTTTATTTCCAAGTATTGTGATATTTTTGTCATATCACCATCACCTATTTATAAATGCTTTGCACAGTAGCCCGGTGCTGTTGTAATGTCCTACTCATCCAGAATGCAATAAATACATCTTCTTTCTTTCTGTTGCTCTTCTCTGTTTATGTACAAGGAAAGGACAGGGATTGCCCACAACAGTACCATTTCACCAGATATGACTCAAATGGTGCAAATGGAAATAAAATATTTTCTTTCATATAGTGGCCCCAACTGAACAGCATTTAAGAAAAAGAGTTCTTCATGTATCTTCATTAATCGTGCTCAGCATTAATTGTTTTTTAACAGCTGTTCATGTGTATATCACTACAGACTTTGCTGTTTGAACTTTATGTCGGCAACAATCTATATGGTTAGTTTCTTTCTTGGCCCAATCTGAAAAGGATGAAATCTCAGTACACAATCCACTGTACATTAATCCATTTTAGAGGAGCTCGAGTCAGAGAGGTAGGCATCATTTCTAGACGTTGATGTTGAAAGGGTTTCACTGTGCATAGTACAGTCTTAACTTGTATTTCTGGATGAAGCAACAAGTAGTCTTTATTAACAGCAGGTTGTAAAGGTGTTTTTGAGGCCTGTGTTGATACGTTTTCTGGTGATATTATGCGCTGTAGAGGGTGAAATACCTAAAGTCCTTACCATCACTTTCTGAGGATCACTTATTTTAAATTGTGGAATTTTTGCTCATGCATTTTTTGGTAAACATTTTTTGGCGGGTCTCACCCCAACTTTGCTCATAAAGAACTAGGTCTTTCCTGGATGCCCCTTTTATACCCAAGCATGATAGAATTACTTGTTTTACAGCATTTTTTTTTTTTTTTTTTTAACATTTCATAATGTTTCTACTCCTAAATGGTCCTGTGTTTGTGGAATGTATTGCAGGCATTAGGTTTAAAACAAACTTTTATTTAATAGCATATTAATATATATTATATAATAAGTTAAAGGTTAAAAATGACATGTCTTGTATTTTAATTGTTTTCATTGAAATACAGCTCTGTAGTCATGACTGCACAAAATGTAATAACACAAATGTAATAAAAGCTCATAATGTAATTAAATTATTGTTTTTATATTATGTGCTATTTATCACTTTATAAATTTAGTATATATTGAATGCATAATGTGATAAAATGCTACATTGAGTTATACTAGAGCTATACATGTATACATAAAGCTATACTCTATAATTTAGTAGTGCTGGATGGCAGTTCTTCTGTGTTGCCTGTTCAGTATAACAGTATTTAGCACTATATTTCACAGGCTTGGTCAAATTACATAAAAAACACACTTTTGTACTTACAAAAGCATGATTACTGCGTATTTGCCTAATTTCACAAAAACTTTGAAAATCAACCAAATGTATAATTTGACCTCACTGCCTCTCAGAAGCTGAGTGACTGTCCCCATTCAAAGAGCCTGTTAATTGCTGCTTTATGCTGTTGTTCATTGTTTAAGTTGTATGTGTGGTAGTAGTATTTTATTGTGTCTGGGATTTGGGGGCTAGTCACCACAGAGTGAAAACCTTGGCTCTTTATGACCCCCATGGTAATAAGGGGCCTATTTCTATTTACTGTTTACTGTTCAGTGAAGAACTACTTTCAGGCAGAAACTGTTCTCTTCCATGTCACAATATCCTCACAAAATACACAGTCCTCTGACAGTGTTTGTCCTTGGCCTAATACTAAAAACTTGATCTCAGACACTGCCCGAAACAAAAGCCAGTGTTGATACCCCGAAAAAAATACACAGTTATGTACTTGGATTAATGCTCCCTTAAATGCTTCACAAAGAAATGGACCTTCAGCTACAGCAAGCCAAAAAAAACAGAAGCCAGTGGAGTGACATAAGGTACCTAGGAAGATTTACAATGATGCTGCTATTCTCCTGCATTCTGAATCGATTGAAAGGGCTTGATGTTTTGCCGTCTTCCACCATCCAGGAGTAAACTGCAGCAGCCAAAGGCTTGAGATGACAAGAGATTGGACTAGCACTTAGGTGGCGTCCCAACAGAGAAAGGGTCAAATTTGGATGTTGTAGTGAAAAGATCTGCATGACCGAGTAAGGTTTGAGATGAGAATCATAACTGGTCAATTACACCAAGGCTTCTTGCATCTTTAGATGGAACGAACTAGGAGTTTTCAAATAAGATGGCAATATCATGGTGGGGTCCTATAGTTCCTGGGATGAGTAGCAGCTTTAGGTGATGAACCCCACTGCCCATGATAAGACATCGGTCAGACATGCTGAGATGCGACTGGAAACCTGGAGTATCAGAAGGTAGGAAGAAATGGGATCTAGCTGGCTTGTGGTTGGATTGCTGTATTTGAGTATCTGTAGGACATCATCTGTTAAAGGAGAAGTAAAACGGGCTGACAGGTCTAATGAAGATAGTGGAGACAGAAGAAAATATAATTCCATTAACCCTCCACTTAAAGACGGTGACAAAATCCTCTGAGGTAAGAGAGGGTGTTAAAGAAGGGTTGAGAAAAGAGGAGAAAATGCTGAAAAGCTTGCCTGGATCAGATGCTGAGGCTTTCAGTTCCCCTCTGTAGAAAGATGACTTTGCAGCAGTTACTTTGTGAGTGAGAACTTAGCAAGAAGACATCATAAGGGGAAGATCTAAATCAAACTGGAATTTCCTACATCTATCTCTCAGCCTTTCTTAGCTCTCTTCGGTTGCTGCGCAGGACATCTGTCAGCCACGGTGCAGATGAAGAGGATCTTGCTAGTCTGGAGGAGAGAAGACACAGAAGATTTCACATGAGAGTGAAGAAAGAAAAGCATCTGTCATTGTATCCAAGGAGAGAGAAGAAAATGAGGTGGGTGGGGAAGGGCAGTTAGGATAGTTGAAGCAAGAGACGATTGAGGGATGGTGTGCTGGTTTTGCCAAGTGAAAGACAAACTTGAAGGGGTGGACAGGAAGTGGACAGGAAGAGCAGGAGTTAAAGGATGATAGCAGAGGTACGAGGCAGGATAACTGCAACTTGTCCGATGGAAGTATTAAGTCACTAGTTGACTCCACACAGTCCTTGAATTCAATTTCGTGTTGGCTCTCATTCTGAAGCTGAGAAATATACCTGTAAAACTGCTATCCTCAATGATTGACTTCATAAGTGTATTTATTTAAAAAATAACAAGGAATTGTGCAAAGTTATTGTGACTGTTTATTGTTTGTTTATTAAATATGTAAGTGCAGGTAGAGAAATAAAACGACACATGCTGAGTGTTCTAATAGAGAGACATGTTTATCTACACAGTTTTATAATGTTCATCTTATTAAAATAATTCATCCACTAAATATAACACTAGTTTAAACAGTCAATTGACTTTTTTTGTTTTATTATAGTTAGTATATTATTCGTACTTTTTTGTAAAAAAAAAATATATTATTGCATATATTGTGTTATCAGTAATGTTTTGAACTATAAACTTTTATTATATATGCATTATTACATTATGTGCAGTTATTGCATTACTTCTCAAATTTGTTTTTAGCAACAAAACATATAATGTAATGGTAAAAATTCTATGACATCACATCCATGACAAAGCACAGTTGTCACTAATTGCACTACATGTAACAACACATATGCAGTTAGCAGAGGTGGCCAGTAACGAAGTACAAGCACATTGTTTATGTGTAATTTTGTACATTTAGGCAGTTTTATTTAGGCACATAAATAAGCAGAAAACAGCATCATACTGAATATGAAACAGGGGATGGTGTGGAGGGGTGGGGGGGCTCTTGTGAGGGAACCTGTGGGAATCTTTGCAGTGATCATGCAAAGAAAATAACAGATGAAATAACAGCGTCAAGCCAGCACTTCGTACAAATGGTGAAAAAAACCTGCATCCATGGTCTGAATTTTTGTTACGCACAATGGGGACCTTGTTTGGGAAAAGTAGCTTCATTAACTATGGCTTTTATGCTAGCTAGCTTAATTCTGAATCCCTCTGTGATTTAAGTAACATATTGGCAGGTGAGTGGATGGTGGAGTAATATATTCACCTCAGATGTTCAGGCGCATCGATGCAACAGAATGTAACTGCTGTACTGTTTAAGGTGGGCCTAAAGCCAAGTTTAGCCTTGTTTTCATTGATAAACCAGAAACCATATATAAAGACACCAAACATCACAAACAGTAGTATTACTCTAACATCTGTAAACATTAAAAGTAGTTATAAACCGTTTAGTCTCAGTGTGTTTAGATAAAGCCTTTTCCGCTCTCCTGATCAACCTTCATGGGATGATTGTCAGATTGGGAAGTCAGTGAGCATGAAAATGCCATCGGGGCAAATAGATTTTTAATAGCATTTGGACACCTTATGAACCCCCTGTTGGTCAGAATATCCACAGTTGGTCTGAGAAAAAGCCCTGTTTCCCTTTTTACTGTGATAATGAAATTAGAAAAACATTATTAGATTATTTTCACACCATTATTGCATAATCACAAATAGCGTGAATATGCAGTTCTCCATTTTAATTTAATTAAAGCCATTCCGAAACACCTAAATCCTTGTGAAATGCCAAAACTAGTGCACGAAACAACAAATGTAAATAAAATAACTGAAATTTGAGCCAAAACTTTATGCATGGGTGGGAAATTTAAATCCAAACTTAGGACTACATTGCCATTCGCTTGGGACCCTCTTATTTTGATTGTAGGTAAACAAAGTAACTGTATAAAGAAAACGCATATCACATATTGTATGCTAGCAATGTGAAATAACCCATGGCTAACATTGCTAGCCCACCGCCAATACCAACAAACTTTAGCCCACTATAAATCATGCACACACATTCATATAAAATTAATGCTTTAATTAATGATTAATAGCAAGAGATTAATAGCAAGACTGTGTATTGCTGTGTATCTGTTCTCTCATCTTATCCTTTCATCTCTTCCTCACGTCCTCAGTGGGAGAAGCTATGATGCAAGGAAACCATGAGAGATGCAGCCGTAGTGGAGCTTGATAAGAGCTAAAGATTGAAGGTCTTATTTCCGCATTGGCAGCAAGAGTCCTGGAGCCGTATTACACAAACTTCCTATCTGTTTGTCTTAAGCTGACGGGTCACGATAAGATTTTTCACAAACTCTAATTCCAGAGGCAAATCTTATCTTAATTTAGTCTTTTTATCTTGTCTTACAGCATCTTATCTCAGGCTAGGGACTCCTAACCTACTAGATTGAAGATGAAAATGATCTGTCATGCCTGCTGACAAGCAACCAAAGAGCATAGCTGAAGCGAAACACGTAATCAGAATGATGTTAAAATGTCCATCACAGCTATCATTATGCATGTAAACAACATCAAAGCAAAGATAAAGTGGAATAAACTGGAAGTTATGAATATTGTGAGGGCGCTTCCCATTTTTGTTTTCCATTTTCATTTTAATCTTCAGATGTTCTAACCACTAATGTTCTTTCTCCAGAAGTTACAACTCCTTTGAGGCTGTCCTAAAGTTAGGAGAGTATTTAGCGTTAATGACTAAGAGCATGAACTTAGAAACTGTTCTGTAACAGCTTGTGTCCTAAATTCAGTCCTGACTGAAGTTGCCTTGTTAACTACACAGACAAGATTTTAGAGCTTAGATGTTTCTGTAATAGGATCCTGTTTTTCGTACACACATGTTCAAACCTTCTGTGTTGGTATCTGCTTCACAGCCATGGTAGCTTTGGTTATGATACCAGTGCTGTTTATTTGTTTCCACAGAGGCCGTCAGTGTACCACCTCTTCCACCCAGAAATGTCCCGGCCAATGAAACGTCCCACGCTGACCCCGGCAAGGCAATGGAACTGAGCCGCCCATCTGTCTTGGATCATTACCATCAACGACTGCAGCTTCTCGACGTGTCACAGTACTAAATGATTTATACCATAACTGTGTTTGTTCTGGTGTCAAGAGGAAGCAGTTGCTTTATCAGAATGACTTAAAGAGCCCCTATCATACATTTTTTCTTGTTTTTTTTTTTTTTACCTGAGGTCCGCTTGATACTTGTGTGAGTTTATGTGCTGAAAAAGAGTGATGTATATTTTGTATGCAACCGTTTTCCAACCTCTGTCTATCAATTTTAATGTTACTGTGCCTGACAAAGTTGGATCAAAATACGGGTTTGTTCTAAATGAAGGCAAGTGCACATCCTCTATAGAGACACCTCTGCTCTTTTAAACCCATGATTACTGTTTTTTTTTTTTTTTACAATTTTACTTCGTTTTACTGTTTTTTACTTATTATAAAAGAAAGAAAGAAAGAAAGAACAAAGCCATGTGGAAATGTGGTCTGTAAAAAAGCTATGCCATGTTTTTCATTCAGAAATGTTCAGTAACTGCCTGGTTAACTGTAATTGTGCACGGTGTCTGCCCACCACTGCTGACTGGGCTGTTTGACATGTTGCAGCCTCAGTGAAGAGCATCAGAAGGCTATCCAGGATTACTTCTGTTCAGCTGTGGGTCTGGATGCTGAGCAGGTTCAGAACGGAAACCCTACCCTCCCCAACCTGAAAAAGCTCATCATGACCATCTGCAAGAGCCTCAACAGGTAAACTCGAGATGTAGCTCATTGCGAACAATTAGCACATTTAAGATCCAAAACCAGCACATCGTCATATCACTGTCTCACTATTTTCTAGTGAGATTTCTCGAACACTTCCAATTCTGGAGACTGTGCAGAAACTTGTAGACCAGCCTCAGTCCCCTGGAGGTGGGAGATTAAGGGGGCAGGTTAGTGAACACAGTTCTTTTGAAACAAATGAGATAAAATCGCAGTACTGTGCAGAATTCAGAGACAGTGATCAAGTAGAGGTTCCTCATTTTTAGGAGACGTAACTTGATTCACTTGCATAGGGATGTGTAAATGGAAAGAAAAACAAGGATTAACTATGGTTTAAAAACGATTGAAAGATATATTCTCCTAGGAGTCCTAACAACCATGCAAGGCGTGGTAGCCCATATAAACTGTCAGATAAACAGTACTGAAAGTTTTTTATCTTTGATAGAAAGGAGAAAATCAAACTCTAGTCTTGCTTTAGATCTGAAAACAACCACAGTTGTTTCTGTCCATCCTGCCACTGTGAGCAGACAGGATTTTGGAGGTGTAAAAAAATGCAGATTTAAATGAAACAAAACCTGAAATCAAGTCTTCGGAAAAGAATGGAAGCTGTAATAAAAGCAGAGAGTGAAGGCAGAGAATACAGAACATTTGTGTTATAGTTTATTATTCACATGTCTGTGTAAGTTTCTCTTAAATATCTGTTCTTATTTTCTGAACAACTAATAACAAATGACACAAATTATGGGCTCTCTCTGAATTTTGTAGAGTAGTATGTCTTTTGTAATATGAATTTGTGTAAATAAATGAAAAACAGGTAGATTATGCTTCTCTTTTGCTTTGTTTTAGCTCTCTTTTGATTCCAGCCAGTCTGTGGCTTTTAGACTGGAGCAAATCACCAAGCTTATATATTCAATAGAGGACAAGGTACGACTTCAGTATGACTTTTATGATTGAAATGATTGTTTTAGTGGTGGTGGAGTTACATGTCACCTTTTTACTGTATTGTATTATTAATACTTTATGTTGCATTTTTTGAATGATTCTTGTGAGTTCGTTGTTTATATTGTTTGTAAATGCCTATTTACAATATTAAATACATTACCTGTACCTGTTCACAGACAAAGAATGCAGTATTTGAATCTGTTGGTTATGAAGGAGGCCACAGGAAGTCACTTATACCACCTGTAACCTTTGAGGTAAGAGACACTTATACACGTATATAAAAACATGTGGCCGTCATAAAATATATTATGACACATCAGAATGAACCATGAATATATTCTCTGGTAGTTTGCTTTCCAGCACCACACACAAACAAAGGAGAGTCAAGTGTATAAGTGTATAAGATTCTGCAACGCTGCATCTGGGCGGTTGTGAATATTTTGGCACCTCTCTAAAGTTGCTGTATGTTTCCTTGTGTTGTTTGTGCTTTTAGGTGAAATTAGACTCCCTTGGTATTTCGACCAAAATGTTCCTAAAGGTTGACGTGGAAGGCGGGAAGGTTTACTTCAAAAAGTCCAAAGATGGTCCTGAGGACAAATACTTTGTGCACAATAAAAGTACGTCTTTTAGCAAGAGAATGACACGTGTGGAGGTTATTAGGGATGCATGGGGGGCATGTACTTTATAGAAGCCGAAGTTTTTATTTCTGTTGAAGAGGCCTTCTTCACTTTTCATAGAAACAGCCCATGCCGTACAGTTCCCATCTGCAAGATGGATGTGTTACATTGAAAGCTTTCCACAAAACGACTTGCTATGTCCAGTCTCTTAATTAGTTGTATATATAACCATACACTGAGCTTTATCATGAGTTGGCTTACACAGAAGTCATGACTAATGGACATATTGCTTGCAGTCTTGCAGTTGGTGAAGTCCCAGAAAATACAGACCAAACTAGTGATAGTGGTGGAAACAGAGAAGGAGAAGACTCAGCGCAAGGAGTTTGTCTTTAATGACACAAAGGTGAAGTTTCACAGCATCTGACGTTTTAACTGCAGAGAGTGTGTGAAGATTTCACAGTCTACACTTCTTTCATTACGGATCGAGTCGTGACACTTTTTACTGCTTTTAAATTATATATCACATCAAACACGCTAATGTTTTGTGTTTCTCTGTGTCTGTACGTGTGTATGCGGCATTTCTGCATTTCCAGAAGAGAGAAGGCTTCTGTCAGTTACTTCAGCAGATGAAAAACAAACACTCGGGCAAACCTGAGCCAGATATGATCAGCATCTTTGTTGGCACTTGGAACATGGGTAATAACTTCATCATCATCGCTTTTTCTTACTTTTACAAGAAGTACACAAAATGATATACTGTGTTTCTCCACAACTGATTTTCACTTTATTTATTTATTTATTTATTTATTTTATTTGCTTTAAACCAGCTGCAAACCTCTGCTGACCTGTATTTTTTCTTCTCTACCCATAGGAAATGCAAACCCTCCCCAGAGCATTTCATCTTGGTTTCAGTCCAAGGGTCAAGGGAAGACCCGGGATGACACAGCCAATCATATCCCTCATGACATCTATGTTATTGGAACTCAGGAGGACCCGCTGGGAGAGAAGGAATGGATAGATATATTGAGGAATGTCCTCAGGGACCTCACCAACATCAGTTTTAAACAAGTACATATATGTTATATTTATTGACCTATTTTACATGTACTACACCCTTTTACATCCTTGTTAGGTGCAACACTGTTAGGAGTGGGAGACCATTGCTACTAGTGCTAGGCCTCCATAAAGTTAGAAATGAAGAAAGAAAACTCTACATTAATAATAATAATTTCTTCTAGCATTCCTTATGGCTGCCATAGTGGTATGTTTACACTAAGCTTACAGTAATTCATTTGCACATGTTTTGGCTGTTTTAGATTAAAGACAGCCAATTGAAGCCATTCCATGTTTCAGTTAAAGCTTGTATTGGACATACTAACTTATTATACCTTCAGTAACAAAGCCTGGCACACCTGCTGCTGTTTTCCATTTCTAACATCTAAAATCTGACTAGGTCTAGCTACTGCTAGTACTCGCAGTCAGTAACATTTGTAGAGCTTCCAGAGTGATATTTTTTGTTACAATGATCCCACGTATAGTTAATCAAAACTTGATAAATGATCACTTTCTATTTATGATTGTTTATGATTTACGATGGTCTGTTGGGCATTTTAAGAATCTAAGTCTTTTGTTTGCAGACAAAATTAGCAATTACATGACATTATTACTTCAATTCTGGTAGAGTTTAAAAACAGCAAGCATAAAGATTATAATAAAAAATAACTAAAAATTGTAGACACGTAAACAAGACCCTGAGGGTTCCCCATTGATCTACACTCATGGTCCATTGTATCTGGTCCAGTTGCACTTTATAGTTTTATAATAACAGATTGCTAATTTGATTTAGCAGCCCAGCAGTCAAACTGAGGCACTACTATGTGATCCGTGCTGTGCTGCATACACACACTTACATTTCTATATATTATTCCTATGTGGTGTCCTGACCATTAAAGAGGAAACACATTATGCAGTGAAACTACAATTAGCACCGCTTTGGTAAGTGAACGTGACAAAATGGGCAGTGAGCGCTGATATAAGGAGGGCATACTTAAAAAAGTGACGAGAGCTTAAGTGTGCGATGTCCTTGTTTAATAAGGGCTCTGTTAATTTCAGCATATTTTATTACTATGTGTACAAATATCACATTTACAGTCAAATATGATTTGTTCTCCTTATCTCCTCTGTAGACTTTCAGTGTCTGTGGTATATGTGTGCATAAAGCAAAAAAAACAACATTCTATTTAAAAAGTTTTTTTTTTTTTAAGTTTTTTTGTATTTTTTTCTAAAATAAGTGAGTTATTTTGCAACAACTCATTGAAAAAAAAACTGAAAAACTGCAGGAGTAACAAACTTGAGGTCCAAACATTGTATCCCCTTGTTGTGATGAACGATTATTTAAAAACCTCTTTATAGCAACAAAGACCTCATGAATATTAATCTGAGTGCTGAAAACCAAACTTGAAAGCAGTTGACAGACAGGGCAAGAGACAGTGGTTCAGTTGTACGTCCTTCTGATGAGTCACACATTTGTTCATTCCACCACAGGTGGCCACTCAGACCCTGTGGAATATAAGAATTGTTGTTCTCGCCAAGCCAGAACACGAGAACCGCATCTCACACGTCTTCTCTGACAGCGTTAAGACTGGAATAGCTAATGCGCTGGGTCAGTAGATCTCCACCCTGTTTGGGACAACTCTTAATCTTAAAGGCTAATTTAACATAGATGCCAGCATGTCAAGTCTCTTTGTTTGTGTTTGCTATCTCAGGAAATAAAGGAGCAGTGGGGGTTTCCTTTATGTTTAATGGCACCTCGTTTGGGTTTGTCAACAGTCATTTGACCTCCGGGAGTGAAAAGAAGATCAGGTAAGTTGCCATCAGTAACAGTTATACATTTAAACAACAAACCTGAAAGTCATTGATGAGGATGAGGATGATGAAGCTGGACAAGAATGCTGTGTTGGAGGATTTGTATTAAATGATTTTTGTGCTGTTGTTAGACGGAATCAGAACTACATCAGTATTCTGCGCTTTCTCAATCTGGGAGATAAGAAAGTTAATCCTTTCGACATTACCCATCGCTTCACACACCTCTTCTGGCTTGGGGATCTGAATTACCGAGTTGATTTTCCAACAGGGGTAAGATGAAAGGAATTTGTATTCATTTAATACCAGCTGTATTTCACTGTCATGATGTCATAGATGTATCATAACTGGAATATTTCATTAGGACTGTGGTATGTAGGAATAATAAAGCAATGGGCCACAATAGGTCATGGGTTTCTGTGATTTTATCAAAGCTAAGGCGTGTCCTTAAACCCCATTACCTGTTTAGAAAGCAAATATAAAATTCAAAATACACAAATATAAAATACACGAATGTTAAATAAATAACTTTAAATTAGAATAAATAAAAACACAGTAAACAATTCTTCCACCAATTTCATTAAGAAGGATGGATATGCTGTTGTCGCCAAGCAGCTACAAACAAGAGCTTTCAGTCACCCATTAACATATTCTGCAGTCAATCCATGAGAATATTATGGTTTAGCAGTGTTTCACACAAAAACCTTCACCACTTAGATCTTGGGAGTGGGACGAGAACAAGTTTTACAAGTTTGTTTATGGTCTATTTAAGAAAAACTACCACAAACTACCTGGACTACAAACTGTAAACAGATCCAAGCAGTTTATAGAGTTAGTTTGTGACATGAGGGAGCGTCTTAGTGGTAGTGACTGCTCTCCAGACATTACAATGTATATCCATAAATAGATGAGGACACTTATTTATCTGTTGTACATTCACTCATCAGTTTCATTAAGTGACTTAGCACATACTCTCCCACTCATCTATTTCTGTTTTGACTTTTCTGGTCTAATTTTGTAAATTTAAATAATTATTGAGAATTGTCGTCCTTTAATTTAACCAAAGAAGCAAAAATGGAATTACTCAAATAAACGTAAAAAAGTATAAAAAAAATTAAATAAAATGTTTCTGTTTACTTATTATTTGCAGTAACACTATTATATTAAAGTACATTTGCACTGGCTTCAAAAAGGATTTTAGATACATTTAGATACTTAGATACCGATATCTTAACTTTAAGTTATAACTTTAAGTTTAAGTCATAAAACTGCATAAAATGATCAACAAAATGTTATTTGTTTCAGAGAAAAATTATATTCAGCACAACACTAAACCGATTGTAGTCTGCATTGAAGTCTTAGTCACAGCAGTTCCCTTTTTCAGAAGAATGCTTTGCCAAAATTAAAGTCTTGTTTGAAATAAATGCCGCTTGATTTGACATTTTGTTTCCAATCTCAGAGAACAGAATATACTAAATACTTTTTAGGCCACTGTTGGGTTTCAAGTGAACTTGTTTAATTTGTCACCTGAAATGGTTTTCTCCCACTCCTCTTTTGAGAACTACTATCTCAAGTTGCTGTTGTGGTTGAAGATGCACAGAGGGTGACCGGGGTGTGAAACCCCGAGCAGTTCCCCTATTTGCTGAACTTGTGACATCAGCAGACAGGAAGACATGCAGCTTGTTGCATTGTTGTTGGCTTTTTCCAGGAAGCAGAGAACATTGTGACGAGGATCAAACAGCAGCAGTATCAGGAACTGTTGAGCAGAGACCAGCTGAACATTGAGAAGGGCTCGGGAAACATCTTCCTGGACTATGGTCAGCTTAAAGTGCACTGTACAAAAGAAGATTTTTTTTAATGCTCTGAATCAAAAAAGCAATGCATGGAATTTGAAATTTTCATATTAAACAGTTATTACTACTGAAAGAAATTTGTTACATATGCCACATATTGCATTTTTTTACAATATGGCCTTTGATTGATGAATTCAATATCTCTAATATAATCGTACTGCCCTGTAAGTACTAACATCCATGCATTCTCTTTTACCATTACAGAAGAAGAAGAGATCACATTTCCCCCAACGTATCGGTTCGAGAGAGAAACCCGTGAAAAGTATGCCTACACCAAAGCCAAAGCAACAGGGGTACATGAAGCTTGTTTATATATTTGTTTATATATTTTTTGTATATATATATATATATATATATATATATATATATATATGTGTGTGTGTGTGTGTGTGTGTGTGTGTGTGTGTGTGTGTGTGTGTGTTTTTCAAGCTGAGTCAATGAGAATTAATCTACAGTACTGGGCAAAAGTCAAGAGACCACCCTTTGTTTGTTTTTTTATATTAAATACAGTTACTGATCAATAAAGTACTAGTTGATTGTTTAGGAGACATTTCTGAGGAGAGTAGATATGAGAAAAAGTAAAACATGAGTTTCCAAAACTGGACTAAATATTGGAATATAAGCCTTTAAGAATATGGAACTGCTAACAACCATGCAAGACCTGGTAGATCTCTCAAACTGTCACCATCAAATAAACAGAACTGAAAGCTTCATCTTGTGAGAGACAGTAGAAAGTCGGACTAGTTTTGTTTCTAGCTCATGCTGACTGGAAGGTATTGTGGTTTGACTGAAGAAAGGTACGGAGGTTTTACAGACCTCAGTCTGTGTTAAATATACATGCGCAGCTTTCCTTTAGACTCTTTCTTTGTCTCACCAACAGACCAAATACAACTTGCCATCATGGTGTGACCGTGTGCTGCGCAAGTCCTATCCCATGGTACACGTGGCCTGCCACTCATATGGTCTGTAAGCTTTATGTTCTGTTTTTTGTAATGCAGAAAATAATGCAATGCTTCACATTGAACCACCTAAATCATTTCTTATTGTTTTCCTTAAATCCTTTCAGGATGCACCACTGATATCATGACAAGTGACCATTCACCTGTATTTGCTACATTTGATGTTGGTGTCACTTCACAGTTTGTCTCAAAAAATGGTAAGAAATGTTTCCAACGATGAGGAATTAATTATAAATTATTTAAACTACACAGCTTTAGTTATTTGTTATAATGATATACAGAGAGTTATATATGGTCACTGTCCCAAGACAAAAATTTCTATATCCATTTTTTACATTTCTGACTTTTCTGTGTCAGTTCAACATGACAGCTGTCCATGAAATTTCATGATGAACGGACAAATAGAAATGCTTCAGAATTGCTTGGAGTAAAGTCTTCATTGGCCTACATTAAAAGTTAGGAATGTTTTTGTCCCTTACTGTAAAGTTAATAATCACTGTTTACTTGATGATATACAAATAGGCCACAAGTGTCTTAGTAAGATGCTGCACCACTGTGAGACCCCCGGAAGAGCTTCAGTGTCCCTTGGCACAGATTCCACAAGCCTCTGAAACTGTACACTAACACAAATCTTACAAAAGATATTCCCTCAGTTGGTGTTTTAATGATCTCCCATAGATGTTTGACTGAGTTCAGATCTGGTGACTCATAACATATAATTTAGGAATTCAGTGACCCCTAGTTGCCTGTGGTTGGGGGCAGCGTCATAGCAGAGGAGACCCCTCCCATCAGAATAGAAATGTTTTATCACAACATGAAGGTGACCAGTCAGAATGTCTTTGTGCTTGCAGTGATATTTCCATCTAAGGGAACTTAAACCATGTCATCAAAATGCATCCCACAGCATAACCTCCTCATTGTAGGGGTCAAGCATGCAGGCTTATATAGCCTTTATGTACACTATATGTGCATTTGCCCACTTTTGGTGAAAAATGGTGAGGGAAGACTCATATAACCCTATTGTACTTTTCCACATCTCTCTAAAGTGGTGTCTATGGTTTTTACACTGCTGAACTCTCAGAGGTCTTTCTAATTAGGGGCTTATGCCCTGCCACTGTATTATTATCTCCCTGTATCTGTGGAAGGACCTTTCTTACTGACAGTGAGATCACGTCATGCCTTAACATTCTTTAAGGAACACTTTCCTTATATATCACTCTAATGCATTATCATCATGGCTCTGGATTTTAGACTTTTGATCACAGTTTCTAACCTTATTTTACTGATCTCTCTCCCTAAGATCTAAATGCAGATGTCACTTTGTTTACTGTTCCTCTTTCAACACTAATCAGTTGAGCAGTCTTTGTGAAGCTGAAGCTTTTGCCATTCATGTTTTAACAATGAACAAAGTCACCTAGCTCTTTTTCTCCTGCCTCTGCTTTCTCCGGCCTGCATGTGGCCACATAGGAGGTATTTCACAAAAAGAGTGTGGATCAATTGGTTGAAACAAAGTTCACAATACAGCAAGACAAACTACATAAGATAAAATACTAAGCCAGCAACCTGCTTTAAGCTACACCGCTGTCAGTACTGTCTGTATTTCACAGTGACAGTTATTCTGTTTGAAAGGACATGAAGCAAAGCACAGTGCATAAATAATAAACCTCATCTTTTCCTTCAGATCCAACAAAGGAGTCTCAGGGTGCCATCAAATTCATGAACTGTGTTGCTACTTTGATGACTAAATCCAAGACAAAGTTCTTTATTGAGTACCACTCAAGCTGCTTGGAAAGTAAGGACACTGCTGCATTACACTGCTTTAAAGAACAGCAAGTCCGCTTATTATCTAACAGCTTCAATGTATTTGCCTTTTCGGTTGTTTAATTCTCATTTATTGAATGTTATAGAATTTGTTAAGGGTCCTGATGGAGAGAATCAGGAGTGCAGAGAGGGTTTCATCAAGGTCCGATTTGGAACACAAGTGGAGGTAATTAGTTGTCTATCTACTTTTATAAATCGAGTGTATTAATATTTTGCATTTCACAAGTTGGAATCTGGTTTAAAACAAAACCTTCTTTTCAACTTCATACAGCTCACTCCCATCATATCAGACCCAGAATACTTACTAGATCAGCACATTCTCATCAGTATTAAGTCTACAGATAGTGATGAATCATATGGTAAGTTTGCAATACGAACAGATCATTTCATTGTAAGGCCATGATTTTTGCATGTGGTAATGGAGCTTCTGGCACACCAGTTGAGCAAACCATCTACAAACACAATGTCTCATTACATGAATGCAATGTTTTTCTCTGAATTTTATGCTCGGAGACTGCACCTGTTGTCTGATCTGTCTCCAGGTGAGGCGTGTGTGGCTCTGCGGTCTGCGGAGATCGCCTATACAGAGTTCGATGTCATACTCTCGCATCATGGAGAACGCACAGGTACGCTGACAGGAGGTATTCAGCTACGCACCTCAGAAGGGAAACAGACAGAGAAGCTGTACGGTGAGTGACCAAACCACCATCTTGATAGTTACAGTGCATGACATCACACTTATACCTGTTCAGCTCATGACTTATATCTGTTCGTTCACTTCTGTTTTTACTCCAGCGGTGAATATAATGCAGATATAATGATTTAGGCTCATATGCTAAAAGAGCTATGTGTAAATAAGATTTAGTAACATGATATTATCCAAATATATCACAGTATCGGATGATATTAAATTAGCATTATGTTTCATTAAGTTCCTTAGTGCCACTATTCTACAACATAAAATAAAAAAATGAAAGTATCAGTAGTGAAAAGTGCAGTGTTGACTTTTAAGATATTTCATGTTTTGTTTAGTCAGATTCATTTCTTTTGGAAACACATGCAACACATTCCAAAAAATGTTGGGATGGGGGCTAGGATTTAGGGCCAGTAATGGGGTAAAATAATGATGTCATTTCAAAAAAGTTAGGTGAACAGGTTGGCGTAATCCTGAGTTGGTACCAAAGCAGTAGACAAGAAGGGCTTAGTCTTCAAAGAGCAAAAAGAGTCTCTAGTTTGTCAACAAATGTATCGAAGAATTATTGAAAAGGACATCAATAATTCATCAATTCATCAATAATCAATAATAACGTGACATAGATTTGCTTTGGTTTGGGTTTAAAACAGTTGGAACACACAGGAAAGAATTGCATGTCAAAATATCACACTTGCCAACAGGAACATTATATCATGTCTGCAATGCTTACATCCATCAAATTTATTTTTAAAATATTCTTTTAAAAAAAACTAATATTGTACTTGATGGTGTGTCATTATAGACAATACAGTTGTATGCAAAAGCTAACATCTGATGTTTTTTTGATCTTTGAAGTTGGCCCATCTTCTACAGAGAACATAGTCTCACAGTTTATTGCACATTTTTACACATTATATCAAAAAATAACCACACAAAGTGTGAAGAAATTGTGCAAAATACCATATAGAAGTTCCTGTAGAGGATGTATTCACTCATGTATTGGTTATTGCTACAACACTACCCTATTCACATTGAGTGTCTTTCAGATAAGTGTTTCTATGAACTGAAGAATTAATGTAATATTGTTTTGGTAAGAAATATGTTATGGGCATACTCATGCCTGTTTGCCACAACACAGTGGTGTAGTCTTGTAACTATATTGAATAGCTCTTTCCATGCAGTTTCACTTTAAATTTCACCATTTCACCTTGAACATTAGTAAACTTTTCTTTGCTCTTCTCACCCGTATTACTGAATCTATATAGATTTTGTGAAAAAAATCAAGTGAATAATCCATATATTAATTGATTTTAAAGTTAATGTAATTTGATATTGTGTTTTCTTCTTTGTAGATTTCATTAAGGTTGGTGATGACTCAGGGGCCAGTAAAGGCAAATCAGGAGACCACAGCATCAAGTAAGATTTCTTCTCCTTCACAAACCCGTATTTGACACGTGATTCATTACAGCTAACGGCTGTCTGTGGTTAGGGATGGTATTTCTCATTAGTAGTTTAGTTTAAAAACTTTGCTTGAAATCAGTGCCATACTGCTATAATGATTTTGTATTTCATGCGTTTCAAAACAAACTAAAAATCTTATTATTACAGGTCATCTATGGGTCAACCCACTGATATTAGCAACCCTAGCTATATGGGTGTGGGCTTTAAGGGCAGCAGCATATCTTCTAGAGCTGGGCATGTTGCTAAAGATGGGGGTTCTGGCAACATCTCCCCAAAAAAGACTGGATATGACCATTCTGTGTGCAGCCCCACAGGCAAGACCTCCAGTCCTGTGTGAGTACATTCAGGCATGGTTTAGTCTGTATGCTTATATATAGAAGAATTATAGAAAAAATGTAAGCATCTGTGAAATGGCATGTAATTGAATTGAATTGTTTCAGATCTGAAGACGGTCAGCCACCAGAGATGTTTGACAATCCTCTCTACGGCTCGATGGGAAAATCACGATGTGGCAAGGATCAAGAAATCTCGCGAAAAGACCACTTGTCTCCCTCTGAAATTTTCTCATTCCCCAAATCCTCGGATCCCGACAGTGAACGCCCTCCCCCTGTGCCGACACCTCGCAACCGCTCCTTTACCTGCTCTGAAAGCAAACCACAGAATCCTTCACCAACCACCACCTCCTCCAGCAGCAGCAATAGTCTACTGCCTCAGTCCATCACCAAAAAGCCTGTGGTGCCTTCCCGCTCTGAGGGAGGCATGATAATGTCAGGTAAACCGCCACTGCCAATGAAATATCGTCAAGATCCCCAACCACACCCCAAGCCCAGAGACTATAGAGACAGCTCAGAGTTACCCTCCAAGATACGTCTGCCGACCAGACCCAGCCAGCCTCTGCCCAAAGATGGTATGATACAAATGATGGAGCTACACTCTTAAATTTTAAAAGTATGCTAAGCCGTAGTAGAACCTCATGGTTGATTTACAAGACCAAAAAGTTCAATTTGAGTTTAAGGGTTCTTCTGAGAATCTTCACATTAAACTAAAAATCTTTAGCAAACCAAAAGCTCTATTATGACAGCGTTTCCCAAAGTGTGGCCTATGGGCCAAAGTTGGTTTGTGAGGATGTTTGATTTGGCCTGCCAGAAAATGACCCTGACTTTTGTATTTTGATATATTTCAATAACAACATATAGTGCAGTATTATATATAACAAAAATAGAATAGCTTTTATTTATTGATTTTAGAATTATGTCATAATTGCAGGGAGTTGCTGAAAAATAAATCCTAATAATAAAATAAAGAAGTTTAGGGAATTAAGATGGACACACAGTGTCAGTAATGCTAAGCAACACATTTAAAAGGCAGTAAAATGACTTGAGTACTAATAGTGCCCCTTTGTAGAGAATCTTCTTCCTGCTAAAGGTGAATGAGTGAGCGAGCCAGCAGTCAGACACGCAGACCAACAGATTGACAGAAAGAAGCGAGGTTCAGGATGTGCTTTGCCTCTAACACATATTGCTACAACAACCACTCTCTGAGATGAAGAAAATGATCTAATATTGTTTATATTTCTCTATTGACAGTGCATACTGAGACGTCACAGCCTCCAAAGACGGGTCGTCCCCTGAAATGAGATTCTCCCTTCCAAAAAGCCTTCTGTGTTGGTGTGTTACTGTTCTACACATAAACATTTCAAATAAGAGACGAAATATGCCACCATCTTGCACAAACCCCTTTTATCATGTAAATTTTGATGAATGTACTGCATACACACCGTTTATCAGCTTTTATTTCTGATTTTTTGTGAGATGGTGCATAATGACAAGTAACACTTGTTCAAAGACAGAAATTAATTAAATCCAGGGAAACACAGAAATAGGAATCTCAGGATATTTTTGTTAATTACTGATCTCGTCTGATCTAATTGCTGAATGACTGATCACTATTGGTCTAAAGTTACTTTGTTATGCTTTTATATTTACAAGTGAACAACTGGCTAAGCTGGACCAGCAGCATGAACCCATTTTTTTTCATAAAATTGCAGTTGGGACCCTCAGTTTGGATTGATGCTGTAACTCCCCTGATGTTATGCTGAGGATGAGCATAGGAAGAGAGTAACTTATGAAGTAGAACCAAGTAATACTGATGATAATAAACATAACTTTGGAATTTCACAAGTACTGCCCTCTTAAATATGTTTTTGGAGTGGCACCATAGAAGACTTTTGGTTTACCAGTGAACTCTTCAGTGGATATTTCTATAAAGAACCAGGAGGCTCGTCAGTGTGAAATTTAAAGAACCTCCACTTTATGTACAGGTTCTATTACAGTTGTACAGTTGTACTTCCAATCAAAGAACCTTTATTTTTGTATTGTGTGAACAGGAAAACATTTATATTAGACCAGTTGCGATCAGGTCATCATCAGTCGCCTCTTGTGGATTCAAACCCTGCATTAAAATTCTTCTCAAATGTGTCTTTGTCCTCCGGCCACAATGTGTCTTCCTTTTCTTCTAGCTCTCTGCTGTCTGGTGGCCAGCTGTCAGTTCATCCTTGATTGCCCAAGAAAGTGATTTGCCATGTATAGAAATTTGGAGTAAACATTATGAGACAAATTGATAAGTTTGGCGTTGTTTGTGCCTATGATTACGTTCCACCATTCTGGATTGTACTGTTGTTCTGTGTGGATCTTCACGAATACAACTGAGCATTTTCAGTGTAGGTTAATTGAATAATACTAAGACAACATGTGTGATATGTTTATTGCAGTGGCCAGTCAGTCATCTTAATAGTTTATTCAGCAATCTCAGTCAAGTGACCACTTTTTCAGGACATCTCATATTATTATCCACAGCATATCCACCTCAAATTGTATGACTCTTGGTGTACTAAATGAATCTATAAATAAGCTCATCCACCTTTTTTCCTGCATCAGAGCAGGGTTATCTTAGTTCAGTCACAGTACCAATAAACAATGCCTCAGCAAACAAAATGTGCTAGATTTCTAAGAATTTAGGGCATAATTGACAGTCTATGACCTCTATTTAGTAATACTTTAGATTTTATTGGTGTTGTTTTGTTCAGAGATCATCTGTATGAAAAGTAGTTATATGGTAAATTAATATTATACATATACATATAATATTATATTATACTTGCTGCTCATGGACCTTCAATATACCATCATAATTACAGACATCCTTTTTGTCAGAGGCAATTCGATAAAATAACTGAATGATTGGTTTTTTTTGTTTGTTTATTTAAAAAAGCTTCATTGTTCAGTGGGTTAATCGTCGTAGTGGTGCAGTGGGTGTCTCAGATTAATAGCCAGGACCCTTCGGCAAGTTCAAAGTTCTACAGTACTTCTACAGTATAATCTACAGTAACTTGGCCAGTGTGCATGTTGTCCATGTATTTAATGAATAATAAACCTTAGCATGTAATAAACCCAGGGTGGCACCATGGCACCGTGGGTAGCTGTTGCTTTACACCAAGACATGCCTGGATTGCATTCTCTGTGGGGTTTGACCGTATGGGTTTCCTCCAGGTGTTCTAGTTTCGTTCTACAGTCAAAAGACGTGCAGTCAGGCAAATTGGAGACATAAAATTGCCCCTCAGTGCGAGTGTGAATGTGTATGTCTGTGTGTCTATGCTGCAATAGATTGGTGACCTGTACAGGGTGTTTCCTGCCTTCCACCCAATAAGCTCTGGGATATGCTTCAGCACAGCGACCCAGAATGATAAGCAGCTTAGAAGATGACTAAATGTTCAGTGGGTTTCTTTTAAAAACAAAGGCCACTGTACAGTTCTCTGTTTTAACAAAAATAGTGAAAAACTGAAAGAAAAAGATAATTTCCCAGATTTTGGCATGTAGCAAATATGTATAATATGGTTTTAACTATAATATGTTGTTGTGGAAAGGTATTGTTCATCTAGTATTTTTAAACGATGTGTTTCACGTTTAATTAAAAAATAATAATAGTGGCTTGCTGCAATGAAGCCCACAATCCTGGCTGATGTGGAATTACCTTGTAGTTGCTGCCATCTGCTGGTTAACGAGAGGAACCACTACAGACATCTTAGGAACTACTTACAGTACTGATTTGTGACTGCAGTACTGTGACAATTTAACAGAAATCTTTTTTAAAACATAACGCTGGAATGCTAATTTCCGCAGATACACAGAAATGTGACGATGCCGAGTTTCTCATACAGACACCGCAGACATTCACCGTCCTGTGCAAGGACTTTTATTTTGAAAGAAAGAATTCTAATTAAAATAAAACTACATGAGTACATGTCGTGGTAAAAATATTGACACTATTTTCGGAATGGTGTGCACCCTCTGTCTTTTCATATCATGTAGACCAGAAAGCAGATTTTTATTTATTATTTTTGTCGTGACGTTTAATTTGAAATCGTGAGATAAGCCTCCTCTTAATAGCGACTACAGTATCAACCAATGAACAGAGAGGATAAATCCGCTTTCAAATAGACTGACCAATGGCGAAACAGCTTGGTGAGTGGTAGGCTACCGCGGGTACAAAGAGCGCGTGAAAATGGTGAGTTTATTTTATTAGTTTCTTTTTTAGCTAACATGGCTATAATGTAGGAGAAATATCCTACTGTAATAGCCTGCCGTGATAGCATCTGTAACATCGAAGGCTTGTGTTGAGCAATGCTGGAAGACCGGAGATAAAGCGCTACGCCTTTGTGACGTTTGGTCACTGTGAGCTACACATGTAGCTGCTGTGTAGTGAAGGCGTTTTCTCTCTTCAGCATCGCGAAAACAGACATTTCACACCTTTTACAAACGCTTGAGTCCTTAAGCACACACTAGAAACGTTTCTAGCATCAGTCGTGAAGTATCTCAGGAAAAGGAAGAGAAGTGAGCCCCTGCTGGGGCCGTGCTCAGAGATCCAACCTAAATACATCTCTTAATGTTCAGTGTCTAACAGGGTCATTTTAAACAATGTTCATGTCGTTAGTTTAAATACATGCCCGTCAGCTTGGACACTTGAGAAGTAGGTAGACTTTCCGAAACAAACGAGTGGTATGTAGAAATATCTGGTGACAGAGCGCCTTCTGGTGTTCAAACTTCGGAATTGCACGTAAAAGATTTCCCTTCACAGATCGGAGGTAAAGGCTTGTTATTGGGTTAGATGTGATTTCGTGATTTTTTTTTTGTTTTGTTACAGAGACTTGTTGAAAGAGACAGATGAGAAGTGAGGATCAAAACTATTAAATGTATTTTACTTACTGCTGTAACAAACAAAACTGACTAAGCTTGTAGTTAATGGTACATGGCCAGCTTAAAAACTTCATTCAACAATCTAGATTCAAATGAATAAATGGTTAAGGTGCCTTGCACTTATTTTAGCTAACAACTACTTCAGTCCAAATATATTACTTATTGTGGTGCTAGAAAGTACTACAAAACATGGTGTCGCTGCATCACTATTGAGAATGGTCCACCAACCAAAAGTTAAAGGCTTGATTTTAATATTGATCAGCTGATTTCTACTGAGCTCCTAACACCTGCACATATTTCAGAATGCTTGACCGTCTGTGTTTTCAAATTAAGCATGAAGAGCGATACTGGGTTCTTAAAACAAAAGATAAATACACTACTTATATGTGGAACTCATTGCTTCTCAAACACCCATTATTAGTTTTAAAAAGCAGCTGTGACTCTTATCTTAGTATTTATTAGCTATTATGTTCTGTTATTGCTTGTTTTAACACTTTTCCTTTGACCTTTTTTCAAGTTTATGCTGTTTTTGTTATACTATTGCATTTTGTGGTTATTGCTTATGAGAGTTTCAATAACTAACATACAGGCTGTGCTTTGACCAGTTTGTTAATTTGATTAAGGCTCTAGAAATAAGCCCTCTCTGCATCAGGATGTGTCTTAAAAGGCTTAATTTGCCTGACGCTGCGTAATACAAAACTAAGTTCCGTCAAATTATGGTTCTGAATGTTTGTATTCAACCACATCTTGCACAAACAACATACAGGTGTAAGCTTACATCACTGCACAGTTTGTCTTCAGTTACATTAGATGGTATGATATCAAGAAGTCTTAAGTATCAAATTAAATTCATGTATGCCATGTAGAAATTCCCAATTTTCCCCTCTCTAGTCCTTCAGTTCACCTGCAGTAAACATTTGTGCTGTCCTGATCTATGAGTAGAGTAAGACAAAACAGAGTGGAGCAGCTGGACTACAGAGCCGAAGATGAGGAATGCTGCTCTACATCATTATGCTGTGATCAGATGTTTTCAGGATAGTTTTACAAGCAAGTGAAACTGACTGTGTAATGTTTTGCAGCTTTTCTACTCATTCTTCAAGTCCCTGGTGGGGAAAGATGTGGTGGTGGAATTAAAAAATGACCTCAGGTAAGTGGATTATGTTCTGAAAATGCCACGGTGGCACTGAAACTTTTATTAATAATAAAGAAAAATGTACCTTTACCATCTTTTCTCCACTATGAAATAAATGATATGACTAAAGATTGTTTACTAACATCTCTCTTCAACACCAACAGCATATGTGGAACACTACACTCTGTGGATCAGGTATGCCAGTAGAGTATTTTGTGTACAGTATTTTGTGGTATCTGTGGTTTCTGTAGGCCTCGCTTTGTAATAGTGTTTTTTTCCTTTCATTTATTATCACAGTATCTGAACATCAAACTTACAGATATCAGCGTCACTGACCCTGAGAAGTATCCCCACATGGTGAGTAATATTTTAATTTTCAGACATGGATTAAGCTTACTCTTACACTGAATTGCAGTGTAAACTGGAGATATTGCTACTTTTGGAACAAAATCTAAATTTTTAAATTTTTTGGCTAAATTTGATTTTGTGTGCCATTTTCTTGATGAATGGACCAAAAGCAGTGCAAAACGTCTGACTCAGTCGACTTGCAACCTACACTGACAGTATTAATACTGTTAATGCAAGGTTTCGTTCCAACAGCAGATCGTCACTGTCTAAAAACATTCATAACTTTCAATGTACGTTTATGTAAAGAGGTTTTTATTCTAAGTGACTTTGGAGCATTCCTAAAGATCTGTTCATCTTGCAACTTTCACAGGATGTCATGAGCAGCCTCTGTGTTCAAAAATTAAAAATATGAAGATGCATTGTTGTTCTTTGGACTTTGTGTAAAGAATAAAGACTTGTTCTTTAGTGGTCAGTATTACTACAGGTCAGGTATTATTTGGGTGGTGATCATTCTCAACACTGCAGTGACACAGACTGATTGGGTGGTGTGTTGGAGAGTGTTGTGCTGGTATGAGGGTCAGACACAGCAGTGCTGCTGGAGTTTTTGAACACCTGGACTGTAATTTAGAGATGCATTAGAGATTACTGACTTTATTCATTTGACCAAATAGACCTGTAAGATATAAACAGTAGCATGTTATCTTTAACTAGGCTGTAGCGCAGGGTTGCTTAGTCCTGGTTCTGAATATGTACCACCCTCCTGAATTAACCTCTGCAATTAATCTAACACAACTGAGCCAAGGGTCTTCAGGGGCTTCTGAACATTTCTGGTATGGTACAAGTTAGCAAAGCAGTGTGGTCAGCTCAGTGCTTGGATGTGCAGTGCACAAATTTGTTTATATTCCAAGCTTTCTGTAGAGCTCAAATAGAATTTCAAATAGCATGTCAATCTATACCATACCGTACCATACTATATCTAGACTATCTCTATATACAGTGCGAATGGTCACCAAAGAGCATAATTTCTAATATTTCAAAAATCTTATTTAGGAGACTATTCACTTATAACCCAACCAGATAAAGTTCCCACAACACATAAAACCTGCATAGATGTGATTTCTGATGTTGCTGTGCCACAGAGATTGTTGTTGAAATAGACAGACAGATGAGAAGTAAGGATCAAAACTATGAAATGTACTTTACTTACAGCTGTACAGAGATGCTTTTTTGGCATAGAACAAAACTTGCTCTTCTCCACTGCAGCACTGGTGAGTCAAGGTAGTGAAGAACTTCAGATCTAGCTTCTTTTAAATTAATTATTTAATTGTTGAGATATATTGCACTTATTTTTGCTAACAACTACTTCACTCTCACTATTATATTATTATTATTATTATTATTATTATTATTATAATACAAGTACTAAAATGGTTTCGCTGCATCCCTACTGAGAATAGTCACCAAAGATACCCAGACAAGTGTCCTAGAACATGACCAGCACAGACTGTGCAGTAACATTTCATCTGTATCTTTACATCTGCTGTGTCTGATCCACTTGTACCAGCGCAACACACACTGTGCAAACATGCAGCAATGCTGAGAATGATCCACCTGTGCTGTGGGGTCCTGATCATTAAAGAACAGGATAATGGGTCATTTCATATAAATGTTTCTTAAACCTTATACCTGAGCACATTCAGCACTGGGTCAGTATTAAGTCTTTTATTTTAATCTTTTTGTTTGAACTCCGCTGTTTTCAGCTGTCAGTGAAAAACTGCTTCATCCGTGGTTCAGTGGTGCGATATGTTCAGCTTCCTGCCGATGAGGTGGACACCCAGCTCCTACAGGATGCAGCACGAAAAGAGGCCATGCAACAGAAACAATGATCTACTTTCATTTTGCTTTTTGATGGACTTATTGTAAAATAATGCAACATCACTGCTTTAATTTTTCTTTTTAACGCAATCTTTGTATAGTTTTTTTTGTGACCCCATGTATGAAGTTTGGTTTGATTGAGTGACCTGGTTAAACTAGACGATGGCTAAGTGGTCAATTTAGGGTGGTTTACTATTGTTTTAATGGCCTGTTGGAGTTTCCTGGGTTTTTTGTAGTACACTGGCTCTGGTCAAATACATTATCCATATAAACTACCATGTGTAGCTGTTTCTTAATTTTGAGAGCACCATTGCAGGCAAATATGTATTTGCCTTTAAAACAGGGAATTTTTGTTTTACAATAGTTTTCTTTAAAAAAAAAAAAACAGGGAAAAAGCAAAGCGTTTAACCCCAGAATGATCAAACAATAAATTGTATATTAAGATATTTTTTTTAAATCTTTTTTATTATTAAAGTTTTTTAGATTAAGTAGTTTATGGTCCCCACTGTAAGTAAACAGTGTAGTGTTTTCCACATGCGTTCCATAGTAAAACAAAATATGTAGGACAGGATTCCCCCAGTACTAGACTCTGGAGAATATTCAAATCATTGATTGATTAGAAAAATATGGTTGGGTTAAAGGGCCCTTGCTTGTTTAGTAACTGTCCAACTATTCTTTCTAATGTTTCTGTAAATTTGTCTAAAGAATACTGAAAAACTGGAGCCTCAATGTTAGAGGCTGGGAAGAGAATCACAATGAACCTGTCCAATGTTACGCTGATCTTTCAATGCTTTTGGTGAAACAGGGAGACAAAAATTAGGCCAAAACAAGCCTTAGGCTTTACCAACAGACTAGATGGCAGTCATCTCATTATCCACATGTTTGTGTTTTAATAGCTCAGTTGCACTGCTGCCTGGAAAGGAGGATTTAAGTGGCACAAATATTCCTCCAAATGACCTGTTCTCAAATATCCTTTAATAACTAGTTTTTCCAGAAGAACAAAAGCAACCCAGTTCACAACTTCATATGAAGTTGACATTAAACAAATATGAAATGAAGTTTGTTGTAATTTACTGATGTTCTTTTCCTTACAATGGTAGCTCAGTGTAGCTAACTGTTTCATGTGATCACTCCCTGTGATCGTCGTTTTTATAAAGTTAAAGGGAAATTCCTCCAATTTTTCAAATGGTTTACATAATTCAGTGCTTCAGATATGAAAAAATAATTTGTGGTTTGATGTTAAAGGATCATTTGTAGAGAAATTGTAGATTTCTGTACAGTGCTGGTCATAGGTGCCCAGGGGCCTGATGTCTACATCTGGTGTTCTAAATAAGCAATATGTGTCTTTGGATTTTTTTTTACAGGTGATGATTTTTCTTTTAGGACTGTTTTGCTTTAGAACATCCATCATATATCTCTGCATCATAAATAGATTATAATAAATTGATTAAAATACATGTTTATACATTAATTCATGTTGAGTTTATGCTGAGTAGTCACTGTGTTGTGATCATTTCTGTGAGGAAACTCACCTTTAACCATGATACATGCTTAAATCATCCTAACGGTTTACACGTGTAGAAACTCAGAAATGGGGGGGGGGGATTTATTTTATTTTGTACATAAGATCCAGAGCACAGTTTGCATATGATAGACATTTTCAAGATCACAACAGGTAGTGATGCACAGCTCCGAGTTTTCCAGAGTCGACACTGACTCGACAGACCTCGAGCCAGATTATACCCACAGCACTATTTAAGGCGGAATGGAAACTTGACCAAAATTTACAAACATTTAACTGAAATTTACTAAAGCTGGCAAAAACGGGTAAATCAGAGACAAATGCAGACCCTAGAACACGTGATAATTACATAACTTATAATGGTTTTCACAGTCGTTTCCTCGTTTATTCAGGCACAGTTGTGGGTTAAAAATAGTTTAAGGTTAGTCTGAGGTTCTGTCTTTGCAGCCTGCCTCAGTGTGCTACACAATAAGGTGAGTTACAGATATTAAACGAATTAAGAAAACCAAAGTTTGGTGCCACTGAGCTCTGATGCTAATTTGTTAGCTAACGCTAGCATGCAACCTGGCCCTTTGTGGGTATTATTTATATCGGCTACGTGGTTTATAGTGTGTTTCTTGTCATGAATCCATCCCAGCAAACAACGTTGTCTACATTCCTTTAATGTTGTTAAAAGGTGGTGCTGTGTATGTTGTCTGAGTAAGGTTGTTTATCGTATTATGACTACCTGACGGAACTTAATGCGTTAGCTCCGCCTTAATTAGATAACTGGCTGTTCTCGTCAAACCTCGTTTGGCCGACAAGCCTAACAAACATAACATGAAAATGTGGTTTCTTAGCAAGAGATACCCGTAAAAGCCACAGAATGCATCAAGTGTATTCACAAACGACCAGTTTGCCTTTTGCCAGTGATTGCTAACGTTATCATAGTTAACATTAGAGCCCACTGGCATCAAACTTTGTTTTTCTTCATTCGTTTAAGAATTGAAATTCACCATATAATCTTCTCTTTCTAGACTGACAATTGAGTATTTTTGGTCTATTCAAATAAAGCGTCTCAGTTCTTGCATTAAACCTGGACCCGGGCATTAAGAGTGATACATGACGGCTTAACAATTTGATTGACCCTAATACACAGTAGGTTAATTAGGTCCAGCCATTACACAATCAATTTACTAACTAAGCCCACTGGCAAACAATTTAGGTCCCGTTACTCTTAAGGCTTAAGATGGCATGTTCTAGCTAGCCTGCTGAAGATTCATTGACTTAGTGTGGTTGCCTTATCTTAAAGAGGTTGCTGTGGTTGCCGTCTGCACAAAGGGGTAAGTTTTGGTGTATATTACTTCATTTTAGAAAAGATAGTTTTTATGTTAATGCCTGACCCAGGAAACTGCTAGATCATGCACCATAGCGCTTCTTTTGGACTGTTATGAATTCAGGCAGTAGTTGACCAGGTATGCTCCTATATAGCCTACTAGTTAAGGTAAATTCAACATTAATGCTCAACTTCTAGTCCAAACATTTTGGCTAGGCTCCATGATGCTAATTTTGTCCTGACTAGGCCTGTCTGAGCTTACTTACTGAGGCATGATAGTTACTCAGGTTTACTACAGCTGGGTATAGACATTACTGGAATGTCAGAGTGGTCCTGGTGGGCCACTGCTGACCATAGACGAGTACTTTTCTAGCACAAGAAGTTCAGCTCCTGAAGCCCTTGCTAAGTTAATTAGTTGGATCAGGCATGTTGGATGTGTAGAGCATTAAAACCTGCAGTGCGTTTGCCTTCAGGACTGGCACAGTGACAGTGACTTTATTTGCAGGAGAGGAAGCACTGCATGGAGGACAACACTGCTATGGAGTCCAGCATTGGGCCACATTACAGTTTATCAGAGGACAAGGTGAACTTGGTAGGCTGTTGTCAAAAGGCTAGGTCTTTTTAGTAGCTAGTCTTTTGATAATGTAGGCTTTCTATTAGCAGGCTGTTGTAAACATCAATCTGTTTGTTTCCTGTTTTCTAGATGGAGGGATACCTCGGTGAGGACCCTGTTCTAAACTCTTCAATCTGTGACTTGTCGGATGAAGAGGTACAGGAAGTGACAGCTTCCTTTTTTCTGGTGGGTTTCATGAGAAGTGCATATTTTTGAGTACATTTCTGTGGTAAATCTAAAGACATGTCTTTTTAGATTTCAACAAAGAAAGAAAACCACCTGAGGCTTGGCCCCGAAGACCTCAATGATACCCTTTTGTATGAATTTTGAGTTGCGGCATGTGTGAAAGTGTAGGATGTGTGTTTAAAAAAACAGAAAGTTTGCTGAACTTGCACTTTGCTTATATTTTATGTTTTATTAAATATTCAATAAAGAGTTGTTTTATGTAGTTGGAAGTTTATCATTTGGGTTTATACTAGTGATTATAAAATACATGTTTTTATCTAGTCCCTCTTGCTCGCTCATGGTACAGGATTTCTGTAAATAAAGTTGGCAAAGACGCAGGTCACGTAGACCTTACTGGGACAATAGGCTTTTTTTTTTTTTTTTTTTTTTTTTGGGTTTTGTAGCAGGAAGCAAAAAGTCTCATACCCACCCTACAGGGATCTGATACCTTCATGGTTTAGGATGCACAATATGCTACTGTCAGATTTGACCAAAGCAGCGTTTACAGAAATGGTCAGTGCAGATGTAAAGGAACTGGTTCAGCTTGTTAGAATTCCTTTGAGCTGGGTCTTTGTATTGATGCATTATTTAATTGACTAACTTTTAATTATTTGACTGAAAAATTGATTTCTCCATCAAACTAGGATCTTTTCCTGCAGCATTAAAAAGAGGACACACATTGATCGGGCTAACTGTGTTACCCGGCTTAGTCTTTTAATAAATAAATAAATGTTTGTGTATAATTTTGTCTACATATTTAGACCTAATAATGCAGCACTACAGTGTTGACATTTTTTTAAAGCGCCATGTTTGTCTTCAGAAAGGTATTTAGTGACCCTAACCCTAACCCTGGAAATGATCTGTAACTAAAGTCAGTGTTTAATTCCACAGCCATATGAGATTAGACCAGTGGAAGAAAGTCATGGGATCTGATGAGTTAACCACTGCTTATTTTTCTTTTCCTTAATCTTTTTTTCTTTTCTTTTGAGGAAGCTGAAAAAGCAAATAGTTAGAAACTGTCAGCATTAAATTTACTAAACAAGAAATGGCCATCTTTATTCCTGATGGAACCCCCCACTGGTTTCAGTATCCGTTATAGTTTTATATTCTTGATTTATTTCTTTGACCCATATACTCAATTCACATTAAGTGCAACGTGGCAGCCTTTACAAATGAAATAAGCGAAAATATCACATGGTAGCTCGCGTGGTTATGAAGTTGTGCACGATGACGAATGCCATGCTGTAAAATATTCTAGCTATTAAGTGTAATGATGAGTGAAGGCTTTGTCATCTTCCATATTGTGGAATGTGTGTGCCTGTGTCTGATGGGCTCATTTATTATCTACGCTGAGCTTACCACAGCTGCAGATGCAGTGTTGCAAACTCTTTGTGGAGTCCTAACTTTTGCTAACACTTTAGATGGTTGATGTTTTATTCCTGTTTGCTGAAGAAAACTTTTGTCTATTCTTGGGGCGGTTGGTAAAAGGGAAATGAGATGGTGGAGGTGTAGAGCTTCTATTGTGGGTTTTTCACTACCTCATGGCGGCACTAGTTTAGTTCCTCACTCTCTCGTGTACTATGGCTCTCTAACAACTCCATTATTGTTACAGTATGTGCATGGCTTTTCCACTCCACGTAGTTTCGCAGCAGGTCAGCCCCACTTCCTCAAACTATGGTCCTGGAGGGCAGCAGCTCTGCGGTTTTTTTTTTTTCCCGGAACATTTACATGTATTAAATGTAATATCTAACTGATGAAACTATAGATGGCAGAATCATTCTTTTTTGTAGTAGTAGTACTGACATGTCTCTGCGTACACCAATACTGATATTGAAATGTTGAGTATTGGCTTATATAGAATTTAGTTTTTTTTTTTCTTTCAAAACTGCTAACCTTACTCATACACTCCACCACCCCACAGGAGGAAATACACAGCTAACAGCACGTCACACAATGTGACTGCTATTTCAGGGTACATTTTCTGCTCATATTAACCCAAACCCACTATACTGTCCCCGTCATTCACATCAACTTTGCAGAAGCAGGAGACTGGACAGTGCTGCAGGCCACCAGCATTGAAGTCTGGGAACTCTGGGTGGCCATTAGCGCCCTGGCATTACTTCATAAAAAGCAAGTAATTTGTTTTTGTCATCCATCCACTTGGCATCGTTCATCAAACTACAGTTTATAACAAGGCATGAACCCAGATTTGTACATAGAAATTCAATACTTTTATTTTACATTCATACACCTATTATACAGTTAGCTTAATGCAAAAAAGCCCAATCCCAAGACAAGTCCTGAAGATATACAGCTCAAGCAATAATGAATTTGCAGGTTTTACTTTTTTTTGAAAGTTGGTGAAAAGCATTTAGAAAACACACGCATACACACAAAAAGGGGGAGGGAGGAGGACAAGTATTGCCCTGCAGTTGTACCTTAGTAGAGCTGGGCTGAATGGAAAAAGGAATTCAGTCGCCATTGAGAAAGGCACCTTGAATACACAGTGTATATACAGACAGAAGGGAAAAAAGTGGGCAATATTACAACCTGTTACTGTAGCTTCTAGTACAATGACAAAACTGTAAACCTTCACTTGATAGAAATAAAAACAAAGTCACATTTCTATACAAATACAACAGAAGCAAAATATCTTATTGGTCGTACCATGGCAGTACCGGTTTTCTTTTTTTTTTCTTTTTTTGTAATGCATATTTTAATATTTAATCAAAGATTGATTCTGCCAGCAGAGAGCAATCTTGGGGATATAATTATGCTCCGTCACAATGTTTATGCATTTGCCTATACTTAATGAATGTTTACCTGCAGCAACCCACCTCATGCATGTTTTACACTTGAGAGAGCAGCTGTCATTCTCATGTACAAATAAAACCAATTAATATATTAAACATTATAGTCACAGCCAGGATTTCTTTTTGCGACAGAGGCCATTCTAGTGTGGTGTAACCTGTACACATATAAAAATCTATGAACACAATTCTTTACACTGCCAGAAATACCGTTGCCTTAAAATATACCAACCTTCAATTAAAATTTCCCAATACTTTCAGAAAAGTAAGGTCTTTGATATAAAATACTGTATTCTCAAAAACGGCATTTAAATGTTTTACATTCCAGCCTCCTTTTTTCAACAAAATAAAGCTTTTTTTTCCTCCATAACTCAAAGCTTAAAACACGCAACATTACTGTATATTTATATGCAAATATAAACAATAAAGTGACAAGAGACCATTTGTGGTTCTATGTTCACATGTAAAGGAAACCCGTAGATTGGCATTTGATGCCTGCTTTTTTTTTTTCTTCTTCCTTTTTTTTTTATTTATCTGATCAACACAGTGTGGCACTACAATTTTGGATGATTGTACGAGTCAGGCTCAGAGAATGCCATGGTCAGGACTGGCCCGCGTGTTTGTTCAGCAAGCCTTGGTCAGGTCAGTGGGCAAGTCTGTTGTGGACATGCGGTACTGAATCTTGGTGTTGGTGATGGCGCCGTGCTTCTGCCGGAGGTGCAGCCGCAGCTGGCTCTTGTGGCGAAAGTGCAAATTGCATTTCTCACACTGCAAAAGAAATGAAGGAGGACAAAAGGCTCTTTAGTTTTAAAGTCTCAGATTTGCATCCTGCACAGTTACCAGCTGGTTCACAAGGTGAACAGGCTTTTCTTATGATCTGTTATTGCCATGTGAACCTTCCGTTAAACAAACAGAGCCATTTAACGGAAAAAGCCATGTAATGTTGTGTGATGGGTAACTTGAGCTTTTGCTGTACTCACATGATAGGGCTTTTCTCCCGTGTGTATGCGCAGGTGACTCTTGAGCGTCTGCAGGTGTCGGAAGCGAGTGCCACAGATTTCGCAGGGATATGGCTTCTCTCCCGTGTGGATCAGAACGTGGGCGCGCAGGTGAGCGACCTAGCCAAATAACATTTAAAGGCATTTTATTTCAAGCCTGGATATGAATTGGTCATCTTGAAGTTCAATTCTGTAGCGTTCACAGAAATAAGTACCTGAACAAAGCGAGCTCCGCATGTCTCGCACTTGTATGGCTTTTCTCCAGAGTGAATGCGTGTGTGGGTCTTGAGGTTAGCTGGTCGATTGAACTGTGCACCGCAGATGTTGCACCTGTACGGCTTCTCTCCTACAACATGGGCAAATAGAAAATGAGTTGAGGGAAATATCTATAAACAGCAGCCAAAAAAATAAATAAATAAAAAAATCAATAAATCAACAGTAGAAGGTTATATGCAAAAAATAAATAAATAATATATATATATATATATATATATATATATATATATATATATATATATATACTGGCTATTAAGTGGCATATTTGAGGGTACGCTTGAATACGGCAAAGTTTAACATTGATGTGATCAGGGCACACAAACTTTTGCACATGATTGTACGTTTTTGTGTGTGTGTGTAATTAATATATATATACACACACACACACACTCAGACAGAAAGGGATGTATGTATTTATTTTTTACCTGTGTGAACTGTCTTATGGCTGGCAAGGTTTCCCTTGTAGCGGAATGCTGCTTGGCACCGATCACATTTGTATGGCTTGTCACTGTGGACCTGAAGCATGTGGCGTTTCAAAACCTCCTCTTCTGCAAATTTGGAGTCGCATTCGTTACAGAAGTATGTGCCGTTTTCTGCAAAGACCAAGATACAAAATTAGCAAGAAAAGCCACTGCTAAGCGGTTACGGTCATTGCAAGCTGAATTCAATTAAGGGTATCAGTGTTTAAGCTCATGCGGTACGAATGCATACACAAACAAATGGCTCACCACAGCTGGAGTCAGAGTACTCCGAGTGGAGCTCAGACATTTCCTCGGTAAGACGTGAGCCAGGAGTGTTGGGACAGACGTCTGAGTGCTGTGGGGACTGCGAGCCGCAGGAGGTGCACTTTAAGTGGCTCATATAAAGAGAAGAGTGGCTGTCACCGTTCCTCTGTGATCCTTCCAGAGTTCTGCTGAAGAGAAATATGAAGGTTTTTTTTTTTCCCCCTCTTCCTTTTAGCCTTTTCACTGGAGCAAATGCAGCCACCACTGGCATTCTCACACTCATTTTTAGGATGTTTGATGAATTTCACACATCCTGGCTAAGAAGGTAAATCCTCACTGTGCTATAAGAGGATTGGAATGGATGAAGAAAATTTCAATCTGGGTTTTTAGAGGTAGTGGGAGGAGAACTGCGCGACAAAACACTAGCGAGCTGGTTCTCCACATTATTGCCCAGGGAAGCTAGATGGCATAACCAGTTTAGGTGTGCAGATCGCTGGATGTGTTCTTTTGATATAACACATTAACAAAAGACCAACAAAATGGCTTAGACCACAGATACTGTTAAGGATTTCAGTGTTTACTCTTGTGTTATGACTACAAGCTGAATTGTTTGCATTCAGACTGTGCACGCTGATTTCACCAATCAGACTGAGAAGGCGAGCATGTTAATGAAGTCAGGTGTATTTTTTGCAGACATGGTGTCGTTGAGTATGATGAGCTTACAGTAACATACAGTCCTAAAGGTCTATATGTGGGCCAACACTTACTAAATAGCTTATTCATTTAACAGCACTTACTGAATGATTTTGCTTGCCGCTTATGCATATCACCATTTGTAAAGTAGACACAAGTGCTCACCTGTTGATTATATTGTTGAGGCGGCTAGCTTGGGGCACAGTGAAATCGTCTCCATGGTCACTCAGCTTGGTGCTGGTGGCCTGTGATTCCGTGTGGTCATTCTCAGACGTTGGATGGAAAGCGGGCAGCCCCAGACGCTGTGGTGATCGCATCTCAGGGTCAAGAGGAGCGCTCCCTTCCTCCTTAGTGCTCTGATTGAGCACGATAAATTTGTACTTTTTCCAGTTGCGGGCCTTAGGGTCCTGCGTGCCTTGCAGAGTCGGAGGCTGGGAAGCTTGCGAGAGGGCAGCGTTCTTACTGCTGCTCGATTCGGTCGGAGAGTTGGGCTGGCAGTCTGACTTCAGAGGGCTCTGGGGGCTGCTCATCAGAGTCTTGCGACCACTGGAAGGCATGCCCATGGAGTAGTGTTGGTGGGTCAGATCCTCTTCGGCCAGAGGCCCCTGCTCTTTGCCCATCTCCCTCTGCTGCTCCTGGGCCAGGCCGGCCATTCCGTGCTTTCGAGAGCTCATGCCGATGGACTGCACCAGTCCTTCCAGGCTCTCCCTCTTCATCTCCTCGTTTCTGCCCAGCTCCCGGGAGGAATAGGGGGCCGCATGACACACACTCGAAGGCCCGCTGGTGGCACTGCGACCGTAGTCAGCCAGCATAGAGCTGTTACTGTCAACTGTAGAGCAGTGTTTGTGTTGCATGGGGCCTCCTTTGGAGAAATCTGGGAACGTATTTTTGGCATCTGTCAGCTTGCAGAGAGGGAAGGGGAACCCCTGCATGGGGAACTGGCCATAAAGATGATAGGAGCTAGTAGGAGCGTTAACTCCGTTGAATATGCCTGGGCCATACGGCCTTCCGTCTCTGAACGGGCCTGCACGGCCCGGTATGTTCTCCACCACCTCGTGTTGTCTGTAACTGTGAACATCTTGAGGTAAAAGTAGAGGGCTGACGAGGAAGTCCTCTCTGGGCAGTTTGATGGAGGAGTCACTGCAATAAAAAAAATTTATATGCTGTTAAAAAATACTTGCCTCTCCAAAATTATAACTTTACAAGACAAGAGAAGGTTCTTAATCTGTAACGGATGTTAATGTCAGAAGGAGTCATTTTAAACCATTTCTGATGATCCAGTAACGTACACACAATGTAAAGGGCAGCTGGCAAACAAAGTTCTTTTTGGTTAGTAATTCCTGCAGCATACCTGGACTTGATGAATCTGTGGCAGGTGTCAACAACATGGTCCATCTGAAGGTAGATAGCTGTGTTCATGATGGCCATGATGAGGCTCTCCTTCAGTGTGAGGCGGGAAGTGTACATGAACTCCAGAAGGATTGCAAAGCCCTCTGGGTCGACCTTCGGGTCCAGACTGATGGCATTTAGGTTGCATTTTAGTGAGTCGGTGAAGATTGTGTAGAAGAGCCCACTGTAGAGAGAACGAGGATGAGTACTCTGAGCTTTTAGAATACATTTATACATAAAAGAACTGAGATCAACGTATAACGCACCTGCATGCCATAAGGACTGTTTTGTGAGCGCGAAACTGTTGTCTGTTGACCAGAATGGTGACATCTGTGAGAATATCTCTGCTGCGCAGCCGGTTCAGGTTGAGTAGAACGTCGCTCGCGTGGCGCGTGAACTGGATGCAGCTGTCTGCTGCACAAGACATTTTGTCAAGATCTGAAAAGAAAAAAAAATAATGTGAGTTTTGATGTGCCATATACATATGATATATTTGCACTCTGTAGACTGGAGATAGAAAAAAGATGTATATCGTCGCTGTCCAATGAAAAAAAAATCTCCAAAACTGCAACTTTATAGGAGAGAACAAAAACATACATTGGAACCAGAATTTTTTTCAAGCTGTTTGAGAGCACTTCTATTCGTCCATTCATCATGAAATTTTCACACGATGTAAACGACCATTGGCGTGTTCAAATTATATAGAAAACTCAAGATCGGCAAAAATGGAGATACATATTTTTTAAATGGACAGCGACGATATACAGAGGAATAAAATAAGCTATTACATGTTAATTACACTGTACTTATATGTATCAGTAGAAATATGTACCAGTAATAGCTCAGCCCTACTACACTGGCTGTAAGTAGACAGACCATTCAGAACTGTAATCCACGGGTTTCTAGCCACTTCTTGGAACATTACAGATCAAATATATGATCATTTTTTATTATTATATACACTGAATGAGGTTAATGGATTTATAAGTTAGGTTTAACAAAGCAGCTCATACAGAACAAGTTGCGCTACTATACAAACAAACCCACACCTACTGTAGTTCCCCATGTTGTCATTAGGCGGCGCCAAATGATCTCTAATGTAGGCGTAAAAGTTTGCAGCGCACAGCAGTGTTTTACAAGTACAAGCACTACAGCCTCTGTTATTTAAAACCTTAACAACTGAACAGCTATACAATAATATTTATAGTAATTGAACATCGCATAACAAATACTCTAACTAAGTCAATGTTCCACGGTTTGTGCCACAAAAGTTGCTCAATATTGGATGAATTGTCTTTCTCCCCTGCATTAACCTACTGTTGCTCTTTTAGGGGATTGCTATTGTTGTTTTTCCTGATAGAAGAGAACTCTTTCGGCATCAGATCACCTCAGCCGCGTCATTGCCACTACACAGAGTGCTTTAACAAATTTAGTTCCTAGACAGGATGGGAATAAATGGGGTGGTAAACATGGCTTACATGTTGAACATTTTGTATCTGCTCCGAGCCAGATTCTGTTTCAGTGTGAAGCCTCATCGACATCAGTATCCTCTCTCACTAACTTACTCTCGGTGCCAAAGTGTGTGTGTGTGTGTGTGGTGATGACCCACGCTCTAATTTTTCCAGAGCAAACTGTTAGAGGCTTAGATGAGCTGAAACCCCTTAAAAGAAAGGCAGTGTGTCCAGTATGTATGGCTAAAGTGAGAGATCACTGTCAGAACAAATCTGTGCCTCTCCAAAATGATAACTTCACAGGAGCAGGAAAAAAAACATACTTTACTTTTCAAGTCAATGTAAGCAGTAATTTTGACCCATTTATGATTAAATCCACACACACAATGTAAAAGGGCAACACTTGCTTTCAAGTTATATCCAAAACTGAAAAATGAGGTTTTGTTCTGACAGCAGTTCTGCTGCTTTTCCCAGCGACACCAGTAACTTAAGCAGGCTACTTCTCTGCAGTTTCACAACCTTTGTTACTTTTCTACCACAAGATGTCCCTAAGAGTCTAAGACACTCATATCGAGCTGCATATCAGTGCACCACATCGCCAATTAAGCCACGAGAAAGACTTTTCCACGGTATTTCGCAGCACACTTTGCTCAGATTCGAAGGAAACGCGTCTCACAGCAGTGCATGTGAAGAAGAGCGCGGCTATTGATTTCTTTCTGCTTGGTCGTTCTCTCACTTTGACATCCACCAAGATCGAGCTATTCGGGCCAGACATTTCCTGGCATTTAGAATTATATATAGGCTGTATATCCCGTGTCCAGCGCATGATCGTGTTTGATGAACTGTCTGTAATCCAACACACACTCATAGACACATACGCAAGTTTTTGCTCCGTCCAGGAATAGCACGCGCGGCGCGCTCAGGAGCACGCGGAGCCCGTACGCGCGCGCACACACACACTCATACACACACACACACTTTTATGGCCCCTTCAGCTAAATGCCAAAGTGTAGTGAAGGAGCCTGTCATCCGAGACACCTTTCAGAAAAGCAGTGCGGTATCTTTGCATTGGCAGGTTATCCGAAACCGCTGCTAATAGTAAAGATACTAATAATCCGATTGCGCAAAACTTGCAGTTGTGCATTTAACACGGGTCGCATTTCGAGTACCAGCACGCGCTGTGCAGTAGCGCAGGGCTTGTGGATTCACTAACTTGTATGTGCGCGCCGCTGCGAGCTGTTGCACTAAACTGACCCATGCACTAACTTTTATTTTGCTCCCTTTTTTAGAACGCAAATGCATGTTTCGGTCATGTTTAAGCCCCCTTATGCAACAGGCTGGCTAAAAAAAACATTATTTCTCATTACGCGTGACTATAGATTGGAAGCACGTTTCTTGGGTTTTCCCTGCTCGCGCGGTTGCAAAACAAGACTGTGGTGAATGAAAAAAAAAAAGCGCTCAGCAATGTGAAGGCTACACGGGGGTGTTAGCGCGGTGGCCAGCCAAGACGAGAGAGAGAGAGAGAGAGCGCTGCATCGGATTAGCCTCAGCCAGCCCTGCCGCTTCGTAGAGCCCTAACGCGGCTAACGCGAAACAGATGCATCGCAAAATCGCTGCCACGGCCACGACCCCTTCGCCAAGCAGACGTGGAAAAAAGGCAGCCGTACAAAAAAAAAAAAAGCACAACAACATTTTGGATGATTAAGTCTGCCTCATCGCTCGCTCACAGCCCGAACCAGGGCAGTATTAATAATAATAAACGAGTTGACACACCACTCCTCAAGTTCACACTTTTTTTTCCACTGACAGCCCGACTACTTTGAACTTCATCCTAGCGACTCCTGCTTTCGGCCACCTTTACGACTAGCAGCCCGCACGTCTACCATGTTCTTCACGCTGAATACAACCACGCATGCAAACACCATCCCGGAGTCCCCCAAAAACTCAAGCCCCCCACACAAAACACACAGACACACAGAAGCAGCCAACGGTTCGTTTCATCCTGGCTGGCTTTGGATGTGACAACCCAGCCAAGCCGTCACACACACAAGCCCCCCAAACAGTGAGCTCCAACCTGGACGCTCCACTACAATAAAGCCCTTAAAAACACACGAAACAGACATATAAAAAATATAGAAGCTATTCCCACGAAACAGCTCTACATGCGTGCATCGCAGCAGCATCAAGCCAGATTATGGAGTAAAAAGAGAAGAATTTGATTCCAAAAAAAAAAAAAAAATCATCACCTGGTAGTGCTTTCCTAGAAACTTCTTGCATCACCACTTCTAAGAAGCGCAGTTCTAAGAATCAGCGCAGCTCAATTCTCGGAATTTGAGCTTACGGTCGTACCACTTTCTCCGGGCGGGGGTGTGCGCTGTTTTATCTCTTCTGCTCATTCCACTATCCCGGGAAAACTTATGTGCGCCGTACGTTTTAAAGACATTAATGTAGCCTAACGTTTTAAAAATCGACGTTTAAAAGTGTTCCGAAATTATACTCTTTCGGTATCTCCAGTATGAGAGAGCGCCGTGGACCTGCCGCGTCTCCCCTCCGTTGTGGACCGTGCCAGACAGAGACGGTCACATGGGCTGAGAAAGCTGCCAGCCTCCAAATACTCCCAAACTAATTTGCTGTTACACAAGCAAAAGTGTGTGTTCATTGCCTTTTTTCTCCCCACCTCTCTCTCTTTCTCCCTCTCGCTCCCTCTCGCTCTCTCTTTTTTCCACCCCTCCCTGCGTTAAACCCACGGCCATAAGCTATACTAAACATATCTGGAGCGGACGAGTTGCATAGGCGTTTTATCTAGTTATGCTATTGTTATTATTTCTTTCACTTTTTTGCTTCCTGCGATGGCTTTTTTGACGTTTCAGTTCTCGTTCATCTTTTGCTGTGGACCTGCTGGGTTTGTGTGGACGGGATTATTTACGATACGTTGTGTTGATCGCTGTCTTTAGGTGCTGTAGGTCTCTGATGGCTCTGCTTACATGTTGATGGCTGTGCTCTGTGCCTGCTGCCTGTGTGGAAAGTGTGCATGGCGTTGGTGGTCTAGACTCTTGCTTACTTCGGTGAGAGATTGTGTACTTGTATGGAACAGGGTAACGTTTATATTTTAAAGATCATATTAACTATTTGTTTATTTCTAATGGGTAATGTTGTTTAATATGTGCCTGTTAAGTCCGTATGATGATACAGACACCTCAGGCTGTTCAAAATGTACATAAGCTTAAATGTGCCTGTGCATGTTCCGGACACTTTACCAAAGCTGCTTGACCATGCATTTGTTGTAAAGCCCGGTGCGACTTTAAATCAGTGCTTGGCATGTTGTCTATTCCTGACTAAATTGGCTTGTTAAGAGAATTGTGCACCGCCACTGCTTTAAAAACCAAAGAGAAGCTCACATTGACATGGAGTAAGTCGTTCTGTGCTCATAAACCCATTTGTGCCAAAGCAGTCTGCTTTTGAAGAGACTACAGTAGTGCCTTTAGTCTTTATATACTTGTTTCACATATGTGAGTGTTATAAGGTGTATAATGCTGATCAGCAGCCGTCTCCCTTTAATATGTACGTAATTCTGTATACATGTATGCATGTATATATATATATATATATATATATATATATATATATATATATATATATATATATATATATATATATAGAAAGCATTTAAACAAATCAAGTATTTAAATACATACTTCAAACTCCTAACTTACATGACGCGCATGCATAACCTGAATTTGAACAGAGGGACTAAAATGTATTATTATTGTTATTATTATTATTATTCCGGCTGTAGGTTTGCTCCATAACACTGTTTCTCTTGCCGTTAGGCGCCTAAAACAGAGCTCTGAGCTCCGAGGCCTGTAAGCTATGCAAGAGTTGGGAAAACAAGGTGTCAGTCCACCACCAGTAGACTAATATTTCAACACAAGGGTGAGAAATAGTTAAGGCCAGTGCTCGAAAGAGAGCCTGTCTGTATTTGTTAGGCATTAACTACTTTAAAAACAAAAATTATATCTATCAGAGACGGAGTTGTGTGGGATCTGGACAGAGTGATATACGAGAAAGTGTCTGGATTTGATTTCTTCCATAATCACTATTAAACTCAAACTCTGTCACGTAGCAAGAAATAGTACATATGCCTCAGGGATGTGCACTTTGCCAGCTCAACAAGTGTTCTCCCCCACATGAGTGCATATCTGCAGTCTTGAGACCTGTTGGTGCTTGAGAGAGGAGAATGAGATTTCTAATCTGAACAAACTGTTATTTCAATAGGAGGTGTGTGTTTTTTACTCCCTCTGTACTCATACGGACTTGTAAAGTTTCAAATACTCTATATGACAGTTGTAATTTAGATACTGCGCCACGGCTGTAAATAAACCTTTAGAAAGAAGCGCTTTATAGCTGTGGTCTTGATTGCTGAGTGCCGATTCTGACCTGCTGTTTTCTGTTGATTAATGTAATAACTATCATTTGGTAAACATATTTGTTTACAGACACACGTGTAACGTTTATGGTAGCATAATAAAACAATAATATGTGCCTAAGATTGGTATCAGTTTTTTATTTCACATGCTGTTGCAGATTGAGATTTCTGCAAGGTGTGAATTTTAGTGAGTCATCTGGTGAAGTGATGAACATAAGCTTTCCTCTTCCTCTACGTGGGAATGTATACTAGCCTGATAGCTTGGAAATGTGACTTACGGTTGTAAAATGTAGTTGGTGCAACACAGTAATCACTGGTTTTTATCTGCTTTCTTCATGCGGCATTAACAGAGTTACATTTCTGGATTACAAGTAAATATAATTTTTTATTTGTGATAAGTTTTATTGTGATAATTCACTAAATAAAATAAAAGAACTACTAGATGTTTCTTTGTTTTGACTTTGTCGTTCTGTGTAGCTCATTGCACTGCAAAACCTAATTAATCAAGTTTTCATGGTTTATGATGAATGATTCTACTTGTGAGTTTCAGCCACTTAAATTAACACGGTCTACTAAAACACACACTCACACACTTTTTAATAAAAACATTTGCACAAACAAAAAATAAAAAGAATTAATTTAAATGTTTTTTTTTATTATTTCTGTGATTTTGTGTTCGGAGTATTTGATCTATTACATACAGTGAGTGGCCATGAGCAGCAATATATGCTGACATTTCTCACTCCCCTGGTGGCTGAGGTGACTCTTGCTCTAAATGCCTTTCACTAGATCTTGACGATAAATCATTTTTATATTGATAAATTACAAGTGTAAAGAGTATTTTTAAACTGTGAGGGCTGCAATTTCAATATCTTTTGTTATAAAGGAAGTTTTATAGCATATGTTATCAGTATTATGTTGTCTGAAATTTTAGGTGGGGAAATTCAGCCTGATAACATGGAGATTGTGAGATGCCTATAGATGAGTCTGACCAATCAAAAGCAACCAAACACCCATGTGCTCTGTAAATGACAACAACAACTAACGAGCCGTCTGGCAGGAAAAGGAAGAATATTGTGGTTAATAGACCTGGATGTTAATGTTTTTAGAAAAGAATCACAATTTCAGAAGAATCATAATATATATATATATATATATATATATATATATATATATATATATATATATATATATATATATATATATATATAACATTTCTCTTTAGGCCATTTTCCCCTGCTTGTTTTCATTGGTACACCGCTACCCCTACAGTGCTGAGTGAAGATTGAATCTGTGTGTGTGCATAAACTCACCTGGATAACTGCGTTTGGGACTCCAGGCCCTTGTCCTGCTCATGCCCTGACACAGGTGGAGCACTTGCTGTGCTGTGGGGGACAAAAGAGGAAGAAAGACCTTCAAATAGGTTTATTTAAAGAGTCTTTTGCTTTTAATCTTAGCAGGTTGACGGTTCGTCTTGGTCTTTGAGCTTCATGGTTTTTTTTTCTGTTGAATGTATAGTTACTGTATTAATAGTATAACGATCATAGAACTTAGATTAACATTTATATAATGTCTTTTAGCAGATGCTCCCATCCAGAGTAAAATGCAAAATCTTTAGTGTGAGCCGCACAAAATATGCAAACGGTGGAAGCCAAACTGACACCAAAATCTGTTGTTCGAATGTGAGTCGACAAACGCGACGGTGGCATTTGCCTAATGGCAGTGTGGGTAAATTGTTTTGTGTATATTTTGCAGTACTTTTGCTGCATGAAAGAAGTTACATCAATGGTGAAATGACCCAAAGAGATAAGGAAGTTTCACGCAGGTGGAGTGCTTCCTTTCTGTTGCGTGTGCAAAGTGTATCAACTATATCTTTTATTGTGAACAAGGCGATGTGCACAGATGAGTTTGTGCTAGTGTCTGTCCCCCCCCCACCCCCCCACCCCACCAACCAACCATCATTTGTTCGCATTACATTTCAGAACACAAATGCTCCTCTAATTCCCTTTTGCTCCAGCTTTGACAAGCTTTCTGAATCATGTCTCTTACCTTCTTCCAATTTGGTATTTGTCAATTAATAGGACATCTGCTTACGCTTTACTCTTACAGATGCTCGAGAAGCGGAACGAGCCAGAAAGTGCGTTCCTGTTTTGATGCCTATGAATCATACCATTACGTGTTTTCCAGCAAAGGGCCACAGCACATCAGTATGCTACGAGGAGAATGCTAATTGTTTATGTTACAGCACCATGCAGGCACCTAATTGCTGGGTACGTCACATGGCGCTGTAGTAGGAAATGGAGTGGGACATGAGCGTCCTTGCCTCTTAATGAGACCGCTGCCAATCGTCCTCCCGACAGTGGGACCCTTCCCCTGGCACAGGCTGCAAATGGAAATCCCAGCACTAACGCACTCTTCTGCCTTGCTGAGCTGGGCTTTTCCAGGGTGGGCCCCACGGGGATGGACTCGTTTCTTTTGTGACTGAAACTATGCTGCATGCTTATTTTGGGAAGATTAGCGTTGTGCAGAATGTTATTTGTAGAGTAAACAGCACTGTATGAATCTAGTGCTCACAAAAAATGTTGCATGTCCTGTGTTGAGGCTTTAAATGACAGTAGAGGTGCCGGTTTAGGCCTAATTGCCCCTCTAAATCTGGAATCAGCTCCACTGACCCTTGCAGTGTCGTATGTCAGTTTAAGAATTATTGATATTGTTTCCAGAGTTTTTTGAATAGTCAAATAAACTCTTTCCATTTAATTATAAATGGAAATTAGATGTTTTTGACATGGGGGGCGGGGGGAGCACATGATGTTCTAATCAAAGTTATGAGGCAATCGTTATAGTATTGATTAGGTTCAAGGCTCTACTACTGCAACTGTGAATTCTGTTTTACAAGGTCATGGTGCCTTAAAGTGCCCATATCATGTAAAAATATGTTTTCCTCACCTTTTTTCCCCAAAGAGTTTAACGTACCATGTAAACATAAGGTTGCAAAAAATTGCAAAGTTGCTAAAACAGCATGTTTTCAATTCAGGAAGAAAAAGAAAAGTGCATTTACTTTTCTGCGTATACAGCCTACAGCAGTTTAGCTCTGTCCATTTACACTGAAGGTTTAAGGAGTGTTGTAACTCAATGTGCTTTTTGAATTAGACCAATCAAAACTGAGCTCATTTACATAAATTAAAAGTCTTAAAAGTTGTCTACTTCTGAGGTTTAAAGAACGTTTGGAAAATGACAATGTGGAAATAAAAATGGGATTTTTAGTTGCACATAAAAAATACAAGTGAAAATTAAAAAAAATATAGTATATAATAAACTAAAAAGAAAAATGTAGTAGGTGGGTTCTTTTACACGTTTTGAAGAGGAACGTAAACAACTGAGGAGCTCTGAGCACACAGCTGCTGTGGCTAATGAAATGTATTATTCCTGCCCATTGGCAACATTACTAATGTCAACATGACAGCATCCGCTTCTCCTGGTCCTCCTCAGTGTCTTGCCTGTTCAGTTGACTCACATATACTCTCAGTGCTTCATCACTTAAACTTTGAATTGCTGTCCGTAAGTTATGTTGAATATTTGTAGGTTAAAGGTGACCCTTTGTTGGAGAAGCCATGCAACACACCAGCTTATTTAATGTCTTTTACTAAACCATGAACATACTGTGTGGTTCTTCAGTAGGTATTGGATTTGCTTTTGCCGCATCACAGTGGCGAAGTGTACACGTTGCCAGTGTTGAGGTAAGAAAGACAGGAAGACACGTTCCAAAAATAGTTTGCCTCTGCGCTACCTTGGCTAGTTGCACCTCGGATTCTGTGGGCTGATTTTATAGAGCACAGTTTAGGTGCAGGCACGAGCGCTGCGTCTCTCTCTTCTCTTGTTGTGCTCCTCGTATCGGTGGTGGGTTACAGCCCGAGCTTTACTTTTCATCTCGAATATCTGCGACCGGGGCGATGGCAGCCCACCATGTGCACAGTAATTTCACCAGAAAACCACATAAAATGCTGGGCGCGTTTGCGAAGTGAAAGAACTCAGTCACTTTCTTCTGCTGAACACCAGCTGACCTACTTTGTTGTCTTGCTGGAAGAAAAAAAGTGAATCAACTTAATAAATCGTCTTTGACCGACAAACGTCTGTTTTCTTTTTGTTCCCATTTATGTTTTTAATTTGCTGTTTTGCGTTGTCTACATTAGTCTAGGGAACATTGTGGCCATGGGCTGCAGACTGGATAGTCTTTATTATATATTTTTTAAATGGCTTTCAGTGAATATATCCCAGTCTGGTCCAATAATAACAGTTTACTTTTTATTACACTCAGAGGATCTTCCTATGAGGGAATGTATACATTTCTCCCGACGTGTTTAGCTACTGGCAAGGCCTCGCTATTAGATTTAAGGGGGAGGATTCTATAACCTCCTCTCAACTCTTAATAATGGAAAGTAAAAGCATAATGAGATAATGGCTACTCTGAAACGGCGGGGAGACTTTATGGGGGGGGCGAGTACTGCAGCATTAGCGAGCAAAGGTTTTCAGCACCTTTTAGTTGAATTGTTTTAACCTTCCTGCGATGGCTCTTGTCATGACTATAAAGCAGGAGAACGTGTCTCGCTGGAATTGTCCCGGTATCTGCCCGTTTGGATCCGGCGTCCCACTAAAAGCACCCCAGGTGTTTGCAAACCAGCAGGGAAAAATGTCTGTGAAATAATTAAGGCCCTCCTTCACAACAATCTCCGATTCAGCACTGCCAAATAGAGAGCGTGTTGAGCTCCAAAACAAAGAGCAGCGTCAACTTTATTTCAATCCACTCGGGGGTTGTTTAAGGCGCTCCGACGTGGTTATGCATAATACACGGCCATAAAGCATCCAGGAGTTTGGAGAGAAATGTGTAATTTACCGCGCCCCCCTGCAGTGCCCAGCCACATGCGAATGAGATAATTACTGCAAAACCTTGGCAAACTTTTAGCCAGCCGGTTCCACATGAAAACAAGTGACCCACTTAGGAAAAGGATGGGAGGGGGATACAGTGGTAATGGAGCCTTGATCAGTGATCAATGATGTTTTGTTTCGTCAGACAAGCACTTAACTGTTAACAGCAACGGGGCTCAGGTGGCACCTCAGGCTGCCCGGTGGCCACACACAGACTGGCCTGTACGCTGTCTGAAAAGAAACGGCGTTGCTGTGACCTGTGAGTGCAACTTTCCCTGGAACGTCCATTACTGAGAACATAAACTTGGTTGATTATGAGAGCAAGACGTTTTTTTGTTTCTCTTTTGACCACTCGGTCTACTTAAGACCATCTTTGGTGCAGAAACAGTCAATGACGTCGCTGGCCGTGTACATCCGTTCTATGAAAGAGCAGCACAAGAATCCGCTGCTCAGTAGCCATCAGCATGGATCTTCTACTCTTGGCCCAAGTGTTCAGTAAAACTTTTTAAACTAGGGCCTGTTGGTGCTAAACTGGCTGCTGCTTTGAGTAGTGCCCATTAACACAAGCTTCAGCACCGGAAGCTGCTCCGCGGTCTTTTGTACATGAACGGCAAAAATTTCCCCTCGTTTCAGAGCAAAAAAAATTTTTTTGCCAGCTTCAGCTCTCGTCGTCGGTGAAGACTTGAGCCGGCCGTGTTTGTCAGAGGAATGATGCAACCGTGCTGTAACATGGTGCGGATCTGCTGTTAGCAAGTACTCAGAGGCCCTCTCAGTTCCTCTTAAAAAAGCCACTTTTGTGTTATTAAGTTTGAAGGAGGCTTTTCCTCCCTCTGTGTCCACAGAGGACTGTCGCGTGGACTCGAACTCCTCTTTTTCATGTCAGCAATTTACTGCTTAGTTCAGACTAGTGTCATCCTGTTACAGTTGGACTCCTAGCGTGGTTATGGTTGTTGTTGTGTTGTTTTTCTGCTTGCACTGTGCTTTTATAAAGCAGTCTTAATACAGTTCGAGCATGATATTGGCTGAATAACAAATAAATGTGTGTGTGTATGTATGCATATGTAGTTGCTGAGAGAAGAAAGACATCTAAGCGTGACCTAGCGGAGTCAGAAGGATGCTTAAAGGATTGTTGCGTCATGAAACGCGGAGTAACTGTAACATCAGAGAGGTCAGAAACACGGCTGCCTCAGAAGCGTGACGAGAATGTGGGATCGTTTTGCTTTAGTGTGTGCTGTATTACAGATTTGGCCTAGCTTTAGAACAGAACCAATAATAATCAGACCTCACTTTGTTTGTACTTGTGTTTGTTCTGTTGAGTTTTCTATATCATTTGAACACGCCAATGGTCGTTTACATTGTGTGAAAATTTCATGATGAATGGGCCAATAAAAAGACTCCAAAATAGCTTGGAGAAGATTCTGGTTCCATTGACTTACATTGAAAGTAAATTATGTTTTTGGTCTCTGCTGTAAAGTTGCAATTTTGCAAATACTTGTTTTTCATTGGCCAGCGATGACATCAGTTTCCATTACAGGAGCCGTGAAATAAGCAGACAGCAAAGATATACATGACAAAAGGTCGTTTGGAGCAGGTGTTTAAACACCTGTTTGAGGTTTTTTTTTAAGCCTTCCTGTTTGGTGAAGTAATTTGAACCTAAAACCTCTGGATGAAATTGCGGTCTGATTTTTAGAAAACACGATGTGCTGACATTGAAGTGTCCTCGGTGCCCCGATCGATAAAATCTATACCCCGATAGTGAAAGCGCACTTTGTGCACTGAAAGAGGGAGAGATTGCTGTCTGTGATGAAAGGAAACTGCGAGTGTCGGTATTGTTATCAGTCAGCCTCGGGCCTGTTTTTGTCACACTGACAGGGCTTTATGCGCGAGGGCTGTTTCTTGGCTGCCTAATCATTACATACGTTTCCCTTATGAGCTGTTGAGCAAACTCCACCTACCCGAATGTAACTTGTGCCCGTGGAGATTTGGCGGAGCTGTGGCTCAGTGTGAAGCGAGTGTCACTTCGCTATGCAGGTTAGGAGCTAGAGCTCACGCTCTCGAAGACGTGGTAGGAAGAGCCACCATATGGCCTTTTCGGCTCTGTCAAAAGCGATATCAAAAGAACAGTGACGCCGCGCTTATTTTAAGCATGCAAATCTGAGCAGTGCGTGTGTCTAGAGAGCTCTGACTTTGGAAAGAGCTGTAGGAGTGTGTCCTCCTCTGTGAGTGAGTCATGGTCAGACAGCCGAGGAGGCACAAGCTCACCCCTGCACTGTTCACGTCTGCCCCCAGCAACTCCGGGCTGCCTGCTTAGGGTCAGAGTTCATATTGACGCTCTGACTCTGGCTTTTCATCTCAGCCCTGCGAGAGAGTGCCTTTTTGTCTGGATCTAATGCTCAAGCTCACGTTTGTTTATCTGTTGCCAATATACAACCCACTGATTTGACATTTGACATAATTGTAGTTGTTGATGTTTACTTTTGGATTTTCACAATAACTCGAAGTGCTCTTGTGGACATGTTCCAAGCAGACTATCAATTGTATCTCAGGCAAACAGTCCATACAGTACTTTATGTGCTATGATTAAAGTGTAATTGTCGCTAACCCCTTAAATTCCTTTCTTATTCAGTCCTTCATAATACTTTTCATTATTCTGTCGCTACTTTGAATTATTCAGTAACCGCTGTGAAACTAATGTTTAACTTATGTAGTTGTCAGGTTGAGGGATTAAAGTGTGGCCCTTGGAGTTCAGCGACTAAACGCGACGTCACATTTTATAGTATTTATTGTGTCCGCGCGTCACCTTTATTACAGCTTCCATCCTTTTCACCAGTCTTAAGGATGTTTTGTCTCCACAAGTTCAGTCTCACCGTGCACTAACAATACTAGGGGAGAAGTTGCTAATGTCGTCTCAAGTTTGTCTCTTGTGGAAGTGCTCCAGGCTGCTCTTGTTGTCGCAATGTGGGTGTGTACACTGTCCTCCTCCGGACAAGATAATATGTACTATAAAAATATGTGCTATGTGTCTATTGCCGTTTTGTTTAAAATATGAGCTGCTGTTGTAAGTTCACAAGTACACGAGTTTGGCTTACATATTTTAAGTGTTTCTTTTGGAAAGAGGGACAAAAGAATGAACAGTTCAGAGAGCAGAAGCCAGGACCCTGTGTCTATGATTGGTTGAAGGTTTTTGTTTAGGCCAATCTATAAGGTTGTTAGTTAATTTATACTTTGTTGCTCTGTTGCTGTGTTGTGTTGCTTGCCACTTTTTACTAAGTCACTGCCACAAATCACACACTCCCCTAGGAGATGACTGGACAGCTGGAAGTTGGTGGCACTGGTGTGGCGGTTGTTCTGAGCTACACATGCTCTCAAAGCAGAAGCTTGGACAGAAGCACCTGTGCATTTTTTTCAGGTCTGAAGCAAGAGTGGACATTGATTTTCTTCTGCCTCTTAAAGACAGAAGTTCTGTTTATCTGGTATTTTTGGTAGTTTAACTGGTCTTGCGTAGTTGTTAGGAATCCCATTTTTTATATATTTGTGGTTAAGATCACTAAAACAAATTATACATGTATTATCATTTCCTATATAGTTTATTATTATTATTATATTATATAATACTACATAATAAGTTTTTGTCACTCATTTTCCTTTGACTTTTCCCGTCTTATAAGTGGACTATCTTTTGTCTGCTCTTATTTATGATGGTGGTTTTAATTGGAGAAGAAATGTATGAAGGGTAATTTGGACAGCACTGTATATCTTAAACCTTCCTTCAGTGCGATGGTGGAGATGTTGGTGCTGCAGATGTTGGCGCTGCCACTTGGAGGCTGATGTTTTTTAGTGTGAAAGACCACACGGCCATGCTTGGTGTCTTGAAATCAGACAAATACTTGATGTAGGTAAAGCTGGTATGTTCCAGCCGCCTACAAGTGTTTCAGTCATGACACTCCATTTCTGTGGTGAGAATGCAAGGCTGTCTGTGGTTTGACCTGGTGTTTGTCTTGCAACCCACTCAAGTCAATACTGGCTTCTCTTATGCTTTCTCATGGACAGGAACGAGCCAAAATTGCAACCACTTGACTTGTATTTTATTTTTACAGTATTTTAGAGCTTCTAGTAGAGTGTTCCTGTTTGAAGCTGATATAGGTGTGATGTAGACTAGATGGGGGGTGGCGTGGGCTATGCAGCATCAGTGTGTGTGTGTGTGTGTGCAGATCAGTACAGGATGTTAGAGGCTGAGCCTGGGGAGGGGGGGTTGGGGGGTGGTGGGGAGGAGCCACCTCCACTGTGTTTGAGCATGGTGACATTACAGAGGAGTGGGAACACTGCCGATGAACAATGGGGACGGGGTGCTCAGAGCACACAGCTGTTAGAGACACCTCTCCACTTCCTCCGGCAACCAGCTGCAGCCATGTTTTTGAGACAGTGTTTATTACACTCTTTTGACCTATCAGCAAGTGCAGCGCTCCTCTGTATGCAAGAGCGAGAATTTGACCCCTGTGTTTATTATCTTATTATTAATTTTAAGGGCTATAATTCAGGACCTACTGTAAAATGCACTGTAAAACACTGCTATGAAACTAATGAAAGTCAACATTAGGATTCTAAGAGTTTAAAGTGTTAAAGCACAAAATCTCCAAGTGCGTAATTGAATTTGCATTATTTTCTGTTCTTACAGCTGGACTTATATATATATATATATATATAGCTTGATAGACGTTAATACCTTGAGAATTGTAATGACAGGACTAGGGTTGTGCAGTGATATTGGGAGCATATCAGTATCGGCCGATATTTGCCTTTTGGGCATTGGCATTAGGCCTGTGCTTATATTCGGTTGATATGTGAAGCCAGTATTTGACACATTTATTGTACACTGGTTGTACTACAGCTGTTCAGGTAAAATAGCCACCTATGGCACTTCTCACATAAACAACACCTGCGGCTACTCAGCTAAACCCACACAGGTTTGATGACTTCTGAACCAGAATGTAATTGCTGAGCTATTTAAGGTGGACCTAGAATATTTAAACAAGAAGTTAATTTTTCCTTCTGCTCATACAAAGTGATTTAAAAAAATCACTCAACATCACATACTATGCTTGTTATCAGTGTACTACCTCTTTACTGGATGTTTTCCAGCTAAAGGATATAAGCTAAAAAAAAGCCAGGAAAGTAACGGTAACGGAGATGAGTTAACTTATGCATTTGTCTGACTGGCTGAGTAAATATGAAGCCATGTGATCTGCTTTTTATGGTCTCAGTATGGCTTTTATTTAATGCAGTAATGGCAAAATGCTGAGTGGCGTGCTGTGATGCACTGAGGAATGCCAGTTCCAGTACTGTGCCAGTGTCTGACTGCAAATGTGTCTGGTGTGTGGTTTTTACAGAATGTAATTTAATCAACCCAGAATTGCCATATCAGTGCATCCCTGAACAGTACCTATATGGCGTCAATCCTTTAGTTGTTGTAAATAAAGTTAATAAGGCAAATTTTCAGAGGGTGTCTCACTAATAACTGATCAATAAATTTAAGGATAATACATTTATATATCTGTATGTTGCATTTGAAAAAAAAATAATATAATATTGTTGTTATTATTATTATTTGTTTTGCTTTTTTTCCCTGGTAACAAGAAGCTAGGCCAGGGCTACTGAGCGTGTTGTCTTGACTTGCATGTTCCTAAAGACATTCAAACATGATATGATCTGCAAATGTAGAAGTTATAACTTTACTGCAGACTCACAATCAGGCACTGTACAGCCACACTGCATGTTGTAATGGTGGTGTTTGTGCAAGTTTAATAAACTTTTAGTGCAGAATTATTATCTACTCTTGCTGCAAGTGTTTCTGTCCATCCATCCTTTCACCATGATAAGTCAACACTATGGGTCTGAAAGGATGTGTAACTATCAAAAAGCCATTACTGAGCAAAAAAATTTTTTTTTATATATATATATATATATATATATATATATATATATATATATATATATATATATATAATGTGTGGAAAAAATGAATACCTTGCACTTAACTGCACTGCATTTTGACTAAATTAAATAAATGGAAGGTGGTTACTACTGTAAGTGGCATGGTTTCGGGAATTTGTATGCTTTTTGGGTTTTTTTTTCTCATTTTGTCATTCACTTTGCTTTGACACTTTAAGTGAGGTAATGGCCATTATTTGCCAATGGATCCAGTCACAGATGCATCACTGCAAGGCATTCATTGATTAGTGGAACTCGGAGCAGCGTTATACTCCCGACAGACCTCCCAGGATTGCAGGAAGTCTCTGGGGATAAGCTTTTCACTCTCATGGACTCTTCTCGCAGCCATGGGGAACATGTTGCATCACACCCTGGCAATGCATCCAAGCTCATGCTTTATCTTAGCAGGATGGCCTGCCAAAATTCAAGTGGTCAGTGTTCACATTAGTGTATTTGTGGGGTTGTTTTTAGAAGGTGACTGGCTCAGGGTCAGTACTGATTGCTGTTGAAACAAACATTGAATTGCAAGGAATCTCTTGTGTGTTCCAGTCTGCAGTACTCTCTGTTTTGAACTTGAACTACAGGATGTTCCTTTCAAGTCACAGTGGAGGAGGGTGGAATGTTTGCTTACCTGAATCTGACTTAATCTTCCAGAGCTTTTGTGGCCTACATGTCTGAAAACACAGAACATTAACTACAGTCTACCAGGAATTCTGAGCAGCATTCCAGCCCTTTTAGATCCTTAGATGTTATGACAAGTTATAGGTTAAGGTCTAGGCAGCGAATGCTGCTGTGTGCTCTTTGCAACTTTGTGACAAAGGGCAGAGAGACTAAAGGAGAGTAAAATCTGAGAGCAGCACAGATTGTTGGTTTGGATTCGGGACAGTTTGGACAAATCAGAGCTTTCAGAGTGGAGCAAGAATTTGGCTGCGTAAAGCGAGTGAGAGAGAGACACTGAGAAAGCGTGAGCGAGAGAGAGAAGGAGGAGTGTGTGTGGATGGTGGGGGTGGCAGTGGAAGCGAGGGGGGCAGTTGGAAATTATCCAGGAATGCAGTCAGTCAGAGTGGAGCATTTTGGAATTTTTCTGTTTTTCCCAGGAGCTGCTGCTTTCTCAAAACTGTGCCACCTGGTGGATAACATGAAACTGTGAGCTCCATGCGTTCAGTTTTGTGCTCTAGAATATAGTACTGGATGTTCCCCTTATAACCCTCGTGGTGTGATTCAGCATTGTTGGAATTTCACGTTGTCTTGTAATCTGTACTGATTAGTTTTGCACTTTTTTCGTGGTGGCTTTACATGATCTGAAACGTTACACTGCTCTTTCTGTACGCTGGTTCATTGTAAACAAATAGCTCCTTTTCCAGTAGCTCCACCCCTTTTACTTCTGTTTCAGCCAGTCACAGGGCATGTTTCGTTACAGCCCACTTCTGATATGTGTATGTGTGTGTGTGTGTGTGTGTGTGTATGTTTCTGTGTGTGTTTCTGTGTGTGTTTATATGAAAAATATATATAATCTCTTTGCTGTCCAAAGAACATTTTTTATTTTTCTAAATCTTTTGTGTGTTTTAAAGATCTTTTGTTAAAAGATCACGTGATGTTGAAAGATTTTGATTTATCACGAAAAAATTATTTTAAAACTTTAAAAAATGCTATCTGACATTTTCACAAAATACTTTCACTCCATCTTTATGGTCACATGGTGAGTGTAAGATCCCATTGTTTTGAAAATAAATGCACATATCAGATCAATTGTCAAATCCTGAGACATATAATTCCTGAAATATGTATACGTATGTGGTAAGTAGTGCTGATATGAGCTTTGTGTGTGGGTATATATATATATATATATATATATATATATATATATATATATATATATATATATATATATATATATATATATATATATATACACTCCTGGTCAAAAGTTTTAGTATATATATATATATATATATATATATTATGTGTTGTGAAGAAAGTATTGAAATGACTTGGCAGTCACTACTGAAACAGTGTGGGACGAAGTAGTGTGTACATGACATTTTAATCTCAACGTCCTGTTGTTTTCAGAACTAACTGTGCTTTTGCGTTTGTTTGTCATGGGACTGATATTATGGGACAGTCTCTTTCTCAGTAGGGAAATGAACCTCCTCTTCAGTTACCAGTTGTGTATTAAATGTGCACACCATTTTTTTATGACAACAAGGTAATGAGTTCATCTGGGCTTCGTTTTGTTTCGGAGGACAATGTTAGGGTGTTCAGTATCAGTTCTCCCACTACTTTTCATATCAGTTTCCCCTTCACAATTCTTCACACCACAACTGCATTAACTGCTTCACAAATCTGAATTTATCTTCCGCTGCCCTGCCCTCGTGTCTGAACACAATCGACTGTGATTAGACTAAATTTGCATTCTTATCCCAAAACTTCCCAGAAGGGATACAGTTTGATGCGAAACCCATAGAGAATCTTAGCTATATGACTGAAGGATTGTTTGCATTTGATCACTTTATGTAAATAGTGGAGAAGAAAACTGAGAGATAATGTAAGATGGTCACTGGATACAAATGACAGACAGTATCATAATACTGCAGTTGATTAAGGATCTACAGTCATTCTTAATACTTAGCTCTACCAGTGCATCTCGGTCTATACATATGGACATCATAGTCGTGTGAAGGCTGGTTTTCTCATGAGTTCATGTGAGAAACACTTTTTCTGGTCAGTAGTGGATTGTTTAGGTGTAAGACTGTCTGCTAAATAGTTCTATGTAAAAGTTACTAGCCTCATTAAAGGGAAACTAAATTCCTGTATAATACTGTCAGTGTAAACAAATGCAAGTGATAGAATGGTTTATTGTAGTGAAACTGGATGACTCAGATTTCTTGACTTAGCGGTGGTAATAGAAATCACAATGTCTACAGAATGATAGCTATTTTATTTACTGTCCAAAATGAAAACTGAACCTGGGTGTTTATGTATAATGTCAATAATGAAAAAAATGTGTCTGAAGAAATTAGTTTACTTTGGGGACAGTTTTTTTCATATATATAATGACTTTCAGTTATGTCTTTGCCACAAATGTATTTAAAAAAACATGTTTTGGGTTCAATTCTAAGATAAAAATGTTTAAGGCATTAGTCTGCATATTAACCATTTAATGTTTAACTTTTGTCTGGCCCCTTTCACCACCTCTGTGAACAGTGCAAGGTTTTCTACAACATCAAACCACTAGGAATGACTTGTTTACATCTTTGCAAATAAAATATGTGAAATATTTTTAAAAATCAGTGAAATTGCCCTTTCAGAATCTAGCAGAAGTGAAAGGTTATTAATATGCAGTGCAGTAATGGGATGCTCTTTTTACTATTTTGACTGTGTAGTCCAGCACTACACCATTGAATTTAAAAGAATAAAAAAAGTGTGTAGAAGTGGTGCAGAATTTTTATTTCCAACCAATTTAACATTTGGGGACATTTTATAAACAACCTGACAATTTAAAATAGTTTAAAATAATATTTTGGTGTTTGACATTTGTATTCATGTCATTTGCAGTCAGTGATTGTTTGAAGTCTTTGACCACAGACATCACCATTGTGTGTCTTTCCTGGTGATACTCTGTCTGGCCTGTAAGGCAGACCTTTTGAGTTCCTGCTTGTTTTTGAATGTTTTGGGGAGCTGTGTCTTCAGTAGGAGAAATACTGCTCAGTGGGGTTCAGGTCAACTTGGACACTCTAAAACTTTTTGGCCCCAAATTGTCCATACTGGCATTAATACAGAATATTAGGTCATTGTCCTGCTGTAATGGAAATGCTATCTACTGAGTTCTGAGACATTTGGTTGGATCTGAGCAGTTAAGATCCTTTGGTTTATGTGCTGTGCTTTTGCTAAGCTCGACCGCGTGCTTTTGCTCCCTAACAAGAGCACAGCATTGATTTGACATATCTAATTCTTGATGGATCTCTTTGCATCTCTTTGATGTTTTATGATGTTCCAGCCAGAGTATACGGACAAAAGCTAAAAGCTGAGCCAAAAAATCTGAGCATCCAGTTGTCCAGTTACTTTGGGTCGTGTAGTTGGCACATGCTGTCGTTGCAAAGAGGAAAACTTGTATTTGCATTTGTTTGCCATTTTTATGTTCTACATCATTTGAACACAACCGCTGTCTTTTACATGATGAATGGACCAGTAAAATGCACCAAAATCACTTAACTTGCCTTTAACTTACTGTAAAAATCAAGAACATGATGCTTTTTCCTGTGAAGTTACTATTTTTAAGATGTTTTTTCAGGCAGTGGTGATGTCTTACATTTTTCTTGCCTTTTATTCTTTGTTGACTCGTTCGTATTGTTTTATGCACCAAACATATCACAATAAATTTTTACATCACCTCTTTTTTCAAGCCTTGGGCTGTTTTTATTACTTTCTAAGCTTTAAGAATACTAAATGAAAATCCCCACATTTAAGAAGCTCTCTGAAACTCTTCTTATAACTTCAGTGTAAATGGGCGGGGCTAAACAGCTGTAGGCTGAATGTGTAGACATACGGTATGTAAATACGTTGGTTGTTGCAAAAACAAAAACTGTATATGCTTAGATTCTGTGTATGGACTGTGGAGTACATGGTATATTTCGGCTCCATTGCGCTACATTGCATTGCAGTGTACATAGTTTGTCTCATTTCAGGGCTCCTACCACTGTGTGACGTCGGCATAGCAATGCGTGCAGCTCCAGCTAGCTAACTCTGGCCTCTTTGGGGCCCGAGAAAATTCAGAGGACTCCTCCGTTTTAATCACACAGTCTCTTTCTTTCTCGTATTCTTTCCCTTGCTTTGAGACAGAAGTCAGATCCGAAGGAGTCAGATCTCTTTAATTTACGCCAGCTTTTAAGGCAGCTGTATTTCAGTGATTAGGGTCGAGCATCAGTTAATAGAGGGAATATGGTCCGTCTATGCACTTTTTAATATCTAAAAATTCAGGATATTAGGAAATCCAATCTGGCCCAAATGCATAAGCAGTTTACGCATTAGGCCTGTGGTGGGGTGTGTTTCTGTGAGGGTTTTCCCCCCCTCTTTTTTTTGGTCCTCCCCCCTCTATCCATCACACGCACTAAGTGGAGTGTAATCCATGGTAACATGGAACCAGGAGCTCTTGGCCGGGATGAAAGCAATTCGACCAAGCCTCTGAAATCGCCTTCTCTCAAAACTGATTTGAATTGGCCAGCCTCCAACTTTGACCAATTCCAGCCCAAAAAGCAGATAAACAAGTACTTTCTGGCCTTTTTAATAACATATCAATTTACATGGGATTATCGGGATGGGATTTGCTGCAGTATATTCTGTTGGGTGGGTTTCAAAATGACTATGAACATATATGTTCCAAATCCATGCCATTAGAGTGCTCTGTTGGAAAATCCTTGGGCAGATCATTTTTCTATGAAACATTTCTAATCATGTTCGAAATCTAATGTTCTGTACTCATAGTTGGATGTCAGTACCCCTTAAATTCTACACTGTCTTCAAGTCTACAGTGGTCTTAGCAGCCTGTATTATTCTGTTTTCTGATACTGATATTACCAACAACCTTGACCATGTAACTTTAGAACTGAGTGCATTTTTCACGCTTCTAATCAGGACAGTCAAGTTTGATGGATGTCATGCTCTGATGACAATGACAAACCAGCTTTTGCTTCCCTTTCCTTGATAAGACCCTGATTGACACAGAAACAACTTTTGGGTTGCATTTAGGAATACAGAGTCGTTGCTTTAGGGTTTTGCCTTTTGTTTCCTTGCTCTTCTCCGAAATGGTTAAGGGACAGCATGTCTGTTTCGCATATCTGCGCCTCTTTCATCTACTCAGCTTTCACATTCGCCTTCCTACCCGAGGCGTCACATAACATAGAACAATAGTCTTTACAATTGTGATGTGTTTTACACAGAAGTCAACATTATGATTTAAATGAAAATTAAAAAAAAAAAAATGATTGGAAGTTTAAATGATACAGTTCTGTGCAGTTCTTGGTTTGTCTTTGAGAGATCAAGCAACTCTACGCTATGTGTCTGAATCGATTTGAAGCTGTCAAGAAGCCGTAAAAAGAGGTGCAGGAAAATAGACAAAGAAGAAGAAGAAGTCAAATAAAGAAGCTCCTGGTGTTCTCGGAACACTAGAAACCCCAACATCATATATGTATGGATCATGAAAAACAGAAATTCCAAAAAATAACCAACTTCTAAGGCTGAACTTTGGGTTGTGTTAGAATATCCTGTCTTTTAAACTACAGGCAAAACTCCTAAAAGGTGGATACACTAATAATTACAGATTTTATGTTTGTACAAATTTTTGATTACATATGTTTGACACTGAAAAAATCTTGTGCTAATAGCTTAGTGGTCTCTGATCACGTTACGGTTCTCTACAGTATATTTACTGTAAATTTGAAAAGCGGAGAGAAGTTAGCAGATCTTAAGGCAGTTTCCCTCCCCCTCATGCACCTCCCCTCTAGCCACCTTTCGCCAGTAGTGAACCTGCACTGGGGGCACAGATGGCGTGTGCATATGCATTCTGCCCCAGCAGCCTCCAGGCTGCGTATGGAGCTAGTCACCCATCAACACTCGCCTGCACTGGACCTGACTCTGCCTCCCCTGAACCGCCCTGCTAATGTTTATGGCAAACACATCAGCTCGAGTCAGTGTCACCACTGGAGCTGTGTGTCATCACTGTGGGGGGAAAAAAATATATAAATCCTGCTCATGATGAGGATCATAGTGGTGGGAACTGAAGCACAACAAGCAGGTCTCGACCTGAGAGGAGTATGAGCTCAAAACAACCCCTCTCTTACCCCTGGAAAAACAGGCGGACAGATCCGCACTACATAGACAGAGGTAGAACAGTGCACTACCTGCCCCAAGAGAATCACTGAGTGCGTTTCCTCTGACCTGTGTTGAGGCATTCGTGCGACCTTGCTGTGATATAACCAGTGCTGGCTGATTTTCACACCTGAGACAAAAAGCTCCGGTCAACAACGTAAAACAAACCAAAACAAGTTTTTATTCATTTATTTGTTTATTCGTGTATTTGTTTTTTCTGTTTAAAAAAAAGCAAAAAAATATGCAAGCTAAAAAAGAAAGACATGCTTTAAGGTCTAACTTTGTACCTGAAAGTTTTTTTCTAGGCCAAAAGTATGTAATTCTACTTTTTCATAGCTTAATGTTTTAACACAGTACAATCAAATAAAAAGAGTCAGGATGGTTGAAGTTAATGCAGCCTAAAAATATGACTGCAGTGGAACATGGTGCAATTATGATGTCTGATGGTACTAATGACCACCCCAGTGAAATTTCAGTTCTTTCTTCTGAGAGTGTAAAGGAACAATCTGGATAAACCCAGCTGATTCACAGCACAGTTAAAGTTGCAGTTAGTTCCAGGATAAAGTTTGGGGTTTTGTTTTTTGACTAATTCAGGTCTGTATTAATATTAAATTGAATGCAAGTTAAATGCAAGGTAAGCATCTACAGTGCCACATCTTACAGAATAATGTTCAGTAATCATTCCGATTGCTACATCACAATAATCTAGAATTGATCCCTTAAGCATTTACCTTACAGTAATGACCTTTTACTTAAGCCCAGTAGTGAAGACAGCAGCTGCTCCTGAGTGTAAGGGTCTCTTTCAGCAGTGCTGGAGTTGTCGAGAGGGTGTGCTCGCGGTTGTGAGCATTTCAGAGCAAAATGAGCTTTGACTAAATCTGTAAACAGGGTCATATCCTCCATGCTCTTAATCAGCTTCGTGACTGTTCCACTTCAGAGAATCAGACAAGAGCTGAGTTAAGCATGCTGTGCACAGATTCATCACTCAGTTCGTCATAGGTGATTTTAAGTGTTCATGACATCCACTTGACTTAATTTACTACATGCGGAGGGCAACGTTACGCATTAGGATTATGTCCTTTTTTTGTTTTCTGTTTCTTTAGACTGTGTTAAATGGGGAAACATGCACCGATTGCGATTGTGATTGTTTTTATCGGGTACCCTGATTGTTTTGTTGTGTGAAATGTGTACAGTTTTGTGTATGTTCAGCCATGTGCTCATTTTAACAGAATTGATGAGTAGTTATGTATGCATATTTCATTTAACAAATCATATATAAGTTTAAATGTATGGTCATATAGTCATAGACACATATACTTATTGTTCAAAAGAAGCATATTTTATCATTGCAATATGTGTTGTTACTCTAAAAACCATATCAGCAAAATATATGCAAAATAAAAATAATACGTTTTTTATAATTATTATTTTGAAACAGAAAGTTTGTCTTTGCTTAGCTTGTTCAACAAGGTTTGGTACCAGATGTGTGCTTGGCGACTCCAACAAATTAACACACTGATGTATATAAATTGACTACTTGTTGTATTAATAAATATACTACCGCTCAAAAGTTTGGAATCATAGTTAAATTTTCTTGTTTTCAATGGAGTAGCCTTCCCTAACACAACAATGGACTTGGATTGGTGGCCATACCAGGAGATTTAGGCAGAGGACTGAGAATTGCTGATAATAGGACTAAATGCAAAATAAGCCACTATACAAAAATAGGCTTTAGTACACACATTTTTATTCTTTAAAAATCTTCTGATACACTTAAATGAATTGTAAATTGGACAATATTGTTTGTGAATTGCATGAAAATTGCATGAATTGCATGAAAATTGCTTGAAATTCAAAAGTGATCCTAAACTTTTGAGCGGTAGTGTAGATTTAAATAGATAAAAGATCATTTTATTTTATATATATATATATATATATATATATATATATATATATATATATATATATATATATATATATATATATACACACACACACACTCATACAGTCTTTACTGGCAGCAGTCATTTAATTATTGTGTATTGTATATTAAGCAGGTTATGATACTTACCCAGAGCAATCATTGGCTCAGACCTTACACCACCTCTGCTAGATTTTAGGCATATAGGTCATATAACTGAATAAATACTAAAAGACGCTTGATGCGTTGTTGTGTTCTAATAAAGCACTAAAACCTCTTACTTTTTCACTCTGTGTGAAGTTCTACGTTCCCATCATCACATTTGACTACATTTGTTATGTTCTTATAAGACTCTGCTGACTGGATATCCCTCTCTGCGTTCATCTATGGATGTGTATGTTACCTCCTGCTGTTGGGTCAGTTGGCTGTGAATGTTCATGAGCTGGAGCCTCTTTTTAATATGTTGTGAATTACATAAGCGTAAGTAAGTAAATACGAGGATATGAGTTTGATGCCTGAGAGCATGTTCGGTTAAGATTGTGTTAGCAAATGCCAAGAAAAGAAAACACTCAGTCTAAGATTAACAGAGTGCGCCGAGTCCAAACAGCTCCAGGCACTTTCCCTGCTTTCTCCTCACGTCGCCCGCTTCGTTTTCTTTTTCTTTTTTTTTCTTTAAACCCCACACATTTGACATTCTTATCATATTAAAAATGCATTTGAAGTGGGACAGTGGTGTGGGTCACATGCATCGCTGGCTGCTGCGCTGTTTTATGCAGCATTTATGTGTTTCAGATTAATCTAATTGACTTGTGCTCGTGGCTGAATTGGCAGAAGTAGTAAGGGAGGAGGAGGCTCTGCTTACATTCAATGCGATGTGACACAACCCGTGTAATAGAGATACTAATTTACTCAACACGCCGTCTACAATAAGCACGCTTGTTTGCTTAAGCAGGAGTCTCGCACTTATTACCCACGATTAGAAAAGAGTTACGAAAAATAAGAGAGAAGCCCAGATGTTCATATCGCAGCTCTCCTAAGTCCTCACCTCCAGAGGTGTGAATCATTTTCCCACCAGTTTTACGTTTGTTAGTGTGCCTCTTCACAAATAGTTTAATCTCTGTTTACTCTGCTCTGTTCTGGTTCTTTTTCATTTATCTCAGACTGGATTTGCAGACCCAGCAGGCGTGAGGAGCAGGAGCGAGGGAGTGAGGTCAAAGGTGCGTGCGGTGGGGATAAAGAGAGGAGAGTAGAAGAACATGCTCACCGTGGTTCTGCTGCATGGAGTGGGGCATGCTGGGAGCGGAGGTGAGAGACAGGGGGCAGTAGGCAGTCTTCGCCACGTCTTGCCTGGGACTGGTTCTGCCTGTGGTCAAAGTCCGAAGCAGCTGCCTATGGGTTGCTTGTTTTCCTTTTTTCTCTTTTTTTTTGTGAGTTATCAGTCACGGAGCTCAATTAGCGGCGGTTGCCTTGAGGGGAAGAAGCGGATATCCGGGGTTCAGCGCGAGGGGAGCGAGCAGTGCAGACTGGGACGGCTCAGCGGCTGCCCAGATTGGCGCAAAAGCTTGCAGGCAGCAAGGGAATGCAGCGCGGATGCTGGAGGACTTTAAGATGATGCTGAGGAAGATGCTTGGCGTTGAGGGTGGCGAAGGCTGAGGTGAAGGCTGTCTCCCCTCCGTCTCGCTTTCTCCTTGCCTCAGAGTCCCGAAAACCCAAAAATAAACCCCGGCACTTAGAGGCTGTCCCGCGGTCGGTATACGTCTGCCAGCGAGCGCGAGCGAGGATGAGGAGGAGGAGGAGGAGGAGGAGGATGGGCGCAGAGAAGAGAGAGCTGAAGTGAGCGGAGTTGACTGAGCGCGCTCAGCGTCAGGGAAGCGGTCCACAGGGCATCGGTGGCACTCGGAGCTGATAGGCCGACTGCGTTCTAGCGTTCATGGATCGCTGTGCACTCGCGTGGTCCACTTTCCACGAATGCCAAAAAATCGTGGGGCGTGCTCCCTTTTTTTGCTCCAAAAAAAAAAAAATCACAGATTAAGCTGCCCTTGCTATAATCCCACTTGCTTGCTCTCTCCCTCTCTCTCCTTCTCACTCTCTCTCACTCATTCTCGCTCTCTCTTGCTCTACCCACTCTCTCTCTCTCTCTTCATAATGCGTTTGAATGAGGCACAATCTGAAATCTCGTTGAGGCGCATGAACACTAAACCTTGGGCTACTATTCTCCTTAATATGGAGCAGCTCTCGGGCTGTGGGCCATCTGCCAGATTAGAGTCCTTCATATACTGCTGCGACACATTGTTTTATAAACAGAGCTTTTTATACAACAAACATTTCAGTGTCCTAGAGTATTAATCTACCTAAGCTGATTTCAGTCCTGCGAGCTGGATATTGCTCTTTATAACTTTTCTAGCAGAGGGGGGAGTTGATATTACATCATTCCAGATGTCCCTCTTGCCCCAGCTCTGCCAGTGGGGTAAAGCCCAGGGAAGGGACGTGCCAGTTCAGGACCCAAAATTGGACAGTAATGCTGGCGAACGCAGGCAGCTCTGCTCCGGCCTTGTATTTTCAGGCATTAACCCTGGGGCATTATGACATGTTTTATAATCTGTCGTAATCAACTCAATTTTGTTATCCTGCCTCTTGGCTCCTGCTGTGCCTGCCACTCACATCATTTGGCACATTCTTGTCTGTCATTTCCTGGAACTGTGCGCACGGCTACATAATATTTCCTGTAAATTTAATCCTTACATTTAAGCGCCGTCCACACCGCTTTTGCTCCCGAGCCATATGTCTGCATGATGAAGAGAAGATGAGTGTGAAAGGAAAGAGTGTGAGGCGACAGATAGGAGCGTTGTCACACGACTGAGTTACGAGCCTTCTAAGATGACAGTCCTCGCTGCCAGAGGCCCTGCGTCCCAACACCGTAAGTGCTGCGGTGAGATGTTCCCCGTGGCTGCGCACTGGAGGAGCCTCTTGCTCCGTTAAAGTTTAAAGTTGAAAGCTCACCGTGGGACTGTTGTCGTGAGAAGACTCCGAACGCGTCCGCTGCGCTGGGCAGCACTCTTAATGCTGTAATGTGTTGTGACGGATCGCTCTCACCCACGGCACCGAGCAGAAGCGGCAGAGTTCACCTGATGCTGTTTAATACTGTCATCGCACGTCAGCGCGTTCCGTACATGGCTCCAGTCCTGGGACTAATTTCTTGCGTCTGATTCCTTATTTTTTTATTTTTTTATTTTTAAACAGCCGTGCGCTTCTCTCTAGATATTGCACTGAATGAATCATTCGGTGATTCAGTGTCGTATGGATTTTGCAAATTCATGCTTTGTCTCATTAATACTGAAACATTTGACCCAGTTCTGTCAGTAGGTCAAGCCCCGAGCTCCCTCACTGAATCATCTCCCCACATTGCGCCTCATTGTTAATCTGGAAATGGTCGGGCACCGTTTAAGCCCGCCTCAGTCTCCATTGACCCTCCGCGCTAACAGAACAAGGCGTGTAACAGGCCTCCACTGGTCTCGGTCCGTTTTTATGAGGATCATGAGCCTTGCTCTCACTCTTTATATGTAAATTGCTGCATTCAAATTCACGGCAGTCACTCATAAGCCTTCCTATTCATGATGAGCAGTGGATTTTGTCTTGTTATATTTGGAGATTAGTTTAATAGACTTTGCCTCTGGCCTGAATAAAAACAACCGAGAGCTATGATACATAATAGCAGAGTAATTATTTCATTTTGTGTGCGGCTTCCCAAGCACAGATTAAGTTCAGCAAACGCGAATACTTTTGATAGACTGATTTTGGTGTTTACGTTACGTAAAGCCAGCTTTCAGAAATGCTAAATTTGCTCTGCTAGAAAACAATTCAGCAAATAGGTCTTAAAGATCTCAAAGACGGTCACCGTGTTGTGCGTCTCTTCCCGTCTCGGGTCTTAAAGGCCCCGTATCGGGGAAAAATGAATGTGATATGACACAACAAGCAGGGCATTTACATATATCTGCATATCTAGCCTATGGCAGTATATATCTGCCCAGTCACACTGACATTCTAAGGAGTGTTTGAGCCTAGACTGCTTTTCGAGTCAAACACAATACAGGGCAGCCAATCAGAGCAGAGACCATTTACATATATCAGTCTTGAAACTATAGTCACCAAGCCTGTTTAATTCTAAGGGGTGAAGAGAGGTTGGGAAATGGTTGCGTAAAATGAATTATGACTGTTTCCTGTGCATAAACCAACACAAATGTAATAAAAGAAGCTCATGGGAAAAGATAATAATATAGGCCATGGGCCGTTTAACCACCACTGCTCTTGGGGTCGTCCAACATCAGGAGGCCAAAGTCTGGATACTACAATTGAAGCATACAACTAGGTGAAAAGTACACCTGCAGTTAAATACCTAAATAAACTAACATTAATTAGTTAATAGAACATCAACACAGAAGATGTAATGCACTTTTAGATGCATATTCCGTGTATCAGTTTCTTGCCTTTTGCAGCAATGGGTTTTGTTCTGAATGATGTGATATATATTTTTGAAAAATGCTATGATAATTAATGTGATCAGAGATCTTGATTGAATGTAGTTGCAGAAGTGTCAATGACTGTTGTACAGTAAATAAATGTTGCAAACAGTGTGCTTATAGAAGAAGGAAAGGTCAGTGCGTCTTTTCCGGATTCTGTTGGATTTACTGCATGTAAAATCTTTAAGTAGACAGTAGTGCTGCAGAGTTCTCAAATCCCCAGAAAAGTCAATCCCAAGTGAATGGGACTGTAAAATTAGGGGTTAACAAGAAGAAAGAAAACTAAGCTTATTTTTAGTCTGTCCTTTTCAGCCACCGAATTAAACAATATGTTAAGATGCCTGCAGCTGTTGCAGCTTAAATGCAATTTAGTTCAAAATGGGTTCTAAGCAACTAAAGTTGCTTGAAAGTTTCACTGTGTAAAGCCAGCTTAGGCTATCTGAGCGGAGAGTATCTCTATTTTAGTCTATACTGTCAATGCAATATATTCAGCATAGGAGACTTTTAGGGAAAGTGACTCTAAAAGATGTGTCAACACAAAGAAAATGTGAGATTTTGCTCTTCTTATTTTGCACCGGTGGGTACAGGGCAAATACAGTATGTGTAGCACCTTGAGTGATCAGCAGTTGGCTTTTTGTGGCAGACCTTTCTCTTTTCACTTTAGGAAATAAAGGCGTTTAAGCTGTTTAGTAATTTTCATAAAGTTGCAAAATCAGGATGTTGCAGCAGTTTTTCTAACAGCTCTCCAGGCAGAAGGGTTCCATTCACCGCAGTAGATGTGTGACTTGTGTAGACTGACAGTTATGTTGAAACATGTTGTGCACCTGAAATCTGCGGTGTGGGAACGGCATCACATTTACGAGTAATTCAGCAAAAACGCATACACATATTACAGATAGGGATCCAACACGCAGTGTCTTAGTGTAAAGCGCTGGACCACCAGGACAGTTTTGCTACCTTTTGGCAATAGATTGTCTCTGGAATTGTACTGAACATATGGAACAGCGTTCTTCCAGAAGATATTCCCTCAAAGTTCCTTTTACTAATGATGGTGGACAGCGGTGTCTAACGTGTTAGTCCAAAACCCCCAACAGGTGTTCAACTGGTTTGAAATCTGGTGACTGTGAAGGTCATAGTATATGATTAATTTTCATGCGCATCAGACCATTCAGTGAAGCCCTGTGCCTTAGAGATGGGGCATTGTTATGCCAGAAGATACGCGGCTCCCATAAGTTTAGAAATGTTTAATCGTAGAAAATAGAATTAAAAAGACAAAAAGTATGAAAATTTAAAAATCAAACAAAGAAGATGCTGGTGTTCTCAGAACAGTGGACTGACTTGTCTTTCTTTCGTCCAATTTTGATGAGCATCTGAAAATTGTAACCTTAGTTACCTGATCTCAACTGACAGGTATGGCATCCATTGTGGTCTTCTGCTGCTGTAGCCCATCTGCTTCAAGAGTCGAAATGTTGTGTGTTTAGAGATGCTCATGCTTGGGTTGAAACAAAACGTTATTTGAGGAGCTTTTGCCAGTTTGCACAAGTCTGGCCATTCTCCTCTGACCTCTGGCACAACTACTACTGGAAGTACTGCTTACTGGATATTTTTCTTCCTTTATGGAATTTTCTGTAAACCCTGTAGATGATTATATGTGACAATCCCAGATCCTGCAGCAGGTCAGCCTGTCTAGCACCAACAACTATACCACGTTAAAAGTCACTTAAATTACCTTTCCTCCCCATTCGGCTCATTTTGAACTTCAACAGGACATCTTGATCATGTCTGCATGCCTAGAGGCATTGAGTTTGTGATCGACTAATTAGGTATTTGTGTTACCGAGCAGTTCAACAGGTGTACCTAATAATTACCTAATTTTTTTTTCTTGCTGAAACATTATGAACTTGTACTAAATACTTTTGGGAAAGTATGATATTATGAATATGTTATATTATGTAACTTTTAAAAGAGTAACCTTATAAAGGGACTGGAGTGTATTTGGAGACCATGTGCTTTAATAGACGTGAATTAGAGAAGGAAATTCGCCTTTTTCCACACTTTGGGCATTCTCTCCACATGACACGTCATCGGTGGGTGATGCATTTGCTCATGCTCCTCTCGTCCAGCTCATAGCATGTATGTCTCCATCATCGCAGCTTTGTTGGAATCATTTTTGATAGCTTCTGTGGAGGTTCCTGGAGAGATGTGGAGTTATTGTGCTAACAATGACCTTTATCAAATGATCCTGTAATCATTGTGTCAGTCAGTGATAATAGCTTTTCATAACAGCAGAGGTGGCTTCTATGTGGCTTCGAGACTTTGTAATCTAGAGCTGGTCTTTATGGTGTCCGTGTTTCGTGTCAGGGCGATGCCCGCTGACATGCATGGGGACTACTATCAGCTTTAGTAAAGGTCAGAGAGCCCTAATCTCACACGTTTGCATTGGCTGACATTTGTAGCTTCATAAAAAAGGAAAAATAATGGATACTGCCTTTGAATATTGTGCTGAAAGTGTGTAACCTGTGCTTAAGCCTCTAACTGTATTGTGAGTTAATTGAGAAATAGGTTTGTTCAAAGTCCACATGTTAACTAAACGATTTATTTATGGCTCAAGATTGACCCCTTAAGCCTTAAGCCTATTATCATTCAGATATTAATTTTAAGACTTGTCAAGACTTTTCAACTATAAATACACAGTAACTACAGGGAAATAATGTCAAAGTTCTGTATAAAAGTGTTGAAATAAAGTACATTTTTAAAAGATTAAGCTTCCTAATTGACCCTACATAGTCCTAGGTCCGAGGAAAAGCCTCTGCTGGCATTGAACATTTTCATCATGTGTAGATACTGTGACAAAAGTTCACAAATTTAAACAACCATCTAGGCTCACATCACTTTGTTTGGTCTCACATCCACTTAAGTTAGGAGCCATCTTAAATTTACTGGAAGAAAAATGCATTGCTATTATTATTATTATTATTATTATTATTATTATTATTATTATTATTATTATTCCAGAATCATCAGTGATGATTTGGCCAGAACCATTAACAAATGTACTTACAGAGATACTACTACCAAAACAGAAGGAAAGATCTTGTAGACCTACAATAATACTGTTCTTGTAGTTTTTACCACTCCGTTAACAGCAATTTGCATGAAGATTTTTAGCTGCTCTAGATTAAACACAGACATTTGAAGCTTCCAAAAGACATTCAGTGTTGTACTTGACGCCTGCAATAGAGAGATACTATGCAAAACAAGCAAGACTTCCGCCAGTGACCTTCTGATCTCAAAGGACTCACACAAATATCTCTTTGAGAACAATATTTCCTTCCTCAAGTGTTGTAGATGGCCTTCATGCACATATGCAAAGGCTGATTAATCACTTGCTCTGGCGTCACAAGTAAAAGATAGAGCAAATATGGAGCAGAAAATGCTGCCACACCAACCTAGCTTTCTAGCCTTCTGTCTAGCTTACTGTCTGGCTTCCTGAACACTTCATACATCCTGGAAAAGTTCTTAAAAGGAACCCTGATGGTTAAGACATATGTTAGGTTGTGTTCAGATGTTTGGCCACCCTGGTCAAGTTACATTGTTAACTTATTGTATTAAAAAAACTAACATATCCTGTTTACATAGAAAACACCTGTGGTTGCAAATAACTGTATACCTTAAATAGTGCTATAATATCACAATGTTATGTATACAAAACGTATGTGTACAAAACATAGGTAGGATGGCTCTGTTGCACTGTGATGATGTGATATGGATGCTTTGGACTGTGTAAAAGGCTTTTGAAGATATAAGTGTATGTCATATTGAGACTTACAGTCTGGTTTCCCTTTAAGTGATGCTTCAATGGTGTTCAAGAATGTGACAAATGCAAAGGTTTTCTATGAAAATCTCGGTAAAGATTGAAATAAATATATAGAGGAATAAAAAAGTAATGTTTGAGTATTCTTTCTGAGCGTTCATGTGTAACAGCGTTCATGTGTAAACCCCCAGTTAAACACGCGCTAGTCTGTTCATATTTCATGGCATAAAGGTTTTATTCCCAGGTGGTATCCAGTAGTATCTATGCGGTGTCTTTCTGCTGCTTAATACAGAGAAGCCTGAGGCTGTTTAATTCTGTACCTCAGGACGGATACTTGTCCTGTGAAAGCTTGAGAAGAGGTTTTTTAAGAGGAGGTGCTTTGCTTGTAGGATGAAACAGGTCCCACTCGCTGTGTTATCTGTCTGCAGAGGCCACCGCAGGTCTTCAGCAGTGTCATGGTAGGGTTTATTTAGGGTCAGACCTTTCGTTGACAGCCCCCACTTCACAAACATGCTTCCTCCTTCACACTAGCTGCTTGATCACGTCACAGCTCCTTTCACTCATCTGTCCACATTTACCACAGCGGGCCTGTCCAGTACATTGCTGGTGTAAAAAAATGATTGTGCAGTAATCTGTACTGAACTAGATCACTAAGCTATACAGCTGTTACAGTGTGCATGTAGTTTGAACAGTTCATCTATTCTTCTTTATCTTTGTTTAAGGTTCTGTCTGTGTTGTTTAAGCACTGTTGTGCACTTGGTGCTCTGTGGTTAAGTTGTTGAGCACCGTATTACGGACAACTTCATCCCTGCTTCTACACCTACACGATCTATTATAGCATGATTGTTGGTACTGGATGGGCTGGTATTTCTATAACTGCTGATGTCATGGCATTTTTTCACAATGGTCTCTAGAGCTACTCAGAATGGTGCAATAAAGAAACAAACCTCCACTGGGCAGTAGTTGTGTGAACGGAAACACCTTGCTGATGAGAGAGGTCAATCGAGAATGGTCAGACTGGTTTGAGCTGACAGAAAGACTACAGTTACTCAGATACCCGCTCTGCACAGTTTGGTGAGCAGACAACCACCTGCGAATGCACAACTTGCTGAACCTTGAAAGCTAAATCTGCAGTGGGAGCCAAAGCTGGACAGTTAAAGACCTTCATTTCTGCTGAGCACACAGGTGGCTAAGTCAATGCCAATGACAATGTTGAATCTATATACCCAACCTGCCTCGTGTGAGCAGTCCAGGCTGCTGGAGGTGGTGTAATGGTGAGGGGAATGTTTTCTTGGCACATTGCTTATTAATACACAAAGCTTGAATGCCACAACCTATTTGAGTATCGCTGCTGACCATGTGCATCTCTAAAAGGACGCAGTGGATCTTCTTCTAATGGCTACTTCCAGCGTGATAATACACCATGTCACAAAGCAGATGTCGTCTCTGACTGGTTTCATGAACACAGCAATGATCTCTGTGCTCTATGGTAAAATATAAAAGCACACCTGTACAGTTTGCATGATGTAATCACGACAACATGGGCCAGAATCTTAAAAGAGTAGAGCGAAGAGAGGACTACCCAGTGTTTCTAACAAGAGCAGAGAATTAGCATCGTTAATGGCAGTGCTAGGCTGTGGCGCTCAGCATACAGCAGGCTAACATTGTGTGTAGTTATGAACAACATGGTTTGGAAATTAACTGCACAGTAAACTACCAGCTGTCAGTTCTCTTACTGTCTCCCAGAGCAGCATGTCTAACTTCAGTTGAAGCTCTCTCTGTCAGAGACTTGTTTCATTTACACTACGGCTGAAGTAAAGTTAATAAGTCTACATAATAAGATGTAAACTCACTGCTTACTGCTAGTCTTGACACATTGAGAGAGATTTTTTTTCTGTGATTGTTTGTTGGTTTTGTGTAGAGGATGTAGTGCTCCATCTACTTTTACTATTGCTGATGTACGAGATCCCCACAAATGTAAAGAGCAAATCTGCGCCCTTGGTTTCTAATACAGTTTTTTCAGCATCAGGTAGAAAGCAGAAAATAAAAAGGAATTAAAATGAAAATTACACAAAATGTGAATGTGTTATTCAGTTTTTCTGTTTTATGTGTCCATCCTTTGGCCTTCATTACATCTTCCGTTTTTTCAGAGGGACATTTTTAATGAAACGGGATATGAATGAAGATATTTTTCCATACCTCTAAGGTTATTAAAAGTTGGTTGAATTTTCTCACTAAGTAACCCAAAATATATATTTATTGATGCTGAATGTGTATTTTTAGCAACTGTTTATTTTTCTCAGTAACAGTTTTATTTATAGCTAAATACTTTTAAACTCAGTGTTGTCTTCTCACAGTAACTCCTGTTTTTATTTCTATGTTGCTTTTGACTTTTTCCCTTCCTTATGCAAGTGTCCTATATAAAAAAAAAAAGAATAATGACTGTTTCAAAAAACGTTCTGAATTTTGCACAGCCATAAAACAGTACTGTGAAAATTACATGTAAACCATTTTATCTGGGTGATAGTTGTTTATTTGTTAAAAAATACAAACATTTAAATGAATACAAGTAAACAAAACATTGTAATTTTGTGATTTACCTTTAAAACATTTACAGATTTACAGTTGCCAGTATCGGCTTCATTTAATTAATCCTTCATTAAATTAAACCAGATGTGCTGCTGATTGACTAAGAGGTCAGGAAAGTGTGATCTTCTAACTGTATTGCTCTGCCAAAGAAAATAGAATTAAATTGTGCTACTTTTTATTGTATTGATGTTTTTTTTAATCTATTCTGATGTCAGATTTTTTACTCAAACTAGCAGTCATGATAAAAACCTATCCTCATAAGAAAGGCATATCTATCAGAATAGAAATGTGTCGTCACAGGATAAAAGTGAACAGTCAGAATAACTGACTTGCTGCTCCGAGATGCTGCTTTTTAAGGGAACAAGTGGACCATGTCAGCAAATGCTCCCTATAGTATAACAGAGCACCCCTGCACTCTAGCTCAGTCCTGTATTGGTGTCTTGACGTACGGCACACATGGACCCACCTGTGGAGATTATGGTGATGGAGAGTTGAAGAGCTATCTGACTAAGCCAGTTTCTGTGGTTTTACACAAGTGAACCCTCAAAAGAGCATTGATCTTAGTTATAAGGGGTTTATGTACTGCGGACCTGCAGTGGTGGGGAGACTGTTCTTGCTGGCTTTCTCAGTCATCTGAGTGATAAATGCTCTTGTTTTTCATTAAACATTGCACAGATGTCTACATATTGCACTAGTCACTAAATGTGCATGTCCCTATTCACTAGAGATGGAAGGATCAATTGGCTATGTATCGGTATCAGCCGATTATTAATCAAAATATGTGATCAGCGATGGGCTGATGTTTCTCCAATTTAGTCGATCCCCAGAGCCGATCGATGGCGTTAAACGAATTAGCCGAATTTCTATATTTCCAGCTAGTGTTTCATTCAGCAAGAGAAGCCCTCCATAAAACCCCCTCCAGCCAGGTCCCTGCAATTCCTATCTGAACCTCAGCTGTCATCCGTCTGGCAGGTTTTTTTCCCCGTATATGTAGCCCCGCCCTCGATCGGAATCGGCCTCACAAACACTGATCGGTTCATCTCTACTATTAACTAATGTCTTTCCCAGAGGTTTAAATGCTGGAGTCAGTTTTCACTAGCCACTGGCCATCCGTGCTCCAGTAATAAATCGATCTTGATCCAAAATCAAGGTATACTGTGCGGGCCCAGCATTTATATTCACAGAGCATGGTAGGATGTTAATTGCTTATCTGTAATGTGCAGTACACCTGGAAGCGTCTGAACTCGTTATGTTACCCCACTCATTTACGTTTTTTTTTTTCTGCCATCCATCTGTATGTGTTCACAATATGGAAAAGGCTGTTAGCGTTTTCATTTGATGAAAAAGAAGTCAAAAGGGAGTTATGGGGCTTTCATTTAGGGCTGAGGTTATATAAGGGATGCAGTGTTTGAAGTGTAGGCTCACATACACGTCTTTTCAGGGCTGCAGCGGGCAGTGCAAAAACATCACCTGAGGATATCAGCCTTCACTAGAGTTACTGTCCTACAAGACCCCGTGACTTCTCTCAGTCTACATGATCATAGCACCGCTGTCAGGTTCCCTCGCGTTATCCAGGACCGGATCACTACAGGTTTACTGGGGAACGTCACCCGGACGACACTGACATGATGAAGGGAATCCGGTGAGGGGAGGTATGGAGAGACAAGCTGACGAAAGAGAGTGCGTCTGCCCTAGTTTGTTGGCCTGGCTGTCTGGTCAGCTCTGTGTCACATTATACATGCTCCTTCTGCCCTCTCTCCCTCAATCGCTCTTGTTTGGGTGCACATGTCCTCATAAACCACATTCATGCCATCAGCTCTCAGTACATGTCAGCTGCAGCTAGTCCAAACTTTTACCTTGGCGTCTCAATCCATTCAAACTTTTTATCAGCACTGAAGATTTCTCTGGTGGTCAAGCGTACACTGACCAAGTTCTAACAGACTTGGTTCTCATGCAGCTGCTGAAGACTTCTGCGTATTCTAAATGCATGGTGTTCAAATGCATGGATGGATCTGAAGGCGGTGATCCAATTGCATCGTTTTATCATTATTATTATTTGGATACCAATGGAGGAGGCTGCGAGCTCGACGTGTTCCAGCAGCCCCATCATACTAGAGAACAGTTAAAAATATTCACCACACTAACTCAGTCTGCTACAAACACGTAACAAATCACTCACATTGAACAACATGGAATAGGAAAGATGAGGGTGTAGTTATCTTCAGACAAAAGACAAAAATCCAGAGTCCATCAGGGGCATTGTGCTTTGCCCTTCTTCCTTTGCTCAATGAAAATATATCACATTTTTGATTTAAAGATTCAAAACATGATGACAGCTTAAATCTGATTACTTTACCTTTTCAATTACTAGTCACTGTTGCTATCGCTATCCAGATGTACCAGCATTGAGACTAGTTCAGAAAACCCCCTTTTTCATAAAGACTCAGTCAGAGACTGACTTAGAGACTGCCTCTACCTGTGCAGTTTCTAAAGCTTTGCCATCCAGACTTTAAACAGATATTCTCTTAGCTTTTCTTTGGTATTTAGCTTATTAAACTATAAATACTGATTGACCAGAGGAGGACAGGTCTCCCTTGTGAGTCTTGGTTCCTCCCAAGGTTTCTTCCTCCAGTCTGAGGGAGTTTGTTCTTGCCACTGTCACCTCTGGCTTGCTCACAGGGGGATATATATATATGTTGGAACTGTCTGTTTTCAAACCTCTGTACAGCTGCTTTGTGACAGCATTGTTGTAAAAAGCGCTACACAAATAAACTTGAATTGAATTGGTACAACATGGTCAATGAACAAATTGTGTTGGCCAAAATGATGTCTGGTTGTTTTAGAAAGTAAAAATAAAATAATACAAAAAGAATAGTGTACTTTTTTTTGCTCTACTTCTTCTTGTCACATTTGTGTATTTAGTCAATTTTTTGGAAGGATCATATCATGGAAATCCAAATTTTCTTTGCTTTGTTAAACAAGAGTTTGTAGGAGTATGTAAACGTTAGCATTTCATAATGGATTGTTTACTCCTATGGTCCGTATATTGAACCTTATAAGTTATAAGTGGTGTTTCAGCCTGGATTGTTTTTAAATGATACACCTCTATTAGATCTCTGTGCATTTTAATACAGCAAAGAAAAAAAGCAGGAGTGTATTCAGTGTTACTCTATGCTTTCTTTTAGCTTCTGGAGTCTTCTGGATTTCTCTGTGGCACAAATGAATGGAATTTTAACAGCTGACACCTTCAAGCTCAGTGATGCCTTAAAAAGGTTCTGTGTGCATTTATCCCATGACTGTCCCTGGATCCTCTAGCTCGAGCTTGGATGAGGTTAAGGAGTCAAAATATAAACATTTATACATCTGTACTAATCGCAGACTAACACTTCTGCACACTATAACATCATATGTTATGTATGTGTACTATTTAACCTCTTCAGCACTATTACATGATAACACCAGCTACTTTAAAGTTACTTTCCCCTGGCAAAGCAACGTCACTACCACACTCCACAGACCTTTCCTGTTCCTCGTAGGTGGCAAAATGTAGATTGTGGCCCCTTAACAACTTTGTAATTCAGAGGATCCAGTGGCGTTCAGTGAAAAATGTTCATAGAATCAAATGTATCAGGTTTGGGATCATTTTATCAACCATGAACATGATAGCCATTCATTTATCCTAAGAGAAATCCAGCTTAGACCACTGAGTTTCTAATTTGGGCATGACACTGAGGGAAGGAAGCAGTCTGAGGCATGGCCATGACAGAAAGCTATGAATTGGTTATGACCAGCTGGCCTGATGTCTGAGACATAGATTTACGTAAAGCCTTCGTTAAAAAATATATTTAAAATCTATGAATGGCGAAGAGGTACAAACAGGGTGTTTTAAGGCATAACAGTGACCCAACTCAACATCTTTTTTTCCAGATTTACTGCCATTTCAAGTTTTTATTAGCATTGCATATACAACTCACCGTATGTTCACAGGTTGTAGGTTTTGAATAGGAAAGGAAATTGCCTTATGCCTGAGTAGATCAAAAATAAACTCAAATTACTCTGAATGTTTCTTCTCAGTTGCTGAGTTTTGCAGACTTTTTGGGGGAATCTCTCTTTAAACACTGCAATGCACATGTACTGCTGGATTAAAGATGTGGGGGAAAAATGTCACAGACGCTGACATTCACTTACTGAGCGCACACATGCTCATGTTGTCTGGTTGCTAGCTCTCTTCTGAAGCACAAACAAGCAGACGGTGAGATATCACAGAGATGTTTTCTCTGGGGAGACGCGAGACACTGGCCTTGGCTTGATGGTGTGCTGTGATAATTTCGCTCCCTGGAAGGCCTGCCTCCCTTTCTTCAAGAAAAGAGTTTTGTGGCGGCAGCGCAATTGTATTCTCAGAATGCATGGTTTCAGATACGCGCAAACTGCTTATCAACTGATTGCTATTGTGGTCACATTATTGTCTGGAGAGAACAAAGGAATCCATGAAAAGAGAATGTTCATCTTCTTCATTTCTTTTCTTTTTTTTTCCTTTCGCACCATACCCTTGCGTTTTCAGTACACTGCACTTTTTAATCTTCCTCCAGTGCAGTCTAAGCTCTGTCTGAGGAATTACCCAGTGATCTGTCTCTCACTTACCGATCATTCTTCTCATCAGCCTACCATGGATTATGAAGTTTCACTTTAAAAGGTTACCTTGAAATTCTATGCATGCTTTGCTTCAAAACAAACTCTGACAAAATCCTTCCGTAGCCCAGGGACTGGAACATATTTAGAAACCATAGAATTTATTCAACATGGAGAGGGATCAAAAAAAAGCAACAATGCCTAAACTTTCAAGCTCAAAATTGATTTTTCAAAGGGCTCGACATCAGATGGTAAAATCCATCTACCCCTCCAATCTTCCAAAAGAAAAAGGAGGGAAGAAAGCTAAACACCTGAAAAAAAGAGTCTCCATGTCTCCAAACCACGTTGGGGGCTCACTTCTCCTGTTGTGCGCTCAAATTCAAAAGCCATGGCCGCAGGCCCGGATTGTCTGCTTCTGCTATCCTGATGAATATTTACATGCTGAAACATTCAAATTAGAATTCATTAGTGCAATCTTAGGTCTAGATCTAGATGGGGAGTTGTTTGATTAGTTGCTTAAGGACATGGCTTTTTGTGCTTGGGTTTGTGTGTCTCCTACCTTTTCTCCAACTGTCTTTTCATGCCTGTGTCTGGGGAGCGATAGGCTTGCCATGCAAAGAATTGCCATCTCTGTTAGGATTTACAAAGGATTTTCTACAGAATGTGGAGTAGTGCCCGTCATTTGTGTCAAAAGGAGAAAAAAGAAGGCTTGTTATTAGGTCTCTCAGCTCTTCCTTCAATGGCTGTAGATCATTTTGGTTCTTAGTTTACAGTATAGATCTTTTTGCTTTCACTTCGCAATCTCAGGATTTGTATTTGAGATAAAAACAGCGACAGATGGATAAAGTGATAAAACACTTGAACTCCACATTCAGCACAAACAGTATCCCAGCCCTAGCGCTCCTATTTACTACAGCTGATTTAGATCCACTGTTAGAGACAGTTTTGGTCTAATCTTGAACTGTAATATTCCATAGTGGACATAATTAGTGTCTGGGGAACAAAAAGAGCCCTAGTGCCTTAACTGACTATATAGTATTATGTTTTTTTTGTCAAGAAAATATATGTCGTTAAGTGAGTGTTTACCAGAGGGTGTGGTCATAATCATCCTATTTATCGTTATTGTTGTATTTTTCTTAAATATTTATATCGCTATGCAAATCAGACAAAGAATTTTAATGACACAATGAAAATAATTGTAATACACAATACAACGTAGCCTGCATATTGAGATACTACACCAGTCCTATTAACTTTTTGTGTTTTAATACTAATATATAAAGCATAAGATATTAATGATTATTGTAAATGTAGGCATACTTTTGTTACACAAGACAAAATTTGCACTACAGCCACTACTGATACTGACACAAAAACCTTAATTACAGGCCAACACTGAGACTGGTCCATTATTCTTATTTAGAACCTACTAATCTCTAAGATGAAGTGGTTTTAGGATTAATTCTTTTTTTTTTCTTTCGATATCTGATCCAGCTTTCTAAGCTAATATCTCTATCTGGTATCAGATCACTGCCACCCCTCTACTCAACACACTGTTACTATTTAGGCAAACGTCATGCTAATTGGTTGCTCTAAGTTTCCACTGTTAGCTGCATTAACCTCATAACTTCAGTTCGACACTAAAAAAGAAAGTGATCACCAAACGTACTGGATGTTCGACTGTGCTTGGGATTCAGGAGGGTTACCATCTGCCCAAGATTTTCCTGAATTGTCCTGAAGCTTGGTTGCCTGTCCAGGTAAAAACGACTTCCAAGACTTGCATATTATAGTATTTCTTATGAAGCTCTTCCTGTTTGAACAGTAAGTTTGATGGTTTACCCAAGATATAGAGGTAAACATTTAAAAAGAAAGTGCACTGCTAATGTTTAGGCATTAGGCAGCACTGCAGTGGGCTTACTGAGAAGATTAAACTGAAAACTGCCTACCTTAAAATGCATTGTAAGCATAGCTACCCATTCACTCAAATTAGCGAACAAATCAAGCCACTGATTAAGAGTCCTGGAATTTTACAGTGCAGTGTGTGCACAGCGATAAGACACATTATCCCGATGAAAGAGGCCATGGCTGTCGGGGAATACCATTGCCATGTGGGGCTGTACCTGGTCCACAACCATGTTTATGTAGGCAGCACGTGTCATTGATATTGAGATCAGAGCTGGCAGAACCACAGGGCCAAGCCGTCACAGTTCTCAGTGTTCAGTCCAGAGTCCAGTAAAACTATTTTACTGTGACACACAAACTAATGCCCTGGATCAAAGTTCTAAATGTCAGTTTTCAACTTTTATTCCACACCAGAGGCTGCGCCAGAGCTGTACTGTCCACATAATCCACCTGTTTTTATACAGAACTATTTACAGACATTTATACTACATGATAGTCATAAAGTTCTTACAGTGCATGCTGCTGATAATAACAGTAAATGTAGTCCAGTTTAGCCCCTGTGATGTAAAACCAACCAAATCAAATGAAAAACATATAATAATGTTAATGATAATAATAATAATGATAATAATAATAAGAAGAAGAAAAAGAAGAAAAAGAAGAAGAACATATAAAACAATGAAAAACTTTGCATGGCCACACTGTGTGTTCACTCTGTCAACGGTTCATGGTTTGTCTTTCTTTGGCCCAGGGTTGGTAGTTACTTAACACTACTGCCTGAGACAAGCCCACTAGCCTTGCTGTTTCTGAGATGCTACAACTCAGTTGACTGACCTAGTCAAATCTGTGCAGGTCTTCATGCCTGCCCATTTCTCCAACATCCAACACATCGACTGCGAGAATGGACTGTTTGCTCACCATTTTATATTTCCCAGGCTTCGACATGTGGCATCATCATGAGATAATCAATTTTTATTCGCTTTGTTTCTGAGTAGTCATAATGTTTTGCCTCATCTGTGTACTTGAGTAAGTTTATATTGTCATCTATTAGATTGACTTACAGAAGTACATTTATTCAAACTGTTGTTTATGTAAATGTGTATGTAATAAATGTTTCAGCAACACTAGTTATTGAAGTAAATGTATCAGTGATACCCAAATAAATACACTTAAAGCTATACTGTGTAAGATTTAGAGATTCGGAGTCCTCGTCCCTAGGTGGATGGAAAGAGCATTCTAAGAGAACTCTTGATGAAGGACGTGTCTGCTGGGGATTAAAGTGAAATATTAACTGTTCTCATCAAATCATCATCAGTATAATAATGATTTTGCATTTGAGACCTAAACATTGAGGTGTACCATCTTTCTGAGCCTGTGTATATGACGTTAATGCGTAAAAGACGTATAATATGGTCCAGAAAAACTTCCTCTGGACGTGCTTATGCTACTGCTTTCTGCTGTGCAGCTTTAATGAGTTTGTAAATGAAAGAAAGGGGAGGTTCTCTAGACACAGTGTGAGTAGCCATAAACAGACCCAAGCCATCGAGAGGTCTTACTGTCCCTGACAGATGCAGCCTCACCACTAATGGATTTGGGTACCAGTATAGGACTGGGATATAGAGTGATGCTGCCAATAGAGTACTGCTCACTCTGCTCTTAACAGCTGCTTGAGGTCGTTCTCATGCTTCAGAGGAAGTGGTACGGGAGATGCAAGTGTCGCCCCCAACGAAGTGCGTGTACAACAGGATATCCGATGCTGGAGACGTTAGCCTTGTGTTGCGAGATGATAAAAAAAAGGATAAAAAAAAAGAAACATCACAAGGATCCGAGAGAGTCGCACAACAGGGCCTTGTTTTGTCACCTCATTTATTCTCTCTTTTTTTTTTAACCTTTTGATCTTTAAAACAACCTACGCGACCCACGCTATGTTCACACATGCGACGCGGGCTCTCGACATGCAGCATGCTAATGTGACTAACACGCGCTCCTAAAAGCTGCGGTGTGTTTACGCCATGTTTCCTATTGCTTACTCACCCCTTATCATCCCTTCCTGTACACGCTGCCTACTTCACGGCCTGTTAATTTAGTTGCAAGGGGGAAAAAAGGCATTAATTGCCACTTGATTGATGGCTGGAGAGCAAGCTTAATGCTAGCACTGGGGTAATTGTTTTCAGACGGGTTTAAGGGGGTCTTTTTGATCAGCTTTGTGAGAGATCGAGAGGGGAATGGAGAGAGTGAGGAGGCACTACTCACGGGGCCCATTAGAAAATTGCCAGTAAGCAAAGTTGCAAATAAGCTGTCACACAGTACAAATGAGATTACCTTTCCAACGTGCCCTGGAACCTGCACACAGGGGGATACGGGGCCAGCCGCGGCGGAACGAGGCACAATCGCCTGATTTATCTCCCTTCCTCATCTTCCAGCGGTGTTCTGGCTGCTGTTTAGCCGTGCGCGGGGTGCTGAGCAGTTGACAGAGCGCTCGGAGCGCGAGTTAATCGGTTGTCGACAACGTCTGAAGTGAGGCAACACAGCGCTTCGAGTCAAAGCTGCATCTTAATAGCCCCCCCTTTTATTGTTATCGTATGATTCAAATCCGCTTTGTGCAGTGGGCTTTGCATTAACGGCTAAATATACACTACACTTCATTGTTGAGTCGGTTTGCTTCTTGATCTGAGTTCTGGCGCTAAAACGGGTCGCTGACAGTGTGACTGTCACTATAGTTGTCTACAGTGTTTGGCAGTGTTATCTCAGTGTGGCTATGTATCGAAGGCACCAGGAGTTTTCACTTGCTCCACATTACTACATTTGTTCTACAGCAGGAGAAGGCCTAGTCAGTGGGTAATCGAATGCGTCCTGATCCTATTCTGGAAATCCCTTTGTTGTTTAAAAATAGTGCCCTTTATTGGTGGGGATTATGAACTCAGCAAGTGCAGACTTTGTATTTTAGTAATCATGATGACAGATGTAAGGAAAGATAAAAGACTGGCGCTCTGTTTTCAGTACGAGAGATATCAAGGGTCTGTTCTTCATGGCAGTTAGCTACGGTTTGTGGTCTTGTTATTTCCATTCCTTAATCTATGTTTATTAATCTGAAATGATTCTTGTTCTGGCATAAAAACGTTTTTGCGAGACTCTTTTTTGCTGCATTTTTGAAATTCGCTCATTGAAATTGTTGGAATTTCACTAATTAAAGGTTTGCTTTGGAAAAAAAACATACTATCGTTCTAGTATATGATATAGTTCTTTGCAAGACCAAAAATATGAAATAATCTGAAATATACTAGATTTGTTTAATTCAGCAAAAACATTCCTATTGCAGATTTTCATAGCCAAAGCAACTAGCATCAGGACAAAGGTCGACATTCATTTTCTTGTTTTCATAGTGGCCTCCTGGTCCAGACACATGATTAGCCTGCAAGTGTGTCCAGCTATGCACTATGAGCAGTGTGACTTTTAGTTGGGCTTTATGTTTAAGTCCCATCAAGGCATTTTCCTTATGTTAAACCCGTCTAAGGGCTCTGCCCAATCATGTGTGCTATGGCTTTTAGCAGAGTTGCTTGTAGTCCAGTTCAGAACAGTGTACTGTAAGATGTGCTGGCCCCTCAGATAAATAGTTATGTGTTATGTGATGGGTATGAAGGTATTACTAGTCCTGTCTGAATACTGTTATTGGCATGAGCAGTGTACGTTTATGTAATTTTATTTGAAAAAATGCTAATTAGGTCTTGTTTTCATGCACTACAGTTGTGTGAAGAAACATCAGACAACATACGCTACTGGGATGAGGGGCTGCATCAAAATGAGCAAGATGGAGAGATTTAACTTTACACTTTGCCTTAAGTAGAATTATCTTTTACGGCTGTGTTGCATGCAGCTCAGAGGTGCTGGTCAAGATAAGTAACTGCTCACACTGAACATGTACAACTCGATGAAGCTGCTTCTTATTTATATTTCCTGTTCCACCTTAAATAGCACCAGAATGTAACTGCTGCACCATTTAAGGTGGAATGGGAAAATTCAGATAAGACTTGCCCCTGGGAACGAGACCGAGCCATTTTTCAAGTGTGCTTTAATTTAGGCACTTCAGAATGTTGAAAAAAAGGCTATGCATCATGATTAGACTGTCTGTATGGCCAGTCGTTTCTAGTCACTGGCCACCCGTTCTAGCTAATAAGAGAATCGCCACTGCATTATACAAGTTGGCTATCTGTGCAGAGTATGGGGTAGTGGACAAAATGTTGGGCATAAACAGTTTACCATTGTCTATACCATGTATACCATGCAATAAGACCAGGTGTGATGTAATCATGTGACCTACAGCTTGATATGTTATCATTTATTTCATATTCTAACATTTTCATCTTGTCCCAGCATAAAAAACTTTTGTTGCAATGTTTGCTGCATTTTCAAAATTCACAAATCAATTGCTGGATAGAAGACCAGCTAACAATCTGCGTATTACTACAATCCTTGCTTCCATGAGTTCAGAACAAAGTCCTACGTGTAAGCTGTTAACCTGTTTGGGCCCCTTTGCCTTTTGTTGAAAACTCCACTAATGAAAGTCTAGCTTTGAAAAACAGTTGTTTCTAGAGACAAAGGACCACAAAATCGCTCTAGTGCACACCAAAGCCTCATGCTGGCGCGATATAGTTCTTTGTAAGACCAAAATTATGATACTTAGACACGTCTGGAAAACATAGAGGCTCAGCTTTTGAGTAGATGTTACCGCCGTATTATCCAGAGAAGAAAAATGCGGTGAACCTTACTGTTTATCTCAGGCACTTTTAGTGCTTGCGAACATCACAGCCAGCGTCGCCGAGTGCTATTGTGGTGCGTTCTCTTTTGCGCAGAGAGAAAAAGGGCCATAAATCTGAGTCTGGAGTGCAGTTATGATGCAGTTATGATTTTTGCATTGAGCGCAGACACATGCAAAGAGCATGCAAATTGCAGGTGTGTGGCTTAGCGCTGTCTGAATGGAGCAAGCCTTGTCTCAGGGAGATCTTTCTGCAAAAGGTCAGAAGGTGAATGAGGTCAACAGACTGAACGACACTGTTTTAATGGAACTGTGTTGTTATTTACTGAAATAAATGTATTTCTACGTTTGAACTACTGGGACTGTCTGTCTTCTGACACGTCAAGATATCAGTGAAAGAAGTCTTGGTTTAAAGTAAATGGCTAGGTCAATATTATTGTTACTTAGTTATAGTTGTTTTCATGTTAAAGGGCCCATATCATGGAAAAACAACTTTTCCCTGCCTTTTTTTTTCAACAAAATAGTGTAAATAAGTTTATATACATACATACCAATTACTTCCCAATCCATATGGTCCATATATAGAGAGAGATTAGCCATAACATTAAAATCACCTCCTTATATCTACGCTCATTGTCCATCATTATATCAGCTCCATTTACCACATAGGAAAACAAAAAGACAAATACAAATTGTAGTCCCTCTTTTTCTCTGTATACTTTGTTAGCCAGCTCCATAGAGCAGGTATTATTTGGGTGGAGGTCTTCTTGACCACTTATGAGCAGGGTGAAAGCAGTGGTCAAGACCTCCACAGAGCATGTATTATTTGGGTGGTGGGTCATTCTCAGCACTGCTGTCCCACTGATGTGGTAGGGGTGTTGGAGTGTGTTGTACTGGTACGAGTGGATCAGACAGTGCTGCTGAATCTATTACTGAGCAGATTTTGTTATTCATCCTCTGGTCATAGGACCCTGCCCCCAGAATGCTGCCGGGTAGATATTTTTGGTCAGTGGCCTATTCTCAGTCCAGCAGTGACACTATATGTATAGAGAGAGAGAGAGAGAGAGAGAGAGAGAGAGAGAGAGAGAGAGAGAGAGAGAGAGAGAGAGAGAGTAATTGTAGAGTATTAAGTTATAGCAGGCAGGTCATCAATATCCAATAACTCTTTATGACGGCAGGCACTAACATTGCGCCACTACCCCACTAAACAGCTCCACGGTCCAGCACAACACAGTCCCCCAAGTACATATATACAGCTTTAAACTATCCCTCGCAACTATTAATAAGATTTAAGTCTCCGTTAATGTGCATCTGGTGTTAACTGTAGTGCTCTGAGCTTGCCGCTCCACATGGCCTTACCTTCTGTGCATCCAGGGTTGTGCGAGCTGGTTGCGTGTTTATATATGTACCGCTTGTTTGATTCTGAGAAAGAGAAGTTGATCTGATAGAATTATAACTGATTTTTGTCAAAAAAGGAATCATGGAGGGGCCTCAGGGGGGACAAATACAAGAAAATTGGAAGATATGGGCCCTTTAAACGGATCTTCATCAGCTGACTCACTGTCCTTTCACTGAGTGCCTTCACTGAGTGCATACAAAGGCAGCATTGCTGTATTTACTGAGTGCTCTGTATGAAAATAAACCGTAATTACTTTTTAACACTCGCACTGATCCGCACTAAAAGCTTATAATGCTTTAGGTTGCACTCCAACTTTTTTTCTTTTTAGCAATAGCCTGCAGCGCACATTATTCATGCACCACTCCTTTTACGCTGCGTCCAACATGATGATTGATTCGAGCTCAGTGTTGCACAACGAGCTAGACACTGACATTGCACCAGTGCGGCTTGGGCTGCACTGCCTTACATGGGCAACCGTGGACAGGGCTGTGCTGGAATTTTGCCCCTTGACGTCACTGCCTGTTACTCTCTCAGATTTAGGGGGAAAACGAGGGCTGTGTTCCAATTTACGTCCTTCAGTTCTACCTAGGCGGCTCAGCTAGCGCGTAGAGTTCGGGCCAAGTATTAGCTGAGCGATCTAGCTAGGGCGCAAGTCCACACTTGATAAGCTCCCTCACTAGATTGGGGCGCAGCCTTCGTTTCTTTTTTTTTTTTTTTTTTAAGTTTCACTTTAACTGGGACCTGAAACTCCAGATTCTTAGAAAGCGAGGTAAGAGAAACGCCGAGCCTTTCTCTTCACTGTCTCCCAGCGCGGGGTTCGGCCGCGGGCCCCGTGCGGCCGTCCGGCTTTTTCTTTCTGAGCTCGAAGCGCTGCAGCTGCGCGGCAGTTGGGGCTGTTTGTGCGGGTTTTGTGTGAAGGTGAATCGGGATGTGCAGGCAGGCAGGCAGCGGGGCTGTGTTGGAAATGGAGGGCGTGGGCTCGCTCCGGAAAAGGAGGAGGGGGACAGGCATACTTTACCTCCGAATTGAAACATTTCACACAGTTGCACACCTTGTCTAACATGGCAGTTTTGTGTACGCCGGGTGGGCAGCCAGCTTCGTAGTACTGCGTGAGCTACTACAACCTCCATTACTTGCTGCCATACTTCTGAAAGAGTCGTCGAGGGGGATACAAATGCGGAAATGTAAGTGTAGGGAGCGAGGCAGGCTGCTATGTTACACACACACACACACACACACACACACACACACACACACACACACACACAGCTGTTTTTAGCCAACGTGTCTTCCATCGCTAACACTTCGCGTCCTGCCCGTCTGGTTGTCCTCTCAGTGTGTTCAGCTCCTGTGTTGTGAAACTCTCCGTCACCACGTCATGACCAACAACAAAGTCATGTTAACATATACAAACTGATTAGCTCGTGTTGTGAGCGCAGGAGGGCAGCGGGGCCCTGAAATAAAAGTTTCCCCTCTATACAGTTTTAAAATGAGACAGAGGTAAATAATTATACTACACTTATCAACAAACTGCCTCAGTCAGTTCCAGGTGAAGAAAGTCGAATTGAAAGTCCTCCACATGCCAGCTTAGCTCCTGCTGTGTGCTGAGGTGGACGGAGCGGCCTAAAAGTCTCCTTATTTAGTGTAACAGTAACTCCTACAGCTACAACTTGGGCAAATAAAGTAGGGGTGTGTTGGAGTGTGTTGTGCTGGTATAAGTGGATCAGACACAGCAGTGCTGCTGAATCTATTACTAAGCAGTTTTTGTTGGTCCTTCATCAGTGGTCATAGGACCCTGCCCCCAGAATGTTGTCCGGTGGATATTTTTGGTCAGTGGCCTATTCTCAGTCCAGCAGTGACACTATATGTATAGAAAGACAGAGAGAGAGAGAGAGAGAGAGAGAGAGAGTAATTGTAGAGTATGAAGTTATAGCAGGCAGGTCATCAATATCCAGTAACTCTTTATGACGTTCTAAACAGTTTAAGATAGGCCCAGCACCAATTCTCACATACTGTTATTGAGATCATGAACATACCGGCACTGATCTGACATCAATTTCTTAAAAACTTTAAATTAACTGATTTTAATTAAAGAATTTCATTCAAGGTCATTCAAAAGTAAGCTATACTACTTAACAGGGAATTCTCTACCATATTTTTCAATATCTGCGGACTTCAGTCACTCTTAACAGTTATTAAGAGTGTTTTCACTTAAAATGCACCATATTAGACAAACGGACTGACTCTGTGGGGGTGATGGAACTAAGAGCTGTGATTAGAGCATGAAATAAATGTCAGGGCTCGACTGCTGAGGTTTGTTTAGGATGTCGTTTCTCAGAATCAGACTCTGTATAAAATTTTACATTCAGGTTCTCACAGCCTTCCTCCTGCTGTTAACAGGATTTAACCTGTGTTTCCCCCACTTTTGTTTCTCTCCTTCACTGTTTCTACTACCTTAAATAATCTGGCACACTTAGATCACCCACTTACCACAGAGGGAAACGAAGCCCATGCTGGTGAGAAAATGGGACTTACTAGATTCAGGAAAGTGCTTTTTAGAGCAGGCAAAAAAGTTTGATTTGATTTGTTGAGTCTAATATTTGGTTTATGTGCCGAGTCTGTATGCAGTAAAATTTTAAAAGGTTAATTAGGTGAAGGTGGAGATTGTGATTTACCAGCACCGCAAAATGGAGTAAATTTGTTTAAGTAAGTAAATAATTTCTCTCCCTAGTGATGCTACAGTCAGCTGGGGCTGTCGCTCAAGCACGATGCTATCCAGTGCAGGCGTCTATTAGCTACATATCGTCGTTGTTGGTTAGTGATCTCCTCCCAGTGCGTTGAGCTGTCCAGTGTGTGGGCGTCGGTTGAGAAACATCAGGTTGTGTTTCGTGTTTACCTTCACCCTCAGAGTTGGGTAACACCATGTTATTGGGGAAGACATATCTAGACATATCTAGCAAGTGGAATTGGCAGTGAGGAGAAAATTGGTTCAAAGTTATATAGTATAAAGGCAAACATTGATAGCTGATTTTAAAACATTGATTGATTTTATCATAAAATATTATTTTACATTGTTTTATAATTAATGACTGTCTGCTGAATAGCAGCTATTACTGTCCTGGTACAGTTACTGGTGCTGTTTTTATTATTATTATTATTTATTTTATTCTGCACTTGGGTGATGATAAATCAGGTCAGTTTAGCACTTTCTTGTACTTGGGTAAGTTTCAGGCTGTTGTGGGTTTAGTTTGGACTAAAAGTGCAATGCTGTGTGTTGGGTTTGGTCGGGCTTGTGCAAAAAAATAAAAAATCTCAGGCTGGACTAAAATTTCAGGCCTGGTTAAAACTCTAGTTGTGATGTCCACAGCATAAATATAACCATTTTATGACCAGTGAATCTACACATGCCTTCTGAAGTCTGTGATGCTAATAATAGTAAAAGAGCAACTATCAGGTATATATGTATTTAGTGTTTACTGTTATATAAGAGCAAACACTGAGACGTGACGATAAGCTCTGTCTACTGGTCACATACACATGGGTCCATGTCAGAAATCGCTTCATAGTATCAGTCACAGGTCACAGATGATACTACAATTAAGTACTAGTTTGCGAAGTGCGGACCAGTAAGGCAGGGCAATGAAGGGGAGCTCAGGGGCTGGAGTTTTTGGGTGGTTTCGGCTGCTGGAATTTGTAGCCAGGCGCCCCTAGCCCAGCGAAGAGTGAGTAAGAATTTTGTCACAAGAAGGTGAGGGAGAGGAGTGGTTTATATAGACCGTGTAGTGATGGAGAGGAGGAATTTGGGCGTGGTCCTTTTTCCAAACTTAAGTTATTTCATAACTTAATTAGTGGTGCTGAAATGATACATATCATATACATACTATGTTACTATGTTAGTATCAGTGCAGCACTGATTGTAAACACATGTCTCATGCATCGCACACTGTATTCATAAACATCTTATGTAGCATTTGAGGGAGCTTTTAGAGGCCTTAGCACTTTGGATGTCTGGTTCTTTTCATCACTGTGTCTAGATTCAGTGGATTGGTGCATTTCACATCAAGCCCCTCCACATGACGCTTTACATTGTAACTACTTAATTATGCAAAGACTTGGAAATCTTTTGTTAGATTAAAAATAATACTTAAATGGAAGTATTATAATTAAAAAAAGGCTAAAAATGAAGTACATACAAGTGAGCACATGAGCCTTCCTACTTTCTCTGTGTGACCATCATTGGTTTGATTGCAGTGTTGCTGTCTACTGTGAAACTACAGGCCCCATAGTACCATTATCACTTTTGCCAGTCACACCTTCTGTTCTGTAAATGTGTCAGTTAGAGTTGTACCTCTAGTCGCTCAGGAGAGGGAATTGTGTACAATCTTGTGGTGTGCTGATGTGTTAGGACACAGGAAGCCGTAGGCTGCTAGTTTAGATAGTATGAGTCAGAGGCAACCACTGACATTTTGATCACACACTTAATTTCAAAGTGTTTATGCTCATGAACTAGATCTTAAGGTTACCGTTTAGCATGTATGTAAATAGTTTGTGTGTCTTGATCAGATATTTGAAATATCGCAGCATGGATTGGTTTTCTGAATGTGTAGGCTTTGAACTTATATATATATATTTTTGCTCTTATTTTCTCTGTTCATCAGTTGGTTGATCTTAATGCAGTAGATTCGTCTGCAGTTGCATCTCAGCCTTGTTTCCTGAAAAGAAAAAAAATACAGACCTTTTACCCCCCCAGATGTGTCACTTTGTGGCGTTTGTCATTCATTTGACCAGGAATGTACTTCCTATTGCACTGAGGCCAGGCCGCGTTGAAGCTGCCCCATCAACAATGCAACAATGCGTTCTCTGTTTGCGGGCTTGTATACAGGGAGCTAAATGCAGGCATTTTACTTTTGGTCCTGAAAGACATTATTTTTCTTCAGGAAGGCAAATATTTCAATCGCAACTTGGCAAACATGTCTAGACCACAGACATTGTTCCTCTCAAAAGTAGCTAATGTGCTGAAATATTAATCTTCTCCCCCTACAGAAAGGATATTCAAACTTTCACTTTGATATGAATTTCAAATCAATAACATCAAGGCCCCTGCAGAGCTCAATCATCAAACCGAATCTCTCTGTCATTCCCCACCAAACGCTTTAACTTCACCAACGTTGAACCCGACTGTCTTGAAAACCTCGAGTTAAAAAAGGGACATGTTTGACAGGCTCTCCGATGCTCGAGTTAAAAGTTAAGTCTTGCCTTTGAGGTTCGCTTTCTTCGTTCTCTGCTGTAAGTCCCTTTACTATTTTAATACAGTCTTTTTATGAATAGCGTCGCTGCGCTTCATCACAGCGCCCTAAAAGAATAGACCACAGTGCGCTTCCCGTTGCTGGGAGACTACAGGAAAGAGAGGGATAGCTCGAGTAATTATGCTACACTCTCCATGTTGTAAAGGCACACGCATGCCCAACCATGCATCTTTAACGTGAATGTGCTTGTTTCAGCTTAAGACGCGGAGTCCCACGAGTGGAAAGTTTTCGGTGTCATTTGCCAAGCAGTTCAGGCCGTTTCTGGCAGATGTTCTCTTTTCGAAGGTAGGCCGGCCTTGTTTATAGTCTAATGTGGTTTGATACGTCTACTGTAAGAGAACTGGGGAGAACCCCGAAAGTACCACACTCAACATTGTTTAGCAGCAAAGAGATAAAAGTCTGTTGTTATTGGTTACATTAGCAGTGAGTAATCTACTGATCCTTCTGATGATCCGTTCAGTTTGTAGAAAAAGGCCAGACAACAAAAATTGCCTCAGCTGAACAGTATTAAACCATTTGTAGCCATTCAGGTTTCTTACACTTTATTGGAGAAAGGATGTCCTATGAAGCCTTTCGAGTATTTCACTGCAGTATAGAAATTGTTACATGGTAAGAAATGCATAGGGAGTGTCTCTCAAAGTCTTAGTGTAAGAGAGACTTTCAGGGGAATTCAAAAGATGCATTGTTGTTATGCAAATTGGCGACATGATTTTTTTCAACATGAGTTGTAGCAACACAGCGTGATCATCTAACGTCAGTACCTACTCTCGCTAATGAATGCAACAAGATCTTCACTGCAATGTTTTAACATTTGGTAAAGAAGCTGTTACTGTCCAGAACAGGGGACGAGCTTCCTGTCAATACCCTTGATTTCAGAAGAAACGTTGGACAAGCAGGCGTCTACAAACTTTTGGACACCCAGCTTGTCCAAGCTTCAGCACCTGCACATTGGCTTCTGTTATAAGAGTGATTTTCACTTGTGTGAAATGAGTGACGTTATTGTCTGTGATAGTCGCTCAGAAGTTACAGATGTGGCGCATTATTTCTTTATTAACTGTCGTATGATATTCGCTGGTGCTCTGTATGTGAGCGCTTACAATAATAATAATAAATGTTTATGTACTAATTATTTGTCTTATTATTATTATTATTGTTTTATTTTAAATGTCGGAAAAAAAGTTCTTTGGAATGATTCCGTTGTAGAACGACTCGTGGTTTCCTTAGCATCCTTCAGTTGGATGGTTCTTGTGGAGAACTAGGGTTACCAGTTGATCTACAAATGATTGGATGTGAAAATACAAGTTGTGTTTAATAAAATATGAATTTGATGTGCAAATGTGCGCAGATGAAGTTTCTAGTGTGATGTACGAACAGCAGTGCCAACGTGTCGCAGTGCTCAGAGTGAATGTTGTGTTGAAGTGCTTTTTATAAATAAGGCATCGGGTTTGTAAATGAGTGTGAAAGTGAAGAATCGTTTAATAGTTTAGGGCAGAGGTCAGTAATTCGACGGACCATGGTCAGGGTCCGGACCCAGTTGTTGTCCGATGTGGGCCCAAAGCGATAAACTATTGAGAACGATAAAATTTTTGTTTGTGATTAAGCTGCAGAACTTTTCTAGTCTTTATGGTATACGGGCTTTGTGGCGCAGTAAACTCACAGACCAATCACATGCATTGTAATATCACCAAAAACACTCCTTAGCCAATCAGATCTGTGCTGTTTTGGGTGTGTGGCGAGCACACGGGCAGGGTACGAAGCTAGAAGCAGCAGTCGGAGAATAAAGCGATTCGGAGAGTAAAACAACTTTTTTAACCAGGAATGAAGACATAGATGTTCATTCTTTCTTATTTATGCATGTTTTACTTACTCTTTCTAGAAATAAGCACTTTAAGATGCACTTTTTTAATGTAGCTCTTGCTTCTATTTAAATATACTGAACGGTATTTGTAATTTTTTTGTCTTTTAGTTGCTGATGGTATATGATGCTGATACTAGGCTACATCAATATACAGAATATGGCACTGAATCATAACAAAGTTAAAAGTTATGAGGGTCTGGACCTTGGCCTGAGGATATTTCCTCTGACTGGACCTTAGTGAACTCTAATTAAACACCCCTGCTTTAGAGAATCATTGAATGGCAGGTTCACTCTGACGTGCACACGTACTGCGGGATTGCGTGTATAAGATCAGCAGGGAGGCAGGGTGTTCATGAGGCTCTCTCAAATGAAAAAAGCCTGGTTATTTCCATTTCCTGTTTGTGGTTAATGTGTATAAAGAATGTCTTCTGGCCTTTATTCGTCTGCTGCTTCAGGTCAGTCTTTCTGACACCTAATCCTTTTTACTTCTCAGTTCAGCGCCGGTGTCAAATGGGCTCCCTCTCCGTGTGTTTGTATTTACTAAGGTGTTTTTCGCTGTTCAGGGACAATTCTGCTGTTTTTGCCATCATTTAGTCCTTGCTCACTGCAAATGTCAATCAGTGAATAAACACTGCTCAAGGCAGCAGCTTGCTTTTGCTTTTGAAGATCCAGCTGAGTTGAATTGAACACATTCTCTGTCTTCAGTTCTCAGGTTCGGACGTGTGTCTAATCTAGTCGGATCCAGAAAAGCACCGGGTCATTGTTGGAGAGGCCGAGCCACTTTCATTCATCTGCCTTTTGAGGTATGTGCATGTGTGCTGTGTACATGTAAACCGCCAGCAGTCCCTCTGTCCTCAGCAGTGGACTTCATGTGGTCTGATTGCAGAAAGAATATATAATAATTGGTGTTAGTCAGACGCTTGATACTGTCATAGATATATAATAACTCATACTGTTATAGATATAACTCGTACTGTCATAGATATAACTCATACTGTCATAGATATATAATAACTCATACTGTTATAGATATAACTCATACTGTCATAGATATATAATAACTCATACTGTCATAGATATATAATAACTCATACTGTTATAGATATAACTCATACTGTCATAGATATATAATAACTCATACTGTCATAGATATATAATAACTCATACTGTTATAGATATAACTCATACTGTCATAGATATAACTCGTACTGTTATAGATATAAGATAACTCATACTGTCATAGATATATAATAACTCATACTGTCATAGATATAATTCATACTGTTATAGATATAAGATAACTCATACTGTCATAGATGTAAGATAACTCATACTGTTATAGATATATAATAACTCATACCGTTATAGATATAACTCATATTGTCATAAATATATGATAACTCATACTGTTATAAATATAAGATAATTCATACTGTTATAGATATAAGATAACTCATACCCTCATAGATATATGATAACTCATACTGTCATAGATATAACTCATACTGTCATAGATATATGATAACTCATACTGTCATAGATATATGATAACTCATACCGTCATAGATATATGATAACTCATACTGTCATAGATATATGATAACTCATACTGTCATAGATATAATTCATACTGTCATAGATATAAGATAACTCATACTGTCATAGATATATGATAACTCATACTGTCATAGATATAACTCATACTGTCATAGATATAACTCATACTGTCATAGATATAAGATAACTCATACCGTCATAGATATATGATAACTCATACTGTCATAGATATAACTCATACTGTCATAGATATAACTCATACTGTCATAGATATATGATAACTCATACTGTCATAGATATAACTCATACTGTCATAGATATAAGATAACTCATACTGTCATAGATATAATTCATACCGTCATAGATATATGATAACTCATACTGTCATAGATATAACTCATACTGTCATAGATATAACTCATACTGTCATAGATATATGATAACTCATACTGTCATAGATATAACTCATACTGTCATAGATATAAGATAACTCATACTGTCATAGATATAATTCATACTGTCATAGATATAAGATAACTCATACTGTCATAGATATAACTCATACCGTCATAGATATATGATAACTCATACTGTCATAGATATAACTCATACTGTCATAGATATAACTCATACTGTCATAGATATATGATAACTCATACTGTCATAGATATAACTCATACTGTCATAGATATAATTCATACTGTCATAGATATAAGATAACTCATACTGTTATAGATATAAGATAACTCATACTGTCATAGATATATGATAACTTATACTGTTATAGATATAAGATAACTCATACTGTTATAGATATGATAACTCATACTGTCATAGATATATGATAACTCATACTGTCATAGATATAACTCATACTGTCATAGATATAAGATAACTCATACTGTTATAGATATAAGATAACTTATACTGTCATAGATATATGATAACTTATACTGTCATAGATATATGATAACTTATACTGTTATAGATATAAGATAACTTATACTGTCATAGATATATGATAACTTATACTGTCATAGATATATGATAACTTATACTGTTATAGATATAAGATAACTCATACTGTCATAGATATATGATAACTTATACTGTTATAGATATAAGATAACTCATACTGTTATAGATATAAGATAACTCATACTGTCATAGATATATGATAACTTATACTGTTATAGATATAAGATAACTCATACTGTCATAGATATATGATAACTTATACTGTTATAGATATAAGATAACTCATACTGTTATAGATATGATAACTCATACTGTTATAGATATATGTTAACTCATACTGTTATAGATATATGTTAACTCATACTGTTATAAATATAAGATAACTCATACTGTTGTAGATATAAGATAACTCATACTGTCATAGATATAAGATAACTCATACTGTTATAAATATAAGATAACTCATACTGTTGTAGATATAAGATAACTCATACTGTCATAGATATAAGATAACTCATACTGTTATAAATATAAGATAACTCATACTGTTGTAGATATAAGATAACTCATACTGTCATAGCCATTGTCAGATAAACAATACTTAAAGCTTCTTCTTTGAAAGAGAGGAGAGAATCAAGCTCCACTCTTCAGATCTGAAAGAATCCACGGGTGTTTCTGTCCACCCTTCCACTGTAACAGCTCAGTGCTATTGGTCAGCAATGCTGTATTATAGGTTATTAATTTCTAAATGATGAACATATTGCATATATTAACTGTCAAGCTCTACCGGGACATCCCAGGACGTTCGGGTCCTGCTGTTTCTGCCTTTCTTTATATAGTCGCTTCGGTCACACCTGTGCACCTTTTGTGCCTTTATTGTTGGCAAACACTTCTTATGTGTCGAAGCCCGTCTAACCACAGATCCATCAGTGGATTTTTGGGCCAGTTGTTAGCAGCACAGAACAGATAAAGATATAGTGCACAGGCGTCTAGTTTGCTGACTCAGTTGGGGTTTGGATCCAACAATGTTAAATTGTTACTGAGAAAAGATTACAGTGAAAAAAGAAAAACATTGGCAAGTCGAACAAATGACCTGCTGCTGTTGTGAGAACAATAGACTGTCCACTCCAGAGTCCAGACCTCAACATCACTAGATGTTTTTGTGGTGCTTAGATTGTAAGAAGCAGCTTCTATACCAGCTTCCAAGAAGAAACTTTAGAGGCGTTTACAAGAAGAGTAGGGAAAAAGTCTTGCAGGCTTCTTATGAAAGTAATGAACGCTGTAGTAAAGGCAAAGACTGAACACAAATACTAAATGCATTATATTCATTGTATGTAAATAAATTTGTATAATGTTTATTTTTTTAATGTTATGTACTTATATTGCAAGGTGCGGGAGGCCTAGCATGCATGTATAGATGCTAATGATTAGGAAAACCGGCTTGTTTCTAAACCCAGTGAGCATTTATAACTCAGCACACAATAACACGCTGCTCCCACCACTTCAGTGTTGAAAGTGACACCACCCAAATAATTTCTGCTCTGTGGTGGTCCTATTGGGGGTTCATTAAAGAGCAGAGTATGCAGTGAATCAGATGGACTACATAAATGTAGAACTACAAACTGCACCTATATGCTACATGGAGCTGATAAAATGGCCAGTGAGTGTAGATACAAGGAGGTGTTCCTAAAAAGTGAGTGCTCAGTGAGTGTCTCTGTGAAACTATGCATTATCACAGAAATGCGTCAGGATATGTGGACATATTTTACTGTATGCATCTCAGAGTGTGATGCATATTATGTTGCATGTATTGCATATCGCTACATCCAGTTATACAGACAGACCGATGGACAACTGGACCAAATGTTAGACAGCTTTGCCACCTGGGAGCCTCTTCTGAAGCTGTGTTTAATGAAACGTGCAGTGGAATGTTCGTTTAGTGCTGATGGCGCACTCCGAGCAGTGCATGATGGTGTAATTTATGGTGATCTGTTGCTGCTGCTATGTAGGAACATGTTTTGGCTCTGCACAGTTTTTGCTCGATCACAATCAAGAAAACTGCTTCACCTCAGTCATTTGTAATTTATCACGTCTGTTTGTCTTTGACTTTCTCTGCGAAGGAGAGCAACGTGTTGTGTGTTTACCATAATGAAGATTAACATTTGCTTTGCACTGATGCCTGTCATCACACAAGCACGTTGATGGGTCACAGGAAATGTTAAAATGCTTGTCTCATCGCGTCTCTCTTTTTTTTTTTTTTCTCAGGGGTGTGTTGAGGACAGAGTTCAGGGTTAGGTTGAGTCTCTCTCTCTCTCTGTCTCTCTCTCACACACACATGCTCACTCTCTCTCTCTCTATCCTGGCCAGCTCTCCTCAGAGGGAGTGCGAGGCCACAGTTAATTAGGCTTCTTTAATCACCTGAAGTCACTCACTCTGACACTCTTTAACCTCGCCGTAAATGAGTTATTATTACCTCTGAAAACCCCCTCTGTGGTTTCAGACATGAAAGACTTATTTTAGCTCTGCTCGAAAGTGAAACACTACTTAAGCACGTTCTCTAATGACTAAATAACATTGGCCTCCTCCTCGTCCTTCACCTGTGTGTTTGCTGTTGATGCTATGGATTTCTGTTCTGTACGAACAAAGCTCTTGATGGTTACGGGGGAATTTTTTCGTACTTATTAACATATTTAATTAAATTCAGCGCAGACTGTCAAGGCTAAACATTTTAAAATGATGTTTATCTTTTATTTGTGTGACTACGCAGGGTTCGTACCGCATTGCGCCGTTACTTACGTGAGGCAATCAGCGTGATTGGTTCTGTGATTTCGAGAACGCATGCTGCCTTTGTTTGGCCATATGAATCAAATAACCTAGTTCTTCAGTGTAAGTACTGTGTGTCAAGCATGTTTTAGAAAACTGAGCTGCGCAGCACGTGCAAGCAGGCTAAACGTCTGCGTTAATAGTTGACGAGCTGGTCCTCAGAAGCCCTGCTTCGTCGCCTGGTTTACAGCGTCTTGTCATGTCCAGTGTTGCGGCATCGAGTATAGAGCTCCTCAGCTGTCCCAGCTTTTCGCTTTAGCATCAGGGATCTATAGTGAGGCTGATTACGTACTTAAAATTGCATAGTAATACCTGTAAAAGACGATGAGAACAGAAAAAGATTTCACAAACACAGGCAGTGAAGTGTTTAATGCAGAGCTAAGTTTAAAGGGTTTGCTGACCCGAGCCCTGTTTGGATGGGATTAGTTTTAAATGGGGAGTTGAGGTAATGTAACTGTGTTTTCTTTCTAATAAACTAATATTTGTCAAATGAATGTAAATATGAATCATTTCGCAAAGTCTTGTGCATTTCTCCATGTTTCTGTCCGCTGGTAGTGAACTGGGTGATCTTAATCTTTCTTATAACGCTTCCATAAGCATTGCCCAGCCAATCATGAGTCTCACCACTCTTGCCCTGTGTACACAAAACAGTTTCTGAGTCAAAGAAACTTGGTGAGGTAACCAGAAATAACTAAAAACTAGCAAACTAGACGTCCTCTGTGTAGCTGCATGACGCCCCTCCATTCGTTTCTACATTCACTAACTTTGTACATCCGTCTGCACCACTTGTTTTTTTATTTTATTTATTTATTTATTTTTTGTCCCCAGTCACATAAAATCTGGGTAATGATCGGCATATATGAGTGGGCTTGTAGGTTAGGAGTGTCGGACAGGGTGTGTTGATTAGCCAAGCCCCCACAGTTCTCCGAACGGTCTGAGCAGCGGTTTTAAGCCGTATCAGATCCATGTTCTTATTTTTTATTCAAGTTCTGCTGGATGCTTCATGTAACGCTCAGGTTTAGCATCACACAGACACTTTCATTTTTCATTGCTCTCTGTGTTCTCTGGGGCTTTAAGGCACGCTCACTCTCTTGTCAGTAAAGATTAAGGTGCACTTATTTTCTATAAACCGAGCAGTAGAAATGAGTACATCGGCAAATCAGCAGATCGGTAAAACTGCTGTAGTATTCTGTGTGAAAGGTTTAAGCGTGGAGGCACTCAAACAAGCGTTTGTGTCTCTGACGCTAAAGACGAGTTTGTCATTTTACAGTCGTACCTCATGTTCAGTAGAGAACAAAAAGATTACACCTTGATATTTTTCTTTTGTACAGTGAAATTGACTGTTGGCTGTGAATACCCAAGCGATTGGCGATACTAAATAGCAGCTAGATGAAACGTTTGAGTGCATTTTCTACACTTTCTCAGGTAGAGGAGCTGTCTATATCAAGTAGCTGCTCCCATCTGATTTATACCCAGATATCCTATCCAGTGCAAATCGTACATATATCGTTCATCATAGTTACCCTGTGGGAAACCTCCATTACCCCACCTCCACCTGGAAAACTAATCACATCCATGTAGCCATGATTTCACATGTTTTACTTTTCATATCTCTCTTATGATCATGAAAAGGAAAAGGTGTGCGTTTTCTTTTTCTCTTTCTTTTTCACTCTCTCTCTTTCTTTCTTTATTTCTTTTTGTCTCTTTCTCTGTCTCTTCCTTTCTTCCTTTCTTTTTATCTTTCTCTCTCTCTTTCTTTATTTCTTTCTATCTTTCTTTCTCTGTCTCTTTTTCTCCCTCTCTCTCTCTCTCTCTCTCTCTCTCTCTCTCTCTCTCTCTCTCTCTCAGACAGAAAAACATGAATCGTGGCATCTGCCGTTTTGTCTGGTGCCAAGCGTTTGTGCCCTGATGAAAAGTTATGCTAATAGCTCCCTGAGCGCTCAGATTGATGGATGAGGGCTGCAACAGCTTCCATATTTGGGCAGTCCCTTTAGATTATCCACAACATGGAGGCAGTGGAGGAACCCCCCCCAACCCCCACAGCTTCTGACTTTATGCTGAATCAGACAAACAGGAACTCACAACTGGGGTGTGGCAGTGTAAGAATGCACAAATACAAATAAACTGTATTAATAGCAGTGAGTATCACACTGATGACGAGGGCCTGGCTTTGGATAAAATGTTTTGTTGTTGTTTTTCTGCTTATTTACTAAGTTTACTGTTTACAGTTGTAACAATTTGTCACCAATATCACTTTTATGGAGCTAAAAATTCAAATGTGATTGTATCTGCTGAAGCAGTAAACACTGTTTGTGGTTTTAGAGAAATAGTTCTGTCACTGATTTGATTGTAAATTTGTGAATTGTGACATGTCTTCTTTCAGTCTTTTATTTTTAAAATCAAGGATAGTAATGTGAAATTTATCTCCACCTTGGGAAGCTTTTCCACTAGATATAGGAACTGTGAGGAGCTGTGAGGATTTGATTGCATTCAGCCACACGCATTAGCAAGAAGCACAATTAGCATTGGGCAGGTTGTAATATTGGATGTTGTAGTTCTGGATCCCACTTAAACCACTCAAACTCATTAGATCACTCTAGAGAACATCTTTCCACTGCTCCACAGTCCAATGCTGGGGGCTTTATGCCCCTCTAGCTGATGCTTGGCATTAAGCATGGTGTGCTTGGGCTCCTGTAGTTGCAGAGCATCCCATTCTGTTGGCAGAGTGTTGGTAGGTGCTGTTCTATGATGATTAAAACTAACTGTGTGTTTATGTGTGCGTGCAGTCGAACACTTGTGGCAGCAGCGGGTGCACCTTAAAATGCTGAATTGACTAATTAGGAGGATGTTTGAATGATTTTGGGCATACTGTGTGCTGGCCTTTTTAGTCTTTTGTCTTTCAGGAGCATGTGATGTACTGATTAGAGGCCTTTGCACAGGCTTGTGAAGTGCATGCCAGCTTGAGTGCATGCTGTTATTAAACCGACAAGAGGACATACCCAATAATACAAAATCCTGAAGTTCACGTTAATATTTATTTATTTTTTTCCAGTTTTCCAACTTTTCGCCGCCAATGTCCAGTTTCTGCATGTTTTAACCAATGACTGTAGTGTATGTCATATAAAGAGTCAATGGTTCCAGCTTCTCTGTGATTGTAGGTCTGGCAGTTTGATTCTTGCTCTGAAGATCTTTGCACCTGTATAGTATTGCTTGAATAAGATGCGCTCAAGCAGAGTGCCATCAGCATTCAAGCAGCTAGGCTTATGTAAGAGACACCACACACATAGCCTATATATATATATATATAGACAATATGCTAATGTGTGTAGATCTTTAGTGTGCCGCAGACTGTGGTGAGTTCCTTTTATCTCAGTGTGTTGAAGTTGTAAAGACATTTGGTCATCTGTGACTGCGTTTACATGCTGTGGTTAATGGTGGCTCTCTGAGACCATCTCGAGGGATCTGGCTCTGGCATCACTACATCTACAGCCAGTCCTGACCGGGGCTTTCTCACAACCCTGCACAGCTCTATCGTTCTTATTCTGGCATCCGTGCAGATGCTAATAACAGCATATTTGGCTTCCAAGTGACTCTGGCCAGTGAAAAGAGTGGCATTCCAGACAGCAAAAGCAAACTGAATCAATTTTTGCCCCCAATCTTTCTCCCATTTTTGTCTCCATATTTGGAAATGTTTACCTCCTTGTGGCTGCACAGTGCGGGAGGAAGAAGGGGTATGAGTCATTTTAACAGCATAAGGGCCTGCCTGTGGATCCTCCTCAGTAAACTCCCATTCACTTTAGTCTATAGAGACTCGGCATATTCAGTGAGTACCTTTCTTATTCATTATTGCACTATTGTCTGTGCGTCTGTCTGTCTTTCTTTCTCTCTCTTTTTCTCTCCGTCTTACACTTGCTTTCGGTGTCTGTTCTGGCAGCTAATTAAGCCGGCAGGGCAGTTTGCGTACAGGGCAGTGAGCTGGGGCTTGCTTTTGTTAGTGGTGTTGTGATGTAGTATAGAGATAGCTGCCTCCTCTCTGCTGTGATCACTGCTCTTGATGTGTTTGGGCAAGTATGATTGAATACCTGGAGTGGATTGCACTCCCCCGACCTGTTTAGAACAGCAGTGCCTTGACTGCAGCTGCAAGAGAAGCACTTAGGTTGCTGTGTCTGATCCTTGTTTGGTAAATATGACACTTTAATGGGAAATATGAATGTTCTTTTATTTCGCCAACAGGTTTCTTTTCAGGTCAGTGGTATGTTGTTATATTTCTCAGCAGTCACATAATTTTAATCTTGACACTTATATTTGTGTATTTCTGTAGGGAAGACCTTTTTGCTTTGTAAGTTAATAAAAGCGCACTGATAGAAAGAATTAATAATTATTATTTTGCTGCTCATTTGTGTTTGCATTAAAAGCATATTGCTGGGTAGTAAGACAACCTCCCCCTTATCTTTGCCATACCGTACATGGTATGTTCCTTTCTCGCCAGATACCACGCACCACTGGCTTTGCAGGTTCTTTAGTAGTTGTGGTGGTTGTTTGTGCGTTCCATCTGTTCTTGTCTAATCTTGTGCTTACACTACTGCAGAAAAATGATTAGCAAGATTTTTATTCACTAGAAATGTGCTGAGTCTCCACAGATCGCACTGTGAAGTGGTCAAATCAGCAAAGACCTGGCTTCCCACATATGGACTATTACGTAGATCCATTGCCTGCTATGTTCAGTTGTAGGTGTTTCTTTGAAAGTGGCATCATCTACAAATGCACTCATTAAGAAAGGCTAATGGAGGTTGGGCATGTGAAATGCTTCGCATGATCTTCATGTGATAAAACCGTGTGTCACCAGGGATGTCCTCTGTCTGACCCAGATGACTCAGGGACTCGAGCACAGAAGCTATCAGTCAGATAACGCCGAATACCAGATGAATGATATAGTTATTTGGGTCAGTCCGACTCTTCTGACAGGCTACGTTTTGATTCTTGCCAAAGTTTAATAGAAGTTTTTCTCTTTCTATTTGAGTCATTTGTTTGTTGTTTTTTATCTCAGCATTATTTTTTTCCCCCCGGTGGTCTGTTTTTCCTACTTGTGAGAGCTATTTTTGCAGTTTTTGCTAGGCTCTCTCTCTCCTCAGATGTCCAAACACCAGCTCACTGCATCTGGCTGCTCTGAGTTACTGGATGTTAGTAAAGCAGGTGCCCATGCAGTATAAAAAGCCCAGGCCGATTTAGCCTGCTGGCACCTTTCACTAGTGCTCAGTGCCCTGTGTTTAATCTTTCTATCATGAAGGCATATCAGTTTTTTAAGAGCAGGACCTAGATGGGTTTGCAGGGAACAAAAATAATACCTTTCATTCCTTTCAGGAACAAGAACGTCTCATACTCTCACTAAACTTTTCTCTCACTTTAGCCCATGTTTGGTCAAAGAATTTGTTGAATGCAAATGAGGCTTAGCTTCTAGTGGCACCATATCTGGAAAAATGCAGCATCTGTTTAGGAGCCTCTCATTTCTTTTAACCAGTTTTATTTTTTTTCTCCAGATTTTATTGATTGAAGTATAAGGTGTTGCGATTAGGGTAACGATGTGGCTGCCAAAGTTTTTAAAACTACAATTTACCTGGCTTGCTTTTATTTAATATTCACTCTAGCCCTAAGGGCTCAATAGTATTTGAAATGGGCATGTACAAGTGCTCTGCTTGTGCTTTTATTGTCACCTGAATAGGTTGTAAACAACAGAATGGAGACCTACACGACTTCAGCTCACAGCAGGAAGGAGTTTCTGTGTTTGCAAAGTGAGGAAAAGGAAAGTGTAATGTTTGAGAGGAGAGCTGTTTAAAAGTATTGATGCAGCAATGTATTGTGGATGAGCTTGTGGCAGTACCTGCACACACATGTATTTGCTGTATCAAGTGATTGCTCTATCGATATTTCTGAATTTACCTCGTGCGTGTGCTCGAGTGAAACAGACACAGCAAATATGAGAGTGCAACATGGTAAACACTCCTTCATAAGTTAGTGCTTTTCTCTTCATCTGTTGTTAGTTGTATAAAAGGCTGTGTTAGAGAAGAGAGTTTGCTTTCAGGGAGAGTGAAGCACAGACCCAAGTTATTTCTGTATTGTGTGCTGTCGTATGAGAGTGCATGAAATTGTTTTTCTCTAGTTACTGTTAAGGTATTTCTACTCATTGTTAGTTGTGTACTTAATGGTTCCACATTTAGTCTAGTTTGCAGTTGAAGTGGGTTGGAATTAGTTTGAGCTGGTAGAGCTGCTTTGTGCTCTAGACACTGTGCTGTATGTAACCTGTGTTCAGTAATATTTTTGTTGTTCACTGATATTTTTTGCAGCCACAGACTCATATGTACTCAAATAGTACTCTTTGCTGCATTCCTGTGTTGCTGCTATTGGGATGAAAGTTCAAAGGTTCTGACTTGACTTGCATCTTTGTATCTTTTTTGCGCACCTTTTGTTTTAAACTCAGACTTTAAACATTTAATAATACATGATATTATCATTCTCCTCAACCATATTTATTTAATCATTTATTCATCACTGTAGTTCTTAGAACAAATTTTAGGTTAAATACTGACTAAAAGTGTACATCCGGTGTGTCTTGTCATTAGCTGTTAGCTTCAGAAGCTAGGCTGCAGGTGAGGAAGGTGGGTCGTTGGAAGGATTGACCTACAAGGGCTTCTTGTGTGTAGTATATGGTACCTCTAGCTTTGCGCATCTTTGGTTCTAGCACTTTCCTAATGCAGTGGCATGTTACTATCCGGTGATGCTTGTATTTTTCAGTCATCAGTCAGCCTCGCTTCTGAGGGAGCAGGACTTGTGCTGGGACCTTTGGCTCTGCAGCACTCTTAGCACTGAAGTGCTCTTTGGCTGTTTACACATTCTTCATAACCCATGCCATGGAAATGGTGGCAGGGAAAGGTAGAGTCTAATGGGATTTTACATAGCTGAGAGGGGCAATGTTCCCACCGCGAACGATAGAGCACTGTGATAATCCCATTACCTTTCGCTCCGCGCTAAACAGGGCCTGCACAGCCGGCACCGTGTAGCTCCAGGCTAGCTAACTCGCTAGCTCTTCACTGCTTGTCTTAATGCTGCTTGATGCCGGCGCGAACGGTCCCAGCCTGTCTTAGAGCACAGAACCTTTCATGTATCTCTCCTGCGTTTCTCTAGCAGCCAGGCAGACCGAGCATCATAGGTTTTAGAATCATTTAGAAACGTCACAAGTTTCACGATTTAGTTTTTTAGTCTTTTCAGTTCACGCGGAGTTGTGTAACATAATGACCTGAGACGTCTCTCCTTTTCTCATTTAGTTAGTGTCAGAAGACAGTGGCATAGGTCAGAGTGAAAATGTCTCCACAGTGTTCTTTTAGCTGGTTTTGTGCAGGGTCATTTGTTTACCAACGGACCACCGGGAAAAAATCCCACCCTGTGTCACTTGCTGCAGCATTGTTTTTTGGAATATGGTGAGAGCCTCGCCATATGTCTTATCACTTTCCGAAATTAGCACAGGGTGGATGAGGCTACACACGTCTTGTTTCAGTGCTGCCTTGTAAACGTGCTAGCAATCCCCCCGCCGTATCTCAAGAACCCAGATTAAGATTTTAATCTGGTCTCACTCACTTCGCACGGCCGTCCTTAATTTTGCGAGATGACTGCGCCTCCAAATTGAAGATGATCTGCTGTTTGTTTTCGCAAAGTGAAGTAAATCCAAGTGGATCTCCTGTCGACAAATAAACTTAAGGATTGATTAACGAGTGCAATTAGATGCTCAAGCAGATTGAAGGAGACTGAAGTCAAATAAGGGGGTGATTATCTGCTTGGAAAAGGAGATCCACATTAAGGGTTTGATTGCTTTCTATTTTTACGCCTAATTCTTTTATTGACACAGTCTAAGCAGTTATTTTCCTCCGAGAATTTCAGCATTAAGAAATGATTGGGAGTCAAGGCCCTACCCTTCACCCCAGATAAACCAAGTAAACGACGTATGCTATCCGTGTTAGCGTAAGGTCATGGTGAACCAGCCCAATCTGCTTTGCTTAGCATAGTTCAGATGTTTCCCAGATCCACACGTATAACTTCACATGACTTCTCTTTTAACTGCTAGTAGGACATGTCCGTGTACTGGTACGATGCTAGGATTAATGGAATCCTTTTGTGTATCCTTGGCTCAGCTGTCAGTACCAAGCAAGCCGTTTTCAGCATCAACAAGCAGCATTGTTGTTTCTTGGTGAAAAGCGATGTCCTGTGTCTGGCTGTAAATTCTATTGATCAGATTGCAAAGTTACATTTATTTACAATTCTAAATCAGATTATGAAGTTATTTCAAATGATTTCTGAGGTGGTTGGATATAGGATAATTCACTTAGATGAGAAAAGGCAAAGAAAGAGTTACCGATATGGAGTTAAACAATGTTTAAAAATATATACACATAATAACAATGCAAGACCTGGTGGACCACCAAAACTGTCATCATGTGATAAACTTTAGTGACAGCTTTCATCTTTGAGAGAGAGGGGCTTCAGAGTAAAATCCAGAGGCGTCTCTGTTCATCCGTCTACTGTAAGCAGACTTGGAGCTGGAAGTCTGACACGATGTGTAGCTGCCAGGAAGCCCCTAAAGAGAAAAGAATGAAAATGGACAAAAAGAAAAAAAATTGCAAATCAAACAAAGAAGGTGCTGGTGTTTTTAGGACAATGGACTGACCACCCCACAGTCCAGACCTCAACATCATTGAAAGTGCATTTGATGGTGAGAAGCAGAAAATGCAACCAACGTCTAAGACTGAACTTTGGATGTGTGAAAAATATCAAAGCAAATTTCTTAGACAAACTAAAAGCAGATCTCCTGAAAGAATGAAAGCTGTGATGAAGGCCAGGATGGTTAGGTGTATGTTTATATGCCAAAAAGGAAGAACGTTTACTAAATAATGACGTACATATACACTTTTACAAAAAAATGAGTTATTATTTATATTCTTCTTCTTCATGAATTAAATTAGTTGTTTAGATTTTTATTTCAAGTTTATTTTATGGTAGAGAAACTGGGTATTCTCTGTTTGCTTGTGTTTGAGGTGCAGTTTTATATCACAACATCATTGCTCCATTAGTCATACGCTTTTTATCTGGTTTACCAGTTGAGGTTCCGTATAATTGGGCTCTAGTCTTGAAATGTGAACATATTTCGAGCATAGACGATGAACAAGTTTCTGTAGAATGTAGTGTGGAAAGTTTGTGTTGACCAGTAAAAAGAGGAAGGAGCCACATGAACAAATGCACATGATGCACAATGGGTAGTTTTTTGTGTTGTGTCTTGTTTAAGAAGTTGGAACTACAACAAAGTGTGAATAAAAAAAAAAGTTTTAATACAAAAGTGCAATACTTTTTATGTATTTCACTAAAGAACGGGAAGAAAATGTTGAGTGACTGGTAAGGTGTAGTTAAGACACCGGTGGAATGAAGGAAAAATCCAATTATCTATTAACGCTGTTGCACACTAAGTGCAGCGGGAAATGGGGATCATTCTGATGCAGGTTTTTACATAAAGAATATACTCACTGGATTTTTGTTGAGTTTCCTACATTCTCTTTACTTAGTCAGCCAAAATAGACAAATGGGGAGATTATCTTTAAGTGAAAAACAGCACTCCAAAGAATGTCCTTGTAGACCGGCGACGCTGGAGAGGCTACTACGTTTTGGAAACATGAAAGGAGAACAGAGAGTTTCACTGCTTCATGTAGGAGCTGGAACTTTGAGTGTGTTTACTCACAGCCTGGGTGTTTAACACTGTACTTTTAGAGCTGCAGCTGTAACTAAGAAAAAAAACCTTTATTAATTAAAATGATATTGCGTTTTGTCCTCTGATAAATTGCATTTGGTGTGATCAGCTTTATACGTGAGTGAACATCCAAATAAATTTGGACTTTATTTTATGTGATGCATTTTATTTAGTTTGTTCTAGAAATTTTGGTGATGCCATGTGCTCAGGCAAAAAATAGTGACACAATAACTATAACATATCGTCCAGCCCTGGTGATGAGAGCCAATTCTTGTGTTCCTCAGTGGTCTTCCTCAGTGGTCTTCCTCAGCGGTCTTCCTCAGCGGTCTTCCTCAGCGGTCTTCCTCAGCGGTGTTAAGTTCTGCTGAGATACGTCTGTCTCTGACCTGTTGTCAGTTTTGGCTGTGTTGTAATAATTAGATTATGTGCATCCAGTGGCGCTGTGAAAGCATTGACAGTGAGGTGTTCGAGACAAACACGGATTCAATTTCGATGATGTAGTGAGTGTGCATGATATCTGCTGGTGTTTCAGGCTTTGTGACAGCTTCTGAAGACACGGGTTTCTAATAGCATCTGTGTTTCGCTGCAGAACAGCAGGTGGGCTTCAGTCACAGTGCTTTATGAGTAATTAATGATTTAACCACTAATACACCTGTTATGTGGAGGATTTTTCCAGCCTCACAGAATCTGATTGTAGCGATGTCTGTCTCATGTTTCAGAAAAATCTTTATCTGCCAAAAGTAGCACTAATTAGTCCTATACACTCAGTCCAGGCCTTAATCTGGTTTTGGTGTGAGTAGTAAGTTACAGATTAATCCTGGATTTTGCTCAGGACCCATGGTAATGTAATCCATGCGGTCAGTATGCAGAACAGACTCACTCACAAACAAGCCCTTTCACCTGTTCAGAAGTTTATAGTGGGCCTGTTCACAGAAGACACAGAACACATGCAGAACATAATATATAAGAATTTCTTTATGCTCTTCTTATATTTAAACGTTAGTGGAAACATATAACAGTATGATTTGGTCCTAACTGAGAACTAGTTTTGGAGAAGGTCAAGAGAACACTATTGTTTAATGGATTTGCATATAAAGTACGTCTGAATTGTTTTCATTGGAACTGGTGAACGGCGACTGCCATCAAGCTGTCCTTTAAATGAACACAGCTACTGCTCTATTTTACACTGCTGTCTGCTCATTAGCTTTTTTTGCCAGGGATGTTAGACTGGAGGTGATCAGTCAAATCGTTTTAATATTGAAGTGGTGCAAATTAAGGTCTATAGGCCATGTCCTCACTCTACAGCTGAGAATATTGCTTTCTTTCAGTGCTGACTTAGTGTATGTCATTAATCATAGGAAAGCATATAAGGTTAAAGAGATTCACACAATATCTTTTGAGCTGCCACTTGTTTCCTGGTGATATTTTTAGGTGGAAGTTAGCTAGTTGGTTTCCACAAGTCTTGTTAAAGCTTCTTAAAATGCAGTACTAATACGAATTGTTCTTATTACACGGCACAATGGAGGAAGGAAGAAAGCGAAGAAAAAGGCTGGGAAGAGCTGTAATGGGTTATTAAATAGATGTGCAAAGTGTTCTGGATTCTATAGAGAATGCAAATTGCTCTTTTTAGCCGGCATTATTGGCATTTTAAACGAATTCTCTGGTCATTGTTGGCTCCCCTTTTAACTTAGCGGGGGTCTTGCTCTTGAACTTGATTATGAAAGGCACAGGTAGGAACGGCTATATTATTTGTAAAAGAGAAAAACAGGGAAATGATACATTTTGGCTGAATGTCGCGCTGACTTTAAAGCTCTGTATTTATAGGGCAGGTCAGCGTTGCAGAGGAAATAATTTGTCGTTCAAGGTTATCAGCTCAGTAATGGAATGGCGTAATGTCTTTATGCAGCGGGGAGCGAGCTAAAAGTTTCCAGCTTTAGCTTTATTGTCAGAAGCACATTTTGTTTTTGTTCCTATGTAGTGTTTTGCAAAGCCTTTTACTGGCCTTTGCCAGTCAGCAGTAACTGGTTTCAGAGCATTACAGCTGGAGTAAATATGAACGCATTTATTGTGATTGACAGACTCAAGCATTGGCCTGGCTCAGGCTTGAAGAGTCCAAATGCTCACCCACACTTACCTGGACTTACTTTTGGTCTTTAATTGTTTTGGTCGTATGATTAATGGCAGCCGAAATGAAAATCTACCTGTTATATCTGTTGTAAACATACTCTACATTCTACACAAGCTCTGCGATAGTGTTTAGGCTGATAGTTGCTGTATAAAGACTAGGAAAACCCACTTTGATGATGTATCTTAAAGGTCAATATTTTATCATATAAATTGCAACTAAATAATAAAAAAAAGACAAAACAAACCTGAAAAATCAAACCAGTTGCTTTTAAATTTCATTAACTTACAATGTGTTGATGTGCAGGGCAGTGGATTCCCAACAGCGTGAAGTTTTATTTTGGAGGTTAATCTGCAGTTTAAAAAGTTATTACATTCCAATATATCACAATGCCCGTCATCACAGTACTCAGTATATCATAAACTCGCTATCATAACTTGAGTAATGTGATAATTTCATATTGGGGGGCCTTAAGTGATTCCCAGCCTTAGATAACTAACATCTTCAAGAAATTAAATATCTTATTCTCGCTGTAGCTTATTTTTAATTGTCTTTTAATGCTAATCAGAATTGAGAGAATTGATTACTGAAAGGGATTCTTTCGTCAGAATTCTTTCGTGTCCTCCTCTGATGGGTTAAAAGGGCTTCCATTTTAGGATGAATAAAGATAGAGTCACTTTTCTTTATGATTGTGTTTGTGTACTCTAATGCTAACTTTGTTGGCCTTTATTAGCCTATAGATCCATAGCTAGGCTAGCTAGTGGTCAGTCTCGGTTGACGCCACAGGGATTCCTAATGTTTGGATGATGTATTTCTGTAATGCTGCAGTGACCAATCCTGGTAATCAGTGTCATGACCCTCGAGAGTTTGGATTCAACACACCTGCCTCTAGTATCTGGATGAGACGTGTAAACATAGGCTTGAAGTTAAACTGTTCAGGGTGGTAGATCTGGAAGAGCAGGAATGGGTATTCTTGGTTTGATGCATGCTTGGTATTGTAGTGATGAGTTTTATACAAATTCAGTTTTTTTAAATCAGTCAAAATCCTGGGATCCTTTAGTGTTAGACTGGTATGCTCTGTTAACAATTGTAAAAATTAACAGATGTACACACAGAAGTTTGTTTATATTTAAGGATGTAGTGGGGAACTAATTGTGGTTAAATTAACCATGTTAAAATAAAATAATATTAAAAACTGCACTAATAACTAACGTAAGAGCTTAAACAACAGTTAGATGTTCTGCTGGAGTGTGATGTAGCTGCTGTGTCATAGTGAAGTAGTAACTCAGTAGAATGTTCTGGAGCTGTCTGATATTTGTGACTAAGCATTTCTAAGAGGAGTGCTTTTATTGAGTTAGATTGTTTTGCTCTACCTTAGAACTCTCTCATGACCACTCTGTTCAACTTCAGCTGTACATTTTTTTAAAGACAGTTATTTTAATAGATTTGTTCACTCTCCTCATGTTTATTCATGTGGTCTCATTGAGAAAAGCCTGAGTGGAATACACTGTTACACCTTGTCAGAGTAGCCCGGCCGCTGCAGCCATCTGTTGGACGTGCGAGACAAAAGTGTGTAAGTATCATTGTGCTCGTTAGTGTCTTCTGCAACATGGGCAGGACCTCCGCTGTTGGGCCCGTGTTGCCTCAGCTCTCTGAACGTGCTCCAGGCTCACGTGGCCTGCAGGCTGGATTAATTGCCACCGAGCCCTTTGTGATCCAGGAATGCAATTACCTACTGACCCAAATCATCCGCTTGGCAGGGCGTCCCTGTTCCCTCCAAGCGCTGCCAGCACTCCTCTGGTCTTCCATGCCCTCCTGGTATTTTCTCGAACTATACTCTCGCTCTCTGAGCTCCCCTGCACTGTGCAAACGTAATAAAGGAGGAGTGGAAGTGCTCGGGCTTTTAGAGTCAATTATTACATTTTTTTTGTCCTCACTAAAATAACTGCTTTAACCCCCCAAACTTCGAAGAACAGCCAGACTGCACTGAATAATAAGGGTTAAAGTGTAAAAGGAGTTCTGTGTGTTTAGTAATAAATCTAAATAAATAAATAATTGGAAAAAAGACATATTTTGCGTTAGTGGGATGGTTTAAAAGAAAAAAAGCTCGCAGCTGGCTTTTGCGTTTCGACTGACATGAAATTATCGGCTGCGTATCCTGTGTCAGTGGATGAAATGCTTTCGAGCACTACTCCAGGTGCTCTGTGGGAAATGTTCAGAGCAAGCAAATTCAGTCAGTGTTTATCGATTTTGCTGCTATGGTGACTGAAAAACTATATTAAGCTTGTGTGTGCACGTGTGCACATCATTTGCATATCAAAATATAGACCCTTCAGTTGTGAGCACAGCATCATAAAGTAAAACATATAGACAAACAATTAATCAGTGTAAATTACATATGCAGTGTTAAATTTGCCAGTAATACCAGTTTATATCAGCAAGTAATCACTAATATAGTGAAGTTCAGGTGCTAATAGATTCTAATAGAACTTGAGTAATATGTAAGAACTTTATTCTTACAGCATTACTCATAGCACGCAGCGTGGTGCTGGAGTCTCGGTCTCAGTGAGAACTGATCCCTCAATGAGCATTTAGCTGTTACAAGTCTCTTAGCCTCTGATCCCAAATTACACCTGTTATGTCCGAACGTATTGTCCTGTAGCGTATTAATTAGAGGAATGTGTGCTGCAACGTCACTGGACAGCTTTGCACTTCTTATCTCAGTGCTCATTTTAATCCTGATGTGTCACAGTATATATGCGGGGACCCAAACAATGTGTGGATTATCTCCGGGAAGGGTGATGAGCGTGAGCTTTTGAAGGGCCTATGTCATAGAAAACTGAGAGATTTCTTTTCTGTGCTGTCAAAAGAATCAACACATTTACATATTGTTACCCAGTTCAGACAGTTTAGCCCCACATGTTTATTTTGAACTTGTGAGGAGTGCTTCAGCTCCAAGTGCTTCAGCTTTTTAAAGAGGTGCAAAGAGGACAGCCAGTCAGCCAGACAGAGGTCCTTTAACTTAGTTTTACAGACCCAGCAACAAAAACTGTGTATTTTAATTCAAGGTGATTAAGACAGGTTGGAAAATGGTCATCTACAAAAGGAGTGATGCCCATTTTCAGCAGGAACAGATTAAATAGCAGGGAAAATGATATTAGGGCTCTTTAGGAAGTAAACATTTTTTATATGGCCAGGACTTTGCTGACTAATATGATTGTCACATGTTAACTCGAGATTGATTGGGTTGGGTTTTTCTATAGCCATGGCGATGTTTACAGGTCAGGGTCAGCTAATAGCCAATATGTGCTGCTGATCTTCCATTTTCTGCTAAGATGTCGGGTGGGCGAGTAAAATATCTGCTCTGTTCACGTCCGGGAACTAGAAACACGTAACCGCGCCAGTAAAAACGCTGTTGTTAATAATGATAAATTATTCACATTTTTACATGTTTCTTCTGAACAGTTCCAAAAGTTTTGGTTGTGGTCCTTCACATGCAGCAGCAGAACATTTTACCGCACCAATAACACGGGGCTGCCCACGTACTTGCCTGACTTGCCTGAAATCGGCGTTATGAAACACTGACATCGGCCGATGTCAATATATTAAAAAATTGCAAATATCGGCCCGATATATTGGCCGACAGATATATCGGTCGATCTCTGATGTTAACTAAGAATTGGCTAAAATTGTTGGTTTTTATTTCTCAAATTTAATAAATGCGAACGTCAAGCACTCATATTTTAAGGCGTTTAACGTTTATTTTTTTTATTATTTCTATTTATGTGAAGGTTTTTTTTGTGGTTGAACATGTTATCCTTATGCCAAAGATCAAGTTTAGGTTCAGTTTGTATTGTTTTGTCCATGTTGGTGTTTTAAGTTTATGTTTACCTTTTAAACCTGTAGGACTATTATACATTTTGGCAATTTGTGATGTTTAGCTTGTTGGTGCAGCCTTAATATCACATTTCATCAGCCAACCAGTTTATTGCTCAGGCCCTGAAACACACACCCCGTTAAGGTTTTATAATTTCTGTCCTCTGAGTTTACCTGTCATGTTGTGATCTGTATTTAAAATGGTGTGTTTAGCTTTTAAACATATTTGTTCATGTATTAGCCACTGTAATATGCAAACTCCGCAGCAGGTGCACATAGATATAATGAGATACTGGCCAGCGCTTGTGTGCCTGCTGTTTCATTCGAGATGCTGAATAAAGAGAACGTTGGATCGAGTCCAGTATGTGCCACGCGAGACTACAAGCAACTAATCCTAGAATGGCTGTAATGTAATGAATGAAATAAAGTAAAGAATGTCTAGAGTGCCCCACTCCAGTCTTCGAGATCAAAGCGCTGAAAATGAGCTGGGTAAATAAACGCCAGAGGGGGAAAACCACTCATTGATCTTCATTCAGAATCAGTATTACGTATACAAGCTACTATATTAGGGCTTTTGAGAATGTGCGTTCATATTTTATTCCGAGTAAAGCCTGAAAATCATACAGAGGCAGTGGAGCCAAAACATCATCATCTTAAAAGTTTTAAAAATGAGGTGCTGACCAGTTTCCCCTGATACTCAAACATGGAAAGAAACCAAAAGCCAGCATTAACAGCAATATTAGACTTTATGCCTGTTCTGGCCACAAACTGAACCCTTTTTTTGTATGTTTTCAAAGAACTCCTAACTGACACATCATTAGATAGATTGGGATGATCCGAGGTATTCCAGAGCAAGCCAAGCGGGATCACACCAAATCCAAAGAGCTCAGCAGTGAAAGCCCTTGTCCTGGGGCGAAGGCCTGGCCCGCTCGCAGTTGTGGCTAGTGAGAGAGGGCGGCGGAAATGGATCAGATTACAGTAGTCCTGCAGGGCCGCGCGTGCTTCACTCGGCAGCATGGTTCTCCCCACTGTACAGCCCTGAACATCATAGAAATAACAGTGTGGCCTCGTCTAAGACAGCCAATTGCCCGTCACGGATTACGTCCTATCAGCTTTTAAAGTAGGTTTTCAAAAATGGGAAAAAGGAAAACATACAAATAAAAACAAAAAGTGGCGGCTTAGCCAAATGGTTCACAGCGCTGTCCTCTGGGTATTAATGCAGGAAAGATTTAGCTTTTAAAGGGAGTGATGCTATTACGAGTCGGGCGTGCATGTGAGCTGGTGTATTTTTGTATGCTTCTATGGGCGTGTAAAGGGCAGAGTGCACATTGCCACATGTGTGTAGTTAGAGAGAGACTTCAACCCTTATTTCAGTGCTGGATCATCCTTTCCTAGAGAGAACAGGCTACTCTGTGTGTGTGTGTGTGTGTGTGTGTGTGTGTGTGTTCTTATACATTGTCAGCACAAAAGAAATTCTTTTCTAGGTTTAGAGCTTTTACTAAACCATTTTTTAGGTTTATGTACCTTTTTTTTTTTTAGAACTTTAACATTTTTTAGGCCTGTATAGGACATGAGGATGTAATATGACTTACTGCTTAAATCAACAGCACATGTAATTTGACCTCGACTCCCTAAGAGTGTAGGTAGTTGCTTACATGGAATGCCTCTGTGACCCCGCATCATGTAAAACTGAGATGATGCCATCGAAACACTACCTCTGGGCTGGTCATGTAGTGTCCCAGGGTACTGCTGACATGGGCAAAGTCAGGGTCATTCATGTTGACATCAGACAACTGTAAATAGGATGGGGAAATTTCCGAAAACATCCACTAATCCTCTAAATCCTCCTTTCCCCTGGCCACGACTTTCATTTGTTCTAGAATCAGAGGGAGTTAGTGAAAACAAACAGAGGTACATCTGCCTCGCTCGACTCTTGGGGCAGATCGAGTCTCTGTGTAAGACACCAGCAGCACTCAAACTCCAGACCACACATGCTCAACTTAGAAGAGACCCATGTACATGTAGACTTGAGCTCCTCTCTTTTGGATATTTGAAATATAATCTCATATTGTTAATTAGGCTTATACGTTGCCATATCCACAGTAAATGGGTAAGCCTTCTGTATAATACAGGCTACCATATGGTGTGGAGATCTAGACATGAGGAATGTTTGTGTTGAGTTTGTTGTGGGTGATGGTAGCTCAGTGTTCAGAGAACTTGACCTAAGTACGTGCCACTTTTGACCCAGGATGAGATTTATTGGCATTGTGGCCTTGAGTATGGCACTTGACTCCATGCTGCTTGAAGGGGGTTGTTGTTCTGGTTGGCTCTAGTTGGACAAAAGCATTGGCTAAGTTACAAAATGTGAATGGCCTTGGCTATTTTTGGAGGTTTTGCCGTGCCCTCTCTGATGCTAAGCGCTAGTCATCCGACTGTTGCTGTGATGGTTGGAGAGAGAGAGAGAGGGAGAGAGAGAGAGAGAGAGAGAGATCAGCCTCTGGCGTATCAGGTGATTTAGTTGGCGATGCATCTCCGCTGAGCCATTAAAATGAGTTGTAATGACATACAGCACAGATAAAGTGCGTGCCCCGGGAGCGAGCACTGGTTTGATCTTTTTTGGGAGCTTGTTTGTGCAAACACATTGCCCGCAGGCACGAAGCCCAAATGATGCAGAGCGATTGTGCAGCGAGCTAATGCTTATTCTACAGTGTGTGGCCCACATAGGATTTGGTGGACGCTTGTTTTCCCCCCATCATATACAAATAATAATGAGTTATTGTTTACTGTACGAATGAGTTCTTTGGGATAAGCAGGAATGTGACGATACACAAATTTCATAATGCGGTAAGTGTTTCACCCTTTGGACCATGTGGTACAGTTTTGATACGGAAGAATAAAATGTTCTTTTTTATTTCTAGCTCTCTTAGATTATTATCTTTAATTCACACCATGCAATTCCTCTTAGACACCATATTGTAAAAAGAGAAATATTAACGTGTGTTGTGTGACACCCACACTATTATAATTATTTTTAATGCCATGTTAAATATAGACTTATGTGCAGCCATTGTACTATGTGCTCATTTATTTATTTATTTATTTCAATGTGCGGCTTTCAGTAATGCTTTTCAAGACAATAACTCTGTATCTTTGTCACCCAGGAGAGAGTGATGGCACTTTTCCACTAAAGACAGGCTTGGTAAGCTAGAGGGAGGCTTTGGATAAACAGGAAAAGGCCAGGCCTGAAGCTGTGGTTTCCTCCTTATATGACAGGCCCGCTGGAAGCCCTCCATTTCATCCCGAATTCCTGGCATAGTGGGCATTCCTGTGCCGATACAGGGCCGGACGCGCTGCTGTTAAACAGCGATACGAGGGGAGGTGGGAGTTGGTGGGGGTGGGCCGAACGCTCAAATACGAGAGTTATGAGTTTGTTGTGCTTTTGTAGCGCTGTATAAAAGTCACGCACGTGACTCCAAATCCTATTTACTTGAGGGCAGTCCTTCATGTTGATGGCCGCGGCCGATAGGAAGTTTTGCGCCGACAGGCTGTTTTATTTGGGAGTGTGAAATGGATTTGTGGTGTCTGTGAACGTCCCGCGAGGGCCACTGATGTTGATGTGATAAATGCACCACGCACACCAGTTGCTCACTCAGATCAATGGAGGAGCGGAGCGGAAGTCCGACCCCCTCGCTCACTCAGGCAGGGTGCAATTACCCGCCAATCTTCTACACCCGGCGGTGCGCACACAGTAAACGCGCTGCGCGGAGCAGATGAGTCCTCAGCCATGCATCTAAAAAAGAAGACTAACTCCCACAGGACGGTAATCAGGTTCCTCTGACAGGATGTAAATTAGAACCGCCATATATACCGCACTCGTTTTGAGCAACGTTTCATGTAATCCGCACACATGCGGCATAACTAACTTTGGCCTAATTTATCTTGTTTTGAAAGCTGCATTCTGCTCGAAACCTCCAAAACCCGAATTGTCTTGAAGGCGTCGGTGCTGCAGAAATGTCGTAAAACACTTTTTTTTTTTTTTTCTTTCCTGTGAGTGATTTAAACTGGAGGCGCGAAGCGAGACAGGCCAAGTCACTGGCACTTAAGTCAGTCGCTGCTAGATGCCTGTCTACGCCAGTGGAGCTGTTTTAAAACATTTCCTGGAAAACAATGTGCAGCCTGTAACCCGTTTGGAATTTCACCTGGCTGCATGTTTCTAGAGCGGCTGACGCTGAAACCCGGAGCCGTGGGAGTCGCTCGGAGCTTCTCGGTTCTAATGGCCGTCCACATCCTTATCAAAACCCATTAAAGGCCGCGCTGCATTCTCTCCACCTGCGTCGTGCCCTGCACTTTGCTCCGCTGCTCTGGGGCCAGGAGCGCTGCGACTATATATAACCTGTAAAAGGAGCGAGGTAAAAGGCAAAGGTGATTTCAGGGGTATGTATTTTTCATCGGGAGTCAGGAGGCCTGCCTTTTTGGCTCCTCCGTAAACACTCAGCACACATCAAACCTGTCCTGTTGTCAGAGCACTTAAGGCCCAGCGAGTGTGCACACAGTAGCAAATGGACCTGCCGAACCCCAGCAATGGAGCTCCAGTGTTCTGGACTCTGGGAGCAGTAGGGCGAGACCCGGTACAGCCTGAGCATGCTCTTATGCTTCTGTCTACACCCCTCTGTCTGGGCTTTTTAGCTCAGGTTAGTGGGCCTTCAGCCTCGCCGGAGGTTACCTAGGGTGGAACAGCTTGGTTTCAGGTCACAGCCAGTTAAAAAAGCCATATTTTGTCTGCACACCTAAGAAAACGTTTCCTGCAGATGAAGGAAGAAGGAGCTAAATTGCGTTTCTTTGATAGATTAGCCTCTTTAGAAATGTGTTAATGACCTAATGTACTTGAATTGCCTGATTGCTTAAATAAGATTTGAGATCCCTTCACCGACTTCTCCCTCAAAAACCGGAGCGGCAAATGACTTAGATAATGTGAGAGTTTGTCTCTTTGCCTTTGTCCGAATAGGCTGGGAGGTTGGAAAATGGTTTAACCTAAATTATCTTAATGGAAATGGAATTGAAATCAAATTGCTGCCATTTGTGCTTAAAATAGGAGAGTACAAGAGTTAAAGCCCCGTATTTTGGGGAAGAAGGCGGTACATGAATGGCAATTTCATCCCTGATGGTAACTGAATTCACTAACAGATGTAAATATGCTTTTTTCTTCTTCTTCTTTTTTTTTTTTGGATAGATGGAGGCTGGCAGAATGTTACTATAATGATGATAATTAATATAACGATTATATAAGAGAAGCCTGTCAAGCAGAAGTGGGTGCAGTGATGTCGTCCTCGGCTATGGATTTCACCCGTGGCTGCAGGCCATGAAGAATTTATTGGAGTCTCCTTAATTTATTAGGCTAGTCGTTCCACCGATGCGGAAACTTGGCCCGGCTTTGGCCTAAAGCTGCCGAAGCTGTATTTCACCGGCAGCAAAGTTTCACATAGATTGTCCAAAAGCGCCTCATTTGCTTTTATACGCAGCTAGAAAAGAGATGTTTTGAGGAAAAAGGTGTTATGGATGGAATCAGTTTCTTCTCTGCGCTGAATATATATATATATATATATATATATATATATATATATATATATATATATATATATATATATATATATATATATATATAGTAATGCCTGGGTGTAACCACATGGCTTGCGTATTTCTTTTTTGGCAGGCAGTGTTTAGAAAATTGTGTATAGGTGAATTTATGTATGTAGTATACAGTGTCTCGAGGCCCTGAATTTAAGCTCCAGTCTAAACAGATTCAAGATTCAAGATTCAAGAGTTTTATTGTCATATGTACAGCAGAACAGACAGTTACACTGTACAATGAAATTCTTACTTTGCTGCTCCTCCATTCACCAATAGATAAGATAACAAATAAAAGAAATAAAAAATATATATACAAAATATACAAAGTATAACAATATAAGTTGAAGTAGATAAAAATATTTTTATAGTTAAAGAATAAAAAATAAAAGTTATGTGTGCTTTTATGTGCAAGTATGAAGAGCAGCAGCCATAAAGTGCAAGTTGCAAGTAACGAATGTAAACAATAATGTTTGTGTGAGTAGTGAATGTAAACAGTATTCTGACAGTACAGTGAGTGTAAGGTGCAGTTTAAATCAGACCAGTTAAAACCAGTTCAGAAAGGAGAGGTTGGAGAGGTAGTGCGTGAGGTGTTCACAAGCCTGATGGCCTGTGAGTAGAAACTGTTTGTCAGTCTTGTGGTCCTGGACTTCACACTCCTGTAACGTCTGCCTGAAGGTAAACGTGTGAAGAGTGTGTGCTGGGGGTGTGTACTGTCCCTGATTATGTTGTGGGCCCTCCTGGTGACCCTGGTGTGGTAGATGTTCTGTAGTGAGGGGAAGGCTGCTCCTGAGATGGACTGTGCAGTTTTGATCACACGCTGGAGAGCCTTTCTGTCCTGAGCAGTAGAGTTTCCATACCAGACGATGATGGAGCTGGTAAGAACACTCTCAATCATACTCCTGTAGAAGGTGCTGAGAATTTTGGTTGGCATACCAAATTTTCTCAGCCTTCTCAGAAAGTACAGTCGCTGCTGGGACTTCCTGATGATGATCTGAGTGTTGTGGGACCAGCTGAGATCCTCACTGATGTGAATGCCAAGAAACTTAAAGGTTTTCACCCTCTCTACCTCAGTCTCCCCTATGTACAGGGGTGTGTGTAGCTCTCGCTTCCTCCTTGGATCAACAATCATTTCCTTGGTCTTGTCTGCATTCAAGGAAAGATTGTTGTCATGACACCAGGCCACCAGCTCAGCCACCTCCTTCCTGTACGCTGTCTCTTCCCCACCAGTGATCAGTCCAATGACTGTAGTATCATCAGCAAATTTGATGATGCTGGTGTTGTTCTGGGAGGCCACGCAGTCGTATGTGAAGAGCGTGTACAGAAGGGGGCTCAGCACACAGCCTTGAGGGACCCCTGTGCTCACTGTTCTTGTGCTGGATGTGCAGCTGCCGACTCTGACTGACTGGGGTCTGTCTGTTAGAAAGTTCAGCACCCAGTTGCAGAGGGCTGGTGTCAGTCCGAGGGTGAGGAGCTTTTCTGAGAGTCTGTGTGGGATGACCGTGTTGAATGCTGAACTGTAGTCAATAAAGAGCATTCTGACATATGTGTCCTTGCCCTCCAGGTGTGTGAGGGCTTTGTGAAGAGTAGCGTTGATTGCGTCGTCTGTAGACCGGTTCCGGCGGTATGCGAACTGTAAAGGATCTATAGTGTTGGGAATGGTCTTCCGGATGTGAGTCATGACTATCCTCTCGAAGCACTTCATCACGATTGAAGTGAGTGCAACAGGGCGATAGTCATTTAGGCATCTCACATTACTTTTCTTTGGGAGGGGCACGATGGTGGTGGTCTTAAAACAGGATGGCACAAAAGCTTGCGTGAGTGACAGATTGAATATGTCTACAAACACATCAGCCAGTTCTGATGAGCAAAGATACAGATATTAAGTTATTTATATGTCAGGAGATATTTCTGAGAAGATTACATAGAAGATAGTCACTTGCATTAAGAAAAGAGAACGTCAGAGGAAAAACAAGAGGGCCTCGAAGAAGAGTGGAAGACCTGGTAGACCACCAGCACTATGGCCAGCAGACCGACAGTACCTTTTCATTTTCGTTTTGCTTCAGATGTGGAAAGAATCCACAAGTGTTTGTCCATCCTTCCACTGTAAGAAGACACCTGAACGCTTTGGCTCTGAAAGGATGTGTAGCCGTCAAGCAGCCGCTGCTGAGAAAATGAGATGGACGTTAAAAGATTCGCAAATCAAACACAGAAGCTGCTGGTGTTCTCAGAACAGTGGACTGACCACAGTCCAGACCTCAACATCACTGAATGTGTTTGGAACATAGAAAGCAAATGCAATTAAATTCTATTGCTGAACTTTAGAGGTGGAAAAATTTCCCTTGCAGATTTAATCCAAACAGAATTGAAGCTATGTATAAACACAGACACACAATAAAGTTGAGCTGTGGTTGTTGGGGTTTCTGTGTAATTTTAAATATTAAATATAAAAAGTTAAATATGTGTTTTCTGCTCTTTTTTCTGGCACTAAAAACATGTAACTTGTACCTAAAGGTTTAAAAAATATGATTGTGCTGCAGTGTATGTGATATAGATTGAGTATCTGTCTGTGGACTTTTATTTACTTTGTTACTTTTCTGTGTGCAGTCTAATGCGCCCCCGATGCGCTCATCAGTTCCTGGACGGGCATTCCTTTGTCTTAACTTTGTATGCAAATAAACAGGGTTTGGATTTGTATGACCAGTAAAAAAGCAATTGTGATTGCGTGTTTAAGCGAGTTGCCTATCTGCGCTGATAAACATCACTCTCGACTTTCTGTTCCCAGACGATGTGGACGTCAGTCTCCACATTTGGATATCTGGATGAGCACAAAGAGATTTTTGTTGTCTCAGTGCCCTCAATCAGAGCTTTGAAATGAAAGCTTGTGGAGACAATGCAGATAAAAAAAAGTAAAGTTAAAAAAGATAGGGTGTGTGTGTGTGTGTGTGTGTGGTTGGGGGGGCGGGGGGCAGCAACAGTAACAGTCAAATAAAATGATGCCGATCGTATGTAGCAGTGCTGCTCCCACTCCTTTTTCCCCTGTGGTCTCCGCCACGTCTCGGCAACGTGGGAAACTGACAGTGTCAATTTATCAGAGAACAAAAGAGTCCCTCTCTGGGTAGGGAACGCGTCTGCGGGCCCTTAGAGAGAAAACACCCCCCTCCCCATCCCACGGTTACCTGTGCATCCAAACAGGATGCCGGATGCACACACTTCTCCTGAAATAGACCAGAGGAGCATCTCCCTCAGCGTTCGCCTGTGTGTGTGTGTTTTTTTTTTTATTGTTGTTATCGCCGTAGTTATTAGTTTTATTATTAGTGTATTAAATCCCACAGTCCTCTACGAGCTTTCAGAGTGGGAGAGAGGGCTGAATGAAGCCTGGCAAAGTTACATGCCGCCAGAAGTTTTATTGTATGATTTGTGAGCAACAATATGAAGAAGTGAGAGAAATGCACCTAACGTATGGGAAGGGGAATTCTACTGCTTTAGCTAAATTTCTCTATAACTCTGTCATTGGGATGTAAACAAAGTCATTCACAGGGGTTTGCTGTAGATACCTCATTCTAGAGGAACTACACTAGATTTACACCAGTGTTGTTGATGGTGTTGGGTCATTTAAAGCCCCCTTTCAATAAGAACCAGGCAACATGACAACACAAATACAGCCGTTTTCTTAACTATCCAAAAGAATTCTCCCTATAGCTTATGTTCAGTCCTATGGTTAAAGCGGAATTCCACCAAATCAAACTTTGTGTGTAATTCAGGTGTTGGGATGTGGAGAAGAAACTGTGAGTGGTTTGATTTGAAATGTTTTGCTGTAGAAAAACTTACTGACTCCGATCTCCTTACAGTGGTGGAGATGTGGACCAAGAATTGCAATGTCTAAATTGTTAATATAGCCATTTGATTTACTAGCCAAAATGACCAATACATCCATATACATCTTTTATTTCTAATATTAATATGAAATGGTGATAATAGTAAACTAGTGGTTAGTTTGGGGACTGGTTTGTTTACATTAATTAATGTAAATTGAGCAGAAATGAAGAAAAAATATTCTCTTTTTATTTCATTTCAGATTTCAGAAGGCACTAAACTCTCTTTATCTCTCTGTTTCAGTGCTTAGTTAGCCGATTGGTTGCTCTTCACCTCATCGCTGTCTGTCAAAGAGAAGTCTGGTAAGTCTCCTGCAGCCTTCTCCTGTCTCTTTTCTCCTTACAGATTTTTGCTTTACTCTGATTTTTCCGACTGATGGGGGGGGCGCAGACAGGTCAGAGAGGTCAGTGTTAGAACAGAGTGTTGCCTGTCTGGTGCCAAGGCCTTTCCCCCTCTTCTCTACATATACACTTAATTTCGCTTGATTAGCCCTGATTTATCAGGAATGTAGGACATGATGCCTTCAGTTATGTAACATACTTGTACTCAGAGACCCCCACCGCCCCTCTGCATGGCCCCTTCATCCTCACTTAAATCAAGCAAGTCTTAAAAAGAACATTCCCAGGCAGATTTAATATGAAAATATACAAGGATTGGAACACACACACCGACACGGGTTTAGAAGGGAAACTTTGGGGAATATCATAAGCAGTAATTGGAAATGCTGTGAAAGGGCCTTTTTGCTTATTGCTTTCATATTAAATACTTAAATTTAATTTAATTAATATATAAATAAATGAATTCATCCATGCCATTGTAAGAGCATTCCTATTGGTCCGTTAATCATGAAATACTCCAGAATTTATTAAATTGTGTTAAATTAACTGCTGTAATGGACAGTGTGTTTTTCTTTCTCCTGTAATGTTAGCATTTTATTAAATGAGCTTTTGTTATGACAGCAACAGTACAGAGAAGCAAGCTTGATACCCCCCATTATCTTCTCAAGTACTTTCTGCATTATGATGCTGTTAGAAAATGTTACACACAGAGGAGTCCGGTGTCTCTACATAATTCTTCAAAGCATTAAAGTAGAGACCCTCCTTCATACGGTACTGCGTAAAACAGTTAATAGTTGGGAAAAATCTGCTGTTACCAAAGCTGAGGTTCAAAACAGGTTGAAAGATAGAGGGGAGACGGGACTCCTAACAACCTTTCAAGACCTCGTGGACCACCCATATCGTCACTGTCAAGTAAACAGTGCTTTAATCTTTAAATGACAGAAGAAAATCAAGCTCCAATCTTGGTTCAGCTCTTGGTTCAGAAAAAATCCACAGGTGTTTCCATCCATCCTTGTGAGAAGACTCAGCACTGTGGGTCTGAAAAGTGTTCACAAAAGTAAAAAAATTCAACCAACATCTGTAGATTTCTTTGAAAATTTGGAAGGATATCAGCACCGATTGGACAGTAAATAGTGGGGAAAGAATATGTTTAATTGTTTTCCTGATGCTGTAAAATTAATAACTTGTGCTTACAATGTAATATTATTATAGAGCATCTGCTTTTTCTACACACACACACACACACACACACATATATATATATATATATATATATATGATATATGATTTGCTAGAGCAGACATAGACTTTTTTAAAACTTTGAATTTGTAGTTAGTGACTGTACTTGAGAACACATCTCTCTCTCTTTTAAGACACGAGGCGAGAGGCAGATTTCTGAAGGCGAACACAGCCGTTACACTAAATGAATTTGTTTTTGCATGTACTGATAGCACTAAATGCTTCTCACCTCCTAATTGATTAGCTCGGCGGTCTCGGGGGAATGTTTTTGGAGTGACGGTCGCTTCTGGAGACGGCACTCTTCAAACAGGCAGTTGCATGGACAATCTGAAACCCAACCAAACCCCTCCTCAAACCACCCACCCCCCTCCGCCCGCCCCACCGCCTCTCTCAAATCCTCCCCCCCCCAAAAAACGGAGACTTTGCCCTCGGAACTAATAATGGGTTTTAGCGCATGCTTTTGCGATTGATCTGGTAAGACTATAAGTGCAAGCAGAACAAATCCCCGTAATGATTGCCTCCGGAGGGGAGCCTCAGCCGCGCGTTTAGACTTCACTGTGCCTGCTCAAAGCACTTTCCACACAAATTATCCCTCCGCTGAAAAGAACTTCTCGCAAAACCTCCACTCTGAGTTTTTCTCCTTCGCCTGGTTTTCAGCAGTTAGTTAGAAATTCTTCAGATAGGGACACTTAGAAAGACGGAGGTTTCTCTGAAGCACAGGTGTGTTCTTAAACACATGTACACACACACACGCGTGCGCTCACACGCGGCACGCGCGTTGTACAGGCGCAGATGGTTTGAAGCCCAAGTGGTTATGCGAGCTGTTATTTGCTGATTGTGCAGTGCGGAACAGGTGGCCCGAGAATGTCGCTGTCCCAGCTGTGATTTTTCTCATCATGTCTTTCTCTTTATTCGTCCTTTTTTTCGGCCCTTCACGTGGAAAAAGTCTGACATGCTAATCAGCACAATGTTTGATGTTCCAAACATTCTTTATGTTTATATAGATTTGTTGCATCCTCTTAGGATCTAGTACAAGGCTTACACGATGATATTGATATCAGCAGGAGCAACGTGTAACACAGTTATAGTTTAAAATATTGCAAAGCATTAACCATCAAAGACATCTACGTCTTGTGTTATAGGGATGTATATTGAAGTTAGCATGCTAACCAGCTAGCCCCAGCCCACCCAGTCTCATAATAGAAACGAGTGCCTTAACAGGCGTGAGTCACTATAGAGTCGAGTCTGCCGTCAGTCCAACATGAGAGGATGAAGAAGTAGCACTGCTGCCCCCACAGTGTTTTGTTATGTGTTGTCAATTGTGTCAAAGGTTCTGTTCCCAGTTAATTTAAGGACAGATAGCCAGTGGAAGGAAGAGTATTCCTCTGGTTAAGGAATATTATCATTACCGCTGCTTTCCGGTCTTAGCAGGAGTCTATGTTTGGAAGCAAACAAAAAGAAGTGATATAAATAGAATCGAAACAAGCGTCAACATAGGCTTTCCTATTCACCACTGGAATATCTCTCCGTGACTAAAGGGAGGATGTTTGATACTGAAATCCTTTAGTACTGGAAAAAAAAAAGTGAGGTAGAGAGACTTTTCTGCTGATATGACGCCCCCTATGGTTTGGATTTTTAATTTGACAGGTTGCAAAATGTGTGCATTGGACTGATGTTCAGATTTGACCATTATTTTGTATGACGTGTTTATTTTGCAATAGCAGAAAATAAAAGTATGGAGTTAAACATCAGCATTTTATTCATTTTACAGTTTTATATACATTTATTATGCAGCTTTTTCTCTATACTGATAATATATAGAATGTTAATGCAATGCTCATACACCTTTGACGTTTTACGAATGTGTATGTTTTAATATGGGCAGATATTTACAACAAAAATGATATCCGCTTTAGCCCAGAATTCCCATATCGATTCATTCCTTTCTAGAAATTTGTAAAACATCCAAGCAGCCTGCCAAATGCTCCCAGACACGGCATCTGATGAGACGGACTGGAAGCGTAGCGTTTGCTGTTTTGGGGTTTTAGTGTTAGGGGTGTAAAAATGCCTTCATGCATCATGATGTACCAATTTAAAGGTGACAATTCATTCTCTTTATGGAGTGTTTGAAGTTTGGGCATGACCACCTGATCACAATGGCAAATTCTGACTATGGTTATTTTCCATAGTTATGTTGTTTCCATCAAAAAAAAAAAAAAAAAAAAAAAAAAATATATATATATATATATATATATATATATATATATATATATATATATATATATATATATATATATATATATATATGTTTTACAGAAGAAACATCTTAACTTACATTTTTTTGGATGGGGTGAATTTGCATCATTTCTATTTGTCCACTCACATTTTCTACCTGCAGCCTCAGAACAATGAAAATCAACAGGAATACATATGCACTATAGTCTCAGGCCTTCTGTTTGTAAATGGTGAGCTAAAATAATTATTGTACACTATTGTACATGTACGTATCTGACAGTGCTAATAAACACACATTTATAACATTATAAAACTTAATTATAAAAACAACAACTATTTTAAAGCATCGCAAATGATGATTACTATTTGATGCAATGGTCTGCCTAGACTGATGTGCATTCCTATTCTTAGGAGTTTTATGGAAAATTGGAATGTATTGTTTTGATTGAATGCAGTGTTTTAATTGTCTAGGTTCCTTTACTGTATGAAGATTTCCTGTTGTCAAATTTATGGAAAATATTTGTGCAAAAATAATTCTGGATTGAATGAAATTCAGTTGATATAATTTGATATCTCCCTGTGCATTGAATTTTTAGTTGTGGAAACTGCATAGTTGTTGTTGTTGTTGTGTGTGTGAGTCTGTGTGTGTGTGTGTCTGTGTAAGCGCGTGTGCGTGCGTGAATGAGCTGACAGATGCCTGGTAGTGTTTGTTGTTTTCGGCACAACTTGAACAGAATTCCGTCTGGTCGGCCATGTGAAGGAGATGCTGCAGGGCTCTCTGTCATCTCCTGCCTGAATCTCGGCTCCGTGCGTGCAGCCAGACGCTTCTGGGCTTGCTCTCTCTTTTCGCCACTGTCCATCTCCATATCCTCAAGCACCGTAAAAGCCCTCACTGCCCACAAGCTTTCACCCTGCCGCTTACACAAGCAAGTCTCCTCCCGATGTTTTAATCTCAGTTCCAGAGTAGCCCCGCGTGCAGTGCAGCATGTGCAGAGTTTTACATTTCTGATGCGCGCTAGGCTGCAGACTGAGCCTGACTTTACCCTTCCATAAGTTAACACTGTATTTCTTACCATTATTTAAAGAGTGAAACGAGTGCAGTGCTGTCAGTCCAGTCCTAATTTCTTTAATACAGAATCACTTTTGAATTTGCGAACAATCCCTCCACCTTCATGTTTAGCGGTGTGGTGACTAACCACAGCAACCTTGGCAACCAACCAGACTCAGGCTGCTGGGGTCCTTTAGGTGGGCTTACAGCACAGTAAACATTGCGACATAATTATGCCAGGCCAGACACAGCTTTAAACCTGAACAACTCCCTGTTTTTAATAACCCTTCAGAGGTAATATTATTGTGGGTGATTGCGTTTTACCTCCTTCAGCTTTATTTCCCCACATTTTTATCTCAAAGTGAACTTGTTAACAAATGAAGTTGACATATTTTCCTTTTCACACTAAATGAAGTCAATCAGCGTGTTTGATGAACAGAAAGTGCAGCTTCAAGGTGGATGCCACTATTGTTTTGAAACATATTTATAGATAATAATGTCATTCAGTTTCAGAAAGCCAAGGAGTTTGTTGGAAATGAACTCAGCGACAAGGGTTGTGTTGTGATTTAGCCAGAAGGTATAGAGTGATAGAAATGTGCTGCTGGGGAGAATGTCATTCAGACGTTTGTGATCTTAGTGGCTGTTTTAGATTAAACCAGCGTTGGCTTTGTGGTTTGGGCCAGTAATTAGATTTACTGTTAATAGTAAAAGTCTGCATTATTCATTATGTTTGAGTAAAAAACGAAACAAAATGTGGCCAGCAACATCAAGTAGCCACACAAATGTTGGCACAGTGTCAGCAAAAAATGTGTAGTTGTAGGAGTAGAGCCTTGTCAGTGTAGATTGTTTTTTTTTTTTTTTTTTTAAGGTGGAGATCGGCAGATAGACACTCTAAGCTCCAAGTTATTTTTGTTGCTTAATACTGGGTTCACCGGATTTCAACAATGAGACTTTGGGCGTGGCTCCGCCCACCCCTCCAAAAAGTAAAGATAATTCTACTCAAAGGAAAGCAAGTTAAAACTCTCCATCTCGCTGGTTTCATGTCGGCTCCCAATCACTGTACAGCTCACGCCATTTTGTGTGGCTGTAGTGGATGGAAACACGACTACTAAAATAATGTAAGTGCAAATATGTAAGTGCAAATATGTAACATTTGCGTTACACTAAGTGAGCTCTTCTCAGCCTAGCTGTTGACTGTTAACGTGAGCTTGATGAAGTAATCAATCAAAAATTGTATATGTGATTCATAACATTGTGTATAAAGATAAATATAAATGCACATACCATCATTTGTATTGTTTTTAAAAAAGGTTTGCTTGAGTACAAGATATATAAAATATAACTTAAGATATATTTGCCCTGACTGTTTCTGGTTTTAGCTGTACCTTTATTTAGTCGTGGCTCATCTGAAGAAGCAGCACCCCTTGCTCAAACCCCTTGCTTTATCAGCCTTAAAGACGTACCACTGTACCACTGTAGCACTCGGGTGCTAAAAGATGTCCTTGATTAATAGAACTGTGTTTTTTGCTTTAAATTGGCCTTGGTTGTTTTTTTTGGCAGTTCTGATGAGTGTTTCTTGTAAAGTCCATTCATCTTAGAATGATAACATGTTTTCAGATGTGCTTCTCTGGGTGTTTGATGGTCATTGGGAGGTCAGGAAAGGTGGGACTTGTTCTTCGAAGGCTTCCTTTCTCGTACCCCAGATTAGGAACCGCACTTCTCATGCTAAGGATGTTGGCAGCAGTTCAGCTGGCAGGGCGGAAGTCTTTTGTCCAAACAGTCTGCTCTGGTCATCGCTTTTGTTGACTCAACATTTCTTTCATTCTCTCTCTCTCTCTCACCCTCTCTTTCGCTCCCTCTCTCTCTCTCTCTCTCTCTCGCTCTTTGCTTCTGAAAAGCAGTGCATCCACTAGGAACTTTGAATGGTTTTCCAGGTAATTCACAGAGTGCCTCTTTTTAAGTGGATTAGAAGGAGAGGCTATTGTGTATTTGGCCAGCTTCCTTTATTTGTTGGTTCACTCAGTAAAAACCCTGAGCCTCTGAGTGGTCCACTAGATTAGCTACTGACCATTAAATCCCACCCTGCTTTGAGAGGTGTGAGAAGTCTCAGGATACCAATACACTGGAAAAGCTCTGACCCGCCTTGAGAGCAATGCTCTCTCACTCAGCCCCTCACTGCTGCTCTTTGCTGAGACGCTACCTGATCTCATGTTCAAATAAGAGACTAAAGAAAATACACTGACCGCCAGATTAACCCTTAGAAGGCCTGAGTGTCACCACTGCACATAAACGCATTGTGTAATTTATAAAAAAGGTGTTTCACTTGTGGCTCGTTGAAGTGCAGTCTACAGAAATGGCAGTTACAATTGGGTTTCTGAGTAGAAGATGAAATATATAAAATATTGTTTTTATTAAGATTGAATCCATTCATCCATCCATTATCTGCCGCTTTATCCCGCTCTTCGGGGTCATGGGGGGCTGGAGCCAATCACAGCATCATCAGGCGAAGGCGAGGTACACCATAGACATTCCCCAGTCCATTGCATGGCCAACATTCACTCACACACACCTACAGGCAATGTAGCGCGACCGATCCACCTAACATGCATGTCTTTCAACGCGTGGGAGGAAACTGGAGTACCCAGAGGAAACCCACTCAAGCACGGGGAGAACATGCAAATTCCACACAGAACGGCCAGGACCGGGAAATCAAACCCGACTCGTCTTGCTGTGAGGCGACAGTGTTAACCACTACACCACCGTGATGCCTCAAGATTAAATTATTCATTAATAAAATGATTACTAATATTATAATTATAAATTAAGTGATCATCAAATCATTGTTTGTTTTTGATATGAGGAAAAGTATTTATTATTTTTTTTTAAAAATTTTGTTTTCAAAAACATGCCATTCTCTAGCTTTCTTACTTGACATCAAAACAAAAATGCACAGATTTGAATCCATCAGTACAGAATATATATGATGATGTAAATGTAGATATCATTGAGTGTGTAGAGTGTATAATTTGTTCATGCATAATTGCATTTGAATAGTATAACACCAAAAAAAAAATAACCCACAGGTTCTAAGAGTTAATCTCCACATGTAGTGAGATGTTACTATTTATAGACAAACTTCGTCTGATAAGTGTTCTACTCAGGTCCTGATCACTGTCTGGCGCATGCTTAAAGGGGATGTATTTTGGCCTCATCGTGCAGGTGCACAGCTGCTATTGCCTCAGCTTAATGTGTGTGTGAGACAGAGAGAGAGAGAGAGAGAGAGAGAGAGAGAGAGAGAGACAGAGACTGGGCTTAAAGAGGCTCATAGCAGACTTTCTTGTTTTTCTCTCGCTCTTGTTGTTACTTCTCTAGAATCCTGGCTGGGAGTTGGTGTATTTGGGCCAGAACTCATCACTCCCTCACACTAGCAGACACACTCTCAGTCAAAGAAAGAGCACCAGGATCTGCTGCCAGCTGAATTTGAAGAACAACTCTGGCACTGCATGGCAGACAGTGTTTTATTTTAACTCTTTGTTGGTTCCTGTGTTCAGTCTCATGATCTGAGGGCTTCTCAGTGATGTATGTACATGTTCACCGAGTAGGCCTGTAGCCTGTACCTGCCTGCATCATATAAATGAATAATATTCTGTTCAGTTTCACACGTACAGCAGATTCCCAAGACAGTGACAGCTAAACGTTTGTTCTTGCTGCATTTTCAGGAATTATTTTTAAAGAAAGGCAGATTGGCACCTTATTTCTGTCAAATAGAGGAATTTTGTTGAAACATATTTCTTCTGAAGTCATTGTGCTGTGGCCGTCTGTGGCCAAGTCCAGAAACAGTCATGCGTGGTTAAATATCCTACCTCCGCTACCTCCACCATATTTTGGAGATTATATAATTGCTTTTTTTTATTTTCTGGCTTTCAGTCCACCTGCCACATGTCTTTATGCCTGCAGCCCATAAGCCTTGATGAATTGCAGTTTGCTGGCTTATTGTAGTCTGGCCTTTCTGTTTTTGATACTACTTGAGTGTTTTTATCTCCCAAGCAAAGAGCAAATTTTTCCTGCACTCTAGAAGTTGTTATGGTTTCAGTCTTTTTGTTGATGGGTCAAGTGTATGACTGGCTTTTCTTTCCTTTTCCTTTCCAAATTGTCATTTTTGGTGTGTCCAAGTTTGGTCACTGAGTTTCACTGGTTTTTGATTGATTTATTTCATCCAGGTTGCAAATTTCTTAGGTGATTGTTTAATTTAATTTAATTTTAATAAGTAATGGCTGCAACAAGCATGGGATTTGCAAATAACACCTGGTAGCTAGTTTGCTTATTTTTAGTTAGCACCAATGAAGGATGTGCATTCAGCAGTATAAGTTAAGATCCAAAAAAACCCCAACAAAAAACGTACACTATATTGACAATCATGTTCGCACATCTGCCTTCACACTCATATGAACTTAAGTGGCATCCCATTCCTAATCCATAGATTTAATATGATGTAAGCCCACCCTTTTACAGCTATAACAACTTCAACTCTTCTGGGAAGGCTTCATTCATCCCAAAGGTGCTCTATCGGGTTGAGGTCAGGACTCATCCCTTTCTTTGTGGAGCTTGCTTTGTGCACCGTCCCCAAACTGTTCCCACAAAGTTGGGAGCATAAAATTGTCTTAAATCTCGTAGTGTGGCATTAAGCATTAAGAGTTTCTTTCACTGGAACTGAGGGGCTGAGCTGAAATCCTGAAAAACAACCCCACATCGTAATCCCCCCTCCACCAAACTTTACGGTTCTCTTGGCAACCTCCAGACTCGTCCATCTGCGTGCCAGGCGGAGAAGCGAAATTCGTCACTCCAGAGAACACGCCTCCACTGCCTTAGAATCCAGTGGCAGCGTGTTTTACACCACTGGATCCGGCGCTTTGCATTGTGCTTGGTGATGTTAGGCTTGGGTGCAGCGGCTCGGCCATAGAAACCCATTCCGTGTAGCTCCTGAACTAATCTGAAGACCACATGAAGTTTGGAGGTCTGTAGCGATTGCCCCTCTGCACACTATGTGCCTCAGTATGCGCTTTATACAGTGTGTTTTTGTAGTGTTTTCGTGGGTTGGCTATAGAGAGACTATCTCCTCAGGTCTGGGCTAAACCTACAAGTAACTAGTCCAACACTGATGAGCAATCAGCGTCTTACATGAGATCTTTTCTCCTCATCAGTTGTCAGAGAAATATATTTCCACTGTTTCTGTATTTAGCTAATATCAGCTAGATACAGAGTAGAGTCGCACTATGTCTGCCCTCTCAGTCACGTCTTCAACAATGTGTTCTCAGTGATGCACTCGCGTTTAGGCACTCGAGTGGCAAAGTCTAACATACGTACTCACAAATATGATCATAACATTGTTTTGGTGAATTGTTAAATCAGTGTATTTTCTCTGTCTTTGTGTGATTAAAAAGAACAGATCCCAAAGTTTCAGTGTTTAAGCTCAAGTATCCGAGTAAATCCTCAGTCTATTGTTCAGTGGAGCAGTGGGTAATTTAATACACTCTGTGGGTCCTGCGGTGTTCTTGACACAAAGCGACAGTATATTTAGAATGTTGTGTTCCAGATGTGATACAAAGGGTGAAAAGAGACAGTGTTATAGCACAAACAGTGAGGAGCCACTAATGATCATATATATCTGGATGATGAGATCCAGTTGTGTGAGCCGAGCAAAAAGAACAGATCAGTGTGATGAAAGGTGGGACAAATGTTGACGTGTGCTGTGCCAACGCACGTTTTCATATGCAAATAGTCTTTTACCTGTGGAGATAATGTAAAAGATAACTAACAGGTGTGGACTACTAACTACTACTATCTAAAGCCTACTATGGCTGTGAAAAGCTGACTGTAGTCTAATATCTAGATAACAATCATTAAGCAATAAAAAAAGACTGTAAAACAGTTATAACACAAAGATCATCATCATTAACAGGACAAGCAAGTATTAGTCTTAATGTTGAGATGATCTAGACAGCCTGATCTTCCAAAAATTAGTCATTTTGTGCTGGAGACTGATTCCCTGGCACAATTTGGAACTTAATGTTTCCTGCCAAGTACGTCGAATTCAGTGGTGAATCAAGACCATTAAGGCCACAAGACACTGTATGCGACACATCACGTTGAGCCGGTTCCAGAAATTCAAAACCATTGTTTTAATGACCGTATGCACACGGGTGCAGAGATGGCACGGCAGCGCACACAGGTGATCAGCGGCTCAGTTCAGTTCTTTAACGCGTCACCGTGTGCCAAGCAGGATTTTGTCATTGCAACATTAAATTAAAGGCATATCTAGAACACAGTAGCCACAGTAGATCACATATGACTTGAAATTTACACAGAAAAAGGCACAGTCCTTCAGAGAAACACAAAGATCCTAATGCTCTGCTGCCGAATGTTACCAGCTAATGTTGCTAGCCTAGCCGTTATCAGCTTATATCTTTCAGCTCGCAAACAGCCAGTTTGTGACAGTTTTTAACTAATACCCAGCCTGCTAAGAGATATGAAACACTTAATGAATGGTATTTAATTCAGTTTATACGAGCAGAGTGTAAATATGAACCTGATCCTTGTTCATTGGCTCTCTCTGTTAGCATTCTATAGTAGCACTCTGATATGTGATAGTATGTGACACTGCACAGGGGGTAATGATCATGTTGTGGCCTTCAGAGACTTCGGTTCAGGTCAAAGATATTAACATGCTGTTACTAACCAAGATAAAAACCCTTGATGATGATGGTGCTAATTTTTATTAGCACCTCTAAAGCATTTTTAATAGTATGCTAGTGCTAAGTGAGTGGCAGTGCATGTGTTTTCGGACGTTCTACTTTACAGTCTGACATTTGAAGCTTAAAAAAAACAGTCCATTTGATCCAATTCTTGGTCATTAATCTAAAATGCATGGCTCCCAGATGCCTCACCAAAGAGAGGACTGACTTACTGTGTCTACCTAGATTCTGGTTTTAAAAAATGGATTAGCCATATGAAGATTTTAACCGCTTCCTTTTTTGACCAAAGCTTATCAGTAAATGCAGCATGAAGATCAATTAAAAAAAATACAGACGTATGTTTTTATTTTCAAGAAACGAAAAAAAAGGATTCATAAGAGATACACAATGTTGAAAAGTAGAGGAAAAAGTGAATAAAAATAAAGAGAGACTGGAGATTTCCTGTGTACCTCATGCAGGGGATTAGCTGTTTTCACTTAGCATTGCTATGGAATTTGAAAGTTGATTTACTCCTCCTCTCCTTAAATAAAAAAAGAGAAGTCCATGAGGTGACGGAAGACAAAAACATAGCAGTTGAAAATCTGATATGCTGAAAGAGCCCACATCCTCTCCCATTAGCTTCTTTGCATGTGATCTTTATCATTCAGATAATATTAAAAGCTGATGAGGCGCTGTGTGACTGATAGACAGAGGGACTGCACGCTGTCAGCGCAGGCTGATGATTATCACCTTCTGATACTGACGCATTATTATATTCAAACTCCTGAACGGAGGATGCACATCTCCGCTGTGCCTCGGCTAAACTGCCCTTTGCCTTCGTGTTACAACTCCAGATAAACTTGTTACAGTGCCTCGTCAGGGCTTACGGGCTTTAGCTCAGCCTTAGGATGCTGTTACGTGTGAGAATATGAATAGAAGGTACAGAGATCGGATACACCTGCTCTTAGAAAGGTTTTCCTTGATTTTACTATTTTGCAGTTTTAAACAAGTGAAAACATCTATGCTTAGAATGAACTAGGGCTGTCAAACGTTAAATAATCCAAAATAAGCTCTTCGTTTGTCTTATCTGATCAATGTGAAGGTGCAAAAGAGCAGGGCATTTTGTTGTAGTAGCATTGATTTAACAAAATATGCTGCATCAGAATGTATTTATGTATTTACTTTCAATAATTTCGTTCCATTTTCCTGTGAATGCAGGGTTTGCACATGAAAATCTCATGTTTTCCATAAAGTGAATGCAGCTTCCAGTTTTCATCAGTGGCCTTCAAAGACAGCAGTATTGACTGCACGCTTCGTGATCCTTCATAAAACATTTGTGAAATGCTGTTACACTCGAGGCTCCTATCGGGAATCTTTACACTTTGCTTTTGTTAGTTTTTTTTTGTTGATTTCTGTGTGAAATCCTTTTAGCACTGTCCAGCAAAGTGTGCAATAGGTGCTGAAATTATAGCCATTTAAAAGCTGCTCTTGTATGAGAGGTCTTTGGTTGCGGATTCTTTCGTACAGTGACATTCAGCACGCGAACTGCTGGGCTTCAGTCTGCACCGCTACGAAAGATTTGAAGCATCATATAAGGAAATGTGTTTATGATAAATTTAATACATTAAAAATAATGTATTTGTCAGTCTTGATAATTTGACTGTGGAAAAAAAATACTATAAATAAAATGATTGCTTTAAAGAACTGCATGTAGTAACAGCTTGTAATAAGCCATAATCTACCTTAAAAGCTCTTTGTTAACAAGTTTCTATGTCAAGCTCTTTGTTAACATTGTAATCTTTGTTGTATGAGCTGTTATTATTGTACCGTTTCAACGTTAGGTTTTCCAAGCTTTTAATCTTTCCAAGCTTTTAATGCTGTAGATCTAAACTGTATGTATGTACATACGTGCATCTGACTGTATTCGTGATGATCCTTAGTCGGGCTGGAAGGAATGAGAACACTGGGAGCAGGATATTCAGACACAAAGACTTCTTTTTATCACACAAATCAAAGTTTTTGCTTTTAAAACAAATAAGAACTTCTTCAGTCGAGACTTTTGAAACTTGGTGTTTTTTATTTGCTTATTTTTAGTATTTGGGGCAAAATAGCAGCTGAGTGGAGAATCTCGCCTGCTGAAACAGCCAGTCTCTTTATGACCCGTCCATGTAATGTGTGTAAGGGTTTAGTTAGAGAGAGAGAGAGACCATGCTCTTGTCTTTATTCTTCTTTTATTTCCAAAGCACTACGAGGCTTTGGACTGCTTTTAGTTAATCTATGAATACACAGGTGAAGCTGTAAAAGTAGTCAATAAACTAACTGGTTACAGTAAATTACAGTAACTTTGGGTGTTCGGGTCACTAGTAAGGCTGTCCATGTATGAAACTCCCAGCCACCCCCCCTACTTCATAGTATTTTTGGTGACATGGTTTTCGATATGAAGTTTAAACAGTTTCCTTTTCAACCACAGCTTAACAGTAAATACAGCTTGATGATCCTATTACATAAAATGAATAAAAAAAAAATACAGGCATGTATGGTTTTAGTTTCAAGAAACTATTAGGCCTATACCTCTGATTGAAGCCCTCAACTGTTGTGAGTTCTGAAGAAGTCTGGTGATGATATGGATTCATGAAGAGATACACAATGTTGGAAAGTAGGGAAAAATGAATAAAAATAAAGAGAGAGTACCGTAAACTTGTGTTCGGGTCACTAGAAAGGCTGTCCATCCTGTCTGTGAGCCCCTACTTCACAGTATTCTTTGGTCTCATGGTTTTCGGTATTACTTTTTGCCCTCAGTCTGCTTTAGGTATACACATTCTAAAGTTCAGTTAAGCGTAAGGTCCTTTTGCTCCAGATAAAAAAAAAAAACAGTCCCCTGGTAGTCTACTCCCAGGTGGACTAATCCAGTTCTCAGTTCTAAACAGTATCTCAGTTAGTGTATGAATTTCACCCAGAGTAGCCCTAGAGTAAGTAAGCCAAAGTTCAGTGGTAAATCAGCATGAGCGTAACCTTGACTGCTACCATCTATGCAGTAGTGATGTCCTCCACACAAGGCTTGGTTCTAGGTCACGGTGGAGGCCAGCTGTTGCGTAAATGCTGGAATCTCATTTCAGCCAGATAATGACTTTCAGAATGACTTTATCCAATGTGTTCAACCAAACAAGCGTAGACATGTTTAAGAAGTTTGGAAGATTAGAGAGTCCAGATGAACCCAAGGAGAGCATGAGATAAATTCGAGTTGAAGTAGCTTCAGTAAGTAGACATGAGTTTGCCATAAGCTGTAAGTAGTGACTGCCATCAGTCATTTAAGAATTAAAGGCCACAAAAGCAACTAAGGGGTTTGAACGTCTGCAGTAATCCTCTTTGGATGTCATAGAGGGTCATTTTGCAGTGGAGTAGGCAGTGACCGGGTGAAATACTATAGAGGCCCCCCCCCCCCCCCTCCCTTTTTTTTTTTTAATTTTAAATCGCCTTTAACTCTCAACCTGACACGACGGATGCCTATTTAGCACCACTTACAAACACGTTTGATATGTTGTGAATAAAAGAGAGAGTGATGAATCATTGATGCCCAAATGTGTCCAATTTCCTTCCACGATTGAGCTTTCAGAGGAGAAACGGCTCAGATGTAAATAGAGAGATTTGCCTGGGCAAAAAAATCCCTTACCTACAGAAAGAGGGGTCAGCAGCAGAGGTGGGAAGGTTATAACAGAGGGTCTAAGTTGACCACACACTTTGAAAGTGCATTTTCTTGTAAGTGTTTACTTTTTTTTTACCATTCTACTTTCTGTGTCATTCCTTAGTGCGGGGGCTGCATCAAAGGACCCTATATAGTGTGGAATGGTGCTGCTGTGTTTCTTGGTTCTGTCTTCTTTTAGGCTAGCTTTGTGCCTTCTGGTGGGATCAGCGTTCTGAGGAGCACTAGCCTTCTCCTTCTCTGCATGCTCTGATAAAGACCCCCCCTCTGCCCCTCATTGTTATGTATCGGAGGCCTTGCAGTGGAGGGCCTGAAGAGTTTGGAGAGGCTGCCTGAAACACGGACGCTGTCTCGGCCAGCGGAGGATGCCAGGCATGTCAGCAGGAGCGTCGCTCGGAAACGCGGCGCACGGTTTCTGGCTCGGCTTCAGGCCTCGCAGCTCGCGCCAGGCACTCCAAATGAAGTCAATTTCCAGACAATGCACGCTGCGAATCTCAGCCCACTTTTAATACCTGTAAATTACAGATCAAGCTTTTCAAGCGCACTTTCTTCTGTCGTTAAGCTGCATCTCTGCGCTAAGACACTGTGTATCTTATTCTCGCCCCCTGCTCGCATACAAATGCATTTCATCCTTCGCATTCAGGAGAGGAGGGGGGTTTCACTTCGCTGTGCCAGTGAGGGCGTATGGATTATACGCTGGAACCGACAACCTTCGCTGGGACGCTACACAGAGGAGACGAGAAGAGTGAATAAAAACTACAGCATTGTGTGAAAAAAGAAGCTGTTGCTTGATACCTGCAGATGGAAATGGTTCAAGAGAGGAAGAACAAAAAAAAAAAGAAACAAGGCCCACAACTTCTTTAACAAATAATCTTCTCGTCCTGTGTGTGAAATGCCTGCGTTTCACAGAGAAAGTGCTAAGCTCTATTCACAGATGAAGCACTCTGCTGATAGTTGCTAATCCCTTGAATGTGGCGCTGCGTGTTGTTGCACATCCTGTGGTTGTGTTTTAAGGCTGAGTATTGGTTTGTGCTAGGCTCACTGGTGAGGACAGAGCAGATCATTGAGGTCTAATTTCTTGGGCTGATACTTAGCGAGGTGTGGAGTTGGAGGCATATGGCCGGGCGAGCGTGAGCTGGAAGAGGGGGAAATCCTCTTACTCCGGGCGGCTCATGGCGCGAGCGCTGGGTACGGCATCATCTCCTCATCCAGCGAGACTGTTTTTGTTGTTGGAGTTGACATTCTTGGCCTGGCTTAAACAGGCTGATAGCAGGGTGATTAGGCCGCTTGTGATGAAGCTGTTTTGATTAGAGTAATGATGTGCTCTGGCAGCTGTCTCAGAAGCTATTAAACACTGAGCTGTTTATCAGACGGCCCTCTGCTGTTTTTCCGGGAGAAAACGGAGAGAAAACACTCCACTTTATTGGAGACGGAGTGCCCGTGTCACACTCTTACTCCGAGGCTGAAAGTGATTGGTTTCTTTTTTTTTTTTCATTCATTCTACCTCCAAATCTAAAGTTCCTGCTTACAAGAAAACTAAAATCTCATACCTGTGCATGCCAGTTTAGCGTTAAAGCTCCGTTGTTGCCATGGAAAGGTCTTAGTTAGCAGATTCTCACTGTGCAGAGGTGAATGTGAACACATGCGCTGAGCATATTTATACCATGATCCTCTGTAGCTTTGTAGCGCTTATTGAACTGGACACTTGCTCTACACAGATTTTAATGCAATCCTATCAGACTGCCAGGCACCTATCTTACCCTGTTCCACAACAATTAAATCTTCTTTTTTTTATTTCTTACTTATTCTCCATCAGCTACACAGTACTTATCTTAACTGTCCAAAGCCTTAACCCTTCTAAATTAAAAGGATATAATGAATGATTCAGGGATTCTACGATTCGCCAGGTCAGCCTACTTATAGAAATAAGCATCAGTTCTTTAGATTTCTGTTTGTTAATTATATGACATTATGTATTACTTTCGCATTATATTACATATGGAGATATGGAGACGGGTCCGCTTAATGAATTCCGAAGAATTCCGAATGAAGTCTGCTTTCTCTAATCTATACACTGTACACTGTTTTACGGGTTCCCCCATTTCTTTACACGTCCACACTAAGATCCTTCTCCACATACAGACTGATTCCCTTGAGAAACTGAGTAAGTTGTGTTCTTGATGCATACACTCTGAATACATTCAAATGACAGTGTCGTTGTTAAGTGTGAGAGGACAAAAAACTAATTTAACGCACAGTAAACTCAGACCCCAAGTCTACCAGACCTCATATCACACCCAGCCTTTGCTATTAAAGACCAGCGTGGCTGGCTACGAGAGCCAAGAACTAGTGAGCTAAATATGCACATGCATTTAACCGCAGAGGTTTTTTTCTATTTGTTGTAGTGTCCCAGTGCGCTATAGACCTGTACTGTTTTCAGTTGCTCAGTTCTAGTTTACCTTTTATGGCTTTCTTCTACTGTTCTATGTGGCACTACTACTATGGTGATTGAAGTGACATCCCCAAACCCCCCCCAGCCCCAGCTTTAGTGTAGTCAGGTCCAGTTACCCACTGTCCCCCTGTAGTTGGCACCAGACTAGCACTGCACTGAATGATGCAGGAAAAGTCTTTGTATACAGTCGTAGACAGCAAAACCAGATATGCTGTTCTGGACCCGATCACAGATCACAGCCCATCATATCTAATTGTTCGAGATGTGCTTACTAGATAACCTAACGCAGGCTTCTTCTGGCTTCTGTAAACACCACATTGTCTTTTTGACTGGACAGCCAGCGTATTCAGTCCCATGTTCATAACTGCATTGGCTGCTATCAGACGATGGGAAAAAAACTCGCTGTTTATTAGACCTGCTCAGCCGCCTCCGAGTCCGTCTGGCCTCGTCTGTGGTGCTTTATCTCTGTTAGCGTGCTAACATCCAGACTCGTCAGGGCTTTTTTTTTTTTGTTTTTTTTCTTCAGTCAGGACAGCTGTAGCTGAGATAAATAGATGCTCCGTGGACCCCATTTGCGATACCTGAAAGAAATGTGGGTCTTAGTTATATGCTGTACATGCCGTACTGTATACAAAGGATATGTATACACTTGATTTTTCATCTGTCCTTGTCTTATATATGGTGTACGTAATAGCATATTTACCGAAAAACTAAGTATAGTGATGAAAGAACTTATGAAAAACCTGCTGAATGAACTGAATGAGATTCATATTTTGTTATGGTTTTGGTGCACTTCAGCTATGGTAAACAAGATAAAACCCTGGATGATACTCTCCTCATTTAAAATTCCTAGAACGTTGACACATTAATTGCACATTAACTAAAAAAAAATAACGATCTGCAGCCCTTAACCGAGCGTCCATTAGCGCAAACCTCCCACCTTGTGAGTTCGGAAAGTTGTGAATGCTGCTGTCGCATGCACTGAGAGGGCCGCGTCTGCGATGATGGAGTACGAGTTCACGTGAGATTTTGACCTATTTAGGCTTAACTACAAATATATTTCACTTTGACTTTATGAATGTGCTTTAGAAGGACTTGGCTCTTGTCATAAACACAATTATCATGCTGATTTACTGTAAGGCAGTCTGTGGAAATAATCTTCAAAATTGCATGTTTTCAAACCCACATTATAAATCACTTCTAAGATGGCGTCGAGTAGTGAAACTGATTTCAGCGTGCGGCCAGACACTTGACTTGTTTGTGCATTTTGGGTCGCGCTGAGGTCGCCTTGCATCATAAACGGGGTGTGCATGTGTATGTATTCTCTCGTCCACTCACACCACAGCTATTCTGGGTGTTGAAGCACCCTCTTGCAATCAGTTTGTAACTGTATAGTCACACTCTTCTGCCGCAAGCGCACGTTTTAAAGCTGCCTCTAACTCTTCTGATTGCCAATTGGTGTCGACTTAAAACACTTCAAACCCTCAGTGTTTAGAGCAAATAAATGCTGCGATTGAGAAACGCACAAGTGCCATCTCCTGCCGGGACTCTGACCTTTAATTCTGATAGCAATTTCAGAAATTAATACGGCAGATTAAAAGATCAAGGACGGAGCCCCTCTTTTTCACCGTTAGTTCGCAGAGGTTGCCATCCAAATCATCTTGCTTAAAGATAAGCGTTCGGTCTGAGAGTGAGATAAAACCCTCAGGCTAAAGATGTGCCGGTTAAGGCCACTCACGGCGAGTGCCGTCAGTAAAGATGCCCGGCTTTTACATGGTTGTGACCTCACTCGTGGCTCTGCTTTAGATGCTAATGCTGCCGTCTTTGATGTCACATAAGTTATGGAGCACTCCCGGAATAAGATCACTTGCCTTCGTTTTTGGATGAGGCTGACGTCCATAAAACGAAACCAAGGGCCCTGCATCCTGGTGGGCTCTGACATTACCTGGGAGGTCACAAATTATACAGCGGCCCAGCTGTGTTTCCGTAGGTCAGAGATACTTCGGAAGGTCTAGTTACATCAAGTTCCTTGCTTACAAAGGTCTGGATAAACAAAACTAACAAATAACAGATGGCGGTTACTTGTTAATGCTTAACCGTTGACCGTTATCAGCTAAGAAAAATAAATAAAACACATCAAATATATTTTAATAAACTGTTTCATCATGGAAGTACCTGATTGGACGACCATTGGCTATTGTATAAGGGACAATGTCTTTGGTACTATTGAGGAAAATCCAACTTATGTCTTTGTTACTGTGGCTTTCATATGATTAGAAGACATGTGGACATCTGACAGTCGTAGAGACGGAATCATGACAGACACATTTGGGCAGCAGCAACACAGCTGTGTCTGATCCACATGTACTAGTGCAACACAGGCTAACATGGCACAACAAAGTGTGCAGTGGACTACAGTCTGTAATTTTAGAATTACAAAGTGCTCCTGTGTGGTAAGCACTGCTAATAAAGTGGAGAAGGAGTGTAAATAAAAGGACATGAAGGCTGCACTACAGTGTGGATCACATGTTGTTATAAGGAGATACATTATATTGTCACCTCCACCACTTCCATCATTTCCCACAACACATACATTGTGGTCGCATCAGCACACCCCCAAAAATTACCTCCAGTAGTGGCTTTGCGTGTCAAGGTTACTGGTAGGCAGGAAATGAGGATTGCGTTACGAGATGATGTCACTTTGTAACTAAAAAAAAAGGTTTGAATTACAATGCTGGATTTTAGGACACTGAGAAAAGTGGCTTCTGTGGAGGAGGAGAACGTACTTTGGCCTTTATAGCTGTGCAGATTGTTTGCATGCACAAAAAGATACATAAGACATTAAAGAAAAGAGAGAAACCAAAAAAAGCATAAATGGTCTCCTTTAAGTAGTTTTTATCACTCCCACCACTCTTTCCACTCTTTCCCCACATGGTTTTCGGAGGTTTTTCATCCCTCTTTTATTATTAAACTCTTCTGGTTGATCTCATTATGCCTTCTTGTGGGGCATCAGCCAAAGTGCTTTTTCTTAAAAATGCTTATTCAGGCTGCTCACAAGACAAGGTGTGTGTGTTTGTGTAGGGGTGTGTGTGTGTAGGGGTGTGTTGGTGTGTTTTTGTGTAGGGGTGTGTGTGTTTGTAGGTGTGTGTGTTTTTGTGTAGGGGTGTGTTTGTGTTTGTGTAGGGGTGTATGTGTGTTTTTGTCTAGGGGTGTGTTTTTGTATTTGTGTGTGTTTGTGTAGGGGTGTGTAGGTGTGTTTTTGTATAGGGGTGTGTGTTTGTGTTTTTGTGTAGGGGTGTGTGTGTGTGTTTGTGTAGGGGTGTGTGTGTGTGTTTGTGTCGGTGTGTGTGTGTGTTTTTGTGTAGGTGTGTGTGTGTGTTTTTTGTGTAGAGGTGTGTGTGTTTGTTTGTGTGTGTTTGTGTGTCAACAAACATCAGCATGGGCACGGCTGTTTGAATTTTGCAAACATTAAGTGAGAGAAAGTGCAGTAGGAGCCAGATTGAGGCCAAAGAGAGGTTATGCAGCTTTATGATGCATTTCTTTTTAACAGCCTCCAGGTCCCGGGCGTCTGGCGGGATCTTTTAATTACTCTTGTTTCATATTTTGTCTATACTGTAATAGGGCATGATTCCTGGAAGGACAGCGGCTTGTTTTTGCCTTCATTGACTTTGGCAGCCAGTCGTACCCTTTCAGTTTTCAGGCCAGGTTCTGTGCTGTTAAACAATACAAATGAAGCAGCAACAGACGTGATACGGTGTTTGAACAAGACGAACTGTGCGGGTACACTCGTTTAGATGTAGTTAATTCACCCCTGTGGGTACAGTTGCATCACCTAGGTATAAAAAAGGTGAGTCATACGTAGTCACAATTGACCTGACGATAAGAATCTTAACTTGTGCCAACCGAAAGCACATCAGATCTGGTTCAGTTGGAGCGTCCACATAGTAGTTCCATAGAAATCTTAGTGAAATGAGGAATAGCAGTTGTCCAGTGTCATGTTATGTTAGGGGTCTGTGTTCTGTAAATGTCTACAGGCCTTTTTAATGATGATAACAAGCTGGTGCTTTTAACTTTATCCTTGTGTTGAAACCAAGCCAAAAGCTCATCGGTTTGTTTGTTGATTGTTCTTTAGTGACGTTCTCATGCACCACCTCTTACCTGCCCTCCAGAGCCTGACACAGAAAGGGGTTCACGTGACGTGGATATTTCTACATATCAGAACCGGACATTTACTCTCAACGCAAACATCACCTGTTGCTGGTCTTCGGCTTTATCAGCGAACCAGGGTTTAAGCAATGTTTCTCCTTTAACTATTGATGACCTTCAAAGCGTGCCATCAGCTTAGTGTTGACCTTTCCCACAGGATCAATGACTCATTTGTTAGTGTTAGTTTATGGCAGGGAGATCACCGCAGGGTCTGCTGAGGTGAACCACTGAACGGTGAAGGTATGAAAGACTGACAGCTGTCAATTATTAACAGTGAACTCAGCAGAGGATAGACTGGACTCTGGAGAAAGCGCTCCACACCACTGGCAGCCTCACAGATCAAACGCCTCGTTTTATGCAAGCTGTCCGATTCCATTTGATTCCCCCCCCCGTGCCAATACGGGGCTGTCAGTAACTATTAAACTTCTCTTTTTGTATTTACAGTTTTGCACTATGAAATGGCATGTCTGTGTCGCAGGGGAACTGAACCGGAGAGTACTGAAAAACTACGAGTAAAGACAGATAAGAAACATCCTGACAAGCTGTGAAGACTTGAAGTTTTTTTATGGTTTTGATAAACACGTTCTATTATCAAGGGAGACGAGCACATATCTTGTGACAGACGGCAGATTCGGTACTTCAGGCCTGTTTAGAGGTCTCACCCTCTAAAAAATCAACATGGGGGGAGCTTTCCTCTTGATACTCTTCCATAAAAACGATCAAATGCCAACATGGCGCGAAGGCACTCAGCAGGCGATATGCTAAACACAGGGAGGGCGCGCCTTCATCTTGATTTGCACAGCGAACGCACGCTCCCATCTCTCCATCGCGGATGGAGGAAGGATTGAGATCTCTTCTGTATTAGGGCTGCATTGTTTTAATCCCATTTGTAATGCCTATCAAACGACCGGAGCCTCCTCAAACAGTCTGCTAATTTGGAAAACAAATTAGTGATGGCCTTGTCATTTGATTAGCGCTGGTATTGTTAGTCTCCCCTATTAGCCTAATTAGCTCTTCGGGGATGCGGGATGTGCGCCTCGGGGGCGTTTGCCGAGGAGAGACTGACCTCCAGCACCCACTGACCCTCTGTCTGCTAAATAAAGCCGGACAGATGGAGAGGCCAAGAGCGGACCACGAAATTAATCATGTCTGATAAGCAATTGACCGCTTTTAGCCGGAGTTATTCCGTCTCAGCAGAGGTGAGGGGTTGATCGTGCCGGCCAACCAAAGCAAATCACTTTTTCAGATACTGTCAGAGTACAGTTTGAGACTGTTATCTGTGATACAAGATGGACTACCGGATGAATTGATTAAATAGGCAAATCCTCGCTAGACGGAGGTTTCCAGCAGATAAGCATCAGCCGGGAATAATAGCGAGCGCAGCTGATGCGCTGCCGTTGGTGTCCGTTGCCGTCAAAAACCCACCCAACAAGTCCAGTCTCGTCACTTTCAGAGAACTCCCCCATTATCTTGTTTGCCGAACCTTTTTGTGTGTGCACGTGTTTGTGTGTGTGTGTGCGCGAGACTTTGATGCAGCCTTCTGTACTGACAGCGAGAGGTTCAGTCTGTTGTGCCTTTCAGCAACGAGATTGGAGAGTGTGAAAGCTTGACTGAATAAAAAGCAGAGGTTGAGCGATGTTGTCTTATTGACCTGCTTATTGACCAATTTGCAGCACGTCTTAATAGATGGCAGCAAGTGATACCCTGAAGTCTTACACATGTCTTTCGCTCTCGCTCAGTGGGATTGCCTGGATAGTTAAAGGTCAGACAAACTTGATAAAATATTGATGACTCCCCGTGCATCTGTGTTGACATCTGCAGGATCAACATGTTTTGAATGTGTATATACACACACACTCACACACACACACACAGGATAATGTACAATTTAATTATTGTTATGTTGTGAAACATACATAGTAAGTATAGTTTATTTATAAAGCACTTTTACGTAAATCTAAAACATCACCTTATACAATATAAACATCACATCAAATTACAATAAAAGGATAAACTTTTTACAATGTTCACTTTGATTGCTCAAATGCAAGCCTGTAAAAATAGGTCCTAAGTCCTGTTTTAAAAGATGAGATTGAGGAGGCATGACGAATAGTGGATGGAACAGTGTTCCACAGTCTCGAGGCATAAACTGCAAAAGTACGATCGTCTTTGAGTTCAAACGAACTCTGGGAACGACTAACAGGTCCTGAGAAGAAGATCTCCGAGCTCGCTGCGTGCTGGAAAGAGAAAGCACACTGCTAATATATATAGGTGCAGACACATTAAGTGCCTTAAAAAGAAATAACAGAATCTTATACTGTATCATATACTTTACTGGTAACCAGTGCAGTGAGGCCAGAATAGGAGTAACGTGGTGTCTTTATGTAGAAATCGAAATGTTCTATATTATATTATATTATATTATATTATATTATATTATATTATATTATATTATATTATATTGTGTCTGATTCATTAAACCATTAAAAGATACAATTTTTGTCATCATGTGTTTTCTAATTAAAGTGTTAGCAAATACAACTAGTAAATACAACTTTAATAGTAAATACAAACTTTTTGCTCAACTCAAAAACAAAAAGTATGATAAAATATGGCGATTATATCACCATTGCACCCACATGAGGGGGAAAAAACAACCAGTCTGATGTTGCTCAGAGACCCTCCCTGGCACTCATAAAACCATAGTTTCTGATTAAGATTGATTTTAAGGACTTAATGTAGTTGGAGACAGGAGTGCCTTAACTTTGGATGTGTTATGGATGTGTTCAGTTCTGATTGCTGGAGTTTGTGTGGATTTGTGTTGTTGTGTTATGTTGGTAAGGGCGTAATTAGATTTTTCATTGGACTGTAGGACAGTGTCTGTTAAGTATCTTCGCTGCTGACGGACGTGGTCGTGATGCTAAACGTTACGGAGTAGGAGGAAGCCAGACTGAGGACCCTAACTGCGCCGGCTGCAGCTCTGCTGTTGCTCCTCTACATTAAACATTCAGAAGCTGGAAGCGCTCCAAAACAGTCGTTTGCTTTTATTAATATGTCAGCACGTGGCGTAGTGTCAGCCTTGTGGCACGCTCAGATATTTACCCCCCTGTGTTCACTCGCAACATTAGGGATCCATAATGACCGCTTGAACTCTCAACACAGCCGTGTTTCCAAACAGTGGTGCGCAGGACGGGTGCGCCCTCGTTTCTCTGATGTTTTGTATGATGTCGCGTTAGCCCGCTCAGCCGTATGGCCAGCTGTTGAAAGCGGAGCCGAACCAGGGCAAGACCGTCACTCTCAGTGCACATTGGAACCTTTAATTTTTAAAGCTGTTTGATCTGCGTGGCTGGGCGCCCTGCATGTTGCCTCATGCAGCCTATGAGGGCTCATTCAGCCCCTCATCCCACCTTTCCCATTCCTCTGCTTTTTTCCCACAATCCAGGCAGAGCCGGAACATCTTTAGCTACTGAGAGGAAGGACCAAGCACTAAGAGGGCACACCAAGGACCCACAGTTCAATTCTTCACTCTCTGAACTGTGTGTCCTTATAACATAAGTATGTGTTTGTGGTAATCACTGAGTCTGTAGCTAACGCTAATATTGTCTATGAGTATAATACCAACTGTGATGCAAAGTTAATGTCCACCACCAGTCGCTCGACTTCTCTTGCTCGCATTTGAATCTATAAATCCATAATCCCATACAAGTTACTGGAAAAACGTTGCTGGTGTTTTTTTTTCTTTTTCCCATGTTAGCATTAGACTCTGGTGCTGATGAGGATATAAGTTAAAAGTAGCCTAAGCTAACACATTAAACAGTTTTTCCTCAGTTTTGAAACTTCATTCTCTAAACATGAATCAGAATAAACCTGCGTGATTGTGTTTAAAGCTGCTGTAAGCTGAAGGTTAGGGATCCAGCCTTGTGACTGGAAGGTCACTGGTTTTATCCGCTGAACCAACAGGATACGACCTTGATCAGGGTACCTAACAAAGTACCTAACCCCCGACTGCTCCCTGGAGGCCGTGGATAGGGCTTCCCTCTGCTCCGGGCAAGTGTGCTCGTTGCCCCGTGTGTATGTATTCACTAACGTGTGTATGTCAGTGTTTCACTGCACAGATGGGTTAAATGCGATTACCTCTGTGTGCACACCCAAATAGTCAGTGTGTGTTTCTTTTGCACATGTTGTTCATAGTATTGTATTGTACCACAAGCTAACCATAGCTTTAAGAACTGAAGTCTAGCAGTTGTGGCTGTTAAGCAGTGCTGTCTGACTGTGGTGGCCTAAGGCATAGCCAATGGGAGATGAGTCAACTCTGCTTTTGGCTCAGGTGACTGTCGACATAGGTGCTTGGCCTTAATGAGAGCCATCAAGAGGTTTGGCTTCAGCGGCGCAAGCTCAAGCCACTTCAAGATCTAGGCTTCTACGAATGGCTCGAATGACAGATGTACTGAGAAATGTTTCAGTGGCAGAACTGTTAACTCTGCACTATAGTAACAAATTTAATACAAATATCAAACACTTAAACATTTAAAAACATATTTTTGAGCACAATGGTTAAAGAGTAATGACTTAAATGGTGATCTTGCAAGTTCACCCTTGGCTGAGCTGTAGTGTGGGGTAGTTTTAGCATCTCTCTGTCCAAAATAGGATGCTTTGAGTTCCTGCACTTCTCGAATCTACACTCAGGCAGTGCCTGCAGTGAGAGAGCAGAGAGTTGAAGGGTCATAATTGAAAAGCAGTTAAAACAGAGAAGTGTGTCTGTCATCGGTCACCGCTTTCGCAACCTCTGATGCTTTTTGTCGCTGGACAGGTCTTGTGAAAGGATGAAAGAGGCAGACCGGACGGTACCTTTTGAGCCTTATCCTGAGTCTTCTGACTTCACTGCTACCCTGACCTCATTGCTGCCATGGAAACTGTCCATTTTGGTCCGTCCATCTTCTCTTCCAGAGCCATTCAGTCATCACTGTTTGCCTAACGCGCGTAACTTTATGGAAGGCTCATCGAAGTTATCATAGCCAGTTCAACAAATAAACAAAATCACTTTCTTATTTGTCGGCTGCCATGGTAACTCGGGAAAAGGCTGCTGATATGCCGGCGTGGTGCTTATTGTTGCAATTTCATTAGAAGTTTATTTTTTTCGTGCTGTTTTCCTAGAAAAAAACATCACTCCCTGTTTGTTGCAGTCGGCGCTCTGGCTGGGGGCCTGGTGATTGTGCTGTTCTCTCTTTGTTATATAATTTTAAGTCAGAAAATTGAGTTAATCTGCAACACAAGGTCAAATAGAATGTTCACCACAGGAATGGGTTTGTCACTGAAACCTGCGAGAGCAGCTTCAATAAGCAAGTACCCACAGGGAGCAAATAGCTTCAGCAGTCGCAGGTCTTTAAATTAAAGTGGCTGTGAGTGTCCTGGTGTAAGCTTCTGCTCATCACTGTCCATTTGATCGTGTATGAACGTGATAAATATATTCATCATCAAAGCTACATTTCAGTAAGTATTTGTTACTGTCACAGCGATTCAGTAAGAAGAGCAAGACAAGTAAAAGCTCAATCTACATTGTTTTAGGAGCATGAGAAAATGCTAAATGTTTTATAATACTACCAGTCAAAAGTTTAGAACAGTTCTAAAATGTTTGATAGGTAGTGATCTAGAACGGTTGTCCGGTACTGGTCTTAAATCATTGGCTGGTAATGTACTAAGACTTTTGACTGTTAAGTATCTTAGTGTGTATGTATATGTGTGTGTGTGTGTGTGTGTGTGTGTGTGTGTGTGTGTGTGTGTGTGTGTGTATAATATATATGGTTTGGCTCAGTCAGTACTTTCTTGTGCTAAATCAAGTGTGCTGGTGTTGAAATTGTGCATTGGGGAGAAATCTGCAACCAAAATATCTCACACTTTCAAAAACAGGCTGTTCTGGTTGCTTTGTACTGCGTTTCTTGTTATCGGTCTTCATTCTAATGATGATTCTTGTTTTTAAGAATGTGCTCAGGTACCAAAGACTTTAACACATGTATACCGATTCTAATTTTCATAGTATAAAAAAAATGACCCAGGAACCCTGCTGGGAGCACTCTTTCTGAATGTTACTTCCTCTTGCTCAGGAGGCTGTAGGTTTAAATAGCATTGCATTAGTTTCCTGCCATCTCCACTTGACCTCATCTGAGTGAGGACAGGAATCTGTTCGCTGCTGAATAACAGATTCAATACATAATTCTCAAAGACAAGGGTGAGAGCGAGTTAATTTACTGGCCAATTATCCCTAATAAAGCGGTATAGACGTAATTGATAATTAAGTAAATTGCCGTAATTACACAGTGCCTCGGCTCAATTGGCCTCTGTGGTTGTTCACCGTCTCACACAGGCATGAGGGGAAGAAACACTCCTCCTAAACGAAAAGCATGAGTGGAAATCTTGTTTCCACATATATTTGCATTCTGTATTAACAGAGGATGTGTGAACATCCCACCCAAATGATTTATTCGGGTTCAGCAGTCATATCTGACCTTTTGATTTCATCAGAATTTCAGTGCACTCAGTGCAGGCACTGAATTGAAATTGCTTTCTGTTTCTGTAGACATGCAGAGAAGCTTCTATGAAGTTGAATCAAATACTCGAAGCAGTTTAATTAATCAATGCTTTTAAAGAGCATTAAGTAAGGCAGAGCGTATTGCAGGGGTTGTGGTGTGGCTTCCAGTCCGTATGAAGAAACTGCTAAGCTTCAGTCTTTCTGTACATGCAATGATAAGGTCTTCCCAGCCCTACTCAGTGGATGCACGCAGTACTCTGGGTAGGTCATATATCCCCCGCCTTGTATGTATCCATTTCAGTCAAAACAGCCATTGAAGACATGTTGAGGAGATATTTCTGAGGAGGTTACATAGAACATAACCTACTCACGCTAGAAGGAGAAGAGAAAGTGAAATTAGTGAAAAAAACAGGAGTTTCCAAAACTGATTAAAGATACAGAGAAAATGAGACTCTGAACAAGACCTGGTAGACCACCAAAACTGACACCATCAGATAAACAGTACTTAAAGCTGTCATCTTTATGAGGGAGGGGAAAGTCAGGAGAAAATCACTTCAGATCTCAAAAAAATACACAGATGTTTCAGTCCATCCTTCTTCTGTGAGAAGACAGCTTAACATTGTTCTCTGTGAACGGATGTGTGACTGTACTGAGAAAAAGAAATACACAAATAAGAAGAAAATTCACTAATCAGCCTTGAAAGCTGCTGCTGGTTTTACAGCCATGTTAAGTGTTCAGCTCAGGGTCCAGACTTCAACATAACTGGTGTGAAAACCTGAAAGCAAGTGAAAACTAAGCTAGCTAATAAATGTAAATGGTGTGTATATATATATATATATATATATATATATATTATAGTATCGTCGCTGTCTAATGAAAAACATATCTCTCCAAAATTGCAGCTTTACAGGAGAGGCCAAAAACCTACTTCACTTTTAATGTAAGTCAATGGAACCAGAGTTATTTCCAAGCTGTTTTGAGCATTTCTATTGGTCCATTCATCACAAAACAGCAGCTGTTGTGTTGAAATTATATAGAAAACTAAAAATCGACAAAAATGGAGATACATGTTCATACATAGGACAACAACAATATACAAGTTTTCTATTGTTTCTGCTGTTGAAAAAAAAATAACAAGTGGAAAATAAATAGACTGGGTAGCATACAAGCATAGTAGCATACAGTATTCACTGTAGAACTTTTTGGTGTGCTTCTGTTACAGATGCACAATATGAACTTTTGTTAGCTTACAGATACATTAGACCCCAATTCATTAAACACCCACAGAAACCCTCATTTTCTGGACCTGTGATTGACCCAAGGTGCCTAGAGCACACAAATAAACATGTTATGGTTAGTTAGATGTTTAATTTGCATCTTGCAGCCCTCTGTGATGTTGATAATGCATAGCATAACATACGATACTGCTGTGATTAAAAAGTATATATTATATATATAATGGTGTACGTATAAAATCTTCCCTATTTTTTTTCCACCCAAAGTGCTCCGAAACAACCTAGAGAATATGGAGATGCTATAAGCCCACCATGCCACTAATGATCCCTTCCCTTGTGTCATATCAAAGACGACATGCTGTCCTCCAGCCTTGAACTGAAGTGTTGGAAGTTGCAGAGTTTGATCTTGATATGCAAATAGGCTCTATTCCTTCCCGAGACCTTTTCCTGTGTGGATGGTTAAGGCGTCCCACCGTCTTGAACTAGAGATGAGTCACTTGCACCCCTCTGTCGTACCTGCGTCTCATTCTCGTGTCTGACCTGCTTCCCCTCAGTTTGATAAACTCCAGACTCCTGTCGCTCTGGGAGGTCCGCTGTGGGCCGGGAACAGCAGCGGGGCGCGGCATGGCTGCAATTTTGACTGATCGTCTATACAGCTGAATGGAACAGAGGGGCTTCTGTGCAGGAGGTCACTCATACAGCCCTGTTGCTTAGGAGCCGATGAAAGGAGATGAAAGGAGACTTGCCAAATGGCTGCGTCGAGCTTTAATTTTGCCATTTCATGATAATTTGTGAATGACTCCAGCTGGTTGGGTTTCCTTACTGTGCTATACAGAAAAGAACAAAAGCTGTTAATACAAGTGCACAAAAAACAGCTTCCAAATGGAATAAATCGCTCTCACACACTGGTTTTGTACCTTACACCTAAGAAGCACTTTCTGCAGACCATTAGCAGTGTTTAGAGAGTTTAGATCTCTGCCACATAGGTGCCTGTGATGATAAACCAGGGGGAAAAGCAGCTGAACTGTTTATATATATATATATATATACATACACACACACACACACACACACACACACACATACACATATATAACTAATTAAATGTTCAGAAGGTTTTTATCTTATATATATAAGATATAAGATAAAATACATATATATATATGTGTGTGTGTATGTGTGTGTTTCAGTTTGACAGCTGGAAGAAGAGTAAAGTATTATAACGACTGCATCCAGAATCATGTGTACATTGTCCTCAATACTGAACATCACCTGATTTTAGCGTTTACATCTCCATCCCATCATGTCTTCTCCTGAGACAAAGGGGACGGAGTGGGGATGTTAGTGTGGGAGTACGTGTTGTGTCTGAGCAAAACAGGGTGTTTTTTTTTTTCCCGGGTGTCTTGGGTGTTGTTTACTTGTCACTTGAGTCCTCAGATCAGGCCCGGCGCTCGGCGGCTGCCGTGACACATGCCCTGCCATGTCATGAGGTGACAATGGAGCAAGACCTGACAAATTGTCACAGGCCGTTAAGATGGCTTCCACAGCCACTGCTACACCAGGCCAGCGAGCAGATAATCTCAGTAAAGGCAGACAGATCAGTGTCCTACCTCGACATGTTTGTTTGTTTGATTTCTTATTTTTCTCTTTGTCTGGTTCTGGATTCTACCACTACTTACATCATCCTCTGGTCTTATAAACAATACTGACGGTAACTATGTCTGCAACAGTACGCAAATCTCACGAAACCATTTTACATCACAATACAATACAGTTTAATAGAGAAAGGACAGCAGTGTTTTCTAAATGGGTAACTAGCACAGGCTTTTTTTTCAGAAGGCATAAAATAAATAAAATAAATATAAACAACAATGCAATATCTTTAACAGTACAGACAAAACATATAAACATCTCAGTATTAAAGCGGAGCCTTTACACCTCACAGTTTTTCCCTTTTCTTAGCGTATAGATTTTTGTGCATGGAAATAGTTTGCAAAGTTATAACTCCCAAAGTACACACCAGAGGGAGAAACTCTCTGCTACAGAAGCCACTTTTCTCAGCTGCCCATAAGGCCTCCATGAATTGCAGCACTTCTCTCTGCTGCAAGGTGACATCATCTCATAACACAATCTTTATTTCCCACCTAGGCTTGGCAGATGGTTGACGAGTTAAAAGAGAGTGGGTGAGCTAAACACTCGGGTCATTGGGAGGCAGGGCTTAAAGACACAGCTCTAACAGCGTATCAGGCAGAGGGTGGATACAGTTTTGGGAAAACATGCATACATACATCTCCTAAGTTTGATATATGCCATAAATAACAAACTGAACATCCCCTTTACCTACACATTACATGTGTGTTTGCACTCTGATCTTGTGTTTGTATGTAAAATGTGCTTTCTGGCTGAAATTTTTAACACGCCTCAATCACTCTCAGCAAAGAGTGGAATCTACAAGGGTATTGGCTTTGGGCGATGTTGGCACCGTTCAAGTCACCACACTGAGAAACTTGGCTATTATACAGTTTGGCTAACCAGTCGTCCAAGGTAGGCTCCATGTGAGAGCTGCACAGTGGAGTCTGTGTGTTTGTAGTTGTCACTTTTAACGATGTAGAGCTATTGTGTTAAATAGAACTATACAAATCATTTAACCCTTTCCATTTTCATGTTTTTTATAACATGGAACCTGCTAAAGATGTAAACTGCATGGAGGCTAACTATTTGCCAGACTAGTTCTCACTGTGAATTGGTTGTATGCTTTAAAATGGTGCACAATTTCAGGGACCAAGAGAGTCATAATAAATAATACAATGAAGTAATAACAGTATACAGCGCAGAAGTCAGAGATCATCTTTCCGTTATTTAATGTCCTGTTATAACCGCCAGTGTGTTATTAATAACAAGTTTTTCATTTTTCAGGATTTTTCTTATGAGTTATTAAATAGTCAGAGAAGAGGAAAGTCAACAGAAAGCAAGTTTTTCTAAAACTAGAGTTCAGAAAATGATTAAAATATTTCTAACAACCCTGCAAGACCCAGTAGACCACCAGAGCTGTCACCATCAGATAAACAGTAGCTCGGGCTTTCATCTTTGCGAGAGAGGAGAAAATGAAGCAGATCTTGAAAAATCCTCCACTTCCACATCCACAGTTATCCACAGCTGTCCACCCTGCTGCTGTGAGAACTGTATGACCAGTAGACGATCTAGCCTAGAGTCCAGACTTCATTGAGTGTGTTTTGGATTCATTTGATTGTGAAAAGCAGAAAATGCAACCAACTTAAGAGATGTGAAAAAGTGTCCCGAGAAGAATATAAACTCTGAATACTGAAAACTGTGCTGTTATATTTAGTTGTTTAGGCTTCTATGTAGTTTCCTTTATTATATTTTCCTTTTTTTCCTGGCACACAAAAAACGGTTAGAACTGAAATAAATGAACAGGAATAAAAGGGGTCTTTGCACTAACGTAGGTCTGAATTCAGTGACTTTTTATGGTTAAAAATACAGTCTTTAGGGTGAATCTATGAAAAGTAACCAGTGTTCTGTAGGCCCCGTTTAACCTCATGTTAGATTGTGCCTCTCCCCTAATGAATGATTCTTATTAGTGAGCAAGAAGACCCAACCGTTTGTGTTTTAAGGTACACCGTGTCCCATTACACGGTAATCATTCTCTCTATTGTATAAAGCCTGTCTAAAAAGACAGCAGTAGCTAAAGTAATGATCTCAGCCCAGGTGTAATATGACTGCAGGGTGCAGATCCAGTGACTGGCGCAGTTCTGTCTGTCTGGAATTTAGTAAAACATGTTACTTTAGTGTGAGCAGGATAAGGAAAGGAAAAATCCTCATGCAAACAGGTGCTGTACAAATCTGCCAGAGGTGTTTGCACTGATGACCCTCGTGGTGCGTGAGTGGCACCGAACATGCTTGTTTCCCTCTCAAAGAGAGGCAGAGGTGGAAACTCGCGAGCTCAGACAAAGAGACGCTGGTGCATGCTCTCAGTAAATAAGCGCTGCACACTGAGAGAGAGAGAGAGAGAGAGAGAGGGAAGGATGAAGGGAGCTGGAGCAGATATTAAAAGATGATTGTGCGTGGGCTGTCTTGGCTCCCCTCCGGAGGGAAAACGTAAAGCCTGCATCAATCAGCGAGAGGATAAAACAGCAGCCAAACAGCGCAGCAGCGAAAAAAAAAATCATAATAAATAAAAAAAGCTTCCACAATAAAGAAAGCAACAGCAAAAAAGAAAGAAAAAAGAAAGAACGAAAAAGAAATCTAACGCGGTGTAGAAATTTTTCTGTGTTTCAACATTTTACCACAGTGGGGATGGTGAAATAACAGCTGTTTGTGACCTCACCCAGCACCAAGTTTTTTGTTTTTTTTGTTTTTTTTAGGCTTTCTTTCTTTCTTCTTGTCTTTCTTTATTTCTTAAGTGTTACTTATTTGTGCCGATGCCTTGTTTTTCAGTTTGTATTGCTTTGTAGTAGTCTCAAACGAATTTCACTTTTTCTCCCGACTTGCAAAGCCTCTGGCTCCTTCAGACGTCTTCCCGACAAAAACATTACATGAAAATGAGTGTAATTCCTGAGTCGAGCTGTATTTATGGCTGTATCCGCCATAAAGCGCATAATCTTCTCCTTTTCATGGTTTAGCCATTCATCACTCCACACCTGGTCTGCGCCATCAGTCATCAGTTCTAACGCGAGTCTGATTAATTTACTGTCCAGACATCGTCTTCTAAGGTGGCTCCAGGTAGCCATCTATAGTGCTGTGCAGTTGATTAGAGGATGTATTTACCAGTTTAATTTGATCAGTGTATAACTCTGCGTTGATCAGTAAGGTTTACTGTTGAAAAATGCTGCTTTCCTTTCCTTTTTGCTTTTTTTCTTGAAGACAGCACAGCTTAGAAGGTAGGTGGGCTAATGGTCTCCCATTGAATCAGTTATGCTTTGAAACTGATAACAGGGTTCACTGTTGAGCTTTTTGCTAAGTAGCACTGTTGCTGCTGATATGAAATCTATGAAAAATCTATAAGCACAAACTTGTTTGTTTCCTCCTTTTTTCTTTATTCTATCAGTCAGAGATGATGATTAATTGAGCAGTCAGATTTTTCCTTTATTGGCCGAGCGCTGCGAGATTCTCTGAACTAGCAACTGAAGTAGGAACTGTCATTTTCAGTCATTCAGTATTTATATTCTTTTCTCTTTAGGTTATTTGATTTCATGCATGTTTCCTTTTCCCACATTTTTCTGTCTAAACGACACAAAGTATATATTTGAATAAGGGATGCACCATTTTTTATGGGTGAAATGGCTGATGGACTATTCTTTTTATTATTCAATGATTATTTTATTCTTTTGTTTTTATTCTTTGTAACACTGTTTGGAGTAAAAGAGTATATGAAACACACAAGTGCATTTCCCGTCATTTCTGTTGGCCTAACTTGCAATGCAGACAAGATTGTTTAGTGTTTATTGTGCAAGCTGACACTTTTTGTTTTTGTTTAATATTGCTGTGCACGATCATGCTGTGTTATTCAAGGTGTAAGGGTTTTATTGTCATATGCACAGGAGAATAGGTGGTAACATCTTCCCTTACTAATCCTCTGTTAACACAAGAAGATATTAATGATGTGGTGGACGCCAATAAAGTAACTTGTAATGAGAGAAATCATTGAAATGACTTGTGCGGTGTTGTGCAAAGATCAAGAGGATAGGAACTAATACAGCATCAGTGTTGTAATGTGTTGTGCAAATAAAGAGCAGATCTACTGTACTTTACTGTCCTTTACTGTACTTTACTTTATTGTACTTTACTGTACTTTTTAGGTAAATGAAAAAGCTGAAGCGAATAATAAAAAGCGCTGCTGGTTAGGAGGACAATGCAAAGGTGTCTGCTATGGTGGGCACCTTGTTAAATTGATACATAAACACGATATTGGTGGAGGTGGAGCAGCAGCATTTAGGTAGAGTACAATTCCACTGAGGCCATAACATCACAAGAAATATTTGCTTCAATTCAAATTAAATTTGTTATTTAAGCAGGCACCTACTGAATGCTCTTTCCGATCACGCATCTCTGCTTCATAACTGAAGATCCTTAATCTTCAACCTGCAAGCTTGTGTGCTGTCAGTTCTACTAAACGAAGAGCCGTTTGCAGTGGTTCTTATTGGAGTGCTGGGTCACTGAAAAGAGGCAGACTGCCCATCACAAGTTGTGCTAGTTTTTAGCTGCTTATTTTCAAACTGCTGATGCCGCCATCTTCACATCACACCTATGAACTATACAGACTTTGACTTTTCTGTGTTGGTATAGAGATAGAGCTGCTGGTTGGGGACATTGTTTAGTCCTTTGGGGACATAGCTTGGTAGGTCGTGCCTTATTATGATAACGTTGTGGTGTGGGGCCTTTGGTAATTCCCAACCCTACTTTATAACAGTGGCGCACACCATTATGGGTAATGAATATGTGTAATGAAGCGCTAGACTGTTTGGGTCCAAAACTGCTCTTGCTCAGGTGCTCCCAAATCAAACTTAACAACAATAAAAGAGGGAACGAATATTATTTGCACCCGGGTTGTAATGAGTTCTGATAATAGTTACTTGTGTAAATAAAGAGACAAGCAAATGAATGTTATTACCAGAACAATTCCGAACCATAACAAATGTTATGCAGCATCCAATCGCTTTCCGAACACAGTTAATCACAATTGAATAGAAGGCATTAGATTTACAAGCCTGGCGATCAATATTGTTTTCTATGTGCAATTCAAAGAGGCATCAGCTCCATAAAGCAATGTGATACTAAGCAGCAATGTGTAACCACAACATCAGCACCATATCTGTGAAGTTCATCTAGGGACCTCATTGTGGGCTATTATCAACTTCTGGCATCCCATCTGTACAGAGTAGGTTCAGTCTGTAATTGATGACTGCATCGCAGCACTTAGAATCCCTTGCCAAGATTTACTCCCCTCTTAACAACATAATTATATAAGACTGGTTTTGTTTGGTAGTCTATGATGTCCCCTGAGATTTTTTGTTTTTTCTTTAAGGAAATCCGGCATCGAGGATCATGAGGCTTTGGTTAAGACCTGCAGGGCTGGGCAGTAACTGACCTACTATTGCCCTGTACTCTCAAGTACAAGCCCCAATTAACTTAGCCACACATGTGCTCCTCATTATCTTGTTACGTAGCACTTTTCTGGCAGCACACCCAGTCTCCTCAATCACTCATATACATGTTTAGAAACCTGCCAGAGAAATCTGATCCTCAACGAGCATGGGCTTAGTAATTTTCCACCTTTGCCCCAACACCTCCGTCATGCTCTGGTGTAAAGGGTGAGGGGCAGCGCACATCTCAAGCGGCGTCGTTCCTGCCCCAGCCCCCGAAGGCTTCATGTTTGTTCTACATGTTTTCTCTTCTTATAGTAAGTTTTCCTGAATGGAAGCTGGGCTGCTGCTGCTTTGCTACGTCTTTGTAGCAATAGCATGACTATTAAGTTTCATTACACTTGTGATGCGCGGTAGTTTGGCCTGCTCAGAGCATTCCCTCCCAAGCCCTCATCACATTCACTCCTGGCTGTTGATGCATTAGTGTTTTTAATAACTTGTAAGATATGCATTGCAGAGCGCTGACTTTTGTTGCTAAATCCGGATGTATGACATTTCGGGAGATGGTAGCAAGTGGCCGCGGCCTCAGTCGCTGGATCCAGTGCTAACCCCTAGTGCTCAGCCAGGCTTACTGCATAGTCCCCAGCTCAAATCACAGCACTCGTTCCAACATGGGATCAGATATCAAATTTCAGGTTCACAAACACTTTCTTATCTGGCGCCTTGGCACTGCCGTGGGCATTCGAGGAAAGATTAACGCAGTCTATTGTTGTGAAGTCGGTGCAGCGCGGAGACGCTTTATCTCTAACAACATTCACCCCCCTGAACCAGCTAAAGGTGACACAACCACATAGCCAGAGAAAGACATAGACTTAAAATGAAGGCCAAGCCACTGTCTAATCTGGAATTTCTGAAATGGTCTAGAGAAATTAGACTTTGAAACCATTCAAAATTCAATTGGTTTCTAAATGTTTGGCCTCAATCCCTTAAAGGTGACCCAGAATGCTTTTATTAGTTTTAAATTGTTCCCAGAGTTATCCACAGAAGCTGTTTGTCTTGGGTCAGAGTGAAAAACTTCTACATTCTACAAGCACATATAATCCTGTGACTTGGCTCTGGAGTGAAAAAGTTGTTAGTTCACTACAAAACTTTCAATTTAAGATGATCTGGCTTCAACTGGAAAATGTAGATAAAATCTCACAGCATGGCTGCTGCTAACAGGTTACTGTTGGGTTTGTGGTGCTAAGAAAGGTGGATCTGCTCCACTCTTCGGCCTCTTCCTCTCTTTGGGCTGTGGGGAGGTAATTGGTTGATGTTGTCAAAAGAATTCACCACCATCCCTGAGCCTGTACTATGCATTCTAAAAGACTATGAGGTCTGATATATCTAAACCATTTGAGTTTTTGCTTTTGATATTCAACATATAAATAGTAATAATACGTTGAAACATATATATATTTTTTCTGTTGTCTGTGATGCAGAACCATGTGGAGTGGCCAGAATGATGGAGACCAGCATGGTCATGTGACTGCAAGAATGGAGACCAGTTTGCCCATGGGCACTAGCATCTCTATCTCCCAGCAGCAGGCTCCGAAAAAGTTTGCTCCTGTGGTGGCTCCAAAACCCAAGTTCAATCCCTACAAACAGCCAGGAGAGGGTGGACACGAGGGTGCAGGTGAGACCACATAAACACGCAGTGTACCACATGAAATATAAAGATAAACATTATAGAACGTAGTGAGTTCCGCCAGCTTCACAAAGAATCAATAAAAATGTTCATTCGAATTTTAGCGTTCATACATTTATAGACAAGTGTTCACCAAAATTTGAAACACCAGAGGAACAGCTTTTGTGAGTCTGTGGTTGGTACACTATATAAACAAATGTATTGGGACACCTACACATTACACCTATAGTAGCTTTTATGGCATCCAGTTCTAAATCAGTCCTTCTAAACCTGTATGGAGTTTATCCCTGCAGCTATAACAGCTTGCACTCTTCTGGAAAGGCTTTCTACAAGGTTTTGGAGTGTGTCTGTGGGTCTTTTTGCCCATTCATCCAGTAAGGCACATGTAAGGTCAGGCACTGAAGTTAGACGAGAAGGCCTGGCTTGCAGTTAACTTTCTGGTTCATGCTGAAGGTGTTCAATGGGGTTGATGTCAGTGCTCTGTGTGGGCCAGTCAAGTTCTTTCACGCTTGACCCAGACTTTACGGACCTTGCTTTGTGAACTGGGACGCAGTCATGCTGTAACAGAAAAGGCTGTTCCCACAGAGATGGGAGGATACAACTGCCCTAAATGTCTTAGTCTGCTTAAGCATTAAGACTTTCCCTCACTGGAGCTAAGGGGCCTCGGCCAACCACAGATGAACAACCCTTTAGCATTATCTCCTTCAAACTTTACAGTCGATTCATGGACGAAATTTAACGAACTGATTTGTTGCAGCAGCCATTCTTACCTTTCTTTCACAAACGTTTAAACAGGCTGTGTGGCTGAGTGCTTGATTTTATACCTGTGGTAATGGGACAGAATGTTTAAGATGTGTGTCCTAATACTTTTGTCCTTATAGTGTGCATTGGGGTGTACACATATTTATTTATTTTTTAACAAGAGCACCATGCTTGAGTGTTGAATCTTGCCCAACTGTACCGTAGAAGTCCTTGGGCATGAGAGTATATGCCACATGATATTAGTGTAAACATGCAGAACATGAACCAAATTTTATTTTATGTTTGAGTTTGAATTTTATTCTATAATTAGGTTAGCATCCTTATGACTGGTTTGCAGAATTGTTCTGTCACTGTAGCTGGTCAGTGTGCTTCTGCATTGCCTGTTCAAGTCTGAGCTCTCACGTTCATTAAAATGTGAAAATGCTTTTGTACAGTGTGAAAGGTGGAACTGTGCGGGGTCAGGCATGTTTGCAAGAAGCGTGTATTACTGTCAACATCTATAGCTTAGTGGGGCATCAATGTCCCATTACTTTAATGTAACATGTTCCTTTAATTTGTAATAGGATTTAGAGAATGCTGTTCCTGAAAGGCTGTAGCCGAGGTCGGCCGAGGGCATTTCTAAGCAGGCTGGAGGGTTTTGTTTGGGCACCGAGTGCTGCACGGGTCATTGGATGTAGACATTTTCTGGGTTTTGAAAGAGCGTATTCTATTAGAGCAGCATAGCCCCAGTGTCAGGCTACAGCCTCTGATGGGTCAGGCTAATACCAAGAATTTACCATTCTCTTCTTCCAGCTTCTTCCCCCTATGATTTCCATAGCCCCCTGTGGTCCCTGTAGCATAGCCCCCACCCCTCCCAGTCTGATGAACAGGAAGTTAGTTTTCCACTAAGCCTTTAATGATGCTGACATCTCACACACATACACATATCTATATATATATATATATATATAGGGAAAAAAAGGCATGTGTTTTGTTGATTTTCTATGTGGAAAAATAGGTGAACACATCCTCAACAGAGAACACACATTCAAAAGTGTGGCAGCTTATTCATTTCTTATTCAAGCCTTATTTATTGACATAAATCTTGTCTTTCAAACTGTGATCTACAGAAATATACAGGATAAATATTTAGAATGTTTTCTCTTGCATTGGGACTTAATGTTCAAAAGCTAATGGACTGTTTACATGCACCATAGCCTTTATCCGTGTCCCTCTGAAACACACTGCTGGCTAACTATGACGCACACTCATGCTGTACACTACTGTACACTTGTAGAATCATGACATATGAGGTTAGATTATAACTAGAAAAAGTACTGAATACTGAATGTAATACTGAATTGTGAGCTGTTGAACAGTACTGCTGTAAATTAGCATGACATAAAGAAGCATTAAATATGCAGTAGTTTACAGATCTAGTTAGATATTGCCTGTGATTTTTAAAGTTTGTCAAATGCAAAATGAAACGCTGACATGTTCTCAATGTTAAAATACACCTCCGAAATTTTTAAAAGCTCTTTCTTGTCTTTTTGGAAGTTGGCTACTAATTTTGCACACTGACCTGGAGAAGTTGGGTGATTGAGAGGACTCTTGATTGGACTGCTTGGGAACATTGCTGTAACTGTGTTGTGTTGAAAGTCTGAATGTTTTGAGGAATTTGAGGAATAGTTTTTGTGAATAGAGAATATTTGATCCTTAAATGAAATAAAACCAGTGGACTTCCCTGCTGGACCTGTGCGATTGTGTTAACCTGTAAGTTCAGCCTAGCGTTTTTGTAGTTAATGTTAGTGAAATAAACATTGTCTGTTGTTTGGGCGTACATCGGAACACGGTACGACCGTTATTCTGTTTCTGATTATTTCACATTAAACTGCACAGCACACACGCTATATCTTGAAAATGATGGCCTAGTCATACAGTAGCATTACATGAGCCAGACAAACAGTTTTTTAGAGTCTGTTGCTCCATCTGCTTCAGTCCTTCAGTCGTCCAGGTCCCTGCTGCTGAGAAGCAAACCCGTAGTCTGATGCTAGCCCTTTGCTTCTGTAACGGCTCTGCTCCGAGTATGCACTTAGAATTTAAGCCAAAAACCTCAAACTAAACCGAAAGTATTGAAGCTTCTTCCTTGTGCCTGTGCTGTATTTGGGATATTGTTGATTGTAGCACATGCCTCAGCTATTGACACCTGGAGGTCTTTCAGAGTTGTCCTTGGCTTTACAGTTATGTCCAATTTTAGCTTTTTTTTTTTGTTCTAGCTGTTGTTTGGCTTGTGTGATGCCTCTTCTATTTCTTGATTGTGGAGTAGCCTGGGCACAAAAGGATTTTAAGGATATTTTTACATTCTCCTTGTGACTCCGTGATTCCCAGTAACCTTGTCTCTGTGTGTAATTCGGACAGAGCAGCCAGCGGCCCGCAGTTGAGCTGTAAAACTAATAATTTCCGTGCACTCAGCATAGTGGTGGCACATGTTGAGCGTCTCAGGCCTCTGTATACAGTGTTATAACTGCACTTTCAGTAAGGATATCTAGGCAGAGAAACTATCTGTGCAGGCTTCTTCCAGCTTTTGGTCCGGCAGTATGGAATTAGCATGAGAAAGACTGAGTTTGTGTCTAAGTGAATCATGTGTATGTACTGATGTTGTTGTTGTTGTTGTTGTTGAAATGTGATGTTAAGAAAACGGTAAAAGGCAGTTACAGGGAAAAGGAATAAAAGAACACTGGATGAGAGCCTGTTAGCAGTGTCCACACCTCCTGGTATAAATACCTTCTCAGTGTCTCGAAAACTTCAGCTTCTGTCAGCGCTGTCCTAACGCTTTAGGTAGCAGCTTGCACTTTGGTCATTTGTTAATTTCTATTTTAAAGACTATTATTGAGAGTTTGTTTCTGCAATAACAGCGCTCTTTTCTTCCACTAATTAGTTGATAGCAGCTCTGTCAGATGTAACCATGTTTCCATGGTTACAGTGCAGGCTTTCTGGACCCTAAAAAGCTTGCTGATTAGAAATAGGACTTAAACTTTATCTTTGCGATGAAAATTGTATTAATTAAGCCATTCTATTTTGGAACATTTCACAGCGTTGTAAGATAGATTGAAAGGTTTGGAGGGGTTTCTTTTTCTTCCAGCCCCCCCCTCTTTTATTCCCCCCTCCTTCACCGTGCCTGTAGCCCTGCAACGCTTTGATTGTGGAAGTGCCGGGAGAGAAAGAGAGAGAGGGAGACAGGAGTCTTTGTTAGGGATGTAAAGTGGGGAAGGGAGAAGGGTAGATTTAAGTCAAATCCAGCGTGGAGATAGGGGAGCTATCGCAGCTAGTCGTGGAGGGGTGGAGGGGGGGTGGGGTGGAGGGATTCTCGCGTCCCAGACAAAGAAGAGCTCCGCGGCAGGAGAGAGATAGCTCACCGTATTACATCACTCATTACTTCAAACATATTAGGTCAGAGGACTAGAAAGATTGGCGTTTCAGTGGGAAAAGCAAAGCCGTAGTAATTGATCACTGATTAAGTGGAGTTCACGCATCCACATGGAATCAAAACAAAGTTCTCCTAGACGATGGGCATCTCTGCTGTTACTGGCTGTGATCAAAGTTCAGTTTTCTATGCTGAAATATCTCACCTTCTCGATGTTGATACTTGAGCAGAACAGTCTTTATGCCTGCATGTATAGAAGACTATGCAGTCAGATATAGTTATTATGTGATAACTGTGTTGAGTTTCAATTGTGTTCATATGAATGTAGGTCAGGGTCCTCTATGGAGATGAGTTGGGCTCCATGTCATTTCCTGAGGCTTAACTAATAGCAATAATAAAAATAATAAGTCGTAATCTTTGTAAGCTCCTTTCTGATGCATTGCAGGCAAGAACCTTTGTGACTCTGTAGTACAATTGGCGAAAGTTTTATAGCACTGCAGCATTGTTCTGTCTTCTTGAAGCAAATTTTGGGTTTAGGTTTTACATCTTCTAGACACTGTAAGCGTGGTGTTGATGGTAATTGAAGATGTAGGCAACTTATGTGTGCTTTTATACTGGATTATTTGTGCTGAGGTGTGCTTTGCACCTCCTGAGCTATGACTGGCCGTATAAGTGTGAAGTGCTGGTTGAAAAAGGTAAACCAAACAGACAGAAACAGAAAGCCTTATTTAAACCCTCAAGGGATACAAACTTACAGACCCGCTGAGAACTTAGATCCTTGTTCTTTTAGAGATATGGCAGAACGAAGCTCAGCAGTTTTTAATAATCTTTTATGGTCTACTCAGTGTTCTCATCATGTAGAAGAAGGAAATGAGTCATATACAGCAGTGGAGAATATACAATACTGTGCAAATGACAGAGACCACCCTTCTTTCATTTCATTTTTAGTTCAAACAGCTACCGAGATCAAGTTATTACATGTTGAGGGTCCAGAAAAAAGCAGCAAACACAGTTTGCAGAAAATTACGCAAAAAGCCTCAACAACAAATTATAAAATGTTTTTATTTTTTTTATTTTATTTTTATTTTTTATTATTTCTTTGCCAGATTCCCTCCTTTTCGTGACACCATTTCAGTTTTTCAAAGAAATCTGCACTTCTACTTTTCCACACCTCCAAAGAAGAGGTTGGTCTTAGAAGTGGGTTACTAGCAATCCCAGTTCCAATTAATTTTCAAATTCACACATCCTTTCAGACCCATAGCATTAACTTGTCTTCTTGCATTGGAAGGATAGACAGAAACACTGGTGGGTGTTTTCAGGTCTAGAGTAAAAGTGGAGTTTGATTTTTTTTTTCCTCTCTCTTTTTTCTCTCTTTCTCAAATGTCAAATCTTTTAGCAGTTTTATTTATTCTTCTATGATCTTCCGTATGCAAGTGAATTTCTTAGACCTGATCTCTGAGAAATGTCTTCTGGAAAATGAATAACTTGCTCTTAAAGGCTGTTGTGACTGAAAATGAAATAAATGTAGGGTGGTCTCTGATTTTGCATGGTGCTGTAGGTGATGGCTGCTCTGCCTTTACCCTGAAGTGACACGGCTTTCTCCCTCTGCTGGGTGTCGACACTAATGCACGCAAACCTGCCATTTGCAGTACCATGTAATATACAGTTCTTAACTCTGAACTCAGTAACACCGGCCTTGTCATTGTCAAGACCATTATGAATGAAGCACATGCTCACATAAAGTTCATCACCGGTGACATGAGTTGCAAGAGACAAGGATTCTTTTGTCTGGCTTTAGACGTCAGATTTCACTGTAGGTCTGAAATTCCACTACACCGTCGCGTATGAACTCGGCTTATGTAACGACCTCTGCGGTACGTATCTATCTGCGAATTCCCTCAATTTAGTTTCTCAAAGAATGTATCTTAATAGATATTGCGTGACCCACAGAATTTCATCTCGGTGTTTCAAATCTTTGTGCTTTGCTCTCACAAGATTTAATTAAGGATTTATTTAATTTCCTCTACATTGACCTGCAGTACATTTAGTCATTTTTTTGTTGGCCTTTTAAATCTCATGTGGACAATTTTATTAGGTGTGGATTTGGCCTGAACATCAAGTTGTTGTTTTTTTTTTTAAGTAACGCAAAGCTGTGGTGCTATTCAGAATAACGTCCTAGTGGTTTTTATATTCATATTCAATATTGATATCATGTTAATTGTAAAAGATACTGAAAGCTTTGTAATTGAACGTGGAATATTATAGTGTTGGTTCTGTAACTGTTGATGAACTGAACCACTTTATGTCCACTATAAAGCCACTCAGTCTTAATTATGGTGCCCAATTGGAATCAGCTAAGATAGAAATGGATTTTTACTCCAAACACTGCATCAGCATCAACAATCGGGAAATGATTATTATTGTTTAAGTAAAAAATGTTTTCAGTTGTGTGATATGTGCACTAGTGCAACATTTGAATGCTGATGCTGCACCTATATGAAAATGTCAGTCCAGTCTTATCTGTGCAGCTATGTTCTGCACTGTGTTATTTGTTGCTGTTCATATGGTTTACAGTCATATGGAAACATACTGTATTGTTCAGCTACTGTAAACTGAGTGGAACATATTTGGGGAAAACATTGTGGCACCACATGTGGTGTGTGGAAATATTAGTGTAAGTTGTATGAAACTCATAAAAAAGAAATTGTGCGCTGAAAAACACACGTTTCCTCCCTGAAAAGGGTGTGTGAATTTATTCTCACATAGTAAATCAACAAAGCATGTAATTTAGCCGGGGGTGTGCAGACTTTTGCATACGACTGTACATGTAACTAAAAATGAGACTAAAATGTGCCACTTGTGGGGCATTTACTGTAGTGAATCTTCACTTCCGTACCTATTACGTTTAGCAGTGTTAGATTTTATTGCACGCTTTGTTCAGAGTTAGTGGAACTGCTTCGGTTTAGTTCTCACCGTAGCTTTTCTGAACTCACACTTGATTTTCCTCTCTGCTTTGTACAGGTTTCATTCAGCTGCGTGTAATCTTGGCCAAATTTCTAGACTTCCAGAGCTTTCATACTGTTCATACCATTCTCACTTTGAAGCCCTTGAGCTGTGCTGTATTGAGAATGCCCATGGACACGGGAATAAAAAGGTCCCTCTTTGAATTGGAACATCTTTCACATAAATTTGATTACGTTGACTCTGCAGTAGCAGATAACATCACTGCCTACAGTAAAATTGAAAGTCATGGGGCATGCTGTGTCTTTGACCACAAGTTTTAAGTTTAACCATTCTTGCTTCAGTTTTTACTGAAACTGTTCTCAGTACGCAAGGGTTCCTGGAAGTGTTCCTTTTTACTCAAAATATGGCTCGAGTGTTCCAGTTACATGATAGTCCAGGAAGTGCCTCTACGCTGTGCTGTGATGTGCTAAAAAGGTTCCCCTGGGTTTTGTGGTTCACACTTCTGCAAATGTAAGGATGCATCTATATAGAGGAAAAAAAAAACAGACACCCGGAACAGCCCTGTTATCAGATAAATTGTCGAATGCTTGCCACAGAAATCGTGAGTATTGCATAACATCTCTTTTTCACTTCTCTAATGGAGCGGCGCTCTGAATGGCAAGAGCAACTTTCACATTCTTAGTAAAATTAAATTTACGAGACCTGTTAGCCATAAATAACTACCCATATGGCCACTGTTTCCTTTTTGTTTGCCATGCCTTTACTGTTTATGGTATACCTTTTTATTAGTATGTATTAATATTTATTTTTATCTTTTTATTCATATTTAAAATATATCTTTTTGGTATTTGGACCTTCAAGGATCTTTAAGATGTTTAAGACGTAAGACAAACATGGTGCTTCTTCACACTTCTTCAAAACCAGTGAGCTCAATACATGTTTATATGTAAATGAATGTTTTTGTGAAGCAGAAGTCACACCAAAGAGTCATCACAGAAGAGGGTGGGGGAATATGAGACAGAGGCCCTTGTATCACACATAATAGTTATAATATTAAACCAAAGGCTACTGATTTGGGGGGAATTCCCTGAAATACATGAAGTCATACCAAATGTTCCAATATTACATTTTGGACTGCGAGGGTCTGTAAACAGTTTCGTTTGAGACTGTTTCAAAGGGTTCATACAGGCCCTGTGAGCATGTCTGAATATGTTGGCAAACTAAGGTTCTGTCAGGACAAACAGGCCTATCAGGTGTTAATTAGACAAGTCTGTTACAGAGATTCTACTTTATGGAGCTGGTTAATAGCATACTTTGTTTGAGAGAGTTTAGGTAAGGCAGCATTTGGATTCTAAGCATTTGTGAATGTGCTCAGTGATGTAGTGTATTCTCCTATTGGTGTCGTATAACTGTAAAGATTTTTAGTTTTAATGATGTTTATAGATTACACATTTATATTATATTCCTGATCGAGTATGCTGTGTAAAATTTAATTTGGTGTAATTTTAAGAGATGAAAACGGTCCAGTCTGAAAATCTGTTTTTTTTTTATTATCATAAATGCCGTGATGTATTTCTAAAATATTGGTGATTTTGAATGTTACCCAACACCAGTGTTGGGCTGGTTGCTTAAAAAAGTAATGCATAACGAATGACTCAGACTTCCTTATTTGCCCATTACTGCTATATTACACTCGCAATTCCATACGAGTCTGTTTTAGCCTGTCTGTTTAGAAGGGGAATACTTTCAAAATGACGAGGGATCGATTCTGTTTGAAAATCTAGAAACTAGCCAAAGGAAACGGAGCTGCCGTCTCAAATGTTTTTTGTATGAATAAAATAATGAATGCAGATTGAGTCAGGGCTTGTTTAGGTGAGGTTAGGGCTCATTATTTTTTGGCATTGAATTTTCATCTATCAGCTTCATATCAGCATAATTAGATGTTTCAGCAGACTGTTTTCAGCACTTTCCATGCTCACTCCGTTCACTTCCTCGATCTAAGTCACGCAGGTTAGCTGTTGCAGTTAGCACATATGTTCAAATTACAGAAAATGACAGGCAAGGTTCAGTCTACGTAGAGGATATGTGTGTTTTGTGCATAGTTAATATTGATCTTTTAGAGACTGTCTTTTAGAGTAATGGAATGTCCACACATACAGGGAAAAGATGTGATGTTAGTTTGCAATTTCTTCTCCCAGTTTAGCCCCAACACTGCCCAGCGCTACTCTGACAAAACAAAAACAGGTTGAAAAAAATCAATGGTGATTCACAACACCATATACAATCATTTATTTTAAATATTTTTTTAATTAAGTAGCTTCTGCTGTCTACATTTTTCTACATACAGTCAAAGAGCCCAGCAAGCAGACATGAAAATCTCTGATTCCAGCTGACACTGGACCTGTGTAAATGACAGAGACAAGGCTCTACTCAAACTAATAGTCCAGCTGTGAAGTAGGGTCATCCACACAGTAGACTAGTCTCGGCCGCTGCTATTCTCCAGCTCACTAAATAGTATCTCCTACATGTTCAAAGTCAGGTTAACCTTTGGACCTTTCTGACCTGCTGTCTTGAGTGTTGATAATGAAGGTCACCAAGAAGATAAAGGAAATAAAGGATGCTTTCGCTAACAGGCTTTCGTCTGCGAGCCTTTGTGTGAAGAGGTGAATATCTGAAGAAATTTGCACAATGATTGGGGAGTCGTGGCCTTGAGTTGAGTGGAGTTCATTAGGCCTACATTACAGCGGATAAGCGCAGCTCCGCTGCAAGCTAATTGACTCTGTATTAGCGAAGATAAGTGAATGTGTCAATTATCTGACCAAGGGTACTTTATATTAAGTAGAGAACATAATAGGAGATAAAGCAAACAGTAATAGGGAGCAATTCAAAAGGCGTCTGCTAGAATGTAAAAGGGGTTTTGGGGGGAGGTCGGGGGGGTGTTTTGTACATGGTTAATGAGGTTTTCAACAGTGATGTTCATATTGAGCTCAGTGAGGAATGTAAGAAAGGTTTTTGTATGTGCCCCATGCTTGTGTGTGCACGTGCCTTAGACCATCAGGTTATAGTTTAGGAATTTTGATTATTATTATTATTATTATTGTGTCCCTATATAAGATAATTTTCTATATTTGAGTTATTGAAAGCTGAAAGCTATGAAGTTGTGTATTTAGCTGAAGATGTTATAAGAACTTATTTAACAAGACTGTGTTGTAATGTTTCGCTGCGAGTTAGGTCAGTGCCAGCAGTTTCACACCTGCATGTCTGCTACTTAACGAATTGTGATTTTGGTCAGTCAAAACAGGAACTGGTGCAGTCAGTTGAACAGGAAAACAAATGCAAAAAAAAAAAAAAAAAAGAAACGCATGAAAGAATGTTTTGCTCGCCAGACAATGTTGCTTTTTATTGGTGTGTTTCTTTAGCTATGCCAGTGAAGAAAGATGTTTTGTTGTTGCTGTTGGGTCCTGATTTCCAGGCCATTATTCAAATTTAAGCAAGTTTGTGACTTCGACCATGTTAAATGCAAACAAGTCACTTTTTAAATTAAAATACACATCATTAAAGCAAAATATGCTAATGTAAAATAGAAAGAACTTGTGAAATGCTAGGGAACATTTAAAAGATTCCACTAAAATTCTTAAGCTGATAATAATTTGTAATCAAATTTTTTTTTGTATTTTGAAAAGTATAATAACAGTTTTGAGTACTCACCCACCAAAACTGTAGATTGTTGAAAGTTTTGTAATCTACTTGGAATGTGATGGTCATAGCTTCCTTATGAGAAAAAGACTGGGATTAATAATGAATAATATGATGTTAAATTAGCATAATAATATGGAACGAATGCATTTCACTGCAGCTCTATTTCTTAAACCAAGGTTTTCCAGCTGCACATGCAGTCAGTCCACTGCCCCATGGGTTAAAACAGGGTTCACCAGTAGAGGGGGAGGAGGTGGAGAGTCTGTTAAACAAGAAGAAAAATAACATCTGGGCAAGGCCTCTGCATAAGCCTCTGTTTTTAGCAGCACCTGACAGTGTGAATTTCATGGCTGGAAATATATCTATGCCATCTGATTTCTCCTCTAGATGAAAACCTGTTGTGGTTAAATAACCACGGAAACAGTTATGAAATCGAACAGGGCCAGGTGCTTGTTTTCTTGGCTTTTAGCTGAGGGAGGATGCATCAAACGCTTCTTTCTCATGGGACATAGAGCACATACAGGCCCTTCAGCCCCTTTTCTCTGTTTCGTATGGCATGCTTGGACATTGCTCCACTTGTGCATTTTAATACTGAGCAGGCTGAAGGTCTCTAAATGATACTTAGCTTTGATGTATACTTCCAAGAAACAATTTTGACTGGAATAGAATAGGGAAGCAAATGTTGGGGAATGCTTTTTGCTGGCCTTAGTTGACTGACTGGCCTTAGTTGCCGCTTAACTGACAGTTCTAATATCAAGGACGTAATCCATCAAAACATCAGTTGTTCAGGAGAAATTTCCAGATCAAAAAGCTTACTTGCACCACATTTAAAACCATTACAAATACCTGAGATACACAAGAGTACATATTAACTGAAATCTGTGTTATTGCATATCAAAAAGTGTTCCTTATATAAGGGTTGGCATATACGTGCACATGAAGTAAAAAAGTGCTAGAAGTTATACATTGAAGACCTACTAAAAGATCTCTGTTCTAATGTTAAAATATATTTATCATGTATTTCCAGCCCGACTTAAACAGAATATAAAATCTGGTCAAATTACACATTCATAAAAACAAGTTAGGACGTCCTCTGCATTGAACAAAACTACATATGGTGTTTTACAATTTTTCTTTTTTTTTTTTTAAATAATTAGTTCTATTTATTTGCTGAGTTTAATGTATTGAAATGTGCACTTTCTTGTTTTGTTTTTGTTTTTCCATCAAGTGTGTAAATATAGCAGATAAACAATTAAATGTGCGTCAATTGTTTGGAACTACTGCTTTAAAGGGCCTACATGATGATTTTCTTCAGTAACAAGTTAATAAGTTTAATGTACTATATAAACACAGTTAGTTTTTATTTTCATATTTTTAACTTCAGTACAGGCGAGGTGGTGTAGTGGTTAGCGCTGTCGCCTCACAGCAAGACGATCTGGGTTTGATTCCTGGTCCGGGCCGTTCTGTGAGCATGTTCTCCCCGTGCTTGAGTGGGTTTCTCTCAGGTACTCAGGTTTCCTCCCACAATCCAAACACATGCATGTTAGTTTGATCTATCAATCATGGCCATGCAATGAACTGACAACCTGTAGCAGGAAAAAGCAGAAGATAACGGATGAATGGAACTTCCATAAAGTTTATATATGTTTTTATATTAATCATTATTGTGATGTCATAAAAATCATTGTTTGCATTTATTTAATCTATTGCAGTTTTTCTTCACCCTTTTATGCTGAAATTATAAATAGTGTTTCAGCCTGGATGACTTTTTAAACTGGGACAACCAATCAGAACAGAGCGTATCTCTAAACATACAATAGATGGTTCTTTAAGAGCTCTTTAGTAAATTATTCTATAAGAATTATTATCTATAGAACCATGAATGCTTTGCATGGTTGAAGAGTTCTTTGTGTTGTGATTGATGAAGAATTTGTTGTAGATGGTTCTTTATAGAACCTTTAAAAATGGCTTCTGTACAGCATCAAAAAGAGTCTTCCTTTTCTTACAAGCATGACATTGTAACTATTGCAGAACCACTTTTTGTTGTTATATAGAACCCATTTAAAAATATACATATAGACCCATATACAACACAATCTTTGCAAAGATGCAAAGAACACTTTAATCTTGCAAGAAGTTCTAAAGACGTGCCCATGATTCTATATAGAACCTTTTCTTTGCTAAAGAACCCTAGAAGAACCCTTTTTAAGTAAGAAAGAAGCGGATAAAGAGGGGTTGGAAAATGGTCATGCAGAAATAAATTATAATCACACAGACATTATAAGAGGTCCTCTGGGGAGAAAAGCAAAAGTGTGTCTTGGGTGGCGTCTCTCCTTAGAACTCTTTTTGAGCGTGTACCATGTAAACCTCCTCCAGAAAGTCCTGGAGGCTGCTTCAGGTGCTGCTGCCGATACACTGGATGCTAGATGTCTGCTGAGGCAAATGAAGAGAGAACAGCAGGACACTTGTTACTAAGGAATATCCACCGGCCTCACATACCACGTTCCAGCAGCCCCTGGAGTGTGTGACATTTCCAGCGACGTGCCCTGAACTATGGCTCCGCTCCTCATTACATGATTACATTACAAATGATGTGGCTATTCTGGCACGTACTCCTCGTTACTGCTCTTTAGAGGCCTAATGCAGATGACTTTGGATGTTTGTGTGCATGTGTCAGAAATACGCTAATTCAATAAAGTGAAAGTGCATTTGTGGGTGGACTAAATAAAGAGCAGTGCCTCTGGGCTTCAGCATTCTAGACATGAAACTGTCATCACCAAGGCTCCTCTCAGCTTTACAAACAGACCACTCAGTGATTTTGGGAAAGAAGCACTTAAGCACCACAGCTTTCTGCATTTGGTCTCTGGTCTTCCAGTTGTACACACGTCCTTTTAAAACAGCCAGTCTAGTAGATGAGCGCAATACTCAGACAATCCTCGTTTAGCTCTGCACTGCTGATGGTTTAGGCCTAAAACTAGTCTTTAGTGTTATTGGCCGTGTGGTATTATGCAGCTTTTGTGGTGTTCCTGAATATCGTTTTAACAGAATTTGATTTTGTCTCTGTTCTGTGTTGTCATCCAATGTTCTCTCAGTGCAATACCCAGCATGCATTACAGAAATGTCATGCAACCAGTAAAGCTGATGTACAGCTCCTAGAGACTGTAAAATAGAGTTTTGTTCTTAGTTTAGGTTTAGTTTTTAGTTCTGTAACTGTAATATCTCACTATCAGGACTGTCATTGCACCTCTAGGTCAGTAGGCATCTTCAGAACAGAAATAACAGTGGTTGCATTTTTAATTTTGGCCAAAGTGACCCTTTAAAATCTATATTTTTTCATATTTAAAGGAGCGATATGTAAACCATTTGAACAATTTACCGATCTGCAAATTAGTGTGCTAACCAGATAACTCCACCTCATGAAGCAGTGTCGAGCCCCTGTAGCGTCAAGTCTGGCATTAGTCCAACGTGAGAGGATGAAGTAGCAGCACTGTCCTGACAAAACCTAGAGCGCTCTCTTGGTAGGCAGCTGTTTTAGAAAGTAATGTTTTGTCTGACATCTCTCCTCGTAAGACAGATTATTGAGACGCTCTAGTTAGAGAAGGTATCAAAGTACGGAAACGTGCCTGCTATGGCGTAAAATGCTGCCTATGTAGGCAGCTCACTCGCTTTTCTCCTCTTGTCAATCATGTTAAAGGTCCTACTCCTAGTTAGATCATTTAATGAAGCTAATGATGGCTGAAGCTCTTTGCAAGCAGTGATGATCACCAATGCCGTCCACTCTCAACAAGAAACCACTTTCAGCTGCTAATGAATGATAGGGCTGTACGTTGAGGCAAAGTGGGCGGTGCTGCTTTTCAACACTAGAGACAGATCTTTCTTCTAGACTGAAAAGGAAACAGCTGTAAATTCTAAAACTAAAGAGGAGGAACTGTGCGTTTCCTATGAGGCACAACTTTCTGCCTCCTATTTTTTGGAGTACAAATTTGACAAGTTGTGGCATTTTACACATTGTTCCTTTAAACCATTAGTAATCTAACAAAGCCCTCTAGCAGTGCTCCCCTTACATATCCCTTAACATAGTTAAGAAACTACGTTTACTTACCGTCCTTCTGCAGTTCTTGCCAGTTTAGTGCAGCGTTGGCTGCGTACAAACACTCAAGTACACGTGTGATACGGACATATTATACAAATAAAATACTAATAATTTTGTCTTGTTAAATAGAGCCGTGTCTTTTTGTCCAGTACAAATCAATGTAATAAATACATGAATAAATAAATGAATGGATAAATGAATAGTAGGAATGGAATTTCTCTTCCTGTTGTTTTGCTTTTTAAGTCATGTATTAGGGCTCAGTTTAGTGCTCTCACAATGGTTTAGTTAGGAGATTGCAACACACGTGTAATCCAAAACCTCATTTTGAGAAATGTAATCCAGACACATCAGCAGTGATTTATCTCTCCTAACTCCCCTGTCTGTTTCCACGGTAAGAGGATTAAATGATGAAATGTTGGGCTTGGAAACTTGGTCGATGAGTAAATTGCTTTGGTATGGTAAACAAAGCAGCATGCAAATTATCACAATGATTTGGGGGTATTATCATGTAATGGCTAACGAGACTGTCTCTTTCCAGGCCAAATGTCTGTAAAACAGCGACTCGATGACTCAGTGAACAAATGGGATTTCCTCAAAAGCAGTCGCTCTGCCTGGGAGCATGTACATCCTGTCGAAATCCTTATTTTCACTTAACTTAAAATCTGTTTATGCAGCGTCCAGCGTTTAGATATTGGTTTAGCTGGTTAATGACAGATATATGGCTCTATGTGGGCTCTATAAATTTGTTTTTTTGGGGGGGGTGTTGGACTGTAGGAAGCATTCGCTGGCTTACGGAGAGGTAATGAAGTGTCATGTAGTTATGTCATTGCTGCGTTCATATTGATGTAGTTTATGTAAATGTCATGCAAGATTTATTGTGACCTGATTTGGGTCAGTGTGCTGTTTTTAGAGAAGCACCTTGTGGATTAGCTGAGGGGTAAGCATGTGCACACTGTTGATGCATTTTTAATGTGCACACAGAGAGCCTCACTGAATCACTCTAACAGTTTCTTTTGTAGAATTTGCTTTTTGAGTTGCAGCCATAACTGGTGCTGAAGGCATGTGCTGTTAACGAGGAGGAGGAACGCTGTCTGTGCATTTCTAACCCTTTTGGACATAAGAAGAATAAAAGCTGAGCTATATTATAAGTGACATTTTTATATCACTAGTAAAAACAGCATTCATAATAATTTAGCCCTGAAATGTTTGATATGTGTACAGCCCACTTGCAGCGGTGATAACTTATGTATGTGCACATGCAAAAGTTTGCACAGCTTTGGTCAAATAACGTTTTGTCGGTTTTCTGAATAAAAATAAATAAACTGAATAATAATAATAACAATGATGATTATGATAATAATAATAATACCACCAACAAAAAGCAACAATGATAATAATAATAATAATAAAAATACCAACACAAAGCAACGATGATAATAATAATAATAATAATGATAATGATAATAATAATACTATAATAACAACAAAAAGCTAATATAATAATTATAATAATTATAATAATGATACTATAACAACAACAAAATCAACAATGATGATGATAATAAAGTATGATTGTAATTGTAATAAACTGTGTGATTATAAGTTATTTACACTTAGCTTTTCACCATTCCTTAAATTTAGTCCTGGTATACATTCCCTCTCTGAGGTCAGTTAGGATCACTACTGAGTTTTAAGAATGTGAAATGACAATAATTTATTTGTTCCCAGTAGTTGGGTCTAACATCTTGACTTCTTACAATAAGTTGCTTGAAAATTTGGCCAGTTATTGGAAGCTTCTATAGTCATGAAAAAGTTTTCTGGAATTGATTTAAAGGCACAGTACTTAGTGAAATTATATGTTAATTCTAAACAACTTGCTAAACCTGTAGTTTGTTGAGATGAAAGTTTTTTAATGACTTCTGAGTTTATGTAAGCTGTAACTGTATGTATTTGTTTACCTTTATGACAAATTGTGCATTAAGAAATAAGTTCTCTTATTTTTTATTACTTTAATTTTTATTACTAAAAAGGTGTTGTTTGACTGGGGTTGTTCAACATTTTTTGTATGATTGTGGATAATAAAAAATAACATTTTTGAAAAAAAAGAGAAAAAAATAAAATAGGTTCTGGGGCCTTTTAATTAATAATTGAAATGAATACATTGCATGATTACAGTAAATATAGTTTTATGATAATTGACATTATTATTATTATTATTATTATTATTATTATTATTATTATTATTATTATTATTATCTTCTTCTAATCGGGTCAGGCGGTGGCGACCGACTTTTAAAAGGTAACAGAAACATCTGCTGCTTCCAGACGTCTACTCTGCTTATCAAAGGATAAGGGGGACTTTAGGAGAGAGATTATTTCTGTTTACATTAATATTTATTTTATATGAAACCCTGTGCGCCTGATATAAAACACAGGATTATCAAAATGCAAATTAGGGACAGCACTTGCTGGTAGAGTGCCCCAGAGGCTCCGTTTGTCTTCCAGGGCACCCATGTCCTGCACTGATTTGTTTCTCATTAGTTGTTTGCGGGGGGAGGTGAAGGTTAGGGGGACTGTGTCAGGGCCTGATTTAGGACAGGGACACGTTGAGCTTTTGGCTGCTGCTTTGCAGGTCAGAGAGGCCTTATTGCGCTGTGCAGTTCATAACAGGACAGGACTTGAAACACTTGTTCACAGTGATGTCAAAGGAGATGGAAACAGACCAAAGAAATCCTATTGCTCAATCAAAGACCAAATGTAACCACCATATGTACATATACGGAAGAGGTTAGGAACGACCTAAGAATTCACAACAAATGAAGAATAGGACAAATTAGGAAAAGAAGAAATGATGTAGTTGGACAAGATTATTTAAAATCAATAAAACAGTAGAACTTGGAAGTTTAAAAATTGTAATTTGATTTGTACAGACTAAATTAAATGTACATTTAAAGGGGATCATGAGTGTTAAGACTTGTATGCCTTAAAACAGCGTACATGCTCAATACTATTGAAATATGACTCATGAACCAAACAAGAATGTTTAGTTTATTATAAAAAATGACGAATAGGCACATTTCCTTGACTATTAGGCCACTATTGTCACACTGTGATGTCATATGGCTGCAGTGGAGTCAGTCCTATGGAAAATAAGTCAATATAAAAGTTAATTCTTCTGAGTGATGTCGCTCTGGCTAAAGCTGGCCAGGCTGAATGGTATTATTAGAGATAAATGAAATATTTAGCTCGCTGTTTGACGCTCAGTGGACGAGAGAGAGAGCAGCCATTTGATGCAGCAACAGAAATGGCAACATACTAATAAACGGATTTGTCTATTTTTAGAACAAGTGAAGTATTTACCATGTACATACCATTTATGGTTTATGTGCCATTCATTTTCACATGGCTGTTTTCCAACCTCTATTTATCCTTTAAGAATTAAAAAGGTAGTCTTTTCTTACTGTGCTGTTACAGCACACATATGTAAATTAGCTGTGTTCTGATTGACTGTCCTGTATTCCAAAAGCAGTCTGTGCTCAAACACACCTAATAACATGATATAAATGGGTGGCAGTGACTGCTGTAAGCTGAATAGGTGGATATTTTTGGTTGCTGTTTCATGGTGCTTAGTATCCATATGTGAACTGTATGGTCTGGTGAGTGAACAGTTCATTTTGAAAAGTGCTTTAAACCTTTTGTTTAAAAAAAAAGGTAAAATTTGTTTCCCATGATATGTAACAGAAGTAGATCTTTCTTCTGAATACCATCATCTCTTAACACCATCCTGGGCAATAAAAAAGGACCAGCCCGCTGCCCTTTCTCTTCCTTGCTCTTGCTGCGAAGTTCTTGGAAGGCGCCCATGGGTGTTCTTGAAGAATCTTAATCTGACCATGGTGGAGTCAACTTGCAGCTGTCTCCATCCATCAATTCACATGTTTTCAGAGACCTCCATGACAGGATCTGGGAATGCTGAACACCAGTAAGGTCAAAAGTCGTACTTCTCACACAGGCCGCGGCAGGAAACATCCACGGCTGGACTTACTATAGCTCTGGCCGTGCTATCAGTTCTGTCATCACATGGCTAGTAGCGATGCCTCGCACATACTATCCTGGGCACTGCGGGATGAAAATAAGCCGTTAAGGGTTGGCAGGTGGGGGCCCTGGAGGAGCAAACCCCTGTGCCCTTGTGCTGCTATGCCCCGTTTGATCACCTCCATAAATCCAGCGTGATGTTTTTAGGGATTTAATATGGTGATGGGCATTGCTTCCCTTTTATTGTCAGCATCTGCAGAGAACGATAATGTTTTTCGATGTTGTAAATAAACACTAAAGCCACACTCATAGGCACCGTGTGCGCTGGCTCACGGGCTTTTCTGGCAGCATCTACTCAAACTGCTTGTTTGGGTTTGTTTTAGAGACGGCAGTACAGCAACAAGTAGTTCAGAGCTGGCTTACTTTCAGTTACTGTGACAACAAAGGCCTTTAAACAGCAACACTACCACAAAACCCGAAAACACTGAAATAAAATTTTGCATATTCACTCTGCTCACTGTTGGCAAACTCTGAACCGATGCTGGCCCGCCTGTTTATGTTTTTTTTTTTTTTTTTGCTTGGTGGAGGCTGTAAACCGAGAGAATTAAAATATTGCTGATGAGAGCATACTGATATCATAATGTACACTACTGTGCAAAAGTCTCAGACGTGTAAGCTCATTGTTTAAAATCCTATTTCTTAGCAATGAGTGTATTTTCACCAGTAAGTACACCAGATATGATTAAAACTGATGTAAATAAGCATAAATATAATACAAAGTAACATGAACATCTTATTTTGAGGAGAAGTAGATAATATCTCGGAAGCCAGTTTGAAGAACAAAGTTTAGTTCCAGATTTCTCCTGGGCGCCTCAGACATTGTATGAATTTATTAAATCTTTAATGAAGTACTGAGTAGTAAAAGCAGATACTAGATGATAACAGCATATAATACTGGCTTACTGCAAGGAAAAGCCTGGAAAGGGTTAAATAAACACACTGACGTATATGTAAAACCACTACTTACTGTATTAACATCATTTAAATATTTAAAAAATGATGTGTAAATTAAAGCTGCCTCTCTGGAAAATATATTTTTGTAATATAATAATGAAGTGTCACAGTACATTCGTACAGCACTGTATGTGTGCACATTAATAAAACTGGAAGTAACTGGATTTTGGAACCCTGTTTATTAAGACCTCATCCTCGTTGTGGTAACTGCTGGTTCATCATGTATGATTAACAGCAGGATGTCCACCCACTCAGCTAGGTTCGGCACTGACCTCATAGCATGTCAAGCAAAGATGAGCGTGTCTAATGTTGTGCTTCGTATATCTGACACAAAGACAAAGATGTACTTTCAGGTAGGGTGACTTACTTTCAGGTAGAGTGACTTACTTTCAGGTAGAGCGACTTCTCAACACTAAAGAGAGTGAAGACCTCAGTTTCCTACTGAATAAATAGGAGGCTAAATTTAGCGTGTGAAAAGCTGACTTGACTCTTCTCTTTCTCATTGAGCTCGTTGTGCTTTTTGTGATTTTGGTCACAAAGAGCCCGTTAAGCTCTCACAGTGCAGAACATGCAACAGGCCAGCCTTTGATCTCTCTCTTGCTCTCATGTCATTTCCCTTGTGTTGGTTTAATGTGAGGGGGTGAAATAGTGGAGTTCTCGTAAAGGACATGAGAAAGTGATGAGCGTCTGTGGCTGCCATGGGAACCACAAACAGCAGGCCTAAGCGTCTCTTGGTGGAAAACGCTGAGATGACCAGACAGTGCCATGCTGAGCGCCGGTCTGAAATTTGAGCTAAATGCTCCTCGCTCATGAGTTTCTTTCATATTTGCTCGTGGCTGAGTGGCCTCTGAAAACGTTTCTCTTTGTCCTCTGCATCAGCGTTTGAACGCTCAGTTGGAAAGTCTTTTTTTTTTTTGTTCCCTTTATTTCTTTTTGTTTTTTTTTTCCTCCTTTGCGGTAAACTACATGACTTGGAACACGATGTATGCCCATCCCTGCTCTGCCCTTCAGGTATGATTTGGGTCAACTTTTTCCTTCTGTTGCTAAACAGAGAAACAGTGTGGAAGATTTTAGCAGGATCTAAATTCCTCCAAACAGATGTGGCATCCCGCATAGAAGTCGATAAGCAAATTATACGTACAAAAACTTTAGTTCAAAATAATTTCTGTCGAATTCAAACCGACACACACTTCCTACATTTCTTCCCTCTTAATTCCCTGCAACTAATCCCTGCTTTCATGCTCTCAAAAGAGATGATAAGCCTCGCGAAACATAGTTTTTGCACTACGTAAGTAGGTGGTTATTACCAAAAATAAATAAAAAAAACAAATCTCCCCATCCAGCTTCTCATTTGAGATGTTCACAGTGCCCTCTCCTCGTGACTGGAAGCTGCCAGGCCTAGCTCAGCGTGCGGCAGTGTGCGGAGGCTTTCAGTAATTGTAGGTTGAGGACTGTCCTGCCTTAAAAGATGTGTGTCACACATTCATTTCTTAAATCTTTCAAACAGGGTCAGGCCTCAGACTGTCAACTGGAAATAATATGTGATGATATTGAGTTCAGTCGCCCGCAGCCAGTGAGGACGAGATTACTGTATGAAGTCGTTTGTAGGTTCATGACATGTCCTTTAAGTACTGCTAAGAAGATCTAGCCAGTTCTTCCGCACCACTCTAATGCTCCAGCACATGCTCCAGCTCTATATGGTCAGAGTCTTTAGAAGTAGAAAGTGGCTTAAAGTCATGTTGTACATTGTCATGTCGTCTAGCCGCTGGTTATCTTCTCTGATTGTCGTCATATGGACGGATTATCGTAGAGCATGGAGGAGAAATGAGGAAGACGCTCCAGAGATTGCTGCAAATCTTCCTGCCAATACCAATTAGTGTGCTTAATGTGAAATAGTAGACTACACTGTTCTTCTTCATCTGCTTCTTGTATTAATATCATAAAACACGAGCAGTGAGCCGAGAGAGGCTGTGTATTACAGGGATGTTACTGTGACCAAGTGCAGCAGGATGTAAATGAGCATGGTTAGTAATTAGAACGCATGCAGCTTTATTATTTTTATTTTTATTATTGTTATTGATAATAATAAAAACTAATAATGGCAATAATATAATATAATAATGATATAATAATAATAACAATAGCATTAATAATAATTGAGCTTGCCTGTCTGCTATACTTTTAGAGAGAGACTTTTTTATTTCTTTCTGTTGTATTGAAAACAATACACTGGAAAATATATAGAAGTTATAATTAGTTACAAAGACAATCATATTGCTACAAAGGTGACATATATTGCCAGGAACAATGCATTATGCCCTAGTAGGGAATTATTTCATTTATAATAATAACATGTATTTATAGAGCACGTTTCAAACCAGCGACAGCTCAAAGTACTTTACAGACAGTTTTCATCAGTAGTAGCGGAAACTAAGTTGTAATAAGTTCAAATTCATAAGTACTAAGATGTTAGAGCTTTAATTAGCAGCAAGTTAAAGAGATGCATTTTTAAATGTGAGCACTGAGCTTGACTGTCTAATGAAATTTGGACTGGAGTTCTACAGAAGCATTATAGACACAGAATAGCTGGGTTTTATGGGGGTATGTGCAGAAGGTCAGCATCTGCAGATCTAAGATCTCGAGTTGGAACATAAACAGAGAGACATTCTGTGATGTAAGCAGGTGCTAGATGATTTTGTGACAGAATTTTCTATTCCTAAAGATACCAGTAGCCGGTGCAGCTCTTTTAGAACAGGAGTAATATTCAAGATTCAAGAGTTTTATTGTCATGTGTACAGCAGAACAGTTACACTGTACAATGAAATTCTTACTTTGCTGTTCCTCCATTCCCCAAGAGATAAAGATAACAAAAAAAAGAAATAATAAAAAAATATATACAAAATATACAAAGTATAATAATAGAAGTTGAAATTAATAAAAGTATTTTATAGTTAAAGAATAAAAAATAAAAGTTATGTGTGCTTTTATGTGCAAGTATGAAGAGCAGCAGCCATAAAGTGCAAGTTGCAAGTAACAAATGTAAACAATGAGCTCTTTTTTATTTTTTTATTCATTAATTTTTGTAGTTAGGGTCTGTGCTGGTTGTTTTTAAGTTAATAATTTAAAATTTTAAAAATAATTTTAATGTCAGAATCAGAAATACTTATTTTTGTATGTATATATTTTTATACTGTATGGGGGGCCATATATAAAAACATGCTGCCAGTAAGAGGAAATTAAAAAAATGAATGGCACCCGCTTAGGGAGAGAGAAGCAGGAGGTAATGGCTCTGAAGTTCTGAATATAAAAAAGTTGTCCGAAATTCTGACGTCATGGAGGGGTGTGTTGTAGTCCGCGCAGAGGATGCGGAGAAGCTGCAGCGCCTGGCTTCAAAAACTGCAGCTGACTTGCTCCCGCGAGACTTTAATGTCATGTGACATGGTGAAGTTCTACAAAGCTCACAAAAGTTGACAAAAAAATTTAAAACAGTATACGTTATAAATCCAACATGTATTACGTTATGTCTGTTCTGTGCAGGGCTGCATTAGATGCCTTTCTACAACATATTCTTTTGTGCTATAAAAACAAAATATTGTAGTAATGGTAGAAACACTAGTAGTAGGAGAAGGAGGAATACTAGTAGTAGTTCTAGGAATGCTGCTACTAGTAATAGTAGTAGTAGTAGTGGTAGTGGAAGGAATGCTAGCAGTAGGAGGAAGATCCAGAAGATCAGGTTAGACAGCGATCACCCAGCACACGGCCTGTTCACTATACTGCCATCAGGCAGTAGGAATGCTAGTAGTAGAAGGAATACTGGTGGTAGTAGTAGTAGGAATGCTAGTAGTAGAAGGAATACTGGTGGTAGTAGTAGGAATGCTAGTAGTAGAAGGAATACTGGTGGTAGTAGTAGTAGTAGGAATGCTAGTAGTAGAAGGAATACTGGTGGTAGTAGTAGTAGTAGGAATGCTAGTAGTAGAAGGAATACTGGTGGTAGTGGTAGGAATGCTAGTAGTAGAGGGAATACTGGTGGTAGTAGTAGTAGTAGGAATGCTAGTAGTAGAAGGAATACTGGTGGTAGTAGTAGGAATGCTAGTAGTAGAGGGAATACTGGTGGTAGTAGTAGGAATGCTAGTAGTAGAAGGAATACTGGTGGTAGTAGTAGGAATGCTAGTAGTAGAGGGAATACTGGTGGTAGTAGTAGGAATGCTAGTAGTAGAGGGAATACTGGTGGTAGTAGTAGTAGTAGGAATGCTAGTAGTAGAGGGAATACTGGTGGTAGTAGTAGGAATGCTAGTAGTAGAGGGAATACTGGTGGTAGTAGTAGTAGTAGGAATGCTAGTAGTAGAGGGAATACTGGTGGTAGTAGTAGTAGTAGTAGTAGGAATGCTAGTAGTAGAGGGAATACTGGTGGTAGTAGTAGGAATGCTAGTAGTAGAGGGAATACTGGTGGTAGTAGTAGTAGTAGGAATGCTAGTAGTAGAGGGAATACTGGTGGTAGTAGTAGTAGTAGGAATGCTAGTAGTAGAAGGAATACTGGTGGTAGTAGTAGGAATGCTAGTAGTAGAGGGAATACTGGTGGTAGTAGTAGTAGTAGGAATGCTAGTAGTAGAGGGAATACTGGTGGTAGTAGTAGTAGTAGGAATGCTAGTAGTAGAAGGAATACTGGTGGTAGTAGTAGGAATGCTAGTAGCAGTAGTAGAAGGAATGCTAGTAGAAGTGATGGTAGTAGTAATAGAAATACTAGCAGAAAGATTAGTAGTAGTAGTTGTAGTAGCGGTTGTTGCTAGTTGGGTTTCAGAACATTTCTTGTCGTTTTCTCTCTAGTTTAGCTTTTTTTCTCTGTTGTGTCTTGTTTTCTCTCCCTCTGCTTGCTTGGCTGGTCATCAGCTAACTGACTACCGGTTGTTATGTCAGCCAACCCACAGAAGTCTCGCTGTAGAGAGTTGACAGGAAACCCACCAATGAGAATCTCTCTGTTCCTATAGAAACCACAGGCGCTTGCTACAAATTTAGACAAAGGGCCTTTTACACCGAACGCATAACAAGCTCATTGATGGCCTCTTCCTCTTTTGTTTGTACTAAAATACATTGTAATGCTGAGTTCATATGAGCAGCTGTACGCTTGTGTCTGTCCAGTGTGAAGTTTCTCAGCAGATACATTTCTGTTGTACTGTCCTTTTATTTTATTCTCTTTTATCTGGAGAATAATCTCTCATTGCCTCAGCTTGCACCCCTGATAATATAAAAGTGAAATCTGACCTATGATTTTTCCAAGCTGGTGCGTTTAGACTTCTTCATAGTTTGTGAAGTTTAGTTTAGAAACAATATCTCTGACTTATACATGTATGCTTGCAAAATAGCACTCCATACACATAAATTACTCTTTGACCACATCACTCTTCTGCTGTCTGACTGTAACGCTGTGCATGTGTTTTCTTGTACCACTGTACCGTTTACGGTGGCCCACAGCAGCCTAGGGTCAGGCTGAAGGCCATGTGCGGAAGGAAGGCCTACAGGTGCTTGACCCCAGATATGCTTGTCCTTGTGTGTCCTCACGTGAACTAGAGGCCCAGTAGTTCACCTGCTCTCTGACCTGTCTGCTTTATATTACCCAGCATTCCTTCTCCAGCAGCGCCTTGAGCGGGCCTCTCACTCTCACCCAGTCTGCATTCCTGCTCTTTATTTTCAGCTGCTGAACGGCGCTGCACTCTACTGAAGCCAGGCACGTGTGCACTCTACTGAAGCCATCACTCCTTCCCATTTTTTATCTCAGGAGTGCACAGACTACAGTTATATGTTCAACATGTGCTTTCATTCGAAACAACGTTTGGTAGATTGATGAAGGAAGTGGGTTTTAATAAGTACATGTTTTCTAAGTACATTTTCATAATTTCTGGAATTTTTATCCTGTTGTTTTACACAGTATTAACGGCCTCTAGTGTTCTTTACCTGCAGGATTTGATATAACAGGTGTGGATATGACATTCATATGTTCAGTCCAGTTAAATCCACATCATTTTCATTGCTAGAACACGTTTAGCAACATGTTTATACATGCTGGCTAACATTAGAAAACATGTCGGATTTGATTTGACAACAATTTTTTTTGTTTTCCCATTTATTTATTTATTTATTTATTTATTTTTAAGTTAAATGCGTGCTCACTGGGAATTGAGCCCGTAACCTTAGCATTCCGAGAGCTGTTTTAGCTCATCACTCACTCCCGTCCACTGCGGCTGGAGAGTTTTCTCTGCCATGTTCTGTCCCGTAACTCTTTTCTCCTATGCCGGAATGTCTGCTTGAATTCTGTCCTGCGTGGAAATATTCCAGAGATATTCCTGTCAAAAGCGGCTGCATGCGAATGGAATTCACTCAGCTGTTAATATGAAGCGGTGTGTGCCATTGTGAGGAAGTCTCTAAATCCTAACTGTTCTCCTTTACAGGCCCCTGTATTTTCACCCCCTGCTAGTTCTCATTTAAGTCTTAAGTATTTTATCGGGGCACTTGACTTCGGCTCTCCCCGGCAGCACGTCGGCAGTGGCTCTTTTTGAAGCTCTTCCTGCTGGGACTGGCGGTTTGAAGCCGTCACCTCTCTACTGTTTTTGTTTCATTTTGCTCCTGCACAATAGTTTAATCCCCCTTTTATGTCTAAATCTTTTTTTTTTTTTTTTAAAGCCCTCCATTTCCTGTCCCTGTGGAATTCCACTCAGATCCACACAAGCCAATTTCATCGGCTCCTGTACACTTCCAAAAGCAAGTCTCTGCAGCCCTCAGAGCTGGAGCACTGCTGCTCACAGCCACATGAAGCCATAAATCAGCCTGCTGTATATTACAGCTAATTAAGAGCAGGACTCGGTTGCCGAGCCGCTGCGGAAGGTAGCGTGAATACGGCCGGATAATTACGGATAAAACAGTGTGTTTAGTGTTTCTTCCCTCCACAGTGTGTTTGCAGGGCTTTTCCACAGAGATAAAGCGCTGGAAGTTCCACACTGGTCATTATAACACTCTAGCCCTCACTGTCTGTGTACGATTATAGGTTTACACCACCGAGTGCTTTTTTTCGGGGTTTGGTTTCTATCAAGCCCTCTTGTGTTCTGTGCTGCAGGATCGCGCATAGGGGGGGAAAAAAAACCAGAGTCCCACTTTTTATCACAGTGTAGTTTATTACAGTGTAATCCGTGGCTTAACCACAAGTGCTAATCTGTTGAAATGAAAGATTTTCACCCAAAGAGAAAGTATCTTTGTATTTACTAATTCCAGTCCATCAAAGGCAATGCTGTTGGAGAGAAAAGGTGTTTCGAAGTTTTTTTTTTCGAAATTCACTCAATCTGATCAGAGTGCTGGACTCAAACTTTTTCCTCCTGTTGATTTTGCTGCCGCACGAACCCAGCATTTAGTTTTGTTTACCGCGGTCTTTGTAAATACTGGTGTAGAAAAGCTACCTAAGCTCACGCAATAAATCAATTTCAGAATTTAGATGATATAAAAAATTCCAGTTCAAACCTGCCATAAAAGCGTAATGCAGGCGACCATGCCTAGACTAGCACGTCTACGTTGAGTTGTTGTTTTTCTTACGTGGTACTTCAACCACGCCACGACTTTTCTGGGGTATATCTGAACCTCGCAGCTGCTATTTTTCTTTTTTAACATGACATCTGCTCTTTACACTGCGTAAACATTGCATGATGTATGGACCAGTAGAAATGGTCCACAATTGCTTTATTAATTACTTAAGGATGTTTTGTTCTTCGGTAAAGCTACTGTTTTAGAGATTCAGGTTTTTTTTTTTACAGTGATGGAGTTTAAATGTACGAGACTGTGCAAAAATCTAAGACTCTACGTTTGTTCAGTTCATTTCCAGTCAAGCAGCCATTAAGCACAAATTTCTTAAGTGGTCAGGAATGAGACAAGAAACCTATTTCACACAAAAGTATGGCCTGAACAAGCATGTTTATCAGTCTTTTCACTATTTAGAGGTTCAGCTTTGCCTTTTTTACAACTTCTATTCTTTTCAGAAGACTCGCATTCAGACTGTAAGGATATTTTTCCACAGCTCCAAAGTGCAGTCTTAGAAGTTGCAGTTTTTCTGCTGCTCATGTTCCAAACACATGGAGTAGTATTGCGGTCAGGGTCCGGGGGTAGGCAGTTCATTTTCCTGAAAATACCAGCAGCATCTTAAACTTTTCTCAGTAAAAGGGCTTCTTGACTGCTGTACTTTCTTCCTGGCCCATATAGGGCTGGGGCGACGCATCGATGTAATCACTTAAGAAAATAAGTCGATTAGCATAACGTGTGTTAATGCGACGCATAGATGGCCGCGCCTACTGAAAACATGGATTTATCCAGAGCGTGAGCTGCAGCTACAAACAATCACTCACGTGCATCTACAGTTGTGGGAGTGTTTCACACAGAAACACAACAGTGTGGTGCTCTGTCAGCTCTGCACAGTGGAGATGATCACAACAGTACAGCTGCTGTACACGAGCACTTGTAACATGTTTCACACACGCACACATATAAATATATATATATGTAATTTTTAGAATAATTGATTAAGAAATGAATTATTAGGTCAGCCCTAAGCTCATATAGAGGTGTGTTGTCTTCTCACAGTGAAAGGACAGATAGGTTATTTTTTTTAGGTCTGGAATGAAAGTGAAGCTTTATTTTCCCCTCTGTCTTAAAGATGAAAGCATTAAATACTGTTTTACTGATGGTGATGGGTTTGATGGTCTGCCAGGTCTTGCACGGTTGTTAGGAGTCCCATTTCTGTCATATTTAAATTCTTTTTTAAATTCCAGTTTTGAAAACGCCTGCTTTTATACCTTGTTTTCTTTAATGTACCTCTTCATTACCCTAAAAAATGAACTTGCCTCTCCTCTGAAATATCTCTTGAATAACTTCCTAACAGTTTAATCTGTAAATGAAATGAAAGAATGGTCATTGACTTTTGTACTGTACTGTAGATTTGTTTGTATTGTAACGCTACATTGACCTGCCACTTCTCAGACGCTGTTGTGAGTTGTCGAATGTACTTTACCCAAAGAGTACGGGGTCGAGGTCCATGTTGAACACTGCTCATATTTTCACTGGTAAACATCACATTTAGTCAGCATGAAAACAAATGGCACTTAAATATAAGCACATTAATTGGCCTGTGTGTGTGTGTGTGGTGGGGGTGGTGGGGGTGGTGGGTAAGTTCTCTGTAATGCATACGTAAGCACTCCAGTGGTGCAGGAAGTGGATTTTATGAGGTCTAATGTCTTGCCAGACGCTCTTCCATCTTTTGTATCAAAGCCTTTAACAACATTCATGTTCATGATAACCAATTATATCTTTCATAGGCCGCTCAAATAGCATTAATTGCTGATTAGAATTCTGTGCTCACAAAGGAGGCACTTGTGCATAATGGCTCAATAAAGAGTGAGGGGTAATGTGTGGTATTAAGTAGGTGTTCCTGCTGCTACTCCTCATGAGTGAAAGCATGAGCGCTCGGCTTCACAGCCAGCGCAAATGGAGCCGCTCGCATTCACAGCACGGGGGGGCCCTCGCTGGCCGCAGCCAGTATCCAGCCAGAGCAGAACAACGGGCCAGAATGAAACCTGACCTCTTGCCACTCACTGTGAACTGTGGTCGTTTGGCAACTGTACAGGCGAGAGAAGGAGTTGGTTTTTTTTTGTTTGTTTGTTATTTGAGTTTGTGTATTTTTGGAAAGTGTGTCACAATGTTCTCACTGGTTATAGAGGCCAATGAACTGGTAATTACCACTCACGGTCAGTTTATCTCTTTTTGGGTCAGTGCAGAATTATTTGTCTTTATTTGTCTTTTTGCTCAGCTTTTTATTTTAGCAGAGCCACATTTTTAATCATTTAGGGAGCACTGGGCTGTGGTTGTGTTTAGTTTTTTTATTGTTTGTTTGTTTTGCAGTGCTTTACCATTTTTTTCATATTTTTAGTTGTCTTTGTAATTTGAGCTCAGCAGCCGTCCTTTACACGGTGTAAACATTTCATTATGGTTAGACTAACTTAACTTGAAAGTGTTTCCTGTTACCATTTTGGAATTTCTGTTTTGTTTTTTTGTTGTTGTTTTTTTTCTCTTTAACGTGATGACATCCTTCTGTCCTCTTAAAGAAAAAAAAATAAAATTTCATACTGAGCAACTATTTAGCATTAGGCCTGTCACGATTTTGGAATTTAATGCTGTCAAATCAGTACTTTGCGCACGCTGACAAGTATGTCTGGCCACACAGAATTAGATGTAGAGTTAAAGAGCAACATGTACAATTTTAGTCCTTGGTTGGTCTTATGATCTCAATTTCCAAGTTAACCTCTCCTCCCAAGACCAAGACTTATTTACTTGAGTAGCACAGTACTGTCACCTCAAGTTACTGCCATCATCTCAACTGATTATGCGGTTGTGTAACAATTGTAACGTTCCTGGTCCAGATTGATATTTTCTTATTTTTACTGCAGCCCAATTTTGAGGATTATTTAATTCAGCGCTTTAATTCAGTCCCTGATCTAATTAGGAACTCATTTGCATTTTGTGCACCTGAGCACTGAAATACTTTTGATTTTGGTTATCTGCTAGCAGACGATTAGAATCAGCTGATTATATTATTTACACAACATATAAAGATAATTTTAGTTGACTAAAACTAATACATTCTAATCTGAACAACGCTGACTGACTTACTTTCTAAATGTTTATTTTGTAATTTTTTATTTTTATGCAGAACATCCCGATCAGCAGAGCAGGCAGATAATTCTGTTATATATCTATTATCTATTGTATGTTGCAGGTTTTGTACAGTGGGGCTGATTTGGTCCTGTCATAGGGCCCATTGGCAAACCAAGATTTGTTCACTACACACACACACACACACACACACACACACACACACACACACACACACACACACACATATATATATATATATATATATATATATATATATATATATATATATATATATATATAAATCCATTGTTGGTCATGAACATCCAACCTAAATGTACCTATTCAGTCTAGATCAGTTTAGCCACGCCCCTTTCACGCTGAAGTTATAAGGAGAACAGAACACAGCTCAAAAGCAGTCGGTTTAAATCCAAGAGATAAAGAAAGGTCAGAAAACGGTCATGTAACAGTGAAGAACGTTTTGGTACGTAAAATCACACAGATGTACCCCTCAGGGTTAAAAAATAAAATAAAATGAAAAATCAGAGTAGTGGCTCCTTTTTTTTTTACCATTTAAAGGTTCTAGAGTCAGCTCTGCCTCGCTCATAAAAAAGATATCCGTGTTTTTCCCCACAGCTGCGCTTTTTTACATAATGACGGTGCCGGGAGGTCAGTGTGGTAGGCATTGTCATTCAGACCAGCGCGTGCTTCAAGACATTCTGTGGTTCTTAACGAAGACACGGGATCTCGTAGCAACAGCTCCCTGTAAAACAGCAGCATTGTTTGGTGTTTTTGGAGGTTTCGACTCGGTGTAACTTCAGAGCCAGACTGAGGAACGCTTTCTCTCTGAGGAAATTCCACATGCACATTGTGCACATGCTCTGTTGAAGACCATTTCATCACTTTGTGCTAACATGTGTCAGGATTGTTTTTAGGAAAACGTTGCATTTTTTACATTTCTGGGTATTTTCTTTTTTTCAGACTGACACTCAGTCAGTCTAATCTCATTTCTTGGCGAACCTTGCCTTCTTCCTGCGGGATCTGAATATGGGTTTGTGACACACTATTTAGTATGTTGCAGTCTTTGGAAAGCATAGTTTCATGTCTGCTAGTTTGTGAAGCAGCACTGTTGAAGTTCATATCATGTGAATGTTTCACAGTGTAAAGTCGTATCTCTTATTAAAATGCAGGGAGAAATGACACGTGCAGAGCAGGTGGACCAGGTGGAGATTGCAGGGTTCTTCTAGGCAGTCCTCCAACTTTTTGAGTCAACACTTGTGTATAGAGGCTCATTATGGTTCAGGTGAAGCTGTTACAGATTAGATAGAAATCCAGACTCGAGAAACTCTGCCATGAACAGATCTCCTCCATACAAAGTAAATGTTTTTGTTTTATTGTTAGAAATCAAGGCCATAGCCATAAATCGAGCATGAGTGGGGGGAGGCAGGCCAAATCTGCTGGGGGGACAGGGATGTCTGGTACTATTGACACTTTGCTGAGACTTTACATGAGATTTCTAACAAGTAAAGACATTAATGTTAGTTAACTACCCCTGAGAACATTGGGACCTTTGAGAATGTGTAATGAGTTAACTTTAGTGATGGTAACGCTAGTGATGATTGATTGATTGATTGATTAGCACTTGGGAATCACTTAATGTTCACCAGAAGTGTTTGTTTATACTTGCAGTTGCACTGACACTTCAGCAAAATATAATTTATCCTCACAATTACTGTTCTAGACCCAAGAATGACACAGAGATGGTGAAGTGCTTGCATGGTGTTACGGTGTTACACTAATAAATTTCCTGCCAACAACTGATTGGAAGTCTGACGTATCCTAATGTTGTGCAAAGCAGAATTGTTTATATTTATATATATTTTTTAATATTTATATTAATATTTTTAAATGCAGGCTTTTTAAGCACATCTGATGTATTGAGCAGGAAGAGGCCCCCCCTGCCCCCCTGCGCCCCGTCCTGCTCAGTACATCATCTAATCTGTCATGTTGCCCTGAAATAAGAAATCCCAAACAACGTCAGATGTTGGAAAGTCATACATGGAACTTAGAGTATTAATTCTGTGTCAGACCACAACTTACAAGACACTTATTACAGCAAGTGAAAGGGTGGGTGGGGGGAGGGCAGTGGAGGGGAGGGCAAAAGAAAAAGATGAAGGTGTGGCACAGCGGATCTTCGTTCTTTTTTTGATTTGGGAACGCTTGATAGCCGCGGGCAGCCGTGCTGAAGAGTTTTAGCAGAGGTCGAAAGGTTATGTTATAAACTCTCCTCCTCCTGCAGCGAGCCTTTAATGTCTTGCTCGCAGTCGGGGAGAAGTGGCATTGCGCAAGCTACGAGCATGTGTCTAATTTCTGCTTACAGACGCACTGGAGTTTTATTTAGCCATCGCAAGACTTTGGTTAATTAATTTGGTCAGCAGACTTTGATAAACTACATAGATGACATCAATTAGAGTCTAATGAAAACAAAAAGGAGGAGGGGGTAGAAAAAAGCAACACGGCGAAGGGAAATTTTAGGACATGTCTCATCAAAGAAATAACATAGTAATAAAAAGGGCCTTAATTTGCAAAGCTCGTGTCTGGCTCGCTACTTAGAAGTACATGGTCAAATGATTCAGTCCGAAGTCGGACGAGGAGCGCGGCCAAATCAGAATCTAATTTGGAGAGCGGATCTTCATCCTGGCTGAAACATGCTTAGGAACCCAATCCAGGGATTAGCAGCGGACTTTAGAACTCTAAATTTGGCTTGTTGCCGCTCTCTTAGCTGGACAAATACCCTGTTCCTCTCGTTCTGAGCGCAGAACTTACTTTTTCAATCTCAGTAAACACCTGCTTACCACAGATTAGGAGCTCTTGGTTAACCAAATTGTTGCAATTATATGTGTTAATCTTCTAGGGACAATATGGTTAGCATGTAATCCTCCACACACCCACACGCACATGCACGCGCGCACACACACTTAACACTCTTAAACAGACTGGCATTTTAAAAAGACACCGACTGTCCTGCTAAATCTGCTGAAAGACAAAGTAGTTAATCATGAAAATATGGATTGTACTCTTCCAAGTTACACAGCAAGTATTATGTCGTCCTGTTTAAATCCAGGATTATTTTTTTCTCTGTGCTGTTCGGGATGTCTAGATGAGGGATTGCTTCCGCGTCTGATCCTTCTGATTTTGTGAAAGTATTCGTGCTCCTCCATGCTGTGGTGAATTAAAGCTTTTTCTTCAGGTATTAAGGAGTTTATAGAAGTCTTGATGTTTCTAAAACTTGCTATCTGATTCTTCTTTTCTTTTTTTCTTTGTGCTTCTTCCAATGCAGGCGACTACCCCCCTCCACCCCCTCCGGTGATGGATACCAGTGGCCTGACTTCCTCAGCATCCTACCCTCCCCCTCCACCGGTGGACGACAGCTCCTTTGGCTTTCAGGTAAGGCTTGACTGAACAAGCATTCACACTTCCACGGAAGTAACCTGGCATAACCCAGCGTCACCTATGTTTCTTCTAGCCCATTTCTGGCAGTGCTGTAACTGGCTCGTGTCCCAGTGTCTTATCAGCTTAATGTGGCCTCACTTTAGTGGCAGTGAGGCTATAGAGAAGACTGACACCTATTGGCTCTCCTCAGTCACTTCCCCCCAGTGGAAACGCACCCTGACTCTGATTTAAAAGGTGCTGTTGCTGTATTTGCTCTTTGTAAAGCTGATTACAGGTTGAGGTTATTTTTCACTTCATTACTATCATCTCCATTTATCACCGTGCCTGCCATTAAACACAGCTGCTTCTCAATTAGTTGCTTTGTTTGTTGCCACTGTCTGCTCCATTAAAGGCATGAAATGAAGCTGCTGTCAGGAGTAAAGTAGCTTAGATGCAGCTCGAGCAGTCCTTTATTTAAGATGGGTTTTGTTTTCTTTTTATTTAAGAAGTTGCAAATCCCAGTCTTGCTATGCCATGCACTGTACGCTTTACCAGCCTCCTCAGTTTCTGCCATACCTGGTGATCCTAAGTTCCTGAAGCCCAGAACTGAGTGTGTGGGAGCAGGAGAAGCACTAAACCACAGGGTTGTCTTTTTCCTGGATGCTAGTTTAAGGAAAACACTTATTCCAGATGTAGTCAGTAAGTCAAGACGTGTTTGGTGTCTGAATTTTGCTCCTGTCGTTTAGTACCAGAGCCAGCACTTGAAGTCGATAGCCACCCAAATCTTTTCCATAAATACTTGCCAACACGACCCACTCAAACTGCATCCAGGTGTTCATTAATGTGGCACAGACTTGTTGATGTGGTTTAGGACGCAGTACGAGTTGCTGTGAACTATTACAATGAACAAAACTTCACAGCGTGGCAGAGTGCTGCACACAGACGCTTCAGAAAACTCATTCTTCCACAGAATCCAGCTCCCCTGTCACTGAGGTGCCTGCTAGGCTGCCTTTGCCATGTTTGTTGTTTGTATGTATAAATGTATTTCTAAATTCAAGGTTAATAAAAAATCAACAGAACTCATGATGTGTGTGCACATCACCTCTTGTCCAGCAATACTGTGATCTTCAACATCATTCACAGTGTACATGAATTTGTTAGAACCCTTTGGCAGGTTTGCTCAACCTTAATGAAGATCTGAGCGATTCTGACAAGTCTTGAGCATGTATTTATCTTTTTTCCTGTAGTTTGGGTGACTATTGACTTCTAGGGTTTGTTCAAAGTGTTAGCCTCGTAGCGCAAGCTGAACTAAAGCAGCCAATTTTGGACACAGAACATGACTCATCTGACCCAATGCGTCTGGCGATAGAGAGTGATAAAATATTTTTTTTTTTAATTATTTTTTTGGCCAAACCATTCCTTTAAGTCTTCACACTGAATGTTTCACAGCTACCCTGTGCTGTTTTCACACCTGAGTTTGCTCCATGTTACAATCTGCTGCCAAATGGCTCTTGACATAGGTTTTAGTTTGCATATTTTCTTTTTTTACTTTCTCTGCTCTGAGCTCCTCTTAAAGAATTGGGAGTTTTTTTGTCAGTTTTGCATGCAGCATGGCGTACAGTATACTGTGGGAGAAACTCTTGACCTTTAAAAGGCCTCAAGTGGATTTTGTTCCCACAGACCAGCTTAATATAAGAGGAAGTCAGTCTTGAGGAAGTCTGAGAGTTTGTTGTTTTAGCAATATAGACTTAATGTACAGAGACTGTATAGGTTTTAGGTTTTAGGTCTTTTGTTAAATTCATTTGTATGTGTTCTCTTCTCTCTTTAGTCCTGGTAAATAAAGAGAAACATCGTTTATGGGCTGATATTTGTAAACAAGCTTTGTTTCTATTGGCTGTCCAGCATTGCCCAAGCTGAAATGGTCACTTCACTGTGCGTGTATGGAACTCCTGTGGACTGAAAGGATGGCTGTAGTTACATTTTATAAACCAAATTCATGTAATACATCAAACTGTTTTGTTAAAGTAAGGGGTTTCAGTTGTCTGGGCTCTTAATCTTTGCAGGTTAAGCAGTCGCTTAACTATTTGAGCCTCAAATTGGGAGTCAATGGCCGTACAGTACGAGATAATGATTTGAAAAAGAGCGTAACACGTGCTCTGCAGGGCAACTCTTGACTGTTCTTCATTATGCCGGTCCCTTAAGACCGGTTCTTTTTAACTCCTGCTTCCGATCACAGAGGAGCTTGCAGACAAGCGCACGTGTGTGTTTTTGAAAAAAAAGCAGTGATGAGCCACCGGAGCCGCGGCTTTCCCTCGTTCCAATTCTCTACATCTTTCATGAATGAAAAAAGGGATGTTGAATTATTTCTGTGCTTAAGCAGAACTAACAAGAGGAAGAGGGCAGAGTGCGCCTGCGAACATGAATAATCAAACCATACCGCAAACGGAATTCTTTTGTTTTCCCGTAATTTAACGCGCAGCGGCTAGAAGTGCAGGGACATGCAAAAGTCGGGCGTCGTGCGCTCCTCACGAGGGGCGTTCGCTCCTCACGCGGCCTCTTTTGCTTTGTTGGCACAGCTTAAACGCTCCCAGCCCTCCGGTTGTGACCGCTCCATAAAGTCCGCTAGCCGGTCAGCATTTGAAAAGGGCGACTTACGTAACCCGGGGAAGTGCTTCATTAGTTTGTTCTGCCGTTTCTTTTCTAAGCCTCTGTTCAAACATTGGCCTGACTTTTTGGCCCTCCTGCCGGAGTGAGTCTAATTCCTCCAACATCTTAATTACGTCCTCCGCGCCGCGCCGGAGAGCCTTTTGCGCTATGCTAGGGAACAGCTTTCTGTATGGCTCTGCAAGCGTCTTTTCTGCAACACTGCTCTTAAACGGCCTCCAAATTGTTCTTTATTGACCTGTTAGTGGTGTAACCATGAATCATAACCACATGTACCTCAGTTTCCATAGGAACGTGCCCTGGTATCAGAAAAGTTCGAGTCTTTTCCCTTATATGCCTCTAAACTGCGTCAGTTTCTATCATTAAGACTAATGGCACACAGTGAATTTTCTTTAACGTTAAAATCAGCTTAATGCAGGGTGAAATCCTGCCTATTCTCCTAGGTCGAGATTGCACAGCGCCATGTACTTCATCTCCGCTCTTTTCATTCTCTCCTCCTTTTCTTAATTTGTTTTTCTTTCATTTCTTATTTCTTCCCCTGTCCAGATTAGCGAGCGTGACCCAAGCATTAGAGCGGCGCACAGCAGCCCCTCACACAGCCTCCCTGCTGCTCGTTAGGCCTGTTAAAGCAGGGCGGGCCTGTTTAAGTTGCTTTAAGATGCTGCTATTAGCGCGGGCATTGTTTTCCCTCTCCCCTGATCGCCTGCGATGTTTTCAGCAGCGGTTCAGCTCCAAATAGAGGCGGGTCTGGGCCGTAATGGGTTGTGACAGGGAATCTGAACAGATAACGTTAGAGCGAGAGGCAGTCACTGATCCGGCCTGTGAGCTTCAGGCCCACGGGCTATCCCGGGACGGCTAATCTCCTCTCCTCTCCTCTGCCCCCTCCTCTCTGCTATTCTTCTCTTCTTTCTGTCCTATTCTTCTCTCCTATCCTTGTCTTCTATTCTCGGTTTCCTCTACTTGTCTGTCCTCTACTACTCTTCTCATCATGTCTTCTCCTCTCTTCTCTCTCTCTCCTTTCTCTACTTTTCTCTTTGCTCTGCTGTCCGTTGCTGTCTCCTTTTCTCTTTTCTATTCTACTTTTCTCTCATGTTCTTTTCTTTATTCTACTTTTCTCTCATGATCTCTTCTCTATTCTGCTTTTCTCTCATGTTCTCTTCTCTATTCTGCTTTTCTCTCATGTTCTCTTCTCTATTTGGCTTTTCTCTCATGTTCTTGTTTGCTCTTCTTTGCTCCACTTCTTTCTTCTGCTCTTCTCTGCTCTTTTTCGTTATTCTCTTCTGTTCTTTTTTTCTGCTCTCCTGTCCTCTACTACTTTTCTTTCCTTTCCTCTGCTCTACTCTTCTTTTCCTTCCTCTTTTCCCTGTGCATAGTTTGCAGTGTAGTTCCGCTCACTAAAAATACAGTCCTCTCTGCTGCTCAGAGAAATTCCCTGGAACTTTGGGGCGCGCAGCTCAGCTTCCTACTGTACTTCACTACCTTTCATTATTTCACACTGCCTCGCTCCTTTCGTTCGGTTAGGGGTCTATTAAAAGTTTCCTCAGGAAGTAGCTACGAGACGGAACAAGGTTTTTGTTTTTCCCCTCTTTTGCATTTTTGCTTTAGTTTCTTTCCAAAATTGTTGCATAGTCGGCCACGTTATCTTGAGGCTTGACGACGAGACCGTAGTTTCATCCTTACTTTACTTTCTGTCTTCAGCACTATTGAAATCATCACTCAGTCAGAACTTTGGAGGAGTTTAATAAATAGGGAGGCTTTAATGTATTATAAAAGAATGCAGTGTAGATCACACTGGTTGTCTGAAAGGCTGCAAGCTCTACCTTCAGAATGGAACCAAAGTCAACATTTTATCAGATGTTTAAAAAACCTATAGACCAAAAGAGCTTCCAAAAGACCAATAGACCAATGTGCACACCAAGGAAAACACTTTGATGAGCATGAAACAAAAAAGTGTTCATGAACAAAATCATTGCAGGTTTTTAACTAAAAAGTAACTAAAAATGTTTATTAATCACTTCAGATTTAAGCAGAAGGAAAGATGGCAAAACCTTTCTTTAGAAATGTCCCCGTCCCTCCTCTCCATCTACAGATTATCCAGAGAAAACCCCTCTTTGGAAATTCACACACACACACACACACACACACACACATACACACACGCAGTTTAGACAAGCCAAGACACTCAACCCTTCTCCTTCCTCGTCGGCTGAAAATTGACACTGGTCCACAGAAAGCACGGCTACAAAACAGTGTCCTCCGACCATAAAGCAGGAGGAAAAGCAGTGTCCCTTTGATGAGGAAAGAGAACGCTGTCAACATCTGTCTCCCACACCTTCCCTGTCACACTGCCACCATCGCTTTGATGAGTCTTTCATTCGTCTGTCTCAAACGCACTGGTATGACAAGCCTGGGCAGAAAGGCCGGCAGCCAGTAATTGCATATCTATTGCTCATCCACAGCCTTCTGCCCTTGAGTGCACTTCAACTGACCTATTTCTGTCCACACTTAAGGACCATTTGGCCGTCCCAGGCTTCACGTATTGGCTTGTTATTGTTGTTATAATGAAATATTAGGCTTCTGTATAGATTTTATAATAAATGCTCGGACACTTCTTGCTTTTGGATCCAGAAGCACAAATTGGTTCTTCTGACAGTGCAGTTTAAACATCTATTTAATGTATGGTTTCAGTCTTAGATAGAATAAAGGAAAACATATTCCCTCACTTTTTCTTTTTCTTTTGGCTAAATGAAGCTAATAAAGTCATATACAAATCAAGGTCTCCCCTTAAACACTCAGATGCTGTTAGCTGGCACGAATGTATTTTGCTGCGTTTTCCTCAAAATACGAAGCCTTTGTGTCAGCAGTGTAGAAGGTGATGTTTTGGAAAGTTGTTAGTTTGTTTTAAGACATGAGGCAGATCATTTTACTTGTTTTAAGAAATTATTTAAGCAAGCAAAATTTCAGTAGAATAAGACAATGTTGGTAAAACGACTAGAAACAACTAAATCTGAAGTCTTTGCTTACTTCATTTAAAACGCTGCTAACAAACACTGGAAGTCAATAATCACCCAAAACTGTTTGAAACCACATCTATGTCTTCATTAGGGTGGCACAGACCTGTGATTGGGGACATAATTTTGGGGACTTTTTGTAGCAGGAAATAACAGAAATTGCGATTGTAGAAGCAAGACTGCAATACGAACATGTAGATTTAGATTAGAATTTCGACGCCTGATGTCTAAAGTGGCTACCCATTGCATTTGACTGCACTATAAAGGTTTGTTAATGTTTACTTTACACAGTAAGCCATACAGTGTCCTAACCACCTCCATAAGTCTGAACCACCATGCTAGATTAGATTTTTCACCAATGTCATGTCCCCCCATCACCCGATCATTGCTGTCCTTCTGTTCTCTTTCTGTGCATGAGCATAAAGTCTTTTCTCTCGTCACAGCCCTGTCTAGAAGTTTCAGGGACCAGATTCAGTAAGAATATAGTGAATTTTCTGAACCTGGGAATAAAAGCAGAAAGAGAGAATGTGTGCGTGAGACTTTATTTGAAGAAAAGAATTCACAGCAGGTGAAAACAAAGAGAAAACAGGTGCCTTTAGAGAACAGGGGGTGACAGATGTTTTTTTCTTTGTCTTTCTTTTCAGTTTTACTACACAAACATTTTTTTTCTGTGCAAGCCTTCTTAATGTTACTGTAGTTCACTCTGAGACACTTGTCCAAGGCCAAGGTGAATCAACATCAGTGAATGACAGACTGAATACAGTGGCATATACATATACCTATATGGGGTTTAAATATTATTTTCTCTTCTCAGCAGGGAATCATTTAGTGATGTTTTGTGTGCGTGTTGTAGATAAAAGGGCCGGAAAAGACTTTGGAAGAGAGACGCTCCAGCCTGGACGCTGAGATCGACTCATTGACCAGTATCCTGGCTGACCTAGAGAGCAGTTCCCCATACAAGCCACGGACACCACAGGTAACACACTCTACACACCTCTTTCACATTAGCATAACTTCAGAGTAATTGATGAACTGATCTTTCTTTGTGTGCACGGCCTGCTTTAAGTTTGAGCTCATCCAGCTTTGTGTTTTATTTGTCAGTTTAAAACAACACAAGTTAAATCTTGACAATAGATCTTTGCAAAAAGTGTGAAACTGAAGGAGAAACTGATAAAAGCACTACCTTGGGAATAATGCCGAATCCCACACATTATATCCTCTTGTGATGTCGGCACTGAAATCTTGTATTTAAAACACATTTGAACCAAAAGAGCTAGAACATGTGCTTTTAACAATAGTTTGGAAAACTGTCAAATGATTGTTACGGAAAGCTGCGTTTTTCAAAGCAAGAAAAAAACACTAATAAACACGAGTTGAAAGATCTGCTGTTTTATTAGTAGATGGTATCCTGGTTGTCCAATGTGTCTAAGTTAGTTTTATCATTAATGCTACTGGTAAATACATTTACTGGTACACAGCAAGTAGTGGCAGATAACACAGTATACGTACCTCTCATTCTGGACATCACATCTTCCAGGCAATTCCCTCTGGCCGAAGACTTAGGACCATCAAAACCAGCACAAACAGACATGCTAACAGCTTTTTCCTCAGAGCTGTTACTCTCATTAACCATAGTGGTTACCCTGCACTTCAAATTCAAGCTCATACTGAATCTCACTGTATTACAGAAACTCCTTTGTAACATAATGCTTATTTGCACAGCTGTAGAGATTCTGTAAATAATAGCTCTTAATATTTTTTATTCTTTATTCTATTTATTGTATCTTATTGTACCTTTCCCCTAGTGTAATATTGTTATTTTTACATGTCATACATGGACGCCTCACCAAGACAAATTCCTTGTATGTGTTTCATACTTGGTGAAATGAACGATCATGCTAATTCTGCACCTCTCCTGTCCAGTGGGTAAGAGAGCGCGAAAGAAAAGGCAGTATTTTTAGCGTAACAGTTAGCTGTAAATTTAGCACATAGCTTAGCCAGCTTTCTGTCTGCATTGTCCAGGACGTTCCTCACGAATTGTCTTCATGGTCGTTTACTTGGATAGTGTAATAGGTTCTACAGCAGGGACTTATGGTCAGATAGAAGGGAGGCCAACCGAGAACCAAATCACAGCTTTCACTGCCTGAATTTCAGGTAGAATTCTAGAGTTTTACCAAGTAATTTTACTGCTGCTCTTTAATTAAGTTAAGAATATTTCAGATTAATTTGAACATGAAGCAGCAGGACGGAGAAAGATGTCTTGTTAGGGTAAGAAAGGAATATGTTGTTCATATCTGTTTTTACTCTCTCACCCAATGAACATATTTAAAATAGTTACATTTCTCATTGAAAGTGGCAGGACATGCCATAATAACACGGCAATACACAAAAATATGTTAAGCGTCTAAAATTGTTTTATTTTATAAAAATAGACATACATACACTATACCGTGATGTTTACCAAAATCAGGGGAAATCTTAATTGTGCCATGAATTTTTTTTTATCTTAATTAATCTTAATTGTAGTAGGGAAAGCTAGCTTTACTCATCAAATTAAAAAAGACAAAGTGTTGCTAGACCTTTGACTGGTGATGTATAAGTAAGTACCTGGAAATCAGGCTGTGAAATCTGTAAATTATTGAGGCCTCACATCTTTCTTGACCCCTGCTGTCCCTGCTGCCATCTTATCCAAATGAATGACAGTCATTCATGAGTCAGCCAGCCAGCTGGTTAATCGGTCAAATGACCAATCCAGACAGCAGGACAATGTATAGTCATACATACAAAGATATAAAGTAACTTATATTTTGTAAGTGTACCAGTCATTTCTCATTTTTGGAAAGTGTTATGAGTCTAAAATTACAATGACCCATATCATTAATAGAGTTAAATGATGTTAAGAGCAGACTGCTCAAGTTGAAGCCTAGGGCACTTTACTAAATAGTTTCACACATTGAATGTAGGCCATTGCATTGTGAGTCAATGGCATTGCATTTGGAACGACCAGCTTCCACCTGTTAGATGCAGAATGTGAAAGAACAGCTTTCTCTGAACACCCAGTTGTGCCTAGTTTTTTTTCTTTTTTCACCTGGAGCATACAACCTGTTCTTATTTGTGTCTCAGGTCTTTTTAATTAGCTACTCTCCCGAGTCCTCAGAAATATAAAGCAGAACTTGTCACTGATCACTAATGAGTCTGTGGTCTGCAGCCACACAGCCCTGTATAGTCTTGAATTGTGACGTATTCAGTGCTCTAAATACATGCCGGAAATCTGATTGGTTGGGCCATGTCCAGGGCTGACTGACAGTGTTCTTTTATGTGTTTTTGTGTGTCAGTATATAAAATAATGTCCAGTCTTTGCATTTATAACAATCAAAATAGAACAGTTATATATATATATATATATATATATATATATATATATATATATATATATATATATATATATATATATATATATATTGCATATTGATGTTTTTAAAGTGCTAGTGATTCCATTAATTCCAGTCTTAAACAAGGCAAAAAGAGAAACCCTTGAAATGTCAATTTTGTTTATTATTTGATTAGTTGATTAGTTACTGCAAATGTGTTAGTCAGTCCATGAAACTTCAGCAGACAACTGTGTGTCTTTATAGTAAAAATCTAACTACTTTTTTCTGGGGCAGTATACTGAAAGGGGATTCTTTGCTCATATATCTTTAGAGAAATGCATAGATTACTATCATCCAATGTCAAAAAAATTAGATTAGCTGACCCCAAAAACTATTCGGGGCAATAAGTCCCAGCAATACAGCGACAGAGATTAAATTTCAGAGTTAATTAGAACATAGGCATTCAGTAAATGTGCTGAGATTCAGTTTGGGCTCATTCCCCAAGTTACCCTACTTAAAGTCTGCAAAATGCTTTTTAGCGCTAACTTACAGTCTTCGACTACTGTTAACAAACTACATCCACTGATGGAAGAATCAGTTATCGTAATCACTCACACATAGTTATCATATCAAGTGCTTATGAATCTGCTGCCTGATGTCAGAGACGTTGTTTTCTAAATACGTATTATTTTTACAAATGTATTAAGGGGGGACGGGGTGGGGGGTTTGTAGGCAGTGTTGTAAGGCAGAACAGTTCCAAAGGAAAACTTCCAGATTCACCACTATTTAAAGATGACATGCACATGTTTACTGGTGGGAAATACAGTAGTAAATAAAATGGCTATATTTGTGTAATATAGTTTCTGTCACCAGTACAGTGAAGAAATCAGAAGTCTGAAAGTTCCTCAGTAGTGAATCATTTCACATCAAATGATTCTGAATTGCTTTGTTTTCATCGTAAGCCCTGAATTTTGGGGGGATTTTGGAAAACATCTGTTGAGAATTTCCTTTTAATATGATTAAATGATGTATGCTTGCAGGTGGCTATTTTAGTAGTTCCAGTCTCGGTTTAGTTCGTCTGTAGCAGAGACTGAACCTGGCCTATTGTTTCGTACAGCAGTGCTCTAGAGCCCCAAATGGAGCTCTCTGGGGAATAGCAGGCAGTCAAGAGGGTAAGTATCAGTCACTGAGCAACTCGCTGTGGTGTTCAAAGCTTTGACGTCTACTGTGGCAAATAGAGATGGCAGCTAATGATACAGACCTTTCTGAAAACTTCTCCTACCCTCGGCCAAGAGAGCTTATTTACAGCAGCGCACTGTACTGCATACACACACACACACACACACACACACACACTCGTACAGACTTTCCTCGACTTTCCACATTGACGTAAACCCACGCGCATACACAAGAACACGTTTTTAGTGGTTGTCCACCAGCTGACTTCTGAAATGGCAGGTAAATCATTTCTAAATAAAATATAGTGTAAGTGCAGATCTTTGTTAAAATGCCTCACGAGTGCTACAAGTTGGAGGAAGGATTCTGAGAGCTTTTGTCAGTAGCATGTAAAAAATTGATGCACACCTGTACAAGCCAGGGAGGGAAAGCAGTGTATTAGCAGGTGATCAGCCATGCCTGAGCGGTTTCTCCTGTTGGGGTCAGACCTCAGGGCCAGCCCCCGTCACTCCACATTATTCTACCCCCGCAGCCCCTCATGCTGTTTGCACTGTAACACATCCCGGGCCCTGTTTCCACCACCAGGACGTCAACAGCAGCAGCGGAACTGCTCTGGAAAGAGCCGGAGGAATGTCCTTGTTTGCTTCTGTTTGAAAGAAGCCCAAGGCTGTGCTTCAGAAAAGTGTTTCTGTATGTCGAAGCATCTTCCTGGAGGACGCAGGGACACAGCAGCCGTGAACCGAGCTTCACTTGTGGTGTTTTCTGATCTGCTTTTTGAGGCTTTTTGGTATGTAACTGATGAGTCGAGGTGAAAAAAGAATAAATCAGAGCTAGTTTTTGTTTGTTTTCCGTGGTTACTGGCCTCTTCAGAACACTCTCTCTCACGCACACACACACACACACACACACACACACTTCCTGTTAATGCTGATGCTGATTCTGGCTGATTAACTTGTGTTGACTGGCATTTTATTCATCCAGCTGCTCTCTGCACAACTGCACAGTGTAGTAAGGCTTTTTTACTCCCTCTTGGCAAGAGTGTCTGTCTCTTGCATGCTCTCTCTCTCTCTTTCTTTCTCTCTCTCTCTCTCTCTCTCTCTCTCTCTCTTTCTCTCTTTCTCTCTCTCTCTCTCTCTCTTTCTCTCTTTCTCTCTCTATGTATATATAGATATATACATCACACTCTTTGTCCACTCTCTGCGGTTGTCTTTCTTTCTCTGTCTCCATCTCTCTGACTCTTATCTCTCTCTTTGTCACACACTTGCTTTTTATTGCTCTTGTTTTCACTCTGTCTTCCTGTCGTCCTCTCTCACTCTCTTCCCCTCTCTTTTTTCCTCCCTCTCCTACATTTTATCTCTCTTCTTTTTCCCTTCTTCTGCTCCAGTCTTTTTCTCTTCCCCACTTGTTCTTTCTCTCATTCTCATGTTATTTTTTTCCACTCTTTCCTCTTCCTGTCAACCCCTTATTGCTCTCTCCTGCCCTTGCTCTCTATCTTTGTCTTTCTTCATCTCACCTCTATTCTCTTCTTCCTTGCTCTCTCACTCACACCTCCGTTTTTGCACTCTTCTTGTCTTTCTCTCTTGCCTCTTCTATTCCTTTCCCTCTTCCTGCTTCTGTCTCGGTCTGTTTTCTCCCTGTCTTTTTCTTTATCGTCGTCTTCTGCTTTCTCTCTTCTCCTTCTTCCTTTCTCTTTTTTCTCTCTATTCCTTCTCTTTTTGTATCTCACCCTCTCTGTTTCTCTTTTTGATGTCATCTATTACCTTATTTTTTTCTCTCTTTCACTTTGTCTTCCTCTCTTTCACTGTTGATCTTTCTTCTGTTTCTATCAGTTCTCTCCCTCTTTCTGTGTTTCTCTCTCTCTCTGGTGCAGCTGCTGGAGCGCCGATCTTCCTCTTGTATGAGCAGATATTAACAGTTTTACAGCTTCACTCCCCAATCAGTGGAGCTTCTCTCAGAGCGGCTGGGACGCCGGCTCCAGGGCCGCCAGAGTAGCTCCGCTCTGCGCTTTGTTAGACGCCAGAGTCGCCCAGTTTGTTTTATGACTGGTATTAGCAGCTAGCGGCAGCGCTCAGCCCCGCCCGACAGCCTCACACACACATCAAAACAATTTTGTTTGCTTTACTTGGTATTCTCCATGGCATAAGAGGAGGTAATGAAATGTGATCATTATAGAAGTCCCAGTTGCTTCCTCCTCACTCCGATCCATCCGAGAAGCAATTTTGAGGTTGACACAGATTACCAAGTTTTCTCCAACTCTCACGGTGGTGCCGAAGAAGCTCTCAGTTTGTACGGTTCAGTCAGAAGCTGTTGCTGTGATCGCGAGCTGCGCTTTGTTTCGCGGCTGTGTTTTAGTTTGGGTCGTTTCTTTTTAGCAAAGAGTTTTGTCTCCGTGAAATGATCGCGATGGAGGTCGGCCAGAGTTCTTTTTTTTTAATAAAGCTGTAATAAATCTGGTTTCATGGAGTGTAATGACACCTCCGAAATTCAGCGAGAGCATCCTAGCAGGAGAAAAGGCGCAACACCTCCTCCTAGAGTTCCTCCGTTAGAGAAAATGGCGAGGCGAGGCTTTTGAGAGGTTCTTTTCTTTTATGAATGCCAAATGTAGTACCACTGCTCACCTACTTGTTATCATGTGTGATTGGTGGTTGTTTGTTGTTGTTGACATTAGCTTTTCATCAGCTAGCCGGTCAATGTCAAGGATAACAGGCAGCTTCAGTTCCGTGTCAATAAGAAGCCTCGTCCTTGAAAGAAGCCACAAGTGCTTATTTGCCCATGCAAATTATTCCACATATAAAACGCCACAATCAAAACGTCATCTCTTAAAAGCAGAGGAAATTCAACCGTTGGACACTTTGTCGATACATCTTCTGAATAGCGCGCTGCTCAAGCGCTCTGAAGCACCAGAGTGGTGCGCTCATTTGGATGCTTTCTATTTGCTCCGCCCCCCTCCTTGAAAACCAAATAATAAAAGATTGTCATTGTTGAATGCTTGCATCTTCTAAAGGCTTGTTTTTTTCATGTTGGTGATCACACATCTGTTAGCCGGCTTGCTGCTCTGTTCATGCTGGTGGCCCTTTTCTGGTCGCTAACGCAGCCAGCGCGCAGCAGAGCCATGTCTGTGTGCATCACATCTGTTGGGGGAGAGTTAACAAGGAGTCTAGATGAGTGTCAAAACACAGCCTTCAAGAAGACCCACTGCAGTAGCGTTAACGCTGGAGTAGGGAGGGGACAGGCGTGACCTCTTGTTATCTAGCCACCTCTCCGTAGCATAAATATGCTAGCACTCCTATCCAGCTAGGTGTGAGAGGGCTTACACACCTGCCCCAGGCCCTGTGCTCAGGCTGACGGGATCGGAGCTCAGTTGCTTACTTCATCCTCTGTTCTGAGTAGGTAGACACTTAAATATAGTTATAGTTAAAGCGAATAGTTGTTTTGTCCTTGCGCTGTTGTTTTCAATAAGGAAAGCTTAGGAACGGGTTGCTGTTCAGTGCAAATGTTAGTCATGTTGATTATTTGTATTTGTTTACTGAAGGAGGGTAGGAGGACTGACCATGCATACGGAGATGTGGTGAACTGGAATGACCTCCGGCCTGAAAAAACAACCTGTAGTTATAGCTTGGTGCCTCTGGGGCAGCCTAAACCTTTAAGTGGCAGTGAAACAAACTGATGAATGCTGGGGTTTGAGAGGGGACTGCTCTCAACACGCACTTTAATGATTGGCCCGAGTTTGGAACTGCAGAAAGTAACAAGACCGCTCTGACCTCTCTTAGGAGGCTGAAAGTTTGAATCTAGGCTGCTCGCTGAGGCTGAAAATGCACTGGCAGAATTTGTGCATTTAATTAAGTGCAGCGACACTGAGACAGGGCAAGGGGTCGCGTTAGGATCCCTGACTAAAAGATGGTGTCGAAAGCGATGAGCTTGTGGCACTAATAAGTGCCTTCTCCTGTCTCTTCCTTTCAGACGTTAAGGGCCCTAATAATAACAAAAGATCCGCTGCCACTTTCAGGTTTCACTCCTCTGGATAGGCTTGACGAGACTTATTACATCAAACGCTGAGTAGCTCCTTCTATCCACTGTGAGATTGACTTGTTGAATTGAAGCCTCTTTTTTCCCCTTGCTCACTGAAGTGTGTTGACTCACTCTATAGCTCTGCTGCCCTGACTTTTCCATGGACTTTCTCGAGTCCACAGAAACACCTCATGTGCCAGACTTTAGTTGTCAATTCCTTATAGAGACGACATGTTTGATTTGATTTGATGTCCATCAGTTTTGCTACCATCATGCTCAGTCATTGCTGTAATGGGCTTTTTCTGTTGCTGCTCATAGTGGCGCCAGATTCAAAATGGCTTAAAAGCCTCAGTCTGGTGGAAAGAATAAAAACCCACATGCCGTCAAAGTGGTACAACTTGAAATAGCGGGCAAACATGTAGCTTGGTTAGCGCTATCTGGTTCTCAACTAAACCAACTTTACTTAAGATTTGACTTAGACTTGTACTGCAGAAACTCATGACTTAACTCAGGCTCACACCCCACCCCCGAGACTCGAGACCAGGTACCATAGACTAGTGGTGGATCCAATCCGATCTTATATTGTTGCTGAGCCTAATTTTAACATCATTCATTCATCGGATATTGGGTGATTGGGGCCAATCCACTTAAAATTCTAGACCTTGTGCTGGACCATGAACGAGCTGTAATGTCACATAACATAACATAGCATGAGCCACCAATCCAGATTCCATTTCACATCTTACCATGACCCTGCGGCAACTTCAGTCTGTAAACTTAAGACTACAGTGTTGTTCACTTGGAGATATTTTTGTGTGGAAATGCCAAAAAGCTCAACGGCCACTTGTTAAACCAGCATGCCGAGGGGTGGAAGTACGGTTGTGTCCTGCAATACAACTTGGAACAACTCTCGCTGAACTTCCAGCAGACAGCCCAAAGACTAAACTTCATTACACTCAGTGACCAACCACAGAGTCGGATTTCAGCCCATCACTAAAATGTAGACTGTAGACTCAACTTATTCTGTCATAACATATCATAACATCCTTCGTTTGCTCTCAAGCACTGACACACACACACACACACACACACACAGCATGACCTCGTCCATAAGGCACTTGTCTCCGATTCCACCTTCTTACTTGGGGAGTCCTGACTGTCTTCTGGCTGTCTATCAGCAGGGGTTTAGCAGGCTACTATAATTCAATTTTTATTTGTTGGGTTTTTTTTTTTACACTTTCATGAGACGTCTAGTTGTTTGACATGTAATTGTTCTGAGGTTTGTGTTATGATGATGTGAAAATGCCAGTTGCTTTGCTTTTGCTTTTTCTCTCTCTCTCTCTCTCTACCTCTCTCTCTCTCTCTCTCTCTCTCTACCTCTCTCTCTCTCTATCTCTCTCTCTCTTTCTCTCTCTCTCTCTCTCTCTCTCTCTCTCTCTACCTCTCTCTCTCTCTACCTCTCTCTCTCTTTCTCTCTCTCTCTCTCTCTCTCTCTCTCTACCTCTCTGGCTCTGTGTCTTTAGCACACAAACTCTCGCTTTCTCTCCCTCCTACGCTCCGTTTCAGCGAGTCACCACTGTTTTCCCCCAAATCTCAAATTGTTTGAGTACATTGTAAAGGAGCTGAACAAAAGCTCTGCTCAGTGGCCTGTTGAGCGCGGAGTGGACCCGAGGCTAACGTACAGCCATTCAGAACACTTTATCTGCGCTCAGCTCAAATCTCCTTCTGCTCTTTGCTTCACTCGTGCACAGAGCAGAGCAGAGAGCAAGCCTTAGCTAAAACACAGCGCTCTTTGACAGCCCACCTGTTGGCTGGGAGGGTCATTATTAAGAGGAAAAGATTGATTTGATTTTGTAAATGCTATATTTTTATTCTGTTTTTTTAATGGGGCGTCAAATCCACTGATTCGCAGTACTGCCCTTGTGTTTGTGTAGTTCGGCCACACCGTGCTTATTCCTAATACAAGTCCTCTAAAGTCACTAATGCAGTTTAGGTAAGCTAAGCGAAGTAGCTGGTTCGCCTAGTTTAAAATACTACAGTGACGTCAAACTTGACCGACCCGGCACGTTTGATCTGAGACGTTTAGTTTTTTTGGACTAGCTTTTAAAATTGACTTGAATGTGCTGCTTTTGGATTTCAGGGCGTTTTTTTCTCCTTCTTTATCTCAGCTATCCGCTAATATGCGGTGCTGCACTGTTTTAGCGGAGTAGCTAGAGACCACCCTTCATTAATTAAACTTCCAGCCAAAACAGCCATCAAGTACAAGTTATTAATTTTATTAAAGGAGATATCTGAGGAGATTATTAAAATACTATTAATAAAATAATTATTAAAATAGTCCTCTTGCAGAATGAAAATGAAGGTCAAAGGAAAATAAGAGAAAATAACAGGGGTTTTCAAAAGTGGGGGTCAGAAAATGAGTTTAATATATAGAGATAATAAGACTGCTAGACCGGGTAGAGCACCAGAACTAACGTGCTTACAGTTATTGTCTTTAAGAAGGAGGAGACGGTTAAGCTCCACTCTTACTTCAGATCTGAATAAATACACATGGTGTTTCTGTCTGTCTTGTCCACTTGACGGTGGGTATGAAAGGACGTGTAGCTGTGACTGAGAAAAGGAAATTGGTGGAAAAGAAGGACAAAATAGAAAAAACTTACAAATAAAACAAAGAAACTGTTGATGGTCAAAGAACATTGGTGTGACCACTCCAGAGTCCAGACGTCAGCATCACTGAATGTATTTGGGGTTATTTAAATCACGAGAAGCAGAAAATGCAGCTTCTAAGACTAAATTTCAGAGGTGTGGAAAAATATCCTGGCAGATTTCTTTGAAAAACTAAACCCAAATCCCTGAAAAGAAAGAAAGCTGTAATAAAGTGAGTGGACACACTAAATGCTGACACATCAGATATCGGCTTCAGGCTCACTTTTCTGTTTACTGTATTGTTGCAGTCAGAACAAAACATAACATCTCCTAAATTGTAGCTTCACAGGAGAAGGGATAAAAAACACCCTCTACTTTCCATAGAGGTTAATGGAACACAGTTACTATTCTAAGTCATTTGGACCGAATGTGTTTGTCTATTCATAATGACAGGTGTTTTATAATCATGTGAAAAAATGGGGAAAAAATATAAAAAAAACTGCATTGCAGTGTTTCATTTTGATATGTTTTCTGTTCTTTTCATGTCACTGAAAAATGAGTCATTTACGTTTCATGGCTGATTTAACTGGAAAGCAAATAAAGGAAGGGTGGTCTCTGTACCAGATGTTGCATGAAACTTCTAAGACTGAACTTTGGAGGTCTGAAAAAATAGACTCCCAGAGTGGTCACACTCAGTACTGACTGATTTGCTGGAGGCTTCGGTGGCGTTTTTTGTTACTGAAAAAAAAAAAGTATTTATAGCCATTTTGACAGACTATCAAATAAATTGAATGGTGGTCTCTAATTCTGTCTCTAACTTCTGGCTGATACAGATCCATTACTGTTGAATTGCTCTGATTCTGAATATTCACACTGAATTGGGACATTCCTAGTTTATTACCGTTAGGCCTCTGCATAGCTGAGCACTTGCATCTTGCGTGTCCTCCTGCTTTAGATATCTCAGTACCGTGGCTGTCCTTTCTAATCCTGCATTGGCAAACGGCCACCTCAGAAAACATTTCAGTGTTCTAGTGTGAGAGAGCGAGACGATTAAGATGCCTCTTATTCAGGCAGCTGGCATCATTCTGTGTTGTGTGAAGTGTTGCCCCAGTGCAGTTGAATTAAAGTTTTCCTGTATCGATCAAGAGCCCTTCAACCTCAGTCCTCCAGAGTGCCCAGTGTACAGTATTCCGGATGAAATATTGATGGCCTTTCCTCTTCTAAACCACACGGATTTGCTGTGTTTTCCCAACACGGTCGGCTCCGTTCCCACTCCTTTTGCCCTTTGGCTGAGCTGCGTCAGGACACCAACCAGTGAGAGAGGAGGAGAGGAAGAGTGAAAGAAAGTGGGAGAGCGAAACAAAGCAGGAGACGGGGAGCCTCTCAAAGTGGATTAAAGGCGAATATATAAACTCATGTGCCACCACTTGCCCTGTGGCTACAGCGGAGGCATGTGGGAGCCCGAGTGTGGGACTGTGAGTGTTTATGAGGTCAGGGGCCTTTCTCGAGCTGCTGTCAGTCAGAGCAGCACTTTCCAGCCTGCTTTGTTTGTTGTTTGCTCGTGTAAAGTGGCCGGAAGTCTACTCATTAAAGTAGTTTTTGATTGCATTGAAAAGGTTTTAATTGCTTTGGTGTCAGAGTGAAGAGAAGCAGAGGGACGGAGAGTGTGGCCGTGTTTGTACAGCTCGCCGTGAAATGGAATTCGTCGGCCTGCTGCCATGTTGTTTTAGATTCTAATTGCAAAGCTGCCACTTTGATTCCGTCAGGTGGATAGCCTTATATGTGACATTCGTTTTCATAGTAGGGCAGTGTAGTCCTCAGCCCAGTGATGTAATCGTGCGTGCTACTCCCAAGCGGTTGAGCCCATTCATTTGTTGCCTTTTAGACTGATACACTGAGGTTTAGCAGCATCATCCTTATATGTGCACTTCCTCTTCATCAAGTACATGTACATTATTTAACGATACTTATAAAGTAAATCAAATGTTTTGTTGATTTTCTAAATGAAAGCTAACACAAACTCAGTTTTCCTAATGCACAATTAAGGTGTATTTGTTAAGAAAATAAAACATAGAATGTGGCGTATGCAAATGTTCTAGCTTATTTAGTTTCTGTTTTGTTTTACACTTGCATTTACATTCCATATCCTCAGACTGCACCTCTGACTTAAATATGACTGTTTGTTCCTGTCACTGTTACAACAAATTGATCAAATTTAAGTCATTAAAGCACTAAACCCTGAAAGGCCAGAGATTTTATTACAGAGAACAGTGAAGAGCAAAGCTCAGTGTCTAAAATTCCCATTCCCCATCAACAAATCACCGTAATGCATGCTCTCTCTCGTGGCTTATCACTTTTATAAAATGCCAGTGAACATTAAGTATGATCAAATACACAAGTTGTCAGAAAAATAAAGAACATAATAATAATAATAACTAAACATTTGGTTGCCCTCCGCTCTTTACTGTGATAATTTCATTTTAATTTGAACTTTTTGTTAAAAATATGATGGACTAGAGCTGTCAGTGCAAAACCTTTGCTTTATAAGTACTTTTTGGTCACCAAATGGCCACTGCAAAGTCTTATATATCAAGTTACCAGCTTCTCTCTATTTAAATAGCACCTCCTCTTACACTGGGCCTGAATCTAGTGACCTACTAGAAATGTAGGTACTGGCTCCAGCACTCCAACAAGAAGTGGGATTCAGCCACATCCTTTTCCAACAGATATAGAAGCTAGAATATAATTAACATGGCACACTATTTAGGAAGTATAGAGCTTTTGAGATTCAGCCTGGATTTGATGGACATTTGAAATGTTTAAGCTCTTTAGGTCACATTCTTTATTATTGCCATTTTATATTTCATATCTTAAGTACTTCAGTTCAAGTCTGTGATGTTAATGATGGAGTTGTTAACATGTTTTAGTTTGTTAGCTAGCTGACCAGCCTAGTTCTAGTTAGTAAATGAAGTCAGCCAATCAGTTTAAACACAGTCAGGACACTCAGTGATCCATACAACAGTATTAGAATCAAAGATTGTTAACAGCACAGGTGTTCTTTTTGATGTGGTGCAGTAATACAGAGTTCAGTAGTAGTTGTAAGACTGTCAAAGGTGTGTATATATAGTGTATATTACTTCAAACACAGCTAACCTGGGAAATTATTATAACAAATATTTATAACATTCATTTGTAACAGGCAGTTTCCAAACGTTAAACAGTGTTTTCGGGGTTTTTGGTGCTTCATCAGAACATGAGATGATGTCTAGAGTAGTGGTTCTCAAGCTTGTACTCACTGCCCTCCAGACTGTCCACATTTTTGCTAATTCTTTATGCAGTGTGCATTAAGTTTGGGCAAAAATGTGCAGTGTCTGGGGAGCCCTGCGGTTTGAGAACAAGTACTTTACAGAACTGTAGACTGAAAGTGTTTCTGCAGCATCACATGAAGCTGCGGTACATTTGGCATTTAGAATATTTTCTTTGGCAGTTCAGCTGCTGTTCAGCTGCTTCAGGTGGATAGTTCACAAAGTCCTCCTCTACGCCTCATTCCCTGCCCCCATGTTTTTGCACTTATCAGTTTCATTTGTCAGGAGCAGAAATGTTAGGCATGCTGAAGAACATCTTCACCCCGTCCCTTCAGCCGCGTTCTCTCGGAGAGAGCCCTGCATTATTGAAGTCTTCCTCACAGTTTAGCGTGGCCTGAGTGCTCCCTTTCACTGCTGCTGTCAATGGGTCACTCTGCACTTGTGCCCTGAGGTTCTGTTTACATATCATGTCAGGATCTGGGGCTATACACATCTCCCTTACACAGCTGTGTGCAAAAGAAAACTCAGAACACAAAATATTCCCGCACAGTTATTTATTATTTAATAACAGTTTTTTTTTAATTAAGAAATCTAATTGTGGCAAGTGCAAAGGTTTGGACAGCATGTGAAGTCAGTAGTTAGTAACTGATATCATATTTAGCCGGGGGGGGGGTTAACCCTACTGTTCCTTTCAGCATGTATCTAGTTCCATGATTCTATGATGTCTATCAAGTCAGGGAATGTGTGAGGTGTAAGTGTTTTGGATTGTTGTCCTGTTGTAGCCAATTCTCTTGCAGCTTTTAACTGGTTGTGTCACATTTGCCTCCTAAAGTTGTTTCCAGTAGAACAATTAAAAAAACTTTTTCTATTGCCAGTGTCTGCAGTAAGTATGAATCTGTGCACGGCGTGCCCGACAAATCAGAATGCATTCAAGGTGCTTCCTGCTTCTGGCGTATGTCCAACAATACACTGATTAGTTATGTGCGAGGTCGAGTAAACACTTTACTGATTAACGGAGAGATTGTAAGTAGCACTCAGTGGTGCAGTTTTGTCTAAAACACGCTTTTGTGGAGTTTATTTAAGGGATTGATGCTCGTAGTTCGTTTGTACATCTATCTGGATGCGCTTTGCTTAACAAGACATCTAAATACCATTATGCTCAAACTGAGGAAATAATATACTAATAAAGAAATAATATACATATAGCCCACAAAATACAAGGACGTGAAGTTATACAATACCACTAATTAATTCTATTTAAACTTTTTCTCACACAGGGCTCAGCAACAATCAGACATTCAGTATTTAAATGTAAATGTTTATTTAAGCCTTTAAGTGATCAGTTAGGCTGATGGATCATATCAGATTGTATGTTTTTTATGGATACCGAGTACCATATCACCCCTAATTAAAACCAACTTTATGTCAAAAAGTGTTTTTTGCAATAGTTTGGGAAACATTATTTACAACATTATTAATATCATATAAATAAAGACATTTTAACAAACATGAAACTGAGCAAAAATCAAGCCAAAGTATTTTAGTTATAATTTTAACTTTCTTTGAAATGTAACATGCCAAATCTGCGTAGTCCTTGCAAGTGTTCACTCCTCAGTAATTACAAAAGAATTTTAAAAGAAGCCAAGACGTCTTCAAACTTTCATAAGCAGCGTTTGAATAGACTCATACTCTTGTACTAGTGCACACAGTCCTCCCCGCACTGCATTCCATGGTCAGATCAAGTACCCACCGAAGGGGTGAGTAGGCTATTGACTGAAGTCATTTAGTTTGACTTAATTTAAATGAAAGTCGAGTGAAAAGGCACATAAGTCCTGTTTAAATCGAAGTACATCAGTCTTAGAGTACCCCCCCCCTTTTTTTAAACTGGTCCCCTGTTTCTAATTTGTTCTTTGTCTCTGAATTGTAATTAAGGAATCCATTCACAGGCTGGCTAGCCATAGACCATGGGAAATCTCCTCTGATTGAATTCTCTCACCTCCATTCTTTAACGTTAACAGCGTCTCACTATGCTCATTTTCAGCTTTATAGACAAATTAACTCTCACTAAATCTCACTTGCTGTGTTTGAGCTTGAATTTTTCAATATATTTCTGTGTATTTATGATGGCAGCGCAGTGTGGCTCGTATGAAGAGTGACGTGTTAAAAAACCTTCCATATGCCGGAGAAAGCTTAGTTACAGCCGCCGGTCCTGTTAGCCGGATAAATCTCTCAGAAAATGTCTCTCCGTTTTCTCAGCCCCATGCGCAGCATTTAAGCTATGAGTTACACCACCGCTGCCGCTGCGCCGCTCTGTGAAAGACTGCAGAAGTGCTGACTGTTTGGCTCTTTATTCAATTAAAGAGCTTTCTTCTATTTCGCCCACATAAATCTCGGCCAAGACGCTCTGTCCAGCCAGGCTGTTTGGTCTGACTGAGTGGACAGCAGTCTATAAAGGAGAGCAGTTGTCCATTTCTGTAAAGAAACCAATCTAGACAAGGCAGAAGGTTTTAATACCGAGAGATAAGAAAACCAGGACAGGAGTAAAAAATAGGGCCCACCAGTCTTTCTGTTGGCCAGCAATATCAGACATTATTGAGGTTCCGTGAATTTGTTTGTAGAAGTCTAGCTGATAAAAACCCTGCATTTAGTGACTTGTCTTATATCAGAACAAATAGTAATGAGTTTTGACAGGTAACTGACAGTCATATTAGTAAGTAAAGCATTTGGTGACCATACAAAATTAAATCGGCTGATGTCACAACTTGTTAGAATTGGTATCAGTCAGACCATATTAAAAATATGGTTAACGATAAATAGGCTCAAGGGTAAAACAAAATGAACCCGTGTCAATACGCTATGTCGTCATGCTGTTTAGTTAGCTATGCTTTTCTTCACTTACTTTAGGCTTGCTAGTAGCTCCCATTACCTATACTAGCTATTTGCTTTTCATCTCAACATCAACACAAAGTATATTAAAGTATTTACTCTCTATGAAACTTTCAGTTTAAGGGGATATCACTTCAACCATCATAAAAAAAAAGGAATAAGTCACACAGCACAGCTGCTACTTACAGGTTGTTGTTGTGATGATAATGAAGATAGAGCTGCTTCTCTCCTCAGTCAGGTCTTCTCTCCTTCAGTGTCTGAGCGAAAGATGCTCGATATTGTTGAAGGAGACTGTCAGCAGTTAAGGTGGTAAGACTCTAGCCTAACAGTGGCGTCTGTCCCTTTGACTTGTATCCAGTCATTTAATCTCCTAATAAATGAGGGACTTGTACATACAGATCATCAGACTTTCACACAGTACTTTAAATCAGATGTGGAAATGTGAAAATGTTTTTTAACAAGTTATGACCTGGCTTATTCACTCACTCACTCACGTTTAGCAAGACTGTCCATGAGGGGGAGCTACTAGCGCTGTATTGAGAATTGCTGGTTGGCTGCTAAATAGAGTGATTAACAGAGAAATACATTGTCATTTATTAGATAAAAACCTCTTGGAGCTTCTCCGCATCCATGTGCTTAATTTTTTTAGTTGCTGATGGTAAGTGATTTGCTTATTTGCGTGGCAGCTTTGCAAGGCACCCACTACTTCTGCATCTGCTCTGCTTAGGGATGCATTAACGTGACCACAATGTATGTGTTTTTAAAGGATGGAGAAGGTGGCTGTGACAATAGAACACTACATCGTATATATGTGATATAGCATGTGATCTGCTATGTACAGACCACGCATGTAAGAGCAGCTGCTTCACGTCCTTGTATCTGTACTTATTGTCTATTTTATTATCTCCACAGAAACATGCTATTGATGATGAGATAAATTTATTTCTATGTGGGAATTCAGTAAATGTTTGTTTTTAGTTTATAACACTTTTAGACATTGCAGTAAATATCACCTGACATTACAAAGAAAGGCAGAGTTTCCCTTTCTTACGTTATTCTACCCAGCCTACATAAGTCAGCTGGGTTACAGTCATTTACATTAGCAAGAAAAAAACAAAACTAACAAGCAATACAAAAAATAAACGAACCAAAAAGTGCAAGCCAAGAACCATTTAGGAGCCGGTTTTAAGAGTGTTGTCATCTAACTAGTACGTCTGGTGATGCAGAATGTCTTTTGCAGCAGAAGCCTCAGACAGCATGTGTTTAAACTGTGTGATGTGAACCCTGCAGGGTTCAGGTGAAGGGTCAGGTGGAGGTGATGTTTACCTGCTCTGGTGAGAGCATTTGTTTTCTCCTGCAAAGATGTTAATGTTGTTAGTTGGTAAATGCATGTATGGTGGGCGTTAAATGTGATTTACCTTTTTTGGCAGCTCTCAGGTGGCCCTGTTCTGAGCAAACAGCGTGCTGTTAAAATAACATTTGTGTAACCCGTGCGACATGCCCTCGCAGAAGCTTCACTTCATCGCAATTCAGTATTCCTTAACGTCTGAGAGCAGAAGGGCCCCGCGCTCTGTTTTGCTCTTCAGACAGCACCTGCATCCTGAAAGCGGTATAGAAGGTCACAGGGAATCTGCTGGCTTTCTCTGAGCCTTTCTTTCCTCCAATTTCCTCTTATCGTTCAGGCTGAAGGGAAGTAGAGGATGTGTGGCTGTTTGCAGGTATTGTCTGCCAGGGTGCCACTCTCGCACCTAATCCTGTTGTCCTGAGTAAAAAAAGCGTCAGGATGAATTTCACACCGGCATTCAGGCTGCCAGCGGTTAAAGTGACTTTCTGCACGGTCAATAGAAGCGTCCCAGATAAATATTTATTAAGATGATTTGATTAGCTCGTCCATGGCGCCCCGATCTATCACGGTCTGCAGAGGTAGGAGAGAGGGAGGAAACAGAGGTGGAGATCTCTTATCACGCGCCATGAGAAGAAATAACACAGCAAGTGAACTTTCAGCTTCTGTACTCAGAGAATGTAAACACAGGTCTGTCCCAGTACCTGAATTCATCTCATTCACCAGTACAGACCATTTCAAATGTTGATCAATAAATCAAATAAATAGCTCGATAATTTAAACATGGCCTCAATCAGCTTGTTTTGAAGGGAAGATTAAAGGGGAATTCCACTCATTTTGTAAAATGTTTATATAATTTAGCCGTTTGGAACTCATTCAGAGATGTTCGGTGTGGAATGATGCACTGCAGAAGAAGCTACTGAAATGTAGTATTTAATGATAAAAATAGAGTTGATTGTAAGTACAGGTACACAAATGCTGTCATTTCATTTACTTTCCAAAACAAGCGGCGGACCTACGCTGGTTTCTGTATGGAATGTTGATAATAGTGAATTAGTGGTAAATTCAACAAAGGCATCTTTTTACTTACAGTGTCCTGCATGGACCTCGTCACCGCTTGTGTCTCAGGCATATTGCCAATGTATTCATAACCACTTGAAGTATTAACTTTTGCATAAAAGCCATGTGAAGTAGCTTTCAGAGGCACTAAATGCTTTAGGCATACTTTCCTCTGACCACTGTCTCAGAAAGTTTCTCTGGAATGAAACATTTCATAGCTGGCTGCTCTGAATGACCTTGTTTATATCTTAGTAATTGATTTTTGCAGAAAAGTTGGTGGAATTAGCTCTTAACAGCGAGATGAGGAATTCCAAATAGCCTCATGTTCATGACACTGTGTTGTATTGTACCTCTGTATCATTGCTCTTTAAAGAAAACCACATATCTCCAAAAACGTCACTTTACAGGAGAAGCAAAGAACAGTATTCACATTTAATATAATTAATATAAGTCATTCTGGACCATTTGTCTTAGTTCATTAGTCAAGACTTATGAACTGGCACGTTATATCAAATTGTAAGAAAATGCTAAATAAATGTAATAAAAATAAGATTTAGTTTAAGACAGTGATATATATATATATATATATATATATCCCTATATTAGAGTTTTACAAGAAAAGGCAAAACTTTATTAGCTTTCAGTGTAAGGAGGTTTTATTCCAAGTAATTTTGGAGCATTTCTCTTGGTCTGTTTATTATAAATTTTATAGATAATGTAAAAACAGCCATCATGTTAAAATTCTGTAAACTAAAATAGAACAAATATAAATTTATTAATAAAAATAAAAAATGTAGTAAAAATGTATAAAAAAAAATAAAATTGAACAGTGTTGATATACTACTGCATAAAATTGACTACTGTATAAAATTGTGAGCAATCCCAATAATATCAGCATGCAGAGTTTAAATAAATCAACAAGAATGTCAAATTCCTGACTGACTGGCTTGGCTTGCCTATTAACATGTTTATGTTGTAATGCTGTAATATTGAAATAGAACTGTGAGACATTTTAATACTTGTGCAACGTTAGCACAGAGATGAATCTCCCCGTCTCTTTCCCCGGTGGTATATATATATATATAACGTGTTCTCTGTGCCTTAACCAGGTGTTGTAGCAGCTAATTAAGCTTCATGTTGTTAGAAAGTAATCCAGAGAACGCGTCATTAGAATGCATTGATTTTTCCTCAACGGCTGCTGGGCCAGCATCATTAAATCAAAGGCCTAAAGAAAGAACAGGCTAGGCTGGGCTTAATAAAATAAACAGTGAGCTGACAGATTCCCAGCCCAGCCTGCAGCAAGCGTGTTGCACACAAGAGAGACGAGATCGATGTTAATCAATACCTCGCAGGTGATTCCAGCGCCAGGGACTGTGTGTGTGTGTGTGTGTGTACTCGTTTGCAGGGAACAGAAGATGTTCTAATTGTGCTCTTGCCCAGTCATTAATTAAGAATATTGGAACTAAACAGCAGAAGGTCAGATGTCAGCTGTGTGGCAGCGGCAGGGCAGACGCTGCTTGGCGCCGGGTATTGCTAACTTGCGCCTTCCCAGCTGCCTGGCATACTCGGCTCATTAATTCTTCCTAAAAGGTCACGCTCATCAGACGCTTCCTGTTTGAAGTGTGGATTTGCTGGTTCTGTGGAGTGCACGTTCGTGTGTACTAATTAGTGGTGTAATGGCCGTGAACTGAAACCGAAATCCACAGTTCGACAGCCTACGGTTCAAAACTTGCCGAGTCGAAGCCTGCTGAGTTGGCCATAAGAACCAGAAGCTTTGGATGGTTTAAAATCTCTCTTAGTGAAAGTTATGATGTGGGGTATGTATGACGTCTGATGTCTAAGACCACAATAGTTACTAAAGAAAATCGATTTAGCATTATTTTACCATTATGACATGAAAGAAACCTGTAGATTCTTTTTGTGTAATAAATAAAATGAGTACTTTATGGCTTCTCTGTGCTGTCACCACTACTGCAACAGCAGCTGTGCATTTCCCTCCATCATTTCTTATCAGTCCACCCTCAGTGACTTTCCACAGAGTTCCACAGAGTTTAGAAAAATCTATGGAATCCCCCGTTAATTGGTCCTGTACATGAAATACTCTAAAAATAGTTGCATGGTTTGTTATTGGTTGTATGGCCAATGTGGGGTGAGGAAGAGAAACGGAGAGCAGGAGTGGGTTAGAGAGAAGGGGAGTGTGCACAGACAGAGAGAGGGGAGGAGAGAAAAACAAGAGAGTGTGTGTGATGGGGAGGAGCCAGTGGGGAGGAGTGCCTGTTTGCCCGCAGCGGGAGTTGACCTTAAGGTCAACGTGGCAGCAGGTTTAGAGTTTTGACAGGAGCAGCCAACTGTGTAGAGAGGAGCATGCCCACCGGCGCTCCATGTGGCCCGTCAATGCACATTAGTCTAATAAACTGCGCACTATCACGCCTGTGTCTGTTTTACACGCACTCAGCCAATCGCAGAGCCAGTTTGTGGCCTAGGATGCCACAACCTGCCTTCATACATTACAGAGTTGGCTGTCCGAACAGCAGAGCTAAAAGGCTCACTGTCAAAGCACTGTCACCGCACGTTGCCCGTGAGCCCTGCTCCCCCCCATTACTGGGGTAGAGTGTCCTGATCAGCCACGTGGAGCATTGATGACTTTGACATTAGTATGTAACGCTATTAACCACTAAAACGAACCCCTGGACTCCATTATATGCTATTTTTCTAGTGGAAACACTAACCTCTCATTTTCAAGTGAACAACCAGTGTTCTGTATGGACTGACAAACCCATTCTATCCATGTAGTTCATAAGTCTCAACAATTGATCTGAGGGAGCTCACTGATAGGCTGGTCTGATAGAAAGTCAAAGCCAAGACGACAAACATCAGGTTAAAGTTAATTTGTAGAATATACTTGTAATAAAAATTGAAAAAAGCATTCACCAACTTTATTCACTCTTGGCATCAGTTCCCTACCTTACAAACAGCTCTCTGTTAGTGAGCTGAAAAGACTTGGCTGAAAACTATCTGTTTATCTGACTGCCTTCCTCTGTGTAAATAGTAAACCAAATGTTATGTACCGTGGTTTTGTGTCTCAATGTGGCTTGAGTTTAACATGGTAATGAAAAAAGTGCTGAACAGTTCTCAGCACTACTGACTGAACAGTGCTCGGAGTTGCTGTGCATCAGCGCCCATGTGCTCACCTTCATTAAAAGACTGCTTTTACCAAGTCTGTCCACTTTATACTAATAATATTCTTCAAACAGGTGTCATTTTAGCATCAGGTAGCTGGAACCTAGCCTGTGCTGTGTTGCATGTTTGCCTTGCTAACTAAAACAAAGTCCTCACACCTCAGAACACACTTGACTTTGATTACCTGTCATTTGTTCAACATCCAAAATTGTGGACTGTGTCACTGTTTGACTCTGTAGCCTGCTCGTCAAGCTAATATTAGGTTAGCCAGAGATACAGATCTAACCAAATAAACATCAGAAATGGTTTGGATCCATTAGTAGTCCAATTGTAGTCCAATTTCTACTTATCATGACTCAGATACACTTTTAAAATGTGGAGCGGTCATGCGTGATAGGCAGTCCTTTTATACGATGCTGAAGCAGATTCAGGATATGAGAATGCCTTAGAGTTTAAGGGGTTAAGCTGTCTGGAGCAGAAGAGAGCAAAGTGCCCTCAGATTGGTCAGTTTATTGAGGCAACCCCTTCAGTGGCATTGGTTTACTCAAGCAGACCACAGCGTAGAGGAGAATGCTGGCCACAGGGGACTGACAGAATAACCCCAGTTGTCTGCTGCACACATACAAGGACCTGAGCCTTTATAGAAAGAACACCATGCTGAACTGAACCAACTCCAACATTCTCTTTCTGGTTAGTGGCTGTTCTGATTTTGGCTCTTTGTGATTGGGTAGTTTGGATGTGTCCCCTGGAAAAGTTTGTATCGCTTCTCTTGGAGGCACTTCAGATGTGGCCCTCAGAAAGGTCATACATCTTTACTTGCACAGTAGAGCCAGAGCCAGAGCCAGCACAATAATAATTTAGAATGAATGTTAGTAGCCACCAGTTACCATGACGTCATTAGCTTTTCGAATGCCCTTGCAAAGAGGACCTACTCCTTTAGAAAGAAACTCCATGTTTTAAACCAAGCATTGCTGTAAAGGGAATTTTTAGCATCTGTGCTGTAGGAATAAAAAAAAACATCTGGAAAACAAGCTCTTGAGTGATGGCTTCTTTGAGAGCTTGGAGTCGTTTCCTGTGGCCTCTGTAATTAGACAGAGAAAGCTCACAGTGGCTGAGTTTGGACTTACGGACTAATAACTCCACGTCGTGTTGTAGCCGTGACGTATCTTTAGCCTGAAGGATGGTTTACAGTGTGTTACATAAAGTATGGAGCGCGAGCGTTGAGTCACTCGATACTCGTGGCTGTTGTCCTGCCTTTTTGAGGGTTCCCAGCGCTGCTCAGCGGAGATTAGTGCTTTGTGCACATGCGGCTGACGCTCATACACACATGAGAAAACATGCAGGCCCTGTGGTCAGACTCACTGCTGCTATTTACAGTTTTGCGAGGAGCTGTGCAGTTTTGCAGCTTCAGGAAGTGGCCAAGAGTGCCTCTTTATCAACAGGGATCAGGTAGAGTTTCATGTCTACGTGAGGAAAAAACCTACTCATGGTGAGGGGGAAGCGTCTTTCTCAGCTTCGAACAGCTTTAAATGGCAGTAAATTAACATCACAGCCGTTCGTCCAAAGTTACTATTAGATGTATCTGAATTCAAGACTGCACCATGTTAGAAAAAATGTATCATTGCAGACGTTGGCGATTTATATTGCGATATAAAAAATACAGGAATTTTCACCAGATGACTTGAACAGTTCTATCTGGAAAGAGTGAATCATAAGGGATAAAGGGATTGGGTGATTTTGTAGTGATGTTCTAGGGAGTGCATCTGCATAGAAAATAAAACAGTAATCAGAGAAAAGCTGCATCGTTTTTTATTCTGAAGACTTTTTAAGTGCTCTCCATCCTTTCCTGAACTTTCATGGTATACAGTTGGTTTCAGTGCACCAAGCACGAAAGCAGGTGTGACTGTGACTGCTGTGCATGTGCACTCAGCAGTGACGTTGCTGTGTGCAGCGTTATTGAAAACTGCCCCTTCACTTTGTTTTTGCAGTCTGGCAATTGTGACGTTTTCCAGAGAGGGCCAGATGTATGTACGAGCAGGGCCGGAGGGCAAAATATACCTTAATGTGTGTGTACTATGTATCCACAGTGTGCCTGCATCTGTATGTTCTGTTGATTTTTAAAGTGAAAATAAATTAGAGCTTTTTCAGCAGGAAGTGCTTAAATATGGCATATTTCTGCTAATTTTAGGCTAAAAAGTTGTAGGTGTTTGCTGAGTTTAACATGCTTTGGCACAGTACTATGTTTTGCACGGGCGTTTAATGTTTTAAGTCAACAGTAAACGTGCATTAAAATCTACAGACCTTTGTTCTCTGTATAAGCCGTATTAACTTTTTCACTTGAAAAAGTTCGGGGGTGCCCAAACTTTTGTGTGTGACTATAGATAGAAAGACAGCCAGATGAACAGACAGGTCATTGTTTTGTACACACGGCATCTGAAGTTACAAGTTCTACAATACATAGAGTTGCAAAGTCTACTACTCTTTTAAACTGGGCTTTACTTAACAGAGGCCGCAGCTTATCTCGCCCACCAGCTGATCACTCGAAGGCGCAGTGATTAAAAGTCACAGTGAAATAACTGAGCTGGAGACAAGACCGTAGATGAAAGTTCAGTGATTAAAAAAAAAATAGCAACATTAATTAAAAAGTGTTTGCGAAACAATAACATGAACAGCAGGTGCATATTCCAGTCACGCCACAGCATATTTTTTGCACCACATACGTATATCTGGTCTCAGGAGTTCAAACTATGTTATTCTGCAAACATTCCATCATCTTAAGGTTTGGTCTTCTGTCTAACTGCTGTTCTATATAAAGCACTTGGTTTTAAACCTGGTTTAAAAAGACAGTTGTTGCAAAACTGGCGCGTATAATATTTTCATCCTCTTTTTTGCACACCCCTCTCTTACATGCGTATGCACAGCCTTCAGGGTTTTGTACATATCATTTGTGCCTGGAACTGGCACACAATGGCCCAGGGTGTCTTAGCAACCCTCTGTATCCAAGGGCCCAAAGCTCTGATTGACCAGAAAGACTTCTGTGGAATTGCTTTTTATTATTATTACTATTATTGTTAGTTAACCTTGGCCCTACATATCTGCCTTTGGATTAATTGTAGAGCTGATGTCAATGAGGTCAGGTTTCTGAGAGCCTTCAATGGCTGAGCGGTTAGCTCATTGCTTTAACACCGGTGATATCTCATGGTCACGGTCAACATTTCATAGTCCTGGTCAAGCATCTTTCTAAAAAAAGACGTTTCTCTGTCAGTTTACACTGTGCGTCTTTGCTGCGAAGCCAGCAGAGATCATATATAGATGGAATAAGAGATAATAATATAAAAAGAAGTGAGGACATGAAAGCTCTCTGGATGGAACTTCACTTTAGGGGTAGGGAAAAAAAGCCTCCCACTCAAATTGGCTTTATGAAAGTCTTTCTCAGAAGAATGCCTTTGATGGACAGTGTCATGATTGCTGCCATATGTGTTTCAGTCACAATTATAGCTCCCCCCCACCCCCAGTAATGCCACGGCTCTCCTTATCTGATTCAAAGGCGGCCCATTATCGGAGAAGGAAAATGGCGACAGATTCAGATCTAACTGCTATTCTCTGGATGAGCACATCAAAGTGTCCTTAATGCCAACCCTCAATTTCACTCGCACTTTGTGTTTTACCTCACAGACAGGCCTCGGCTCCTCAGCTGTCAATTCATTTGCTCTTATTTTTCAAGCACTCAGGCAAATCAAGTTTAGAGGGAGAATAAGCACCTGTGCCATGAATGCAAAGGAGTCACATGCGCTGGGTGACGTGTCGAGTACAATCCAAACGGGGTTATTACGTTTCCCTCAATGACCATCAGATGAGACTGAATGGTCTGGAGGGGGCAGTTTATAGTATCCTGACACATTCAGGATTCTGTTAGCTTAGTCATTTAAAGCACTGGTTTGACTACACAGTTCTTTCCAGTTTTCCCTTCAGCCCAACTTTAGTGTACAGACACTAGTCCGCGCTGGAGCTATGAGGCTAGTATAGTACGTGTCAGAAACCACATGAGAATGTCTAGTAACACTTTACTGAAGAGCAGCTTTCATAAGACTACATAAGAGCCTTTCGTAACAGCAGACATGACCCAATATAGACATCTATAGATGTTTATTCCAGCAAATGTTACTCGTTATTACACTTTGTGAGGTGAAATAACATCTAAATGATCAAAAGCAGTCCACAGCTGGTGCTTATGGAACTAAGCCTTTGTAATTGTTATGTAGATTTATGTCAGCGGTCCTTAAAGGAGCAGTATGTAAGATTGTTAGTTTAAAGGGTTGAAACATGAACATTATCAACAAAATGAAAAGACTTTTTTAAGAGTATATCATAGATGTCAGTGTACCGTGTTGCAGAGATATCTACTGAAGTTAGCAGGCTATCCAGCTAACTTTTGCCCATCCTGTCTCGTAATACCACTTTGTAGTGAGTCTCGGTAGTGAGTACAATCACTCCAACATAGAGAAGTAGCACTGATACCCCAACACCGTTTTGTAGTGTCTTGTCAATCACGTTGAAGGTCCTGCTCCTTCTTAGATCGTTTCAAGACAGGTAGCCAATGAACGAATGCTAAACGTAACAATGGCGAAACCTCTTGGCATGCGGCCTATGTAACCACCACTGTTGTCCTTTCACGCCAAGAATCGGCAAACACAAACAGAAGAAGCTAAAAATAGAAGCTAAGTAAGAGTTCACATTGCCTTTACTTTTTACCACCAGAGACACTCTTGTAAAGGGATGAGGTTTGATGCTGAACTTTCAATGTTTCTGTTAGACTGATAAGAATGAAAGGGGTGGAGATGGTCTGTGTTTCTGTTTAAGTGATAATAATTAAAGGGGTGGAGGGGTCTGTGCATTTTCTGGTGATACCTTGTCCTCTATTGTTTGGAGTATGAATTGGACAGGTTGTGTCTTCTTACAAATAGTTTATTTAAAGGCTTAAGCAGTCGACGTGCGGCTCTACAAACGCACAGTAAAGTGTTATTGAACGTCTGTTTAAGATTACGAGTCCTCATGTAAAAATAAATAAATAAAAAGATCATAATAAAGGTCTGTCGTTTTATCACGATTTACAATGTTATCACAAAATAAAAGACTCATTAAGTTCTTATGTTGATGCTCACAGTACATCATTGTGCTTGCTCGGAGGAGAGACCATATCAGGTGATCAGACCATAAAAGCACACTGGGAACTTGTGAAAGCAGAGCTGATCTGCGCTTCTAAAAAATTATTTGGCTACAATGCAGCAACGGTACCCACAACAAAGTTACTGAGTGTGTTTATCGTGGGATAATGAATGTATGAATACTAGCATATTGCCTCAATATTTTGATGCTGATTTGGTTTGGTTTTCCGAATATCAACACACGTATACTTAACATCTTGATGTTGTTTGACACACATGTGTGCCGATATAGGCATGCAGTTAGTGCCGCACTAAACCAGTGGTGGTAGACTTGCATTACTTGTTAGCTACATTACTCGTCCTTTGTAGGACGTCAGAAGTAAACTTCGGATACCAAGTGTCCTAGCTGGTCAATCGAATTTGAGGTGTGGGGAATATATTAATAATGTAATAATAAATAAGCTAGATTTTAGATGAATGCTCTACTTTAGGGTCCAGCGTTGATGCCAGACTTCACTGGCGTAACTCTTTTTAACTCTTCTGTTCTTCTGAGTGATTGGAGCTTGACCTTAAATGCACAGCAGAGTGTTCGCCAGTGTGCTGTACTCTGCAACTCAGGGGAGGAAAAATAAAAGGGGGAAAAAAGCCACGAAGGCACCAACGAGCGCAGCGCACGCGAGGCCAAGGATTTCTCCACAGCAGTGGAACGCACTTTATCTGCAAATGTGCAAGAGTTCAAAACAGCTGGAGGTCCTTCGTCGTTTTAAGGCAGACATCTTAAATCATATTTAATGTACCTTATCTCAGACTATTTTTAAGCGGAGCACTGATACGGAGGAGGGTTTGAAGAGAAGAGCTTTTTAATGTGCGTAGCCGGAGATAGAGCCATTACCACGCGCCTGATTGGCCTTTAGTGCGCGGGTGCAGCAGAGCCGCTCCGACAGGATGACAATTACAGCGTCTCACTTCCTGTTAGACAGGCACGGAACGAGGGGCGGCGAGCGCACCTGGTTCTACACCTCATCTCCTTACAGCCTAACCCTGGCTGACCCAGAGGCAGGGCAGTTACCAGGGAAAGGACAGGCTCCTGAAGCATAGGCTGGCCGTGGATGCTCAAGAGTCACACAAAGGAGAAAGAAACAATGCACAGCGGAGGGGGGGCTTTCCCTCTGTGCTGCGAAAAAGTACGACTCGCAGCCCCCTCATGGTTTAAAATGCAAAGTTAACAGATTTAGCCAGGCCCCGGAGCCTCGCGCGGGCTTTCCTAATCTATTCTAATGTGTCAAAAAAGCCTTTCTTAGGAGGCTCAGAGAAATTTCACACTCGAGTTGTTTGCAAAAGTCAGTTTGAATCAAGAGTTTAAGAGGGAAAAACTTCTTTCTTTTCCTCTTCTGAGTGGTGAGACTTGCGGATGGTGGCATCTGCTTGCATGCTAACGTTTTCTGTGGCTTTTTCCTAAATACCCAGGCTCTTAATGGTTTTTGTTTCAAGTGACTTTTACAGAAGAAAGGGCTGAAAAAAGAAATACAACAACAAGCTGCCTCCTGCACCACCCGCAGGGAAATAAATACATGTTTCTAAGTTTGCTAACATGAGCCTGTGCTGGCGTACTGTTCAGTCCAGCTCTCTGTGCGTCAGTCCTCTGGTGGATTCGATAACTGACAACCAGAATGGCCTGCCAGATCGCTTCACAGATAACAGCGCATGACGGTGTGGTCAGCTTACTGAAGCTCGCTCTCATGGTGTCAAACACACTCGTGCCTGGGCTGCGGAGGCTCAAGCTACGTAGACGCTTCAGAAGTGCCGGGTGTGCAGCTGTGTGTTTGTGTGGAATATGAAAGCGCTCCTCCGTGCTTTCTCTCCTGGAAACAGTGAGCGTGTGCCATATCCACTCGGTTATATAAATAAAACCTGAGCTTATGCGCTCTGCTCTCTAAGCCCTGCGGACTTAAATGCATGGGATAGATGATGTGATGAAAACTAGCATGTTGGACAGAAAATCTGTAAGCCGAGGGCATATTGTGCCTTCCTAATATCCCCCCCATCCTCAGTTCAAAGATATCATGACGAGAATTATGCTTCTCGCTCATTCAGCATTGAAACATACTTCCTGCCTTCATGGACCATCAGAGACCATCTCGAAAGCATTTGATCTGATCTTTTCTGAGAGCCAGCAGCTAGCCTCTAGCAGAAACTCTGAGAAAGAGACCAACAGTGTGGTCTTGCATACAACCAGCAGATCAGTCATGACAAGGCTGGGTTCAGTTGACATATGTGCTGTTTAGTCCTCTGCTGAACTTAACCGTCTGGTAGCTGGTAAGTGTTGGAGTCAATTTATCTTCAGTGCTGTCATGCTTACATGTGTGTGGGTTACTTCAACTCATAACGTTCATGTCCGGGGATGATCACGAGAAATACTAGGCAATATACAGGTAAGAAATAAGGCCTGAAGAAATCACTGGATCAATGATATAAACCACCCCTGGTTTATCACTGATAATAGCTAGTTTTAGGTTAAGATTTAAACTCATATATTCTCTTTATCGTGGGGCTAGGCCTCAGTATGAGGCATGACAGCAATACAGGCTCAACCATAAACCATCAGGGTAAGTAATATAAAAACATATAGATCCAAACATTTTTATTAAGAAATCTACTGAAAACTAACTAACATTGGAGATATTGATCTGTAACTGAAAGCACTAAGCATTCTGAGGAGCTCTCAGAATTATTATTATTATTATTATTAAGACTGTGAGTTTCTGTTTTTATGAAGTGTGATAATTGAGAACAATCATAAGAGTCAGTAAAGCACTGGTGTTACCAAAACTTTATTAATCTTATTCATTTATCTTATTCATTATCTCCCTACATTCGACCACTAAAGTTTCCTGTTGGTAGGTCAAAAGGTAGAGCAGACTTATTAGGGTGAGAACAAACTTACAGAATGATTGCACACTTGTTAACCCTGTTTAGTGAATGTTGAGCCTGTTGTTAGCCCATGAATGAAAGTTGGCATGGCTGAAAAGTACCCACAAGAGTGGAGAACAGGCAGTACACATGCTGTAAAATAAACAAAAATTTAGTTTAGCTAAGAAATCAGCTTCATTAGCTAACAGATGTGATGGAACGTGAAACAATCCATCATTTCATGACTAGAAAAAAAATCCATAAAATTGATCCAATTAGATTTCATTTAAATGATTTGGAGAAACTAAAGACCTACATTTTAGTGGACAGTAATGAGGATAATTTAAATGGTTTCTACAGAGATCGGCACATGATTCAAATCATTGGTCTGCAGCATTTTTAACCCCAGAGTTTATGAATTTGCCAGCAAAAAAAAAAAATTCTCCACTTGCTAGTTGATTCTGATCTTATCATGTCTTTAGTTTCGTCAGCGAATAAAGGATTGATTCTCTCGCCTCTCGTCTAACAAGTAGAACATTTACCATGACAGTGTAATTATTTTTAGGGTGCTATTTGCATTTCTAGTTCTCTGCTAAGTAAATGTTAGGTTTTAAGGTCTTTTATAGATAATATAATAATCTGGAGTATTTTAGAAAAAAAGCATGAAACATGTAAATTGGGTAATTTCAATTACTGAAGGGCATATTCAGGCTTTTTTACATATGCATGCTGACAGACACAAACATCTGAGCTAATCACTGGAAATTATATTTAAAGCATGAAATCTTTTGGAGAGGCTTTTTCTTTTTGGTCTCCGATGCAGATACCCACGCGTAGTAAAGCTGTATGCTGCATCAGTGTAGAAGATCAAGCGAGGCTGCTAAGGTCACGTTAGCCGTTTTTCACACTTTTTCTGCCACCACGTGACACCTTCCTCCAAACGGCTCAGCATATCTGCCCGCGTCCTTCGGACGCGCACTCACATCCTTCACGGCCTGCGTGGTGAAGCCAAGGCCAAGGCCACAAGGGCGTGTGCGTGTGCAAGTCCCCCCTGTGATGCATTAAAGAGAGAAGGAGAGAAATCAGTTCTGCTTCTGGTTTGATTGGTTAGGCTAATGAACCACAGGGGAGCTCATGGCCGTGGGCTTTACGCCAGCATCTTAAACCCTGGCCTGTGTCAGAACAGCACTGTGAACAGTCGTAGCAGGTCATAGCCGTGTCTTTGCGTGCAGCCTGCGGCGTTATTCTCGTCATGAGATGAAGACAGTAATTGATTTCTCCCTCTGTGGCTGTAGGCAGTAACCTAAAAAGAACAGCGTAGGTTAATGACAGCCAGTTTGTAGGTCATTTGAGAATTTGACACTAGAACACTACTCGATACAAGCTCTGCTCTTAGACTTTGATTTACTATTGTGTGATTTGCTCCAGACACAGTGACCTTGGCCATGTGTCTTTAGCTAGCTTTGTGTTCTGCTGACAAAAAGCCCAGTACTGGTCAGCGCAATGACCGCCTTTTTATTCTAGTAGTTTTTCTCCATGATATTGATTGCGGGTCCTTTGTCTGTAATTTTGGTTATTTACTGCAACAGCTTCTCTAAGAAATGAGTCGCAGAATATTGACTTGCATATCAGATGGAAAGATATTTCTGCTGTATTTATGAAGATAAACAGTTTTCTTTCATTTCTTTTTTCTGCTCTAGTGTGTAACAGTGATTGGCCGTCTAGACGCCTGCTCAAGCGATTCCCTACTGGACTTGGACGTACGCTTAACCGACTTGTGACTGGACTCTGTCCCAGTGCCTTAGATTTGTGAGGCAGAGTAGAAAAGCACAAACAAAACTGATTGAAGTAGAAACGCCAATCATTGTGAGGTATACAAAGAAAACCCCTCGGTGTTGGGGGTTGAGGACATTGATTACAATTATTGTGTTGAAATTTATCGTAACTGTAGATGGTTTCTTTTTTCGCTCTTCTTCTTCACATTTAGTTATTTTGTGGTTTAGCAAGTGAACTCACAACACATACCAAGTACTTTACTGACATTTCAGTGTACTGCATGCTTTTGTATATAAAATCTGTAAAAAACAAAAAAAAACATGTTTATTAAGCGAGAAAAGCTAAATAATGTCCCCTGAGTCGTTGTGACCATGGGCTGGATGGAGAAATCTGGAAAGGTAAACAACAGTGTCGTCAGGTTTTTTTTTAACAAGCCTTTCATTCTAGATGAACCTTCAGTCTGAGGAACAAAATGCTAAATGTAGTACACGCACTACTTGCAGTGTTTATTAAAAAAAAGAGGTAAGACTAAAAATTGTTTGTTTAGTTTAATTGTCAGCTTATGCCACTGAAGTAGTGCTGAAACGATTCCTCGAGAAACTCGATTACAAAAAATAATTCCGTTTCATTCGTTTAACCCATACAACCATATACAGAGCACTGTTTCACAGATGACTTTAACTGTTACACAGCACGCGCTTATGGTGTTGCCAGGTGACACAAAGAAGTTGTGATTTAATGGCGCAGATTGCAAAATAGAGTAAGAGAGAGAGAATAAGGAGAGAGAGAACTGAAGAGACAGGTCAGAGAAAACCATACACAGTGTCCAACGTCTACTGTAAAACCGAACTAGCCGAGGGAGTCGTTACTGAGAATAAACCTGAAGAAAGACGTGGCTGAAGTAAGAAAGTAAGTCAGTTTGATGGTGAGTTGAGATGAAGGCTAGTAAAGTGTGTATGTTAGTTATGGTTATATATAATGACTAATTAAGAAAGTAAGTCAGTGTGATGGTGAGTTGAGATGAAGGCTAGTAAAGCGTGTATGTTAGTTATGGTTATATGTAATGACTAGTTAAGTAAGTAAATCAGTGTGATGGTGAGTTGAGATGAAGGCTAGTAAAGCATGTATGTTAGTTATGGTTATATGTAATGACTAATTAAGAAAGTAAATCAGTGTGATGGTGAGTTGAGATGAAGGCTAGTAAAGCGTTTATGTTAGTTATGGTTATATGTAATGACTAGTTAAGAAAGTAAATCAGTGTGATGGTGAGTTGAGATGAAGGCTAGTAAAGCGTTTATGTTAGTTATGGTTATATGTAATGACTAGTTAAGAAAGTAAATCAGTTTGATGGTGAGTTGAGATGAAGGTTAGTAAAGCGTGTATGTTAGTTATGGTTATATGTAATGACTAGTTAAGAAAGTAAGTCAGTGTGATGGTGAGTTGAGATGAAGGTTAGTAAAGTGTGTATGTTAGTTATGGTTATATGTAATGACTAGTTAAGAAAGTAAGTCAGTGTGATGGTGAGTTGAGATGAAGGCTAGTAAAGCGTGTATGTTAGTTATGGTTATATGTAATAGCTAGTTAAGAAAGTAAGTCAGTGTGATGGTGAGTTGAGATGAAGGCTAGTAAAGCGTGTATGTTAGTTATGGTTATATGTAATGACTAATTAAGAAAGTAAGTCTGTGTGATGGTGAGTTGAGATGAAGGCTAGTAAAGCGTGTATGTTAGTTATGGTTATATGTAAGGACTAGTTAAGAAAGTAAGTCAGTGTGATGGTGAGTTGAGATGAAGGCTAGTAAAGCGTGTATGTTAGTTATGGTTATATGTAATGACTAGTTAAGAAAGTAAGTCAGTGTGATGGTGAGTTGAGATGAAGGCTAGTAAAGCGTTTAAGTTAGTTATGGTTATATGTAATGACTAGTTCAGAAAGTAAATCAGTGTGATGGTGAGTTGAGATGAAGGCTAGTAAAGCATGTATGTTAGTTATGGTTATATTTAATGACTAGTTAAGAAAGTAAGTCAGTGTGATGGTGAGTTGAGATGAAGGCTAGTAAAGCGTGTATGTTAGTTATGGTTATATGTAATGACTAGTTTAGAAAGTAAATCAGTGTGATGGTGAGTTGAGATGAAGGTTAGTAAAGCGTGTATGTTAGTTATGGTTATATGTAATGACTAATTAAGAAAGTAAGTCAGTGTGATGGTGAGTTGAGATGAAGGCTAGTAAAGCGTGTATGTTAGTTATGGTTATATGTAATGACTAGTTAAGAAAGTAAATCAGTGTGATGGTGAGTTGAGATGAAGGTTAGTAAAGTGTGTATGTTAGTTATGGTTATATGTAATGACTAATTAAGAAAGTAAGTCTGTGTGATGGTGAGTTGAGATGAAGGCTAGTAAAGTGTGTATGTTAGTTATGGTTATATGTAATGACTAGTTAAGAAAGTAAGTCTGTGTGATGGTGAGTTGAGATGAAGGTTAGTAAAGCGTGTATGTTAGTTATGGTTATATGTAATAGCTAGTTAAGAAAGTAAGTCAGTGTGATGGTGAGTTGAGATGAAGGTTAGTAAAGCGTGTATGTTAGTTATGGTTATATATAATGACTAATTAAGAAAGTAAGTCAGTGTGATGGTGAGTTGAGATGAAGGCTAGTAAAGCGTGTATGTTAGTTATGGTTATATGTAATGACTAATTAAGAAAGTAAATCAGTGTGATGGAGAGTTGAGATGAAGGCTAGTAAAGCGTGTATGTTAGTTATGGTTATATGTAATGACTAGTTAAGAAAGTAAGTCAGTGTGATGGTGAGTTGAGATGAAGGTTAGTAAAGCGTGTATGTTAGTTATGGTTACATGTAATGGCTAGTTAAGAAAGTAAGTCAGTGATAGTGAGTTATGTTCGTAAATGATCTAAGCTTTGCTTAAGAACATAACCACAAAAAATAAAAGCCTGAGCTTCATTTACATTATTTACATTATTTACGTTTTTTAAATATCAGGTGGTGTTTGTAGCAACTTGGAGCCTAAAATGCACCAAATCCAGTACAGTGAGAATATTCAGTTCAGTTTGTTTGCAGTAAGTGGGTCAGCAAGTGTAGGAGCAGCTTCAGCGTAGTAAACGAGTGTACAGTAGCCAGTCCTGTGAACTTTCAGTGTGATATATAGGTCTAGTAATACATTTCAATAATAGTAATTACTAAAATGTTTTCTTTAAAACCTTCTTGTATGCAATTTAAGTAATAAAATGTTAAGAAACCTGTTTTATTTTATCTTATATATTTACTATACTGTTTACTATTGCTCTTTAATGAAGCAAAAATACTTTATCTGCTTACTCGATTAATCGATGGAATAATCAATAGAATACTCGATTACTAAAATCAATAGCTGCAGCCCTTATGTGAAGTAGCTTATTTTTTTTCAGCTAGTTAGTACACATACTTACAAACTAGAGCCTAACCAGCCAGGTTGTTTTGGTCCTGTTATTTAAACATGGTAGCTACAGGGTGACAGGCAGGTCAGTTCTGTTCCTCAGAAAGTTTTTTTTTTTTTGTACTGAAAGGTCTGTTATTTAAGATCATGTCAGGGACTTGAGACATGCACTTGCACTCTGGAGACATGAGACTCGCCTCGGACTCGCACCCCTGAGACTCCAGACTGCAGTTGGGACACACGCCTGAGACACTAAATACTTGGCTTGGATCCACATGATGTGTTTATCCTTAATTTGTAATTGTGCTGTTAAAACATGGAAAAATGTCTTCTTCTTCTTCTTCTTCTTCTTCTTCTTCTTCTTCTTCTTCTCCTTCTCCTTCTCCTTCTTCTTCTCCTTCTTCTTCTTCTTCTTCTTCTTCTTCTTCTTCTTCTTATTATTATTATTATTATTATTGCTCTTGTTGTTGTCGCCCAACATTTGCAAAGCATTAACCAGAATAAATCCTTCAGTCGCTCACGTACCTGATCCGTACAGAATGCGCTTCCTCCACAGTACTGACACTCCTGCTGTTCACGAGAATAGAGAGCTCGGCTATAAGATAAAAACATTTTAATAAGCACATTTATGCCATAGATGTGTTATAAAAAAAAAAGAAGAAAAAAAACATGAAATAGTGCTCGAGGCTACGATGCTATCATAGAGCGTATTACTTAATGTTTCATCATGAAATTAGAGCTCAGTCCCTGTGGTCCTCATTTAGCTGGTTAGTTATGGCAGTCTACTATAGATCTAAAGAGTCGGCCAAACGGTGAACAGGAACAAAAAAAGAACTTAATTTCTTAAACCTTGTCACACCATCAAACAGCGCATCAAAACACTCTATAAACAGCTCTTGAAAAAAGGCTCCTAATGAGTATCACTGGTATTTTTATCTCCTCTTTTGCCTCCACCAAAATGGCAAATTGTTAGTATCCTGCCCTTAAGCACAAAGATAGGGTCGTTATCATAGTTTAGTTCCGCGGAGTTGAGCAGGCATCCCGACAGGACTCGATACCACATCAGCCGCGTCCACCGCTGTACAAATCTCCCTGATTTAGCCGCTGTCCCATGCGGCCAGCTAACGTCAGCACAAGTGTCTGTGCCTTTGCCAGGCCGCCCATCACTGCTCCTTCTCTCTCCACCAAAACAATTTCTCCCTCCTCCTCCTCAGCCTCCTTCTTTATTAGCTGTACTTTATGATTGGACGTTGCCCGGGCAGGCCTGGACCGGTGGCTGCAGTGCTTGTCCTGCAGATCGATAACTGCTGGAGGAGCTGGATAATTACTAGCTCTGAATAAATCGCTGCATGGTCCTGTTCTAAGCCGCCTGAATTTCACGAGGATTCCCTTTTAACTTCAGCGCCAGTGCTCTCCTTAGCCACTGTCACCGCGAGCATGCCTGATCTACAGCATGCCTGCTTTATTATATCCATTAAGGAGTTGAGTCTTCTCTCGCAGGTGATGCACTCATGCTTGCAAATGTAAAGGAATGGCATTTTTACATGGCAGGTGATTTACAAGTTTGTAAAAAGCTGCTTAAACGCTGTGAAGTGATTAATCTTTTCTTAAGTCTATAGTATGTGTCTGCATTGGCCTATGTAGAGCTTAGCTGGGATTTACAAATGTAAGTGTGGAGAACTCTTTTTAAGCTAAACATTTTTTGTTAGATGTTTTTTATTAAACCACTGGTTTCCATCTCTGGTTCAGCAGCACCACTGCCCTGCACTTTTTAGTGTTTTCCCTGCTCTGACTAGAGCTTTAATTGAGTCTAAAGTTTTAGTCTGACTCCAAATATAAGCCATTACTTTTCTATCCCACTGTGCCCAGCCTGATGCCAACCACATCAAGTTTTAAATCTGAAACTGACCCAAGAATAATAAAAAGCTGCCTTACACTGGCCCGGCTCGTCGCTCAGTGTGCTGAATGAAACCTGACAAAAGCATTTAAATGAATTAATCGAGTATTGCTTTCTGGAATTTAAAAGTTTTAATAACCTTTCCATAATATGTTGTTCTTAGGCTTTGCACTGCTTTAATACATGTTAATCCTAAAGATCATAGATGTCTATTTAATGAACCATTGTTTTTAAGAGTGTAGTTGAATCATGTGTGTTTACACAGGACACAGGTAATCCTGGACCTGGTTAGCAATTAAACCAAATCTTGTTGTCTCCCAACAGAATGCTGCCAGTGCGCAGGCTACCAGCCCCACTGCTCCAGTCACAGGCTATAAGCGAATGGTCATCCCTACCCAGCCTCCTCTGACTGCCACCAAAAAGTCTACCCCCAAACCTCAGGCCTCTCCAGTCCCTTCTCCTGCCGCCCCTCCAACGGCCCGGTCTCAGCAGCAGCAGCAGCCCGTCCCGGCCTCCTACACCACCGCCTCCACCCCCAGTCAGCCCACCTTCAACGTCCAGGTCCGAGCAGCCCAGCCTGGGCCTCAGCAGCAACCCGGCCGCAGCCCTGCTCCGGTGCAGTACATGCCGGCCCAGCCTAGAGGTCCAGATTTCGCCTATGGCCCTCCACAACCAGGCTTTAATCCCACTCCAGCTGGAGGCTATCAGGACCAACACTACGGTGGAGCTCCAGCCTACGGAGGGCAGAACACCTGGAGAGCTGACCCGGGTCACCATGCTGCCCCACTACACAATCAACCTTACCACCCTCCTGCCCCAAAGAAAACCTACATCACCGACCCTCCAGCCAGCCTGGCACCCTATGGAGCAGGACCTGGGGGCTCCCAGAAGGTAACAGTAAAAGAAACTGTTTTATTTATGCAGCAACTTTTCAGTTTTCAGGCGGAATGTGAACTCACTGATTAAAAACCTTTAGATTTATTTCACATATTTATCAAAACAGAAGAGTAACTATGCAAGCTTACAACAATTACAGACTATCAGGTCACTCATCCGAGTGAAACATAAATCGGAAAAAAGTTCTTGGACAGTGTAGGTGAGGTTCAAGCTCTATTCAATTCAGTCATGGTATGATTAGTTTTATATTATTGTGTGATTAGATGCTTTGACAGAATATCGAACTGCATTGCTTATACTCAAAATCTAAGTCACACAGTCTGCTGATGCAGATACAAGCCCAAGCATTAAGGTTTTTATGGTCTTAACAACAAGTCATTAAACAAACAGAAAAATTGACGTAGTATGGGCTTTTCCCTTTAGAATCATTACTGTCTAATTTCTTTACAAATTTAACATTTTGTGGATAAAATGTTTAATGAAAAAGTTCAGCAGTGATGACTTCAAACTGCTAAAATTTAGCTTGTGTTTCTTGTGATCTCTATAAAGTTTGACTGTACATTGAACCATTTTACAAGCCTACCACCAAAAAAAAAAAAAAAAAAAAAAAAAAAAAAAAAAAAATATATATATATATATATATATATATATATATATATATATATATATATATATATATATACACACACCCACTACTGTGCAAAATCTAAGCCGTTTATCTTAGCAATCAGTTTATTATCACCAGTAACAACACCATATGTCATTAGAACAGATGTAAATAAGCATAAATGCAGTACAAACAGCATGAATATATTATTCTCAAAGCAGTATAAAATAACTTGTGCAACTGTTTGAAGAACAAAGTTTAGTTAGAAGCCCCAGACATTACATGAATTTATTCAGTTCCTTCAGCAGTGAAGTACTGAATAATCAAAGCGGGTATTAGATGATGACTGTAAATAATACTGGGTTGCCACTAGAAAATGCTTGTAAAGGGTTAAATAAACACACTGAAACTGATATTTAAAACCCCTACTTACTGTATAATTACTATTTAAACATGTAAAAAATTAGATGTTGCTAAACAAACAAAAGCTTCCAGTCTGGAAAAATACCTTTTTAAATATAATGTCCCCCAAAGTGCTGTATATACATTAACAAAGATACAGAGATGTTTTTCTTCTGAAGATATGATGATATTAAATAGCACAGTTGTTAGTAATTCAGTAGTTCAGTAGAATTGAAACTGTAATGGTTTTCTATGTTACAGGAAAAAGTAATCAGATTACTGTAACATGGCTCTTTGTAACCCGACACCACTGATTACTTGAGTTAGGTGTATAAAAACCGGGCGACTCAGGTGTTCATCAGCCGTAATGCTGCAGCTGGTTTCTTTTACAAACATGCCATACTCTCTTTATTTAAATTATGCTAATGAACTCTTAGCAGTCTTACTGGATCCTGACATTTAAGACAATTATCCACACAGCAAAAAGAGCACAAAGAGGGAAAGTGTTTAGCTCTCGGGTGCACAGGGACTGACTTTTAGTAAAACCACAAGAACACAGACTAACTCAAAGAAATAAAAAGTGCTGGAAGGTGCAGGGAACTGAAGAGGCAGTCTCGTCTTCATCAAACAGACCATGATGAAGGCGTACCTTGGCGCATAGCTGTCTTTTTCCATGCATAATGAAAAATGCATGAAAATGCTTTGAAAGTGTGTCCCCATTTGCGCAAGTGAGTGTGTGTGTGTGCGTGTGTTTGTGTGTGTGTTTACGTACAACAGGTGGCATCACTGGGCACAGGCTCGTGTGTGTTTGTGTGCGCCTGATCATGTACTGTATGTGTTTGCTTGTTTTTCGTGTGATGTTGGTGGGAGTGTGTATGTGTGCTCTAGTTTTTGTTTGTGCTTTAATTGCTTCAGATAGTAATGCAGCAGGGAGGTTTCTCTGCGTCCTTCGTCAAAATGTTCAGAATAAACAGTTATTTTAACCTTTATGAATTTTTAACACTTCTTTTCTGCAGGGCTTTACACCGTCTGACTCCATTTGTCTGACAAAAGGCAGCATGTTTATCTTTGCTCACGCACCCTTTCCCCCCTCCCCCCTCCTTTGTTTTACTTTTCTTCTATATTACTTCAGTGAGGTGCACTCATATCAGGCGCTTTTATTTATCTATTTCTGCAAGTCGTCGAAAGTTACAAAGAAGTTATCCTAACTTGTTCATCCTCGCGACGAATGCTCAGACGTTCTGAAGCCAGTCCTGTGCCGTAAGCATCAAAAGGCGAACCGAGGACAACAGTCTATGAAATACTACTGTCAATACAGAGACGCATCAGGCCGAGTTTGAGAACATTCATTCTGAAACCGGAGAGTGGAGGCGTTTACCTTAAACAAAACAACACACATTAAATTGAGCAACATGTGGAGGAATTTAGAGGAATGGCTGTGTAGGTGGCACCAGCATGAACAACATGGCAATGCAGGGTTTAGGTTCTCAAGAAGCGTTGAGCACAGTGATCATTGTTCCTGACCCACTGGTGGCACAACAGCCATGAGTTTTTATGGGCAGTTCAGATTGTTTTTTACTGCCTCTTTCTCTCATATCTATAAGCTTATTTTTCTGGGTTTTTTTTCTTAAAAAAGTTGCAAAGAGTTTGTGATGTCTTCTTAAACTGCGAAATTGTTTGCACCTTTGTTCTTACCTAAGAACAAATCACAAATAAGAAAACACTGGTAAATGTCAGAGTGGGTTTTAAGAAGGAGTATCTTTCTGGATCGGATGGTGAATGATGCCCAGTGATGTTTTCATTAGAATTATTTTTTTTTTGTTTCATTTATTTAGTTATTTATTTATTGACTTGGAGTGCACACCATGTAGGCTAAATGAATGCATACTTATGCACACTAATACCGTCCTAGTACTTTCTGTTATCCAGGATCACAATCTAATTGACAGTACTTGCTCATTAAGAGGCCAAACTGGCGTATTAAATTCTTAAATAAAAGATCAGTTGCCTGTTTACATAAAATCAAATGATGTTTCACAGGGAGGCAGCTGGCTACTTAGCACAATGACTCATTCATAATTATGCTCTGGCATTTGCATAATGTGGCGTCGTATCGGTGTAGTAGCAGCATTTAAATAGAATGCGAGTGCACTTAACCTGGCTCACGTTACTTGCGTCAAAAAATGCAAATCGGGTTACGCCGTGCGCGTTAGTGTTAAAAGTTTGACGATTTCAGTCGGCACCCCTGCTGTTAACCGACAGTGGAAGGAACGCTGAAAAGTAAAAGCACTGTTACTGTAGTGACCAGTTACGAAAGTACTAAGTTGTTCAATATGTTGTTTATTTAAAAAAAATACTTGAACAAGTACTTTAAGTTACTAAACAAAACTAAAAGAATACATGAGGGAAACAGTACTAAGTGCTTGGACTGGTCATGGTATGCTCTGCTAATTCACATTACTGCTTCTTAGTGTGTGCTGTTTCAGGAACAAGAGTTACATTAAAGTTACATGCCTATCATGGTCAGATGATTATATAAGGCTTCTTGTTTTATATTTACAATGAAGCAGTTAAATAGCTCCGAAAGACTGCACAGCTTGTTTCTGTTGATCACTAAACTTAGAGTCAAAACAGCTGCTGGATTCCTAAGTTAATAATATCAGTTCTAGTGATGGCCCTTGTGCCCCTTAGGACCCCTCCTGGTTGTTGGCTTACCTTAACTAAAATACGGAGCTGACAGATGCTGTGTTAAAGCACATGAAGGAGCTTTTAAGATTAATAACACACCTGCAGCATATGTTTTATTCTAAATTGATAAAGTAAGAAGAATGTACTAAAGGGTTTAGCTAGGATTAAGTCTAACAGTCAGCTAACTGCTGCTGTGCTTGGTCAGGGTGGAGGCTGAGTTTTGAAAGGTGGAGGTTTTTGAATATGGATTTGGGTGATAATGTTGTTTTCTAGAGTTCTAGAGTTTTCTGCTCTTCTCTTCTCGGTGTAGAGAGCATGAGCCAGGTAAGTGAACTGCCTTTGTATTTGAATGTTGCTGCTACACCTATGTCGTAACATTTTATGCAAATACCATAGCATAATTATGGATGAGTCATTGTGCTAAATAGCCAGTTGCTTGCCTCGTGCTGTGAATGTCACACTTCATTTGATTTTTATGTTAAATAGGAAACAGAGTTTCCGTTGGAGTTTCAGCAGGAGGGTTGAGTTACCTATATGGATTCAGAAGAAGTAGGATTTGCTCGCAGAAGCTTAGTCACGCAGCTTGTGAGAGATTATTGGAGGTTCTCCATCTGAGATGAATGAAAAAGAAATATTTTATTGATTTCTTCAAAACATTTAAACTTAAAATGAACCCGGGAGAGCTCTGGCCTGAAGTACACGCTTAGAAATAATGGTTTCTAAATAGTTTCTGGCCTGGACGCCTGCTTTTCAGAAAAACCTTTTCCTGGTGTTTATATTATGTGGAACTTTTCAAATGTTCTTGACATGAATCTCAAACACAAGTGCTCTTGTAAAAGACCCATGATATTGTTTAGTTTAGTTTTGTGATGTCAGAGTATTCAGGTTACAGCTGCACCTGGGCTAATCTATAGATTCCTAGACCCACCATATACAGTCAACACACTCTTTTACCATCACTGCACACTTTCAAGTATAAGCTATAGTTTAAACTATAAGGTTCTGGCACAGTTTACAGTTGACTATGTTCCGTATATTTATTGTCTAGTATGCTTATTGTATTTTCTACATTTCTTCTACTATTTTACATTGTCATGTTTTAGGACTCCTGTGTAGTCCTGTACATTGTACTGCTGTGTGCTGCACCATGAGGCCTGAAGAACGGCATTTAGTTCAGATGTATGCTAACTATACTTAGAAATAACAATAAAAACATATTGTATCCAAAATGGCAACTTTACAGGAGAGGCCAAAAACATTCTTTACTTTTAATGTAAGTCGTTTGTAATGTAAGATATTTTGAAGCATTTCCATTAGTCCATTCATCATTAAGTTTTCACAAAATATAAATAGCAGCTGTCGTGTTCAAGCGATGTAGAAAAATAAAAATAGACAAAAATAGAGTAAATGTTTTTCTTTAGACAGCAAAGATGTATTAATTGCATATATCAGTCTTAAAGTACTCCTTGAGTCAAACATTAACAAGATCAATCATCCATTTAATAAATTAATTTAAATTGTTGTGCTGAAGAAGCTACTACAGATGCAATGGAAGCGTCCGTAACCCTCAACACTCATTATCAATGCAGAGATCTATGAATATGCATGAGTATGCAAATTGTAAACACTCCTCATCTATCTGTTTCTAAACCCCACCCCTTCTGCTAAGGCTGTGTCCATGTAATGAGCCAAGAAGGCTGAGCAGAAACAAAGCTCCCTCTGAAACTTAAACAGTCAGCAAGGTTCGGTCTCTGTGGCCTCAGTGCAGTGTTAGTGAAGAGGATTTGCTGCTACTTCAGCCTAGCGCTAACGTTAGTCTCTGGAGGATATAAATTAAAAGTATCTTAAGCTGACAACGCCACACATAAAAACATAGACTTACCTGCTTAGGTCAGAGTTTGCACTCTTTAAACTTGGCTTGGTTCGGCATCAGTGAGCCAGAATAAACCTGCCTGGTTTAGTTGTTAGGCCTACTCATTAAACTAATGCTGGATTCTCTCACTAACATCTAGCAGCTTTGGTTTTAGAAGATTGTGTTTTGGAGTTATTAGCCATATCGTCACTGTCCAAGGAAAAACAAGTATCTCCATAGTGATAACTTTACAGGAGAGGATAAAACCAGTCTATATTTCTGTGTAAATTAAAGGAAATGTTTACTGTTAAAGGCAGAAATTTGAGGTACAATGTAAAGGATGACTGTAGAGTTCAAACAATGCAGGAAAAACTCCCGTGTAAAGTTGCAATTTTGAAAATGCTTGTTTTTCATTGGACAGCGCCACTATATATATATATATATATATATATATATATATATATATATATATACTCACTACCGCTCAAAAGTTTGGGATCACAGTGAAATGTTCTTGTTTTCAATGGAGTATCTTCCTTCCTTAACACAACAGTGGACTGACGGGTCTCTAAAGAAAGTTGTTTCTTTCTGGTCAGCAAGACATCAACTGCTGATGCTTCAGATACTAAACTATCCTAGAATGTTGTTCTCCCTTTTATGCTCACTTATTAGTAGAATGTTTTTCAGCTGTGCATCACAATCGAGCAAGAGTGTCCTAATAACCAATAAGCCCAATAACATCCTTAACTTGGATTGGCGGCCGTACCAGGAGATTTAGACAGAGGACTGAGAATTGCTGATAATAGGACTACATGCAAAAGAAGCCTCTATACAAAAATAGGCTTTTGAGCGGTAGTGTATATGTATATATATATATATATAAGATTCAAGAGTTTTATTGTCATATGCACAGCAGAAACAGACAGTTACACTGTACAAAGATTTTTTTTTCTTTGCTGTTCCTCCATTCACCAGTAGATAAAAAATGGATACAAAATATATAAAGTGTAATAATATAAGTTGAAGTAAATAGAAGTAAAGGAATTTGATTTTTTTTATGAGAAAATACATATGGCATCTTTGAGATACAGGAATGGTCAGTTGTTTTGTTTCTTTGGTTTTATTTGTTTTGGGTTTTTTTGTTTTTTTTTTTTGTTTTGTTTTGTTTCTCCCTTCCAGCATGAGAATAGCATCTGGTCGCTATACTGGGGGTCTTCATAGGGTAATAGTTGTCTTCAGTGTGATTGTGTGACTCAAGTTTGCTCCTGAAACGATTACTTCTGTTTCACGTTAGCATGTTTGCAGTGTTTCACCCAAAGACATCAAGGCCGTGAGGTATTTTTCTCGTATTGTTTGTATAAGCGCTCTTAAAAGCTGTGGTCTATGAACTGGGAAATCATTAGATGTAAGAGTGTGTTTGTTTTTTTTTTCGTCTTAGGGAAACCATCTTACTGCATCAAATCCCCCACAGGCCCCTCCTTAGAGATCCCTATCGTGGTCTCCATACACACACACTCTCCATGGCTGTGTGAGGAACTGAACAGACCCTTGAGTCTCCTCTAATTCAAGGATTTTATGCTCACACAAGTACAAACAACTGCAACCCCAGCCTTGGGGAATAGCTCATCAAGGACTGTGTTTTACTAAACACAAATTAAATACCACATTGCAGTGAGCATCTTTGTATATTAAGAAAGCTAATTAATATTGTTTTGGAACACAAAAAAAAAAAAGAAGTACATTTTCTGTTGCTACACGACTGCTCGGGTCCCAGTATGGTGCACAAAGTAAACAACAGGTGTAGTGTCTGGATCTCTCAACCTCGCTTTGATTTCAGATAAAACAAATACAGAAGCCTTCTTTTGTTTTGCATGTGCTTTTGACTGCGTGCTCCTAAATTGCTGAACGTTTTTGATAGCGCCTGAAAGAAAACAGCATCCAGAGCAAGCCACGCTTCTCACGAAACAATAAGAAGACAAACGCTTGCTTTAAAGCCATTTTTCAAGAATGCAGCATTTAGAAAAGCTGTTTTTGTGAGAGGTTGAATTATTTAGGTATTTATTATTCTGGGAAACGTTGATCAGGTATGTTGTGGTGTGAAGGTTTGGGTTAAATGTGGCATAGAAAGCCTTTTTTCATGATTTTATCAGTTCTCTGACGTCTACATAGAAGGTATAGGACTTTGATCGAGGTGAAGAATGCGGTTTTAGATGCCCATTTACACCTTATGATTGAACCCTAGAATGAAACGAGCCGTTTTCCTTTTTTTAGTGAGCTCATATTTAATTTGATGAGTTCAGCTCTGATTTTCTGGTTTATAATGAAACACCATGGTGATCGTACAGAAGCGGCATGTCAAAACAGACAGACAGAAAAATACAGTGTATAATTAAATGTGCAGTAGAGGCTCTGTTGTGTAATTAAGCTTGGCTGTCATACTATTCAGTTAGCTGTGAAAACGCTGGTCACTTAGAGCTTACTAGTAGCTCACATTACCTATACTGGCTACTTGCTATCGATCTCAGCATCAACACAAAGTAAATTAAAGTTGTTACAAACTGTCAAGCTTTTGAGATTATTTGCTTTAACTGGCAAAAAAACTCACACAGCATGGCTGCTAATTACAAGTCAATGTTGAAGTTGTGTTGGCAGTAAAGGTGGAACCGCCCCTTCCTTTAGTCTCTTCAGTGTAAAATGCTCTGTAGAGCTGCCCGATACCATCCAAGGTTTGAGAAACTGGAGCGATATGTGCAGAGCAGACTAACATTTTTAGGATCTTGTGGTTAACGTCCTATCCACAAGCTTGTTTTACAAAGTTTCCATTCCACCTTAAATGGTTCCACACTTACAGACTGGCGCTCTACAAGCTGTAGCATTTAAGGTGGAACAATACATGTACAATACAAGAAACTGCTGAGACGGGGACCAACTTCAGACTCATTTAAAGATGAATATCAATCATGACTGTTGACAATTTTGTTTCTTGGAAAGGGAATAAAAAGTTCCAGCGTCGCCTTCACACCCTGGAACAGTGGCTTTCTGCATGTGCAAGTCACAATTTGCTGTTGTTGTTTTGTTGGGCGTTGTTTATTTGGGGCGTAAACTTAGAGGTCAAATATTTATGTAACACTTTTGGTTTTGGAGTTCATTTTCCATACCTCCTCTGCAAATGAGCTCTATGTTTTTGAAGTAAACAGTATTTGAGGTTTCCTGTATACAGGTTTCCATTATATGGCATCTTTAAAAAGTAGAGCAGACGTCAGCTTGAATTTACCTCAACTCTACATACAAACAATAATAATGTTAACCAGTAATGTCTACTAGTAGTCTACAGGTAGTGTCATTTGTGTATTGCTAGCTGGTGGCAACCGGTTATCACTCATTGTTTTAAGCACTTGCATTATTTCAGCATGCCCTCAGCACTACTGTGTTGGAAAATTGGAAGTGTCATCTTCTTGATAAAGACCTGAGCAGGCCACAACACATCAGAACATTCTTTTAAGACACCGTAATCTGTTTATATAAAGGTTTTAGCAAAAGACAAGAGTACCTGTGGTGCTATTAGGACACAAGCAGAGTGCCAGGCTTGTGGTTTTGCCACTAAATTGTCTTGGTTCCAGACTGCAGTCAGGAGTTTAAACGATAAAATCACAAACCATTTTAAAAAGGCTCATGTTGCATTTTTTGTATTCTTTGTCCACTGGGGGTCAGGGAGACCCCTTATAATGTTTGTGAGGGTTTATGTACTCATAATACTCATATTTCGTTTTTGCATGATCATTGTATAAGATATGTGTATGCCTGAGAATTAAACAGTCTGTTTCATAACTGTGCCTTAAAGACTGATATATTTAAATTAGCTCTGTACTGATTGGCTACTGTGTAACCTTTTGTCTTGAGTAATGCGTCCATAAACACTCCCCTACCCAATCACAAGGCTACCTGCTCATTTGTCATGCCCACATAGTTCTCAGATAGGTCTGATAAGCAGTTTTAAAATCATGTTTTGTCATATTTATATCTTATACTTTTCAAGATTACTAAAACAAAATGTTTCTCAAAATTGACTTTGTCTCCCGTGAGACTTTAAGTAGCTTTTGGTGCCTCTTTGAATCAGTGATACCTCAGTTTCCTTTAATATGGGTGGTGTTAATCTCTGTACAAGTGTTGTTCTCTAGTATGTCCTGATTTCTCAATACAAACTAAATGAATATTTCTTTTAATTGCTCTTCCTCAATCTTACTCTTTATTTTCAATCTTACTCTTTTTTTTCAATCTTACTCTTTTTTTCAATCTTACTCTTTTTGTTTTCCAATGAAACATCAGCGAGGTAAGCATGAGTTAGTGTGCCATGAACTTGACACATGTGGCTGCTTTGGTTTTGTCGCACACAGAGCAGTGCACAGCTCACTCAGCATGATCCCCCTGTTTAATTGGATCAGAGTGTATGGTTTTAATGCGATGCCACAGCGCCCGGTGTGAGGGCACCCACCTGCTCCTTTAATGCCAGCAGTATTCCCTGAACCCCGGCATGAGCAGAGTGCTGCCCTGGCCCTGAACCTCCGTAACACCCACACATCACACCCCCCCCCCAGTGCCACTGGCTGCTGATGGACAGCTGCACGTATATCCCTCAACAAAGCTGTGTTTCAGAACGTCAGGGCTTTCTGTTCGAAAATGTCAAGAACAATACAAAACAGTCGCTCTGTCAAACGTATTGTAGACAATAAGTACATAAAACCCCCGAGAACCCCTTATTGTTATTTAGCTATGTTGTTGAACATTTCTCATTAGTAACCAATAATAACATAATAAATTATATAATTAATTAATTTTACATTTGATTTGCATTCTGTATCACTGTGACCAGGAGGTCAGTTCTTATGAAAAAGAAAGGCTTCAATCCATTAAAACATTGTGTGCATAACAGTAGGGTTGCATGATGTTAGACTATATATATATATATTTTTTTTTTGCTGCAATATAAAATGCAGGAATTTTTGTATATATTTTGCATATATATATATATATATATATATATATATATATATATATATATATATATATATATATGTGTGTGTGTGTTTGTGTGTGTGTTTTTTTTTACTTTGTTTTCTAGAAGGTTATGTGTTTATGCAATGCTTTGATTTGATCACACATCTTGCAGCTGTACTGAAGTTATAGACAGAAAGGTATTGAAAGGATCTTTTAACTTCTACACAATTTACCAACTTAAGTTATGCACCAGCATATATAAGCTAAAAGCTTGTTGTATATACAAGAGGTATATCATATATATCTAGTATTATATAAAATGTGTTTTATGTGTATTTTTGTTGTATAAGAGTAATATAATAATAATATAGTACAGTGATGTTTGTTGGTATAGTTATATATAAGAGATGTTTCATGGGTGTTTGAGATATATATACAGATTGGAACAGAATGAATCTCTTGTTGTTTACCTTGTTAACCAATATAATTCCTTCAGGTTTATTAGGACATGTCTATACTAACTCTAAAATGTCTCTTGCACAGTGTGCTTTGTGCCTCGCTCGTCTTTTCTCATTATTCCCCTCATTTCTACAATGAGCAAATCTGTGTATATGATTAAGGGACTGACTGATGCTCCATTTTACTACAGTGCATGTGTACATTACCCTGAATCCCTTCACCCCATCTGATCCTGACGGTAATGAGCATCTTATCCTGCCTCATTTTGTTCCAGTCTGTTTTTTATTTCTCTCGATATTACCAGACTTTTAAAACTCTAATCCTGAAATGGAGCAACAACACAATGTGAAAGCCAGATTAGACTATAAGCACGAGCTGTCAACTTCATCTTTATCAGTGTCAGTCTGTCCAGTTGCGATGTCATGACACCATCACCTTGCAAGCGGTTCAGAATCTACTTACTGAAATTACGTTGCCGCTTAATCTGATGTGTAAATACCAAAATGTACATTGTGTTGTGAATTGGTTGTCAGCGATCTCGTGTAATATTCCTTTTCTGCCTGCGGCTCGATCTGTGTCATGTACTATTATGTGTGGATTCACACTGCAGGGGGTGTCTGATTTGGTTTGTGTTTCTTATTGCGAAGTTCATGGGTCATAATTGAGCACATTCACAAAAGGTCAGTGTGATTATACGGCTGTAATGGTGTTTTTTGACCATCGCCCTACTGGCACCATGCTGATTGGCTGACCCCTCAGGAGCTACTTTCTGATTGGTTTCCGCCTTTGATGTGAGTGGTAAGGTGTACGGCAAAAAGCTTTTCAAATCAACACGGCTCAAGGACACTTAATTACACAAATCCTCTGGAATATGTTTGATCTCTATTTTGAAAAACTGGGGGGTGGGGGGGGATTTCATGGCTGCTGCTTAATTTAACAACTTCTGTGTGCTTTCCATCTTCTAACCACTCCTCTCTCGCTCTTTCTCACTCTCTCTCCCTTACTTGTGTTCTGTCTCTCTGTCTAAATTGGAAGAAGGCTAAGCTGGATGATCACTTGTGTTATTGCTGAGCTTGACTGACATTTGATTGGTGTTTGGAGTGGGGGGGGTGGATTATTTAGAACTGCTCAACCCCTACAGGCGCCTAAAGCCCCTAGAAGGTCAATGATGGTTTCAGCTGTCAAACATTCACTCATAGTTTTCCTCCGTCTGATGTTTCTCCTCTGTGTCTCCTCCTCCCCCTCAGACTCGCTCTGCCCCGCTCAGGGCCTCTTTCCTGGGTGACCCACATAACGGCATTCGCGTGGGATCCGGTCAGCACCTACCCAAAATAGCCTCTGCTAGAACATCGTGGAGGGGTCGCTGACCCAAGACGGGTCTCTTCGATTACAGGCCGCTCACCTCTTGGTTATTGTGGCCATCGTCATAGCACCAGCACTTAAGACATTTAATAGGATCTGATGACTTTTGGCTTTTAACTTAGCTGCTGCGCGGAAACCCTATCCAGCTGAACATCTTGTCTTCGATACGTTCAGGGAGTCTGTAATGTTCCCCTTAACGCATTAAAATCTGGCAGCAGAGGAGTTTTTTCAGCTTCGCCACATGATCTCCTTTACGTAACAGTATAAGTGCAATGAAAATGTAGAAGAGTCACAATATTAAAGAGGAGTAGGGCAGAATTGGGCGCTAAAGGGTTAACTAAACCCAGTTGTGTGTAAACTGGAGATTTCTTACTTCACTGATCTACTCAGTTGGTGGGTGATATGGCAAAATATCACAGCACTTCAAGACATTTAAACGATATACATTTAGAGATAATCATAATATTTATTTAGAGGTTTATCATAATATCTCAAGACATTTTACAAACACAGTGTGCACCGACTTGTGTTATTGAGCTTATTAACTATTGATGAAGGTATGCTCAGTATTCACAGGAGGCTAGGAAATGCATTTTGTGACATAATGTGGCATATGAGGTATTATGATAAATGTGATAAATATCGTTTCCCCGCCGCTGTTTCACTTCATGTTCTATAGGTACGCTGTCTGTATGGCCATCATACAAGCATGCAAAGAAGATCCGTAGGCATATACGTGACCTGTAGGCTTTACTGTAGGCTGCGCTTGCTTTTGACGTTTTAGCTTAATAATCTGACCTCAGGTCAGAATCGCCGCCCTATTCAAGTTTCATGACCCTCCTTGCTGACCTCTTTTTACAATAGGGCATCAGTAGATGTGGTGATGTAAGACTTGTGCAACCCCAGAGGTCATGTGTTTCACAACTCTCACTTCTTCAAATGTGCTTAGCTGGGAAGAAGTGCTGATTTGTTTTTATCTTTTTTAATTTGCAATTTTTAGCCAGCTCATTTTGCTTGTGTGGACAGATGCACCTCCAGCAAATGCGAGAATCTGTCAGATGCTTCTATAATCGCATATTGATGTCGTCCCACAGGCTGAAAGTAAATACTGAGATTTGTAGCTGTTGATAACCATTAACAGGTGTGCCATGTGAGGCACTGCTGATAGTTCCTTGAAAAGTTCCACGAACTTAGAGAGACCATATTGGAGTGGTTAGAAAGAGACTGATGTATGACCATTGCATCCAGATGACCGATAGAAGGGTTTTATCATGAGCTCCCTGACCTTGCTTTGACTTGTACGATGGCGTGTGTGTGCCCTCTCTCCTCACTAAAAGAAATCTATTTTTCAACCAGCTTAATTATTAAGTTAGTTAAATACTTAGTTAAATAATTGACCCGCGCCCACTCGTAAGCTCCAGTAGGTATGAAGCGGAGTCTGTGCTGACAGCAGACCACAGGGTAGGAAGTGAAAACAGAGCGGTCATTGTTTCATTTGTTTTGCATGAGTTGAGCCCCGTGTCCAGCTTCCACACACAGCCCTAATCTGTTCCTGGAAAGCAACTTCTCTCGCACGTCAGCTGTTGCAGCCAGGAAACAACTGGAAAGCCTTTTTTCTATAATCAGCTCTCGACTGTCCAAGTGGCACGTTGTGTTTTGCAGTAGCTGTGCTGCCTTTACTCCGGAATCCTAAACGCCTGCCGTTTGTGCTGGTCATTTGGCCGCGTCTTTTAAAAAAATTGGAAATGCGTTTTGTCAGCATTTTAAATTGTTCTTTAATGTCTGTATAGAAAGTATGTGAAAAACTCCCAGATGCAGTTTTACACTTTAATTTACAGCTCTGTGGTTTGGCGCTAGAGTGAAATGAATTTAGTACACTCTCCTCCAATTTATTCGTTTACAGCAATACTCTACAATGATCATGCATCGGAATAGACACAGACAGGAAAATGAACTGTTTAGTAGCTACGCTAGTTACTTGAAGCTTGCTAGTAGCTAACATTACCTTTATCAGCACAAGTAGCATGCAGGTGTGTGATTCTACCCACGCTTTGCTGCTTGAAGCCAGATCAGCATAGTTTACTATGAAACTTTTGGTTTAATATGATCTGCTTTGGCTGGAAAAAGTAGATAGAATCACACAGCATGGCTGTTACTTACAGGTGGTTTTGGTTGTAATGCTAATAAAGAATGCACTACCGCTCTCTTCAACACTCTGCATTATGCAAAGTCTCAATATGTTTGTTAAACTGTCTGGAGTAAAAAAATGCAGAGCAAGCTAACATCTTGTCTAGGATCTTAGCAGATTTGTGGTGTGTCACTTCCATGTACTCAACTTTTCTTATTCGGATATACAAATGTATACAGCCTTTCATTCTATCCCACTTTTATAGGAATAACAGTTTCCAACCTGATCTGTCTGAGGTGTCTATTGTACAGACGGTGTTTGCCTGTACTTAAAATAGAGTTCAGGGCATAATTGCATCAGTACCTACCCCCCTTGGCTTCGGATAGATTTAGAAGATTCTATTGATTCCCTGGAGACCCATTGGTTTACATTAGATTCTAAAGAAGAGTTCATTTTTTAGAATTCAAACTGGCTTCTATTCGATACTATAGAACAGTTGTTCCCAACCTGTTCCTCAAGCCCACCCAGGCAGCTCACATCAAATCCCCCCCACCGAATGGGGAACCACTGCTATTTGAGATTCTGTTCTGTAGAATCGCATCGACCTCCATGCTGCTGATGCAGAGATACTAGACTAAATATTTTTTTCATTGTAAGATATTTTGGAAAACGTTGCGCATTCCTCCTCCCTGCTCCAGCAGGCCAGTGTCCCACAGCCCTGACCACATGTTTGCCACTTCTCACTTCGCCGAGCCACAGGCCGTTATATTGATAGGCAGCAGGGCCAGCTGCATTGAATCTAGTCCAGCTGCACAACAACACAAACCAGCTGTTCCCATTCCAAAATTCAGACTGAATTCTAACTGGTAACCAGTTCTTTCAAAAATCTGACCCACACTCCGGTACCTAAATATTTCTTGGCTTGGACGTACATTTCTTAAACAACAAAAACACACTCATATATGTTTACACGCTCACAAATCTCTTTAGCAAAAATGCTTCCTTAGGACGACCCATTGGTTGAAAGGCTCTGTAGGGGACCTGAGAGGGATTCTTTCTTAGCTTTATTCTCAAAGAACCTATTTTGGTACGTTTATGGTTAATAGTCTGTATGCATTTATCTAAAGCCTGTAAGCGCTCTCTTATGCTTTCGAAGGCATTCTGTCTATCTTTGCGCAGGAATTTGCTTTGGAGTGCTCTTTTTTTCATCTTGGTTAAAAGGCCTTCACACAAGCTCAACATAATGACATTAAGTGCTCGTGGGTGAGGCCGCTCTATTAAGGTAATAACTATGTTGCTTCAGTAAATGTGAAACTTTGGCGCCAGCTTCCACACTGACACCTTCCCTCCTTCGGATAACAGCGTTATCTAAGTGACGTTTTTATAGTTTATAGCGTGACATGGAGGGCAAATGCTGACACCCAATTCATTTTTCCCCCATCATGAATAGTTTTTGCATTGCTGCATTGATCTACATGTAACCGGCTTCCTGTTTTGCCTGAAATGATGAATGATTGACCTGGAGGCTCATGTTTAGGATATTCTACTTGCTTCTCTGTAAAACACTTCCTCTTTAAAAAATCCCAAGTGGTTGTTTATTAACCTCCAAGAAGAACAGCGCCTTTTATAGAGGTTGTGATATTGCATTAAGAAGACATTGGTGGCATTGAGGTCTTTCTACAGGTGTTTGTTGCCCAGCTTCCAGCCCAGCTGCTGTAGTAAGGGTTGGTTTACTCGCACTAACATGGCCTGTTCCACCCCCCTTTTTTGGACACGAACTCGATACGAAATACGACTCCGCGTTACGTAACTATCTCTTACCTAGGATCCCCTGCCCAGCTAAAGGTGGATTACATATGATGCAGTAGTATTGGCCCGTTAAGGAGAGAGAATGTTCTGGTCACAGTCTGTTTACATTCTGTTTCTCTTCCCTCATTCCAGTCATGGAAAACTACAATATAATATCGTTAGAGCAATGAACAGAACACAATATAACATAAATTTCAGGATTTTTTTTGCAAAGTATTTATGGCTTTAGTAATACAAGGATTCATTCTGTTTCTTCATAGTAATCAGGCAGTCTTCAGCAGGACCTTGTTAAACTTCTAGAACACTTCTAAGCTGGAAGAGAACGTAATATGAAACACTCAGTCACTGAACGTGCTTTAAAACTCTGGACAGTTTTCGTATTTTACAATAAACCCAGTTAAACCTCCCAACCTGATTGTCTGAGCTCTTGGGAGATTTGGCTATAACATCCTAAACTCATGTGTTCAACTATTCCTTAGTGAAATGTAACAAAAGTCTGTAAAATCTGTAGAATCAGGGCTTTCTGAGTGCTACCATGTTTTCTATCACTCTATAACATATGCAGTGTTTGTTGGTAAGCAATTATTATGGTTAATAATCAGAGTAATGATAAATACGTCTTGCCAAGTGATTGATATGACGTTTACATAAAAACACTTTCAACCTTGATAGTAACATTGACAAGGCTTATTAGAACACGTTCTTCACATATAAACAACAGCACTAAAATCATGTTTAATGAGGAAGTTTCAAGTTCAGTTTTTAAGCGGCCAGATTTTTGTTCTCCGTGTCTGACTGCCAGGATCATTGTCATAATTAACAAACAGCTATGATATACACCCAGAATATGTGACATTCCAGTGGTTGCCTGAGTTTTCCCAAAGCAATATGCTTTATAGCCAAACAAGCTAAACTGGAGCTGCATACATCTTTTAAGCATTCAGTAGGAATGAGGGCTCGCTCCAAACACGTCACAGCCAGGGTCGTGACTTCAACTGGAATTTCAGATCTCAATCTAAATTCAAGGTTGTATTAGAAACATATCCCATCCTATAGGAGCTTGAGTTGTGGGCGTGCATGTCTGTGCCATTATTTTTATTATCAGTGTAACACTTAGAGGGAAAAGTTAAATCTTTAAAATAAATCTGGTCAAGTTACATGTTTTGTTGAATTTCTGAGTAAAAATTATGCATTATTTTTCTAAATTGGAGCACAATTTTTTGGGAGTTTAATATGTTTCGGTGTTATTTGCTGTATTTACTATTATTCTCACACTAGAGCAACTACTCCACTCTTGTTGATGAGGCTAAAAAGAGCAGACAGAAAAAAACAAACACTAGTAGCGCACACACAGCATGTGGCTGGTTTGCTGGGGGTAGATTGGCAGGAAGTGGAGGAAGGGAGTAAAGCATTTTACAATAAATTGCCTGCGTTTGGGAGCAGGAGGGAAAAGCCAGGAGGGACAGGACCTCAGCTTAAATGTAACACAAGCACAAATTCAATTACATGATTGAGAAACAGCTTCAAGGTACAGATTGTCCTCTCCAGCTGGCAATGGGTAGCTGCATGTTTTGTCCTCTTCCTGCCTAATTCAGTGGCAGTTGTCATGTTAAGAAGTTCTTGTTGTGGCTTAATCATTCCGGTCCAAGTCCCTCACACAGTTTCACAACTGATCTCTGTTTGCGGACTCTTCTGTGACTCATAGCCGGTTCATGAATTCCGCAGCGTATTTGGTTTACTCTAATTCAGCTGAATGCTGCGGTTAATTCTGCACGTAGATTCACGCCTTGTGACAAGTGATCTGTTGGATTAGTTGGCACTGCACGGCTGTGTGCTATAATTGGTTGGTTATTGCAGCGGCTGGGAGGCTTGTATGATGGGATGTTTAGGGGTGTACGGGGGGTTTGTGCAGTCTCTGGTTGCTGGATATTTTGGAGGGCAAAGGTTGCACATCCATTTTGATGTGATGGTTTGGGTCATATGTCTGCTGCTCAAATTTCAGTCCCCCCTTTTTCTTTCCTCTGCTTTTGGGGTGCCCCAGTGTCCCATGTGTTCCTGTGGAGGCCTAGACTCAGGGGTCTGCCACGATTACTAATTAGGAACAGACAGTCTAATGGGCACAGCAGCCAGTCAGAGCAGGGATCATGTAGGTGTATTGGTCTTAAAAGAACAGTTTGATGAAAAATCTAATCACAGGTTTCCCACCTACCCCAACATGTAATCAATAAGCCTGGACATTAGTAGATCTTCAGCCAGTAGGCGCCCAAATACATTCAGAAAACTTTTCTGAGACATACAGATCTTCATTAAACTGTTTAAGATCGAGGCTTCTAGTGTTTATTAGGAACTTTAGAAGCAGAGTTGGTGGAACAAGCTGATAAAAGTATACATTCTCTTTTAAGACACTGTAGCGAAAAAATAGCGTATTTATTTTTAAAGGATAAAAAGTGGTTAAAGACGCTCATGTTGAAATATATATTGATTCTTGTTGACTTGTTTGTAGGATGTAGCCACTTCAGCCTGCTGATAGATGCCTCGCTGACTTTTTAGCTGCATTAGTCTCGGAGCCCCACTGTGACACTAAAGGAGCAAACGCCGGTCACTAAACGTCTTTACTGTTTGAGTACATTTGGAGTACTTAAACTCAGTCACACTTGCAGGGTTAGTAATCCTACTGCAGACCGTTTGTCAGTACAGCAGCCTCTGGAACTGTCTAATACACTGAAAGGTCTCTTTGTTCTCCCACCGTTATGGCAGTGAGACAGACAGACACTGGCACACTTGATTTGATTCACCGTGAGTCCCTTTAGTCTTTGATTTAATCGAGTGTGCTAGTGCTTACTTTGAGACAAAACTGCCCTGATTTGATCTTATTCCACTCCAGCCCCATCAGGGGCCGCACAGGCTCTGGGTTCCCCCGATTTTTTTCTCTTTAGTGTGTTTCAGGAATGCCCGCCCCAGCTGGACTCTTAAGAGGGCACTTCAGGTCACTCTGCACCTCTGGAGCTTGGCTGGGCTGCGGAGGACCCAAACTGCTGATCACAGTGCTATGGCTGCCTCCATTTGTCAGAATTGTGTGTGTGTGCGCACGTCTGTGTGTTTGTGTGTGGCAGGCCGGTCTCACGCTCCCGTTAATAATAAAACACTGACACCCTTCTGTTCCATAGCCAGCCATCAGCACAGTAAATTATAACCAGGATCAATCACCACCCCCCCCCTCTCTCTCATGTGCTGCTCACACTTTTGTGTCCTTTCTGCTTAGCTCAGTAGATACGTACTTTAAATTTCTTCTAGGCTCCATATATTGGAAACTATTAAAAGATGCACTCTCAGTATTAATATGGATCTTATTTGTGCAGCAGCTGACAAAAAACAACCTTAAATCTTTTAAAAAGCAACTTTACAGGAAAAACAAAAAAATATTTCCTAAAGGGGCATCGATTTTTAACGTTTCTAGCTATTTAATTTGTTTACATGAAAGAAAAATAATTTAATCTGGTTTGATGTGAAATGCTTTGTTGTAGAGACGTATAACCCACTACTATTCGTTTTAATGTCTACTCAAAATTGGTAATTTTATTTAATACACAGGACCACACACTTACTTTGAACTATTTGTCCCAGTCATGTAGCGTCCACTCTTTCTTTTTTGCAGTTTACATTCTTTCCAGGAGACTCGTTTCAGTTTTTCAAATCAACCTGTCGGGGTATATTTCCACTGTAAAAGTTCAGTTTTAGAAGTTGGAGAATTGTACTTCAACTGTAACACATGTCAGGGACATCTGATGTGTGTGATCTGAACTGTTGAAGACTGCAGTGGCCAGTTTGTTCTTCTGAGAATGGCCCTTTTCAGAGAGGAGCCTGATTGTCTCTCTCTCAAAAATAAAAACTGTATGTACTGTTTATCTGATGATGCTGGGTTTGTTAGTCTGTATAAAAAGCGGTTAATTTAAAAAGAATGTGTTTTCTTTGGCATCCTGCTTTGTGTTATAACACCCTGAATGTACCCCTGCTCTATCAGTGTATGAGAAAATACGGTCAGAGGCCAGAAGTTTCTTTCAAAACTATCAAACAACATTAAAAGCATCAGACACTGTGTTGTAACGTCCTAGAATTACTTGTGTGGTGAAGCTCTTAGAGACGTGAAACGTCTGGTTCCTATCACATCCATTGTGAACAATCCTGGCTCGGCAAGTGTATCTGGATCAGAGCATTTTACACCATACTGCACTGAATGACTCTTTACAACTAAACAAAACAATTTCACAGGTATGTAGAAATCAAACCCCTCCTTAACTTTAAGTTTAACACGTTCATCATGTTCACACAATACTAAAGGGTAAATGTTATGATCAAATAATGTGAAATTGTATTGAGTTTGAAATGATATCTTTAGTATGGTCTTGTAGGACTGCTGTGAAATATCATAAGAGAGCATGCACACAATACCAAACAACCATTTAGACCCCCGACTTGACATGAAGTGTGCAGTAGTTTTTGACTCGGTAGTGTTAGACCCTGAACTGGGCTGTTTTAAATGAACCTCGAGGCTGGTCTAGATGGCCTTGTCTATGATAACAATGTAATGTAGAAGAGCACTGATAAGAGTTTTTTGTGCGTTTGGAGTTTCTCTGATCAGCCCGAGTAGCAGACAGAAGCACTACTGAAGCAATAATGTACTGCACTGTAATGTACTTCTGCATAATAGCGACCCCTGCTGGGCGGCAGCACACCCAACACCCTGTCACTCTGGCTCCTTCATCATGCCCTACTTGCCCTCTGCGCTGGTCTGTGCTGATTGAACTCTTGAGCTGCTTCACTCAAAACATACTCATGCAGACACGTTGACACTGTGTGTGTGTGCGCGCGTGAGTGTCTGTACGTACATCAACGTGTGTGTAGCCAGCAGGCCTTCCCCCTCTGCGCTTTCGGTAGAGGAGGCAATTCAGGATGCTGGTGTTTGGACAGGAGATAACCTTCAGCCCTCCATTTTAAATCATCTGTCATTTGCCTGCAGCTGTTTGGCTGCCGATGGAAAGGATTTACCACACTTTGGCTTTACAGAGCAAATGAGAGGGAAGCAGGGGCCAGAGTGTGGATTTACACAGAGGAGGACCAGACACTGGTTCCGAGGTGCAAACCTGAGTACATCTTCATTATGGCCGTCATAAATGTTTAAATATAACGTAACGACATCTCAATGTGTGCAAACAGTGGCGAAGCGGGCTCGCTCACAGCCATAGGCAGAACAAAGAGTCTGTTTAGTGAAGTATAGTGTAATTATAGACAGACAGTGGACAAATGTCACTAAAGTTTTTAGATTTTGAGGTCTCCTCAGTGGACCTCTACCTCTTTCTGGCTCTCACTTCGTGACTTGAGCCTACATAAGCGTTTATAAAGGCTCATGCCAATTGGTGCCAGCTTTCATACAGACTGGTTTTGTCAACGGTTATGTCAAGGTGAGGTTGGCTTGTGACAAGACACTTGACAAAGCATGTAATAACAGCTGAATTTGTAGCTTAGTGTGTAGTGCTGATATGACATAGCTTGAGAGGCCAGTGCCTCGCAAAATCATTGTTTTTAATAAAGGAATTTGTTGTTCTACACTAACACTGTTAAGGTCGCCACACACTACTTACCTCCCAGTCCATACATGCTTAGCTGCAAAAAAACATGCCACACAAAACAACCCATTCACATGTAATGATTTTCTAAAATTTGGCCACCCCTGGCTAGCTAAGTAAGTAAAAAATGACTTGATTTTGAAAAGGTAATAGGATTACACCTTTCTAAACCATATTTCTTTTTCTGTAATTCCAAGTCTTTTAGTTTCAAATTAACAAAAAAGAAACGTACGGTCAGTGCTTGGTTAAAAACCCCCATGCGTCACAGCTTGTACCCGCCAAGAGTATTAATTCTTGTCTGGAGAAAATTCTTGGGGAAGACATCTTGCATGCACTGTTCATTTGAGGTCTATCCCCAGATTTTCACTGCAGCTTAAGTCAGTGGTCTATAAGGACCTTCCTCTTGCGCCTCTTGAAGTAGTCCATTTTGTATTTTGTGGTGTGTTTAGGATCATTATCCTGTTGTAGAAGACACTCTCTTTTCATCTTCATCTTTTTTTTTTTTTTTGACGGATGTTGTGACGCTTGCTTCTGAAATTTGCTGATAATCTGTTTTTCTCTCTGCCCTCTTCACTATGCCTCTGGCTGCAAGGCCTAAAGCGTGATTGATCCAGCCCCATGCTTAGGTGGGAGAGGTGTTGACTACCTGACAGTGCTTTGCTGTCTCTTATAGCCTTCTCTTGCTTTGTGGGCATCAATTATTTAAAATTTCTGAGTGCCCGGCAACTACTTAGTGTAGCCCATGGCTTCTGGTTGCTGGGACAAAGTTTGAGAAGACAGAGTATTTACAAATGTTTGACATTTGCATCACCTGGCCTTTGTGAACAGGCCATAGTCCTAACAAGCTAATTAAGGTCTGAGACCTTGATAAAGGTTATCTGAGAGCTCGGAGCTCAGATCAGAGCTCAGGTGGTCAAACCTTTGCATGGTGCTTCTGTCCTTGTTTCACTCTAGAGTTGTACAAAACAAACTACTGCACTAATTTTGCTTTAAATGTTGAAGAGAATGTTTCTTCTTGAACTTTATACTTTTTGAACATCAGTTCATCTTCTGCTCACTTAACTGTTCACAGTAACTGAAAATATGACCAGGGATGCCTATTCTGGCTGTTCAACCTACAGCCCTGCCCATTCTTACTGAAGTAATAGAAAGTGTTTCAGTCCAGGCTGCTTTTTGAATGAGGCTCAAAGCAGGGCGCCTCTTTAGTCCACAAATAAACATTCTAATGTAGGGAGAATTACAATACAGGCCCATCAAATCTACCTGTACATTTTACCTGCATTGTAATAAATGGTAATAAAAAATTGCTTTACCTTAGGGCCACAGAAAATACGTGTTTAATCAGCATGACTAGGCAAGCTGTGTCATATCATCAGCATTATGTCTCTGTGTTATACAGTGTCTTGATCACCTGACGTAGATGGAGTGTCAATTTGAACTAAGAGTTGGAAAACGATATCCTGCTGCAATACATGTTTATGTAGCTCTGTGTCATTTGCCGTGAAGGGCTTGAACGCTGCCCTACAGTAAAGTACCACCTCTGTGTCTCCTGCTCGTAGCGCCCCTCTTAGCACTTTAGACTTGCTCTTATCTGTTAGCAGAGAGACGTGTCAGTTTCCCCAAACCTGACCTACTTTCATGTACACACGCGCTCCCCTCACACACACAAAGAAAAACAGCAACGCACTTTATTGGCTTCCCAGCCGCGCACATCAAGCTGAATAATTATTTCCTCTGAATCGAACATTTTTATATTCTCTCTTCGTCAGTGCAAACTTCTAATAGCAGGGATTCCTTGATCTTCCCTCTTTAATTATTATCAATGCCTCCTTCGTTCTTTCCCGCAGTTCTCCGTCATCGCCCGCTCGCTTCTTCAGACGTGACTGTTGTGTTTTTTACTCTGCCGTTTTAATTAGAGCTGAAACAACATGACCCATTTTATTCGCAGGGAAATGTATACTTTCTCGCTGTGTGTGCGGCTCCGAAGGTGGCCTTGAGCTGCTTTCTGCCTGCGATACCCTCCTTTGCTCTCCATGTTCCACAGTACAGATCTCGGCAGCCCTGCACAGCTGCGTTTTTTGAGTTTCGCTCTCGACGTATGCTCGTTTGACACTATGAATAATGACCAGACTGACATTTTCTCACCCTGTCTCTCTCCGAGGGGATGCGATGCCTCCAGGAATGTCATAAGTCTTTTGGTGGAACAGAAGCAGCGCGCTTTAAAGCACCCTCTCTGAACAGTTACACGTGTTAAAAGCATTGAATAGCGAATGGATTTTGAGTTGGTTGAGATTTAGCCTGGTGTCATATTTTTTATGACCTCAAAACACAGTGACTTCTTACTTGCTTACTTGTTCATGCCTGAAAGCTCTGAATGGACTAAATCAAACAGTCCCCTCTCTCTCTCTCAGCCTGGCTCAAGCATCTCTTTAAGTTCGAGGTTGCATCATTGTACAGACTGGAAATGCAGGAAGCTGTTTGGAGAAGTGTGAAGGGAAGGCTAAGCAGTGAAACCTGTGGTACGGTTGGGAGCAGAACAGGGTTGCATAGTGTAAGTGCAGTATTGGTCTTTGCAACACTGACGTGCCTCAGTGTGCAAACGAGCTATTTATTCTCTCATATGCTTTGAGTATCCTATACATCTCAAATGAGGAAGTTGAATCAGGATATTTATTTGACCTGGCAACCGTTGTAAAATGTTTGGTCAAAGTAAGGCAGATCTTTGGATTCTCCACAGCTTTTTAAATATTTTGCAAGGCAGATCACAGTTAAGCTTTCCATGCTCTGCCCATGCATATGTTCTGTTATTGTTACTTCTGGAAAATTTGTAGCCTATCTGTAAACGATACCTACATTTTAGAGCATGCTCTGAGATGTATTGGGATACTTGTGCAATGTGTAGGTCATTGTCAAACCTTGTGATGTTTATTTTAAGCATTCCATTTTCTTTCTGACAAAGAATTATTTTAAAAGGTTGCTGGTGAGTTTCAGATCATTTGATCAACTTATTTTCCATGAGTTTATGACCCCATTCATGAACACAAGTTTGCAAGAGAACAATTCCAGGCCTTGACTTTTCTACCTGTGTGCTTTACAGTAGGTTTAGTGTGGCCTGGTGGAATAGTTCTCCAGGTGTTCTTCACACAGAGTCTATCATCAGGTCAGTTTTGTGCTAACACCATTCTGTTAATCAATTTTTGAAGCAAAGATCCTAATTAAAGTTCGTCAGTAGTTAAATTATCAATCTGTCCAAATACTTTTTGGATGCACTGGATGTTTGATGTAACCTAGTTAACATGATGGCACACTCATTGTTGATGAGTGGTTATATATTATTGGTTATAATGTTTTTAACTGGAGACACTGCAAGACACAGCGACTCGCAAACAAAGTGCTGTACAATTCCTCACTCCTCTATAATCCCTCCATCCTCTGCAGTTTCTCATTCATGCAGCCCCGACATAGATTTGGGTGAAAGAAGAAATGACCGGCTGTCAAACTGGAAACATTGAGCACTTTCATCCTGCTCGCTCTTTAACTAAGAGCTTATTTAGAGCCCCCTAAAAACCTCTTTATTACCCTCTCTTAGATCATGCTCTTGTCTTTCTTTCTTTCTCTCTCTCTTTCTGTCTCTCACAGATGTATGACCTCACATCCCCCCAGTCTGCCTCTTTTCTGTCTGGGACCATCCTCTGGCTCTCTGGCATTGTTTTGGTGAAAGTGCTTGAGTCCCTTAAGCTGCTATAATCATCCATTTAGTACAGCGTCTTAATAACAGCAACAAATGCCTTAATCCCGCGTGGACCCATACAAATGGAGCGAGAGGGGGGCGGCAGCACCCAGCCCTGTTTCTATTATTATTATTTTAATAAGCCGTCTTATGTCTGCCAGGGCTTTTCACTACTTTGTCTCTCTCTCTCTCTCTCTCCTCTCTCTCCTTCTGTCTCTCTCTCTCAGTCAGGATGCCACACTGCTCTCAGTGTCCATTCCTGTTTAATCCCCTCAAGTGGGCTGGCTGCAGATAAAGCCAGAGTACAGCACATACAGCTCATCTTTTAGTGAGCGAGGGCCAGGTTTTGTGTTTTGCGAGGGTTCAGGCTGCTATTGAGTGCTGTCTAATGAGGGGAAACATGCATTACAGGGGTATTTTGTAGTTGAACTCCAGCCCAAGTTCTCAGGAGAGCTTCCTCTATCAACGAGTCTTCTATCGTACTAGCACCGCATGTTGAAGGCATGATCCAAATTCACAAGTATTCATTTATTCTAAGGGCTTGTTGGCAGGATTCATAGTATTGTCTAAGGCTGGCTTAAGATTTTTCAGATCCTGACTGCTTGGGTGATACTTAGTAGCATTGAAGACATTTGGTCAGCATTCCCAAAGTATTGAATTATTTCAATGCACAGTTATTTTCAGAAGTCATAAGTCTTCAGGTTAATGGCTGAAAAATAAAGCTACAGTTTGAGCGGTTGGAGTGAGCACTGTCAAATGGTTAAGAAGACATTATTAGCATAGGTGGCTTTGGCATTTCTTTAGTTAACAATTGAAATAAGACTCAACTGAGAGTCGTATTTTGATGGCAGAAGGAGCCCAGGCGTTTGCAGGAATGAGAAAAGAAAAGAAGAAACTGGCGGTGTGTTGTTTTTGCATGTTTGTAGGTTGTGACTAAAGAATTTCTCCAGTTCAGAGCTGGAGCTGGGTAATTGTTAGTACCTTGCCTTGCTCGTTGGGGAGAAGGGTGGGAGGGGAAGGAGGGGGAAAGAAGAAAAGCATAAAAGTGAGTGAAAAAGCACAGCGAAAGATGCTATAGTGGAATCAACATTTTTTTTTCCTCATACAGTGAAACGGAGCTGCACTTTCAGTAACAAATCACAGACATTTTTGTCTGTCACATGTGTGCACACACACACATCCACTGAATTGTTAATCCATTTGGAGTTGTTTTTTGGAGATGATGAGAGGTGAAGAGAGATGTATAGAGAGAGAGAAAGACTGAGAAATAAAGATGTTGAGTACCGTTCTCTAGGTCGTCCTGCTGAGAGAGCCCCCTGTGGCGGGTCAGCAGGTGAGCGAGCAGCGGCGTGTCTCAGAGTGACTGACAGAATGCCGATACTCAGCAGGAGAAGCAGACTTTACAGCCCTAGAGTGTGTGTTCTGCCTGCAGGCCCACCTGCACGTCTACAGCCCTACTACTCTGTGCAGTCAACCCACCAGTCATCTACCAGTCATCTAGAGCTGCAGCAGTTAGTCAGTCAGTCACCAACAGGATCAGCTGTGAAACAAAAAGTTGACACATCTTGGTACTGTAGTCCCGCCTGTTCGTCCAGCCTATTTCACATTCCTATATATATATATATATATATATATATATATATATATATATATATATATATATATATATATATATATATATATATATAATTCTAAAGTACTGCTTATTTAAATAAAACAAGTCATTCAGAATGTGTTCATTATAAAGAGCTCCATTCTAGAAAAGCTTACCAAGACCTATGTGTTTACAGTGGTGGTGATAGGACCCAGACAACCAAAGCGTTCAATGCCTCTAAATGTGAAGGTTATGGATGAACAGTGATTATGAAGGTGGTTATGTTGCCTGATGCCTGAGATATTGTGTTTGAAAAAAGCATCTTTTTTAAATACTCTGAAGGTAGAGAGGTACATGCAGGGCATTTTCCATATTGATATTATTTATGTAAAGCCTCACAGAATGTGTGAAAGTTCACAGCTTGTTTTGGAGCGTTTTGGACAACATAATTGGTCATCAACACTAAACACATGAAACCACTCCAACTGGCTTAGTTTATAGCAGTTGAATTACTTTGAAATGTAAAGCTCTAGGATTTAACCCTCTTGGAATTTTTATTACTTGATGCTATGTTGTGTCCCAGTTACCCATGAGCTTTACGGCAGAGTGTAGTACACTAAACAATGTGTTAGAGCAAGAGGTACTGTTGTGATGGGACAAAGTGAAAGGAAATGGGAAGAAACAAATTGGTTAAATAGACCAATTAATAACTGATTAAAGACATGCTTATTAGTTGTATGCCATCAATAGCTAACCAGTTTTATGAGCCCACACTGCTCAGCTGCTAAAACAGCATTGGAGCCAGACTGCCAACTAATCCACATGCTGGCCAGTTAAACAGTGCACTGGCCATGCTGTGCTGCCCTAAGGGCCTAGACTAGACTAGACATTGACTGCAGTGTATTAACCCAGTGCTCATCATAGGTTTATGGAGACTTACTGTTTCCAGAATGTGTTAATATGGGAGTGTTGTTTTTTTTGGCAGTTTAAAATAACTCAATATATTAAATATAAAACCGCTTATGCCTTGCTATGTTTTTAGTTAGGGGCACTTTATCTGCCTGTTGATGTCAGCACTTAGCAGTACTCACACCTTTCAGGTGTCAGAGAACTGTCAAAAACATGCTTTTTCATAACAAGGAAGAAACCTTAATCAACTTGAAATAAGTGTTGGGGAAAATCTGAGTGTGTGTGTGTGTGTGTGTGTGTGTGTGTGTTTTAAATAACCAAGAAAATGAGTTCAGAAAAATGTAAGGAGTCTCCAAACTTGTGACCAGCAGTGTAATATTTATTTAGAGTTGTGGGGAGGTATTTGCACTGCACTGCTCCATAATGCTATAATAGGTTTTATAGCTGAACCCTCTGCTTACTGCAAAGCAAGTTTTACCCTCCAGCTGGTCATTAATGATGTACAAGTGTGATTAAGTGGTGTGTATTTATCAAGTTCACTGTACCTTCACACCCCAAGCTTAATTAAAATTGAGCTGCAGTTGGATTTAGTTATTTTTCTTTCTTTCAGAGTTGTTTTTTTGTTGTTGTTGTTGTTTTTTTGTTTTTGTTTTTTTTTTTGCCTAAGGAAGCATCTGTGCTCTATGGTTATAAACTCCTACCTGCTTTTTAGCTAAATGTGTAATATTGCCATCCTAGCATGAGGCTGATAAAGGGCATTGCTCCAGTACACTCAGATAGCTCACATCCATTTGGGAAAACAGGAGAGAGTCCCTGTAGGGGTTCAGCGCCTTGAGGAATGACTCTGCACTTGTAGAAAAGGCCAAGTGTGCTGTGTGGAGTGACTAAGTCTGACTGAATCAGAATAAAAAACCTCAATCATAATCAGAGGGATTTTTCACCAAGTTAAAGATGTAGGATTACTGTTGGTGCAGGTCTAAAGATAGATTTGAATGGCAGTACAGAAAGACCATAGAGGACTGTATGAAAGTCAGAGACCCCGTTTATTTAATTTTCAGTCCCAGTGATTTTTTCTGTCTCCCAAACAAGAAGCGTATATATCTCTAACTGAAAATGACACAGTAGCAGGGTTTATTGTGTCCACTCTTCACCTTTATTGCAGCTTCTATTCTATTTTTTAGGAGATTTGCTTGTGTATTTTCACAGAGTCTCCGAGGAACAGAAGATGCTATCGTACACAGTTACCTGTGAAGTGCTGAAGTTGTGTCCAGTAGTAAAGTACATGTACCCTCTGGGTGAAAGTGTACAGGAGGTTGAAAACATTTGCTAATAGAATCATTTTGTCTTCTGTTCCACAGCGATGGTGTCTTAGGCGCTATTTTCACATTATAAAAAACAGACCTCAGCTTCACTCTTTTCTCAGTTTTTCTCTTTCTCTCACTCTTGATAACGAGCCTGCGACGCCCCCGATATGGCTCTGAGTGATATGTTTTGGGGGAAAGGAGTGGTTAAATATTCATTTATTCCTTTTTTATTCATTGATTCCTAAGTTTTTCTTTCATTTTTGAGCAGAACTTTAAAACCAAACATTTCTCTTTTTTACAGCTTAAGGAATGACTAAACTGTTTGGTAGTTATCAAAGTTTTCTAAATCTAACTGTCGACGCTGCAGAAGGCCTGTTCGGGGTCACTTGTGCCTTACTCAGTTCCTAGGAAACAGGCACTGTTCAGTGTTTTGAGCTGCAGCAAGATTGTTGACGGGATGTGTGATGTATTAGTCAATGCTAACATGCTCTTATTAAAATCTATAGTCTCAAAAAGTCTCAACAAGTACCTGTTTTGTATGTAGGTTACAGTAGGTATGGTATAGCCCTTCACCCATGAGACCAGGTTTGATTCTCTGCTCAGGGCAGAGTTCTTAGATAAGACTCCTAACACCATGTTAGTTACCTCGGTGACATAATTACACTGTATAACATAATTAATCACTCTAGATGAGATTTTCTGCCAGTGGCCATAATGTAATACAGACTGTTTCCTGTTTAATGGGTTGAACAAGCGAATCCAAGTTTAAGTTAAACAGATGAACTTCAGTTAGCATGACAACAAAAGTAGTTGCTGAGAAAACTCACAATCCCTAATTTATCATGATGCTTTGAAATTTTCTCTCAGCAGTTAAATTTTTTTACAGTGGTATAAATACCAGTAATATCACTACTCAGATACCAAAGGTTCGCTCTGGAGGACATCTTCAGGAAGCCATGCTGGACAGTGCTCGCAGGAGACCTGTGAAGATCGTAGGTAATTCAGTAGTACTATTGCAAGAGGACTACAATCACAGTTGAAACTGTCTCTTATAGCTGTGATAACACTGGAAATTGGGTTGTTCAGACAATGTTCAGGTGTATGTGTCTTTGTGTTCACATAACAAAAATAACTTGATTAAATTGAAATTAATAAGGATACATTTTAGTTTGTCTGCATATCTAGCTACAAATATCCATAAAAATAAAGTGTGGACACCTCTAGTCAAGTTACATGTATTGATGAGTGAAAATAAGTTAACGATCATCTACAAAACACATTAAATTAAATACACAAAAAATGCGCATACAATAGATTAAACTTAACATACAAATAGAAACTGTGCTCCAAGAGATGCGGAGAGATGCCAAATTCAGCTTTATTTCACTTAGAAAATCAACAAAGCAAATCGTTTGACCTGGGATGTTCAAACTCCTGAAAGGGTTTTTCTTTAGGGTCAGGCTAGAGTATATAAGGCAAATGCTAAATTCATTAATTGCGATCAACTACCAAATAAAGTAGTTTAATCGCAATAAAGAAACTCTGAAAGACAGAGTTGTGTGATGGTCCACAGGTCTGTTGGTCTGAAAGAATGGAAGGAATGTGTGTAGTTTGTTTCCATAAATGCTTGTTGTATCTCCACTCTTCATTTGTCTCCTGTCGGCATATCCTGTCCAAAGACCAGCGATAAAAAGTGCCAGACCACTGGCTCCATGATGGGTGCATTCCTCAGCGCTGTGTGAAAGTGTGTGTGTGTGTGTGTGTGTGTGTGTGTGTGTGTGTGTGTGTGAGTGTGAGTGTGAGTGGACACTGTATTTAACGTGGATGTGGATGTGGAAGTGTTTGTCTGTGTGGTCACCTGTGGGTCCAGCTAATGGTCACTCTTGTCATTGGTTTCGGATGGAAATAACTTAACAGAGTCTGTCTGTCTGTCCATTAAGTCCACGGTCACTCTGACTGTGCGTGTTGGAGCAGAATTGTTAAAAAGAAACTGATCTCTTGCACAATTTTAGGGAAACTTTTCCTTAAGCTCAAAATCCATTTTCATGTGTCCAGCTTTAGTGCACTGACTGGAACTCTCTTGTCCACTGATGCACAATGTTCTTAAGTCTTTGTTGATGCATTGGCCCTTACATAAACTTAATCAATGTACAGTACTGTGTAAGAATCAAAGGCGTCCACAAAATGGACATTGTGTACAAGCAACAAGCAGATTAGATAGAAGTTACTCCACTTCCATGAAGATTGGGGAAGTTAAAATAATCTAAGTGGGCAGGAATAGTGCATAAATAGTTCAAAAATATGTTCAAAAATTTGACTCCTCTAACAAGTGTGTATGACCTGATAGACCAGCTAAACTTGTCACCGTAAGACAAACTGGACTTAAAACACTTGCTTTCATCTTTGTGAGAGAGGAGAAAATTAAGTTCCTTTCTTGCTTTAGATCTGAAAAAAAACTACAGTTGCTTCTCTGGAGTTTATATTCATTTATATCCCGGCAGATATCTTTGATATAGGTTCTTTTAATAGAGTGTTTTCTGATGTTTTTTTTTTTCCTGACACTGAAAACTTGTACTTGATGGTCGTTTTGACTCATGGCTCAAATGGAGGTTATGGCTATTTTTGTGGCTTATTTTTAATTTTGAGGAAAGCAGTTTGTCCCTGCTCAGCTCAGAGTTAGAAATGCAGTGTTGATACTAGATAACCGTCTTCATTAGAGTAAATGAACTGTGATTTATACAGTCAGTACACATCCCAATTATTCATAGTTTAAAAACATTTATTAGTATTACCTACAAAGGAATTCAGACCCCCAGTACCCACTCTAAATAGTAAATGGGTCACTCTGGAGGAGCCTGTGCTCACCTAATACCAAGCGTCAGCTAGAAGGATGTAAAGCTGTCCAGAATTGAGCTATGGAGCAGTGAAATTGGAGACCATTGAGATGAGTTAAAGTGGTGTCTGTGATCCAGAGCATATCATCCAGTATTAGAGAGTGACCTTATTAATGGTCACTCTCTTAATACACTCTCTTAATTAATACAGTCAAATGCTCACAACAGTGTTCCAACATCTAATGTAGAGTCCTTCAAGAGTAGAAACTGTTACTGCAGGAAAGGAGTAACATTTCAGAAGAAACGTTGGAGTAGGTGTCTACAGCAGTGTATTGATATTTGGGAATGTTGTGGAAAGAGTGAACAGCTTGTGTGTGTGTGTGTGTACTGGTTTGTGAAATAGTGTCTTTGGTGTGTTTTTCAGGGACCAGGCCAATCTACAGCTCGCCCTGAGGAGGAGCTGGACAGGCTAACCAAGAAAATGCTGTATGACATGAACAACCCGCCATCAGAGGAATACTTTGGTTAGTGTCCCTTCTACTTTCCTCCTATGACCTTTTGGAAATTGGTGTCAGTTCACAGAAACATTAGGCATGCACGTATACACTCCAGCAGCACTGCTGTGCCTGATCCACTTTCACCAGCATTACACATGCTAACACACCACCACCATGTTAGGGTCTGGTGGTCCTGTTGGGGATGAGTTGAAAATCCTATTAGGTGAGTCTGGGGAAGAGCACATGTTAAATCTACGGAGGATTTGAGATTGTTTGTGTGGGCCACAAATTGCAGAAGTTTGCAGAAGACCCATTTAATTTGGTTTAATCTCATTTTATTGACATTCAGGAATAACCTTACACCGAGTCCACTAGACTATGGTAACGAGACTGAGACCAGGCTTGAGTACTACAGCACTACAAGGGCTGCTACTGTAACAGCAACTGCTCATAATAAAGCAGGGTTGCGTCGTCTTGGCTTTAGGCTCCTGTTTATTCGTTTTGCAGAGCTGTTTTATAAAAAAGCAGATATAACACATAAGGTCATGTCTCTGCTCTCATAGACACGCTCTCTCTTACTTCATTGTGTCATATTTACTATACACGGAACTGTGCACGAACTTTACCTGAGAACAGTAGACACTAAAATTACAGTCACTGTTCTAAACGTAACCCTAAACTTAACATCAGTCCCAGTATCCGAAAAATAAACATTTCTGTCCTTTTAGTTTGGTCCGAATCATTTAGCCATGTTTGTCTTTGGTCTTCATACCAAGGCAGGACATTTTTTCCCAAAAACATGCAAAAAACAAACACGTGTGTAAGCACACCAGAAGACCCCCTGGACCTCAAAATAATGTGAGTCATGCCCCGCTAGCGCCGTGCTCTGCTTGTGAAAGAGAATGTAGGTCATTCTCATGTACACAGATCACTATGCCACTGAAAGGTTGGTCTGATGCTTACAGGTGTGTTTCTTCAGAAGGCACTTGCTGTGTATGTTCTGGGTAACAAAGCTGCTGACGCGATTTCTCGTGACCACTTCTCAGCTTTTGCTTGCCTACATGTCCTCCTTTGCATTCTTTCTTGATTTTTCCTTTTTTCTCTCATTCTTTCCTCTCTTATCTGCTCGCGTGTGCACGAGAGGCGCGTTGCTGGACTATTATTAGGTTTGTGAAATAAGGATGTGGACATGAGGTTATTCTGCTCGTCTCAGGCTTTGGCCTGCCTGATTTGCATGGATGGATGGGAAGAGGCTTCTTCTTTCCCTTTTGAGAAACAGGTGCATTTGTCACTTTGCAGAAGTGAACTTAACCCTGACAAATGTGGTGGGATGTGTGTGTTAACGTAATCACTTTCACTCGCCCTGCAAGTGCCTCCATTAGAATGTTTTCCATTAAGAGCGGTAAGAAACATACAGCACTTTTTTTCTTTTTTTTTTCTCCAGTCAGTTTTATGCTCAAGGTTTGGTCTCAGCTCAACACCGTGTCTTTTGTGTGCACAGTAAATTGCATTCCCTCTACATAGTCATCAATGTTAAGGTCTTGTATCATTTTTATATAACAGGAACCAGGCAAGACAAATTGGTGTCCTGGTGCAAAAAGATAATGCTGACATCCAGATGGTTTCATGCAATCTGGCTGCTCTTTTCAGACTTGCACCATAACTTGTTATAATTATAGTCTCAGATGATATAAACTGGACTAGTGGAAATAACAGGACTAGCACGATTAGATGCATTGTTCCTCATATAATAATGCATAAATTAGAGATAGGCTGATCAGCGTTTTTGAGGCCAATTCCGATCGCAGATCACCTTTCGACGCGATTGGCCCATAGCCGATACCGATCAAGGGCGGGGCTATATGCCACTGCAGGGCTACATATTATTAGCGCAAGCAAGTCATAAAACATGGTTGAAACTGGTTTATTACCATTTTTAACGAGCTCATGAGAAACTGTATAATATTTTAAACAAAATTAGAAGTTGGTCTATGTGGGCGTAAAGGTGATACAGCTCCGGAAGAGCGACATCTGAAAACTATTTCCTACCAGGAACAGCAGAGCGTGGATCCAGGTGGAATATTAAGTGGCGAAATGAACGTCTTCTACAGTCGAGAAGAGCTGCTTATCTAGAACTATAAACTCAATCACTCTGGCTGTGGTTTCTTTAGCTCTCTGGCTGTTGCTGCTGTACCTTTCGTACCTTTCGTCTGTGGAAAATGAAAGGGTATGTGTTTCCACCTAGCGGTTCAGATAGGCATTGCAGGAAGCTGGCTGAAGGGCTCCTCTTCCTGAATAAAACGCTAGGTGGAAATACAGAAATTAGGCTCATTTGTTTAACGTCATCGATATTGGCCGATCGCTGATCACATATTTTGGTTAAAAATCGGCCGATACCGATACATTGCCAATCGTTCCTTCCATCTCTAGCATGAAATAGTGGGATTGTCCACCTTATTCAACTTCGTCAACATGACTACATACAAAAAAATCTGTAAAATAGTCTGTAGCTGAAGATGTAATAAAGCTTCAGATTCAGTTAGACTGTTTGGTTAATGACCTGTTTGTGTCATGAATTCAAGGCAAAACAAATATGAAAAAAATAGATTTTTGGTATTCAGTGTACCAGTTTTTTTATTTGCCTTAAAACGTGTGAAGTGATACACAGAGATGCTTTTGAGAATCACTTGGTGCTTTTGGTTATCTCTTTCACTCTGGCCTGTCTGTCCTTTTGAAGAATCTTTGCCCCAGAGCCTTTATCTCCTCATCTGAACTTAAACCCACATCCTAACTGCTTAGCAGACAACAAAAGCTCTTTCAGCCTTTCCTTTAGCCAGAAACCGACTCAGTGACAATGATGAAAACACGTACAGTAGCTCTGCCTCTAACAGCTCCTTCTCTTTGTATAGCGGACCTTATTATTTAACCTCTACTGACACTTCAGTGAGTCCAGAGTTCTATTTCTTTACTTGTGTAACTACATAACCTCTGCAGTAGTTTCATTGTACTTACTGAATTATTTCAAAAAGGAATTCTAATATGTACACTTGGATTACAGATATGTGTGTATGAGTAGTATGCGCTGTTGTTTTACCAATACAGTGTACATGGAACGGTATGTACTTTAATGATGGCCTTTAAAAAACCTGGTGTGCTTTTCTTTATTTTTAAGCATCTATTCAGTGTGATAATATTTGTTTTATAGCTTTTATAATGGCAAAAAAAAATTTTGAACAGCAAGTCACCACCCAAAAAAAATGTCTGGTGGTACAACCACACATTGAACAGTTTAGGAGACATAATTGGCAATGTTGGCAATGATAAATGGCAATGAACTGAACATGTACTAACATTAACATCAGTGGATTTTATAAAGAAATATTGGACTTGCCTCCAGAAATGAAATGTCATTGTCCCATGTATAGCTGTAATATGTGTTTTGGTGATAAATGCAAATCTATATGTGTTTGCTTCATTACGGTATGCTGTAGTATATTATACTAAACAAAATGTGCAGGATTTCTGTTTAGAATTTAGTTAACACTGGAAAGAGCATGTAAACAAAATAGTAGTTAGGTTGTACTTGACAGCCCCATGCAAGGCAGGTGGTAATAATAATAATAATAATAATAATAATAATAATAATAATAACAATAATAATAATGAACTATTCTTTTACTTCTTTGTATTATTATTAATCTATTCTTTCTAGTTAAAGATGTGAGGTAATTTATACGTTACCATCATGCACATTACGGCTTTGCTTTGTTGACTGCAGATGTTATATGAAAATGGCCACTGGTCACAGAGTCACAAGCCTAGAGTGTAGGGGGTTAAGTACTGTAGCCTCATGTACATGAACCTGTTATGTTGGATGTGTAATTGCTTGGCGTTAGAGGTTGAAGCAGGCCGCCAGGGCTGGACAGGGGAAGAGATGGGTTCGTCCAAGCTGCCATGGCCTCCTTTGGCTGGGGCATGTGTTAGCGCTGTCTGCCCTGCAGTAAGCATGTGGCCTGGCTTCACCGGCCACGACCACACACAGCCAGTGTTTGCAAACTCACTCTTGTTGGCCAGAGGGGGGCTGAAAACAGCCTGGCCTGTAAATAGGTCAGAAGTAAAGTCAGGTCACTAAGGCAAGCGAACGACTGAGCATAGTACTCTGGCAATGGAGAGAGAAGAAACGCTTTAGTGAGATGGCAGGTGTACAGGAAAAAAAAGGAACGATGTCAGATATGTCTGCTGTAGGTCAAAGGTTAAGCACAGGCAGCAGCACAGCACACAGCAGAGAGCTCAAACTACAGTCTCTCCGTTGGCTGCCCAGTCTTCCTATTTCACATTTATTATTTGTCTGGGTTGAAGAAAATGTCTCGATTTGAGATCCTAGAAGTGGACTAGACAGAAAATGAGGTAGCTCACCCTTAAGCAGCACTTCAGTAAGTGCACACTGCTGCCACCCACTCATCTCCCTGAGCCTGTGCTTGAGGAATAGATCAAATCCAGCTACCTGAGCCTGTAAGAACAAACATAGCTCCAGTGGGAGAAGACAGTGAAAAGGCAGATGATGTATTTCTTAAAAGTGACCAGACCAACTGTGACCTGAGCCCAGCTGAACTGAACAGTGACTTCCAGAGTCGGTCCTTCAAAAAAGGAATGTACTGGAATGAGTGTACTAGAATTGCAGGACTTTTCATTTTTATTAGTTAACTAGTCGTTCCAAAAAGCATACTGTACTCTCTTAGTAGCCTGTAAGGGTTTTGGGCTCACAGCAGATGTGGTTTGTTGTGTGGGAGACGTGCATTGCAGAGGTTTTTTTTTTTATTGTTATTGTATTTCAGTGAATTTTAGTCTCAGAGATTATGTACACAAAAGTAAACAGGCTGTTTGATGTAACTGCTAACGTCACCACAGCTCTCCGAATCTCGCCTTCCACATAGAATTTAAACTTCTGTACCCTGATTTATCTGCCCAATACAGATCAAACCATTTCTTTAATAAGCTAAATGCTGGTAGCGAGCAGTACTGAGTCTTTCAGAGCAACATATAACTGCAAATTAGTCAGCCGCTACCCCATTTTATTAAACACGCTTGCTTTTGTTGCTCAAACATCACACTAAACATTGTGTGATTAGTATTTTTGCCTTTCAGTCAAATATCCTATTCCTGTTCTCTAAACCTACCGCAGTCTGGTTTTCAAGACTCTCTCGCTCAGCTTGTAGTGGAATTACTTTCAGCTCATATAGTATATCCACACAAGTAAAGTACTTGGGGTTTTGTGATTAGCAGAAAATCTCAACTAACATCCCTGTGGATTTATTAGTCAACTACCACCAATATTGCTAAAGAGTACTTACTGATTTTTCCAGTTACCTTTTAATGAAAAACACTTAAACATGTAATGTTAAAAAGCAGAAACTGCTATTTGCTCTTTTTTCTTGATCTTAGGAGTCAAATGGTTACTGTGGTTGAAATGTGATTGCTGTATAATATATTGATGCATAATATGGAAATTGGCTCAATCAGCCCAATTGCTTGTTGAATTAAGTGTTGACTAAACTTATGCATGAGTTAAGTTAACTAGCCCAACCAGAGACCAATGGATTAGACGACTGAATTAAACGTGGAAGAGAAGCTCATGTGAGAAGCTGAAGGAAAGGAGAAGCAATGTCTCTGTGTAGTGGTGGCAGTCTAGTGGCTGTTTTTCCTCCATATTAGAGCAGAAGAAGGCACTGTCGAAGTGTTGAGAGAGGTTTTGGCTATATTTACACTTCTATAACTATGCTAAAATGATTTGCAGATTATTTAGTGGATAATCTCAATGATCCTGACACTCAACGTGTGTAATAGGACACCCTGTATAAACAGGGTCAGTAAATATTTTCTAGTATGAACAGTAGAATTTGCTTAAATATTGATGCCAGTTTTCTTTTTTAAACTGCTGGTATAAGCACTTCATGAAACTCTCAGTAGTCTAAAAGGGCTTTACGCACTTAAATAGTTTGGGTGCTACATCACAAGAAGTGGATAAAATGTATGGACATTCGGTTCAGGCTTTTGTTTATTTCTTAAATTTAGCCGTTTTTCACAAAAGATCCAAACAGCTTTGTGTCTAATATGTTAAGTTGCTGAAAACCAACAAAGAAAATGTTGAATTATTGAAGACATTAAAAAATAGGCCTCTGCAAACCTCCCCAAAGTGCAGTGTAAATAGAAGTCTCTGAACTGCCATTCCCAACCAGATTTCCCAGTAGGCTACAAAGCTTACATAACAGATACAGTTCATGTTGTATCCCATTTTGTTGCATTTTTTGCCCACTTCCCAGCCTCTTTGCCCCTCTTAAGTATTATTTGCAGATGCATCTCACTATGTTGAAAACCATCTCCCTCCCTTTAGACCCCGTAACTCCTCGGCTAGGACCTCTCTACGGCAGAGTTGAGCAACAAATGCCCCAGAGCATAAGAACATCTATAATTACAATACACGGCATTACATGTTCAAGGCTTTTCTTTTTTTTTCTTTCTAACGGAAAAAGGCCATGTTGGGGGGGATGGGAATATGACTGCTGAAGCAGAACCCCAAGGCTAATAATTAACCAGATGAATCAGAGCCAAGGCCGTGATCTCTCTCGGCTGGACGCTGTCTTTGTCCTCCTGTGACGAACTTTTATTGGTGTAGCTAATGGCTTTGATGAAGTTCTAATCAAACGAAGCCATTGTAGCTTCCACCACTGCAGCAGAGGCTTCGCAATCTCCTGAGTCCGCCATGATTAACTTAAGCCTGTGATGGTAGAAGAGAAAAGACTGTAACTCTATGATCGAGTCAAGCGAAACACAAAGCTATAACAAATTGTAACAATTGCTTATAGAGGCTGCGCATGAACAGCGTGGTCGAACCCCCGAAAGAGTTCAGGGTTTGTATAATGCACATTTTGTCTAGACCCCCCACAGTTGGGCACGGGGCATACAAGTGCAGTCACAGTGTTTCTAAAGAGCAAAAGCAGGACAAAGACTTAAATATTGCAGCACTTCAGGTGCACCGTATCATTCATAAATAAGGGAATTCGCCATAAAACTTTCCAAAGTGTCTGATTAATTAATATTTCCAGCTCGATATATTTTGTAATAGCTTTTGATTCATTTGAACTCGGAGGCTCGGTCTGAGAAACTTATCAGAGAGGGTGCCAAGGGTTGATGTTCTGTATGCGAGCCACATTTTAGGCTTTTTTTCCCCTTCATTTCCGATTTCCCATCTTCACTTTTTATGACTGGAGATGTGTAAGAGCGTCTTCTGAAAGCTTGTGAAAGATGCACGAATGACGGTCAAGCGGAACTTTTCCGTAACGTCAGGAGACGATCTGTTTTTCTTTTTTTGGTCTCTGCACTGCGAGAAGGCGAAGGGAATCGCCACCTTCTTCTCTGCGTAATGTCAGCTGGAGGTGCTCTCATAATTTATGAGACGCTTCACCATGAATTGTTGATGAAGAATCTTGGAAGAGTTTAGGAGTTTCTGTGTAGCTACTGTACTGGGCCAGGACCCAGAGCGTGGGACCACGTGAGGTAAATGGGTCAGGAAAAGTTTAGCCCGTGTTCACATACAGATGTCTGTGTTCTTTTAGAGGGAATCACAGGTTGGGCTAATGTATTAATCGTAGATGTTATCAGAGGGGTCCGACTATTGTCCTAGATACTCTGGTTGAGTGCATTTGCAATTCACTTGCTCATCCTTGGCCAAATTTCAGAAGCTTGCTTTCATATGTGTTCTTACTTGTGAATGTCAAAGCAGAGCTGGCAACATGCCGTGTTAAAGCACTGTATCCCCAGAGTGGGCTTTTGTGTGTTCCCATAAAAAAAATAAAAATAAAAAAGGTGTAGTATCTGCTTTGGGAACTTTAATGCACCGGACGATGTGATAGTTTCTATGAAAATGCTTTCTTGTTCGCTCTTAATGTGCAGTCCTATGGAGAAGCTATGCTGCCATCAGCTTTAGGCTTCTCTCCAGATTGTGCTCCAATAAAATAGCCTCTTCAAAGCTGTACAATAGGTCATTACAGTGTGATCACATTCATACATACACATTAATGCTACATTTAAATGTTATTACTAGCGTAATGTCTTCAAATGGACCTCAAGCTATTCATGGGTAGCTGCTCCTTAACACACAGTAGTTCAGAGGGAGTCGAGGGTTACATTTTTGATCAGACCGGTTTGAAAGGACAAATTTGGAAGGGCTTGATGGAATTATCGTGCTCATGGAACTCCAAGTCCTTCAATCCTTAGTCTTGTCTTGAAACAGTGAAACTGTAAGCTGACAGTTTGGAGGTGTTGGTCCAGTGCGGTCCACATCAAACAGCACACTTCCAGTACCTGAACAGTCTTGACCAGTGTGATAGCCTTGCACGGGTAAACTTTCATGCAACTGGACAGTTACACAAAGCTATTCAAAAACAACACACACTTGCTTACTCCATATTTTTGATACATATGGTATCGTTTGGTATCCTTTTCACTAGAAAGAAGATCAGAAGGTTGAATCAACTTATCAACTACATCAATATCTATTTATCTATCTAGGTCTGTTTATCTTACCTCTCTTTCTATGATTCTTAAATATATAGTTGTGTTTTAATTCTGTCTGTGTATAACAAGCCTTTGAAAAGAAAAGTTTACGTGGCCATTGCATTTGTGCTTCGCTCTTCCAGTCCTAGAAGCACTGCGAGTTCATAAAGGGTAATTTACGTTCTTTGAATCCAAAGGAATCTTTGCTCTGTTAAATTATGGGGTGTAAAGAGAGATAAAAAAAAAGAGATACGTAAATCACAATAAAAGCAGACTAACACAAAAGAATAGACAGCAGAAGCAGCTGTTTAAACCATGGATATACATGCACTGATGCTGGTGTTCTCAGTCATGCTGATGTTGTTACTTACAGATTTTTACCCGTCTGTTATAATTGTCAGTCATCTCTGCAGGTTATTGTAGTTAAATGTCTGGTTAACATGCCTCTGTATTTGCCTCTGTATTAAAATACTTCAGTTTCCAAAGGACTGACCTGTCAGAATTGAAGCTGATAACAACATTATTATTTAAAATATGTAAAAGCAACAATGAGCAAACTCAGCCTTACACACCAGACAACTTATTGCTAAACCAAAATAAATCTCATATTTTCCTGAAACCGAGATACCAAAAGCTAAAAACGTCCAACATCATTTTCAGATTTGAGTCATTGACCAACGTGTACCACAAGATTACATCCAGCTTCTAGTGAACTAAAAAAAAAAGATAAATATTCTGTCCCTGGCCTGAAACTAGATCAGAAGCCAAGAGCCTGTATCTATTACATGCCTCTCAATTTTAATGCTAACTGTCCACTCCAGCTGCCCCAAAATCTGACTGTTGTCTGTTATAGGGGCAGAACCTCTGTAATATATCTGAGGTTTTACAGAGGTCTGTATGTGTAAGGGATTACATAAATAGAGTCTCCCACAGCAGCCTTTCTTTATCACACTGTAAGCAGTTAGTGTTTAGGGCATATTGGTACTGAGGGCTTCTGAGGGCCTTTGCATTTGAAATCGAATTTTATGTAAATGTGAAGCTCCTGTGGCTTGTTTTCTAGAGATGCATCGCACCCAGTGAAGAATCATCCCTGACATTGTAATTTAGTCCAAGACTAAAGGTTGTTCCTCGAGTCGTTCATGCGATTTATCCTCACTGCGTTCGTGCGGATGTACAGAGGTGATCTCAGTTGGTTTTGGGTTCCCATTAGACAGTTTTGTCTGGTTGGCACTCTAATCTCTTGCTCAGAGAATAATTACTCTGTGTGTGGAGAGGTGGGAGTTGGGTTATTTATCTGCCACCAACCGAGTTCAGCTTTCTGACAGTTATCTAGGAGGAAACCTCTGGTGGGTCGTCAGCCGTGCTTGTTTTATCTTGCATTTTGAAACCACACTTGCAGATTAACATGGATGCTGCAAAACACCGGATTCAGTACAATGATTATGTATTTAGTATACATGGTGCTACCGCCTTTCGCTAAAGATGACATATAATTAAAAGCAGCGGAGTATTTTAGGCTTTATTAGGCCTCTGGTGTTTTTGTGTTTTGGATGAATACACAGGATTTCCCTCATGGTGCTGTGTTGGCTGACTAGTCTTACTTTATTCAGTAATTTTGAGCTTTAGTCTTCCCTCTCCAGCCAGACGCTGGCTCTGATGCTTTCTAGTCTCTGGATGTCGTGCCAGCACAGTCTGTCTGTCTCCCTCTTTTTCTCTATCTGTGTTTCTCTTTCTTTCTCTCTCTCTCTCTCTTTCTCTCTCTCTCTCTCTGACTGCCAATGAAGGCCTAGTTTTTGTTTTTTTTCCTTCTCATGATGGTTCGTGTGAGGTGACCTTGCCCCTCTATAGCCGACTGTGCCTCGCTCAGACAGCTCCACTCAGGCTTGCAAGATCAGCTGCCATGCAGGCCTAGCTGAAGCAGCTCGCGGCACACACTGACTCACGTTGCTAGATTTCATTCGTGAGTGAGCGTTTGACCCCAGGAAAGGCCCATTCATACACACACACACACACACACACACACACACGCAAACCACAGACAGCACACCATACTGTCAGACAAAAACCTTGCATCTCCAAAGCTGTAGCTTTCTAGCAGAGGTCAGCGGCTCTTTTGCTGCTCCCTTGAGCTCCACAGCAGAATTAGATTTTTAAGTAAAAATAAAATAATCCTCCTGAAAGTCCTCAGTATGATAGTGCTTTGCTAGGCATTCTGACAGAAATAAATGATCTCTGGTTTTGACTTTAAACCCTGAAGATCGGCATTCAGACTGCTGGCCTCGCAGAAACCCGGTCAGCAGTCCAGCTCAGCTAGTAGCTAACAAAATAGCAAAGAGAAACCTTGAAGATGAACATTCAGAGATGAATGGATTTGCATTCATATCCACTCCAAGCTAGTTTCTTGATATGTTTAATCTGCGAAGAGTAACTGTCCCTCACCCAGTTCAGTAGAGTTTACCACTATTAAACATGGACACACAGCTTCTACACAAATCCTAGGCTTTACTGAAAGTCTGTCTCTGCTCCAGCCTCACCTCACATATACAAGCAATACGCTGACAGAGCACGAAGTTAGTCCAGCTGGATTAACTGTCAACAGTAGATTTATGCTACTGTCCCTGAACTGAGTAAAAACAGTGAAAGAAGATTTTAATATGACCAAAAAATAACTATTACTCTGATTATTACCCTAATAATAATCTTCATTTTGATTGTGTCTTTTTAACACAACAGCTGCCTTTATATCCTGTAAACATTTCATGATGAATTACTATAAAATCACTATAAGTAAAACCTCTTTACATGAACTTACATTATGTTTTTGGCCTCTTCGGTAACATTACTAATTTGGAGGTAACTTGCCGTTCTCCGCGTTTGGCACCTATGAATTTGAATGTAGATTTGCTGAGCAGGTTCACCTCTACAGGCACCTGTACAGTATTCACAGAGAATCCGGCAGTGATGCGAGAGCTGACTGAAAGCGCTAACGTGTTCAGAGTCTTGAGATACTCTAATCAGTATGAAATTAACTCCAAAGACAGTGCAAACCAATTTGTTCAAATTTTGGTAGCGTCAGTTCTGTTCTGCCCAAATATTGATAGGGATGAGCCCCTACGCTCCACATGTAAACCTGTATGTATATTTTTTAAGCTTGTGTTAAGACATTAGCACATATAAGCAGCCAAGATACCAAAACATTACAGCAATGAAATTGAAATAAACCCTTGTGCTGTGGTTTGGGTTTTTGTTGAAAGAAGAGAAAATGGCTTTTCTTAACATTAAGATTTGGGTCAACTGTTACAAGCATATTGATAACACACATTTAATGAACTTGTATACGCCATTCTGGAAACCAGAACCTTATGCTTTGCTTTTCTAAATGTCTATTGGTTCATTAATCCTTTTACTTTTACACAGTGTCAAAGGCCGGGGCCAACAATAAGCAATAATGCAGTGAACAGTGAATAAGAACCGCAGTGTTATGCACCAACATATCTTCTATATCTCCTTTTTTAATCTGCCCCCATTTACATTGCTTCTTCTGACCTGCTTCCAAAACACACCCAACCCCTCCCGAACCTCACCATGCCAGGGTCACTGCCTCCTATCCTGCAGTCAGTATGGACCTGAGCTGGAATATTTTCTGGCATGGCCCCTCCCCAGCAGTCAGAGTCATAGCCCTCTGTCCCTCATCATTATCTGCTGCCATTGGAGGAAGATTACCGGGGAGTTATGGGACCATCAAGAAACTGCAGTGCACTACTCATGGCTGTTTGCTCCGTCATGGGCCGACCCAGGGGCCACGCAGCTGCACGGGGTCCAGACACACACACACACGCACTCACACACACACACAAACTAGAGGAAGAGGAGGAAGGCAGGGAGGAAGCTTAAACTGAGGCTTCTAGAAATGCAATAGCTGGCAGCTATAGTCCTAATGCATTCAGACACAGTGTATCTCTGCTGCTAAACGCTCACTGACCTATGATGTTTGTTTATGACCATAATTAAGCGTAAGGAATTAAGCAGAAGGAATTTAGCATGACTGTTTTTTGTTGTCTTCTCAGAATTTGTCACAACAAATTAATGTTTCTTTCTCAGTTTGTGAGTGTGCGTATCAGGGGGAAACATTGCTCTGTAATAAACTTGTGAATCAGAGCAGCATAATTCGCAGCAGCAGAGTTTGCTATCGCGACAGATGTTTTTTTTTTTTTGTTGTTGTTTTTTTTGTTCTGGTTGCTGCAGTTTGTCGTTGCTGTTGTTGTTCCTGAAAACCAAGATAAACGGCATCCATGAGAGCGCGGCGCTTTCTATCGCCCCGGTGCCACTATTTCGGTCTCATTGTTTACACCACAAAACATTCCTTTCTGAAGAAGCAAACTTCTTACAAGCCCGGAATATGTTGTGGGCCCCGCGTATTTGTTTACACGTGTACGGCCGCGATAGGCTTTGTTTTCTAATACAGCGAATGCTGAAGAGCCCATGTTCTCTTTCTAAAGGAACGCATCCCTCGCTCCTCACCGAGTGTAAAAAGTTTGGCCTTCCACAAATACAAAAGTTCCTAGCGCGCCGTCTTTACACCATGATGTTTGATTTTGCGGCGGCGCGACATCAAAATTGCCGCCGCTCTCGCTTTTGCGCGCGCCTGTATGTGTGTACGTGTTCTCGTCTGGCTTTCAAGCGTGCCATGTATCTCAGTGTGAAAAAACAAAGAGCGGCGCGACGGAGTGGGAATCCGAACCTCGCTGCCACTCAAACCGTCCGCCATCGCCAAACGCCGGCCTGGGCCTGCCACCGCAAATACATTACAAATCAATTATTTATGGAACAGAGTGGAGAAGGCTTTAATCTTCCTCTTTTATCCAATTAAACTGCCTAACCACCATAAGCCTCCTCCGGCTCGCGAGCTTCACGCGCCGCCTCTTTCTTCTTTCTCCTCATTCTTTCTCTTCCCCCAACCCCCCCCACCCTTTTTTTCCTTTCTCCCCCCTTTTTCTTTTTTATTTTGACTTTGGATTTGAGAGAGAGTGGAGGCTTCTGAGGGACGGCGAAGAAAAAGAAGAAGAAGAGAGGCTGTATAAAGTGTAAATGAACTCCTCCTCTCCCACTCCTTCTGCTTACAAAGGAGCTATTTGAAGTTCTAATATGAAGACTTGCCTCCCATTCCCCCAGCACGGGACACGAGGGGGAAGAGCTCTTTCATGAGCTGTCTGTGCCCAGCGCTGAGGATGGGGTTGGGGGGGTGGGGGGTGCTGGAGAAGCCTCTGCTGGGCCGGTAGAGCTGTACTTGTGCTGACTTCCATTATTCACAAGCCTGGTTATAGCCTTTGTCGCAAACTTATTAATGTCATCAACTGGAATTGGTAATGAGGGACAAATTTCCTTTCCGTCTAAGAAGACAAAATTTGTCTAAAGGAAGACAAAAGAATTTCTTAATAACCTGGATCAGCTTGATGATGGCTTATTATAACAAGTACTTGCCATTTGATAGTTGCTAGATTTCCACCACCATAATGAGAAATATCATAATGTGTATGCTGTCCTTAAAATAGCTGCTCTTCACATTTTCTGAGCTGTATCAGTGAGTGGAGCAGTAGAAATGGCCCAGTAATACTTGGTGAACTTAGATATTAAGAACGTTTATTTCTTCTCCTGAAAAATGACTGTTCTGGAGAAACAAGGGTTTGTTTTGACGACATCATCATATATCGTATATAGTTAATAAGAGAGTATTTAGTTTGAAGCAGTTTTGGAGCAATTTCATTGGTCCAGTTAGAAACTTTGACACAATATAAAGAACAACTGTAGAGTTCAAATTATGCAGATGACTAAGTATCTTAGAAAATGGAGATATTGGTTCTCTTTAAAGAGTGATAATGTATTCATTATGGGTGTTATGGTATCTAACAATTTTCTACAATAATGTGCTGCCAGGTTACTACACACTTTTAATGCAGGAAAATAAGGAGGCTCTAAATGCATGCCTTGTGTGCATGTGTTATTAATATGTTAATATTTAAACCATGCGTTTACATACATGAGCACTAGGGATGCAAAGATGCACTTACTTTAGGTCATATCATCACTGTCCAAAGAAAAACAAGTATGTTCAAAATGTCAACTTTACAGGACAGAACAAAAACTCAGTGTAAGTCAATGGAACCAGAATTTTGTCCAATTTATTTTGGAGCATTTCCATTGGTCCATTTATCATAAAATTTGTACACAATCCAAACGGCAGCTGCTACATTCTAATGATGTAGAAAAATAAAAATCGACTAAAGTGCAGGTAGTGTTTTTTTTTTGGACAGTGATGATATTTATATACATATTGTTTTGGCCCAGATAAATTAAAGTTCAGAGTGCTTGCCCTGAAAAATAAAAAAAAAGCCCAGCCCCTTTACTACGATAAGATACAACAAGATGCCAAGTTAAATCATTGACATTGATTACTATAAAATACACACAAATAATAGACCCTCAGAATAGACTAAGGAGCATATCAGCGATGCAGTTGAACTTTTTAAATAAAATTAGTTCAGGGTTTCCCTTTAAAACAATTTTGAATGTAAAAGGTTTTTGCAGAGTATAATACACATTTTTATATGTCTGATCAAGGCGGTGTTGATGTGTCTTGTTTATGTAGATCTCAGCTACATATTCCCAGCAACATATGTATATCTGAAAAAATATAATTTGTTTTTATAAATAAAAGAAGTTTTTAATGCACACCTTTCAAAAACCCTTCAGTTATTTGTTTACAGTATCTTTTGTCACATTATCTGCCTCTAGACGTTAGTTTTGAAATACAAGACTTATTGGATATTACCTTTATTCTAAGTGAATACCGCCGGTTTACATTCTTAAGTCTTTATTCTTATTAAAACACTTAATTCTTGCATACTTTTATTTAAGGGTAAGTTAAGGTTTGAGTTGTTGTCCAGTAGTCAGACACTGGCACAGTGATTTACTACAGTTCACTGAAGTTTGAGATCAAAA